>OX439441.1:11840888-12454518 GCA_949320045.1 Scotopteryx bipunctaria
TTTAAAAAATCTAACCAATTGTGTTATCAGTTCAAGTTCTCGAGTAGTAGATAGGTTTGTTACTATGTTACATGGTGAAATGAGATGTTGAGATTATCGCATCTTATATGTAGTTTTTCAATTTTTTAACAGATAAAATTGACAAGGTCTCGACAGGATCTGTCCCTTTATCAGTTTATCACTCACAAAAACTTTGTCTACATTATCATTAGAGCTTTTTATTTTTTATGCATTATTGCAAGTTGCTTTGCATCGCCTTCCCGAAGAATGGCTTCAATGTACACGGCACAATCGGTAGTAATGTCGAGTTTCACAAACACAGACATTATGCTATTTCGGAGAAGCAACGGCATCGAGTTGAGCTAGTATGTCAACGCATAGCATTGAGGAAGGGCTACGATCTATTTCTAGGGCGGCAAGCGCCTTCCTCAATGTTTTCAATTTTTCTTACTATACCTATACCGATTTAGATTAGAACTGAGACCGCGACTTAAAGAATTTGAAATATTTATAGATCTACCAAGCCTATCCGTGGGAGCTATATGTAAGAGTTTCTACTATCTAGTCTAGATACTATTTTCATATCATGAATCCAATTATGAATGGCAAAGGACGATTGATTTATAAAAAACACACGCGGCGCTAAGTGGTGGTAAACCTTGACTTGATCGGAGACTTATTTGCTGTCAGGACATCATCATGTGCCTTAGAATTGATGACTGATGATGATAATCAAAATTTGACCAAATAGTACCGATGGAAATTAACTTTCAATTCATAGTTAGTATAGAAATATCACATAGACTTCAGACAGTAAACAATATGACCATCTATAAAAATCGGGTCTCAATTAAATTCTATTTAGAGAATTCAGAATGTCGGGCAACATTGAAAACATGACTAGCATAAGATGAAAAAGTCTGTTTGAATAAATAAATAAATTCTGTACTAGCTGGAAATTATCAGTTTGAAATATCAACAAATTGTGTCTGTTTTCATATCTGTTACAAATACAAACATGAGGCATCATAAAAGTGGTTATTCTAGCATCTTCAATTTTCCTTATTATATTATCTATTGCTAAATAAAAATACCAACTAAGTGTATATTGTAGTGTATTAGTGTGTCCCTATATCTTTTTCTTGTACACTTATCCTTTTAAATACCCAAATAGAGTTGCTGAAAAGTCAGGAAAAAGCTGTTTTATGTTTTGGCAAAATTTCTGGAACCTGTTTTTTTCTAACTCTGATTTACACTCACACGTTTTTATTTGTTAGTTGTTCAACACTTTTTTAACAAAGACGCTTGGAACAATTGTATCAATTCTAATTAATGGTAGGGGAACAAAGATCTGCACTGACATTGTGGTTTAGATTGTATTTTGCATTATCCCCCTTCTAACCCTCCCCAACCCAGCCCAACTCCTTGAAGTACAGGAGAAGGACTTTGGGATGTTGATGGCAGTGTTCCAGTACCCTTGATAGTTCAAAATTCAATTTTATACAACTAACATGATTTATGAAGTTCATGTTTCTTAAATTAGAAGATCAGTGACAAAAAGGACTTGGTGCTATTAACATTGGGATTCAAATAATTATCGCAATATTCCAAGAAATTAGCAACAAAATCCACATACAGTTAAACTTTTTGGCAAATTAGGAAAATTCCAATTTTCTGGCTAGGTACCTAATCATTTTACTAGTATACTTCAAGACTATTTCTATGATCTTTGTATAGCATATTCAAATTCAAATAAATGAATTAAGAATCACTTAGCAAGAATGTAATAGGAATCTATACAGTCTTTTAGCTATTTGCTATCTATTTAATAAGGAAATAGATATTTAGAAATAAGATTGAGGTGTGATAATGTCCAACTATCATACCTAGGTATGATAAAAACTTTTCCACTGACAAAATTCAATCTAATTGTAGCAAAAACTTCACATAACATGCAATAGCAAAATGAAATAACATGGAAAATGATATACAGAGCTAGATGAGCTGTGTTGTTATGTCAGAATTTTGTGAATAATAAAATCATTCGAATGCAAAATGCCACATCATCAAGAATTTTATAGTGAAACTAACAGACTTGTATAAAATAAAAGTGTTACCTGGAGGACTGTCAGTAAGTATGGTGATCCCAGTAGGGTCCACATGTGGAGGGAAAGCCTCGTACAGATCGGGCTCCTCCTCGAGCACGGCCGACAACATCACGGAGGGCATCCCGCAGGCACCCCACACAACACCACTGCACTACACAACACTGTCACTCTGCCCCCAACTCACACCAAACCACCCTGAGCCATTCCCAACCAATTACTGTCTGATGACTATCTAAGTCAAATCCTGCTGCACCATCTTTAAATCTGCAAACAAGAAACCAAAAGTTCAAATCACAGAAACAGTGTCACGATTGCCAATATAACACAGTCACTATCTGATAGCACTATCTCGGCTTCGGCGATTAGCGGAGCCGATAAGGTGATCTTCGCGAAGCCGACGGTACAATTAGTTACCTAATTGAATATAGTTACTGTGAACATCAGCTGATCGCGACGCTGCCAGGGCGGAGTTGGCATTTTATGGCTATTTTAAGACATTCGGGCAGCTGATCGGAGCGTATTCAATGTCAGATGCCAAGTGGTGAGCGAGGAGTCGCGGGCAGGCGCAACAACCCGAGCGAGTGAGCGGGCGGCGCCGCGCCGGAAGCGTACTCACCGCAATCCTGACGGTAAATGATGCGGAGCAGGATCAGCGCCTCCGTATTTACCGCTGTGGAGACCCCGCGGCGACTAAGCCGAGCCAGCTCCCGCACCGACAATATCACCAATAGGATAATACTCTTAATAGGAGTCGACGCTCACGCTTTGTCACCTAAACGAACCAAACCACATCACACGGATATTATGTAGCTAACTGACCCGCACGGATACATTGTATTTTATCTGGGAAGATTCTTTTGATCAAATTATCGATGTATCCGGTGAAAGTAGTCTCAGTTTTTGTGCGGTTTTATTCACGTTATGTTAAAATGGCGATCTGCCAGACAGATTTAGTTTTTATGGAAAATATTCCTGTTCGTCTAGACAATTTACACGTCTTCAAATTTTACACAAGAAGTCGAGAATTGAAGAAAGAACACGCACGAGTCTAGTAGCGCTCGTAACCGTAACTCGTTTCGTTGAATGGCCGTCGTCGATCCGTTCCGTTAGTCCGTGGTCCGTGCCGTGCCGAACCCACCACCACACACACCATTGAAAAAGACCATAGACTAATTATTTTATTAAATTAAATTAATTTGAATTAAAACAGATGGTACACATCAATAGTCTTTATCATACCAACTTTGCATAATTATGTAGATATAGAATCTCATTACTTAAATAGAACGGTTACCTACCTACCGATAGCCCATATAATGATGGTTTACCTACCTAGTTATTACGAATATTTCATCAATTAATTCAGTAGGTAACTGATATTTTGTAGGTAGCTTGGCTTGCTAATTTAAAGGTTTATTTAGGTAGGCAATTGGATGGTTACTTATGAATCAATCATCAACGCCCCGCGTACGAACACGCAACGCAGATTTGATCCTTGTTATATAAATGCATGTTTAATAGTATTTCAGAAATAAATAAATATATATTATTAAAAATAAATATAAGATAAGAGTAACTATGTAAAATTAAAAGCGATACCGATACCGTACTATTTGGACTTGATCTATCTCTTCTGCACGCTACTAACTCTTCTTTGTGAAAATGTTCCTTACTTGAAGATCCTTCCAACACCGACCATGTTCTCTCCCTTTCTTTCCTGAGTATTTCGTGATTCATCCATTTCATACCAAACACACAAACTTGACATTTTAATGTTGCCAACATAGGTGACAAAAATATATAAAGTAGAGATCACACAACATAACACAAATAAATGGTTAGATTCTACCTAAGTGGTGCCCTTGCACTAGTTGCTCGTAGCGGTCATCTGCGACCCAAAGTATTTAAATGTCTCCGAAAAAAACAACATAAATAAAGATAAAATAACGATATTAAGGTAGGTATGTGTTATTTTACACGATAGAGAAAAGTAACCTATTTCTTTATAAGTGACATGATGCCTTGGTTTTGTCAACTTACTAAATCACAGCAGTGGTCATTGGTCAAGTTGGTCAAAAAATTAGGAGTCAAAGCCATGAAACAGACAAGATGGCTAAAAAATAATAACAAGTGATATAAATAAATATATCTGCTGTAAATGGACATTGTCATTAATTCAAACAATTAATAAACTTATGCACTGATTCCTGTCAAATAATGTGTTTAGGCCTAACTCAAGGTTTCTTGTTTTTTCTATCTGGTAACAAATGCCAGTACTAATCTTGTCACGCAACTGTTAAAATCGAATATTATGTCAAAGTCATCAGGTGATTTATGATTCTGTATTCGTTTCATTCGTCTAGTGTTGCCGGCGCGGAGTTTTTGGTTTGTTTTTAGTCTTTATAACCTCTACAGACATTTTGCGGACCATGAAGTCTTTCTGACTTTTTTAAGGTGTTAAGATTTTGATGCATCTATGTAATCGATATAGGTACCCAGCAAAATCTCAGGAATACATTAATTTCGATTTTTTTAATAATAGTTTCTGACTTCTTCGGGAACAACCGCAATAGAATAGCGAAATAATCCTCAAAATTGGTATGTAAGGTTGATATTGAAATGGTGGATTTAAAAATAAAGACATTTGTAATACCTTTAATAGAAAAATTAGGAAACGAAATATTTTTTTCGGTTTTAGACTATTTTGGACTTGCTTCGGAACTTTTCCTGGTTGACTGCCGGCAACACTGATTCAGTCAGAATTTTTTGTGCGCTGGCTGTCAGCTGCGCCGTGAACGTATTTTGCGTTTGTGTTCATTCTATATTGAGTTTTCCTTTACCTATTTAGATAACTTTAAACATCTAGCCTAGTGCTATGTAATTTAAGTTACAATGTCTGCTTCAAAATCTGAGTGTTTAAAAGGTTTGCAACGCTTCGATTTCATGCCATCTTCTCTTGTACCTATGTTTTCGTGAAGAACACAAAAGTAGGTAAATGTATTTATTTACATTTGCAGATACCGTGACGGTGCTAATAAACGCCGCGGGCGATAATGATAATTCAGTCAACAACGTCGTTATTAAATCGCTGACAAAAATAGCCAACGCTTACCCCAATGATGTGATTGAAATATTCTGTGAATTCTACAAGAATACAGCAAAACCTAATCCATTACAGCTTGGAAATATAGTCAAGTAAGTACAAAAATTTGGATCATGCTGTAAGAGTTTTGGCTAAGGTGTTTTATGACCGGCCGCCTGCCTGAAGTCGACCCTCCTTGGGAATACTTGCTTATTGTATCTCAACATGTTGGGGAGGATCCCTTAGTCGACTTTTACGACATGCTCGGGAAACAGCTGGACGCATTCTATGTATTTTCTTTACTCCCAGTCCAGCAGAGAAGTATCTTGCTTTAAAATCTATAGTATTTCAATTTCATTGTATCTTTCAGGGTGTTAGAACAAACATGTGTGAATCAAGTAAAGAAGCTAGACTCAAAAGTGACTACAGAACTGGTCAACTCTATGCTGAGAGCAATGACAGAGAATGCGGCCTACGAGCCTACAGTGCAAATGGGGGCGTCAGCTGTGTTGGTTGCTGTCGGACATGAGTATTTAGATTTGGTGAGTAACCATTTTATTAGTTGCATACATATTGACAACGGCCTTGTGAATGTGCCGTGCAAGGTGCAAACTGCTGACTTAGCAAGTACTTAAGCCTCATGAGGCTGTCAGTACACAAATGGTTTGAACAGTCATTTCACTGTTTCTCAAAAGTTTACTTACTAAATTTAAACTACTAGTAGATGTTTTACGACCGCGATGGCGTGGCGGGCGAGTGCTCGGCTGAGACGCAAGAGGCGCGGGTTCGATTCACGCTTCGGGGGAAATATTTGTATGTTCTGCAAATATTTCTTCCGAATTTGAGCATTGTACTATTATGTATTGTAAGTATGTATTTACAAAACAAAAAGTATTATTAAAGTAGTTCCCACAGTACAAGCTTTGCTTAGTTTGGGGCTAGATGACGCTGTGTGAAATGTCCACAAATATTTATTTATTTATGTATTTTATGATCATGTTGTGAGTTCTAACTGCTCCGGTATTTGGAATTTCAATCAAATGAAACAATATTTTCCTCCACAGATAAGTAACCAGACCACTATTGAAACTAAATATTATGTGCACATGTTTTTATCACAAGAGGTCATACATTTCTATTTGTGATTCATATTTGCATGTAAATAATACTGTTTGTTCTTGCCCTAGTTAATATTTAAATGGTTTATTGAATTATTTGATTTCATTTGAATAAATACATAAATGTTTGTAGACATATGACACAGCACCATCTAAGCAAAGCCCCAAACTAAGCAAAGCTTGTACTATGGGCACCAGATGGCTTATAGAAGACTCATAAACTTTTTTTTATTACTTATAATAATACTACAACACCCAGACCCGGAAGAAATATTTACAGAACATACAAACAGTTCTCCCTTGTTTCTGTCTGTCACCTTTTCACGCCGAAACTGCTGTATAGACTGATCAAATATGGCAAGAAGATAGATTGCATCCTGGGGAAGGACTTAGGGCTAACATTTGTGGCAAAAATAATCCTCGAGGGAATGAAATAAGGGATGAAAGTTTGTATGGGGAACTCATTAAGTATTATACTATTGAGGCTAAGCAATGTTGAGCGTGGCCACAACTTGGATACCCATCCATAAAATCATTCCAAAAAAATCTTCTAACAGACAGACAAAGAACTAAAAGTTTTTTGAACAGAAAAATCTATTGGTTCACGACTTGATTTGAACCCACGACCTAGGCAGGGTCACTACTAGACCACCAGTGCTACTATTTAATACCTTACTTACTTACAAGAGTTCAGTTATTTTATTATTCGTGTTTTCTGAAAAAATGCTCCTGCCTTTTTGAATCTTAAACCATAATCAGTAAAGTTAAATTCACATTTCATTTTCCAGGTACTACGTTCACTCGTAGATCAGCTGTCCCCCGCGTCCGTCCCACACTACTCCATCGCACACACACTTGGCACTCTCGCCGCTGTGAACACTCACGGATTGGTGCCGCACATCAAGGAGATCCTGAGCAAGATGCTGCCTCTTCTGTCACTGGTGAAGAATGACGGGTTGAAACAAGCTTTTGCGTATGGTAAGTTCGTATCACATACTCATTAAAATCAGCCTACATAAGTCCACTGCACCGCCTCTGCAATATACTTTTAGGACAAACGGTTTTGTCCTGCCCTGCCTCTATTCTGACTTAAATTCCTTCAATTTTTAGGGTTCCGGATCCATTCTGTCCAACGGGACCCTATTACTAAGCCACCGCTGTCCGTCCGTTCGTCTGTCAGCGGGCTGTATCTCATGAACCGTAATAGGTAGGGAGTTGAAACTTTCACAGAGCGTGTATTTATATTGCCGCTATAACAACAAATAATAAAAAGAAAATAATAAAAGGAACATTTATGTGCATGTATTTTACGATGGTATGGAACCCTTCGTGTGCGATTTCGACTCGTACTTGACCAGTTTTGTTGTGCAATTGAGGTTGTATTATGCGATAACAACTGAACTGATAAAAAAACATGTTTCCGTTTCTCTTCTAGCTTTCGGCCACTTCGCAATCGCCGTGTCGGAGCAAATAGGCGACAACGTTGAAAATGACAACATAACATCAATCAAAGACAATTTCGTGACAGAGTTCACTGTCATATTCGACGTACTATACAACCAATGGCTACTGTCACACGAGCCTAAGGTCACCGAATCTGTGTTGGAAGCTCTAGGGCCACTAACCAGGCTTATATCCGAAAGGCAGTTCAATGAGACAGTTAATAAGTTTGTCTTATCATTGCTGTCGCTGTACCGGAAACCGGCTATCAATTTCTACTACATCAGTCAATGCATATCTTACTTACTCTCTCCTTCGTCGCTGAACCCAAAACTGACCTTGAATGATAATGTTATTAGTAACATTAACCACGTGCTCTTCAATTTGGTTCTTCTAGAGCCAGATTACGACCAACCACACACAGTTAAAAATCATTTTGAGATCCTACGCTGTTTCGATCACATGGCGAATCAGTTTTCCGATCAGACTATAGAAAGTCTGTTACACCAATGCAAGAATAATCAAGAAAAGGATAGAATGAAATCGGTCATCATTCTGACTCACTTGACGACGTCGTCACAGTTATTCGTCGACAACTACGCTACCAAATTCGTAGCTATACTAAAAGTGATGACAAACATGGAGCAGGGATTGAAAATGAAGAAGTTGCTAGTCAAAGCTATAGTTGGACTCGTGTATAGAAACTGCATAACGACACCGGAAGAATTCACCATGTTAGAGTTCATTATAAAGCATTGTGAGTTTGAAGGACCGCAGAATGTGGCGAAGTTTGAAGTGGCTGATTTAAAGGACACATGCAAAAGTTCTTTGGTCCTCATGTGTAACACAGTGACAAGTATAAGGACGCAGCTACGAAACTTGCTGCTTACCGCTCTGACGGTAGATGAATTCACATCCTCAATGGGAACAGTCAGTCTCTGCCTGACTTCTCTACTACAAAACAACTCTGAGGTAATTGATGAGGGGCACTCCGCAAAAGATGACACAAAAGTGTCTCCCGATCTAGTTTTGGTTAGATGTCTAACTTATATCGTAGACCCGAATGAAGTAGAAAGAAATAGGAACTTATTGATGTTCCTTGAAGAATATTCTAGCGATGTTCACAAGAATCTGAAGAATTCTTGGACAGTTGAGATACAAAGACTATTGAAGTTTGTAGATAAGTGTGAGTCAAAGGAGCACTGGCATGGGATGCTGTTAGATCTTCTAGTGTCAGCTGTGGAGCAAGTTAATAACAGCAAGTGGGTAGAAGTTATAGCGACATTGATCTCTCAACAAGTGCTAGCGAAGAAACAGCCACCGATGATAAAAGGAATATCTTTGCAGTATCTCGCGATTCTCTCCTGTCATATGTCTAACGCGGCAGTAGTAGAAAAGGTTCTTAAAATAATTCTACTGGCTTTAAAGTCTATACCCATGGAAAGCTGTGAGTACGTCAGCAAAGCGGCCGGTATAGCCTCGCGTCAACACGGAGAATTTGTAATGAATGAAATAGATGCAATCAACAAAGAGAATGAAGCGAAAAGGGGAAGCAAAATACTAAACTTCTTGTCCTCAAGGAACTCTAAAAGCGAACAAGAGTTCGGAATTGTAAAATACGCTGTAATAACCTGTTACGGGAAAGTAGCGTCTGAATGTCTAGATGTCCATGTTTTGGCTAGACTGGGCGATAATGTTACAGCAATTTTGTATGATGTTTTAAAGTCGTCACCGCCATTTGACTTGTGCAAAGCAAGTGTGACCACGCTATACGAAATCTGCAAAGCGTTGCACCCAGCTGCTCATCATAACGTGGCACTTAGAAATCGCTGGCAACTCCTAAACGCTGTACTGGAACAAATATACAACTTTAATTTGGAAAAACGAAACGTCGAACTCTATCCTATTATTGTCAAAGCTTCCAAAGCTCTGACAAAACTACAAAAAGGCATACTACCAGAAGAAAGAAATACAATATTGAGAGTTATTTTCAATAGTATTTTTGGAGAATTGTCTTCTTTCAAGCGCAAATACGAAGTCGAAGGAAACGCGGACAAAAACGACCAATTAGCGAAGACGCTAAACGATAGTTTAACACTACTTCATCAACTTATAAAGGAGCTCATCATACAATCGACGTGTCTTAGCACTATTGATGATTTGATAACTCTTATGCATGAATGGATTCATCATGAGAACGATGAGATAAGAACAGCGTCAGTGATGATTCTGCAAGTTATTTTCGACGCTTATATCAAGAATGTTAAACTGAATTATGAAACACCTAGTAAATTCGGTCAATTGGGATATCTACTTGGTCTAGTTGTGCCCGGAATAGCTGACACTAACTTCTCTGTAAGACTAACGACCATAGACTGTATCAAACTAGTAATACAAATACAAGATCTTTACGAAGGACATACCATTGAACCTAACGATGAATGTATGACGAATTTAATTCATTTGCAAAACAACGTGTTGACAAATGACTTGAACAGCATGAGTGAATACTGCATGTTTCTATGCGACACTATAGCTCGAAAGATACCACATCACCATACGATGCAGTTCATTGAAAGTCTTCTAGAAGGATTTGATAATCAGGAGTGTAGAAGTATAGGAATAAGTGCTATTTTGGACGCGTATGTCATTAATAGAGGTCAAGAGCTGTATCAGAATGTTGAGAGGATTGTGGAAGTCATGTTGTCTACTATGACTGAGGTGGATGTGGAAGCAAAGTTGAAGCTTATGAAGCCACTGGCTTCCCTGACACGGTATCATTCTAATGCTGTAACGGCTGTGCTACTTGGTCAAAAGCTTCCATTGAAACCGTAAGTGAATATTCTCATTTTGTATGTAACAATCACCTAGAAATTACCTTATAAATAAGTTCTTGTCCTAGAACAATTCTGACAGTCAGTATGTCTTCTGCTTGAAGATACCATCCTGAAAACTAAAGATTTCTTTGATTTTTTTGACACCGTCAAATGGGGTTTGTATGGGGCAAAACTTTAGGACCACTTTTGTTGAATAACTATAAATGCATCAAAATTCCATTACATAAGATTTGAGTTTCCTGAAATCTGACGTATGTAATGCAGATAGTTTGAAGCGATAGGAGATTTAAAGATATCTAGTAAAATAAAAAATACTACATTTTTCACGCTTCGGCCGTAGGAATATTTGTTATTTCGTATTTGTTTCCAATTGTTTCCAAAGTTAGTTCTTGGTATTTATTGTTTTGCAGTAACAAATTATTGACTCCTATAATTATATCTCTTAGGTCGGTAATAATGTGTTGGCATCGGCTAGCGGCTGATGAAGAATTAGCTGAAACCATCACTGACAACTTCCTTCGGTTGATGACGTCAGTGGAGCTCTATGAGGATCCCTACAATGTTACGGAGAATCATGTAGCAGCTCTCCAACCTTTGACCGTGAGTTAGTTATATTAGTTTATGTAATCGAAGCATCGTGAAGTTAGTGTTTTAAAAGGGCTTGATCTGCTTTTTAATTTACACAAACATACAAACACATCCACTATCGAACATACACTTGCTAAGCAAAGCGTAAGGTACGACATAGCTTTTAACATAATATTAGGTACTTGAAAAAAATTAAATTGAAAGTTAGTAATTTGTTTGCTTAACTGATTGTGTCTGTTTTCAGCTGATAAGCGCCTTAGGGGAGATGCTACAAGAGCCGTCAATGAAGTCAATATGCGAAGCGAAGTTTGCAGATCTGTTTTCAGTGCTGTACACAACACTGGTCTGTTTCATCGAGGCCGAACCGCCGGCTTACTGCCCACCTGCCAATAAGGTAAATACTATGTACTTATATTTACAGTTTATTTACATTAGTTAAATAAATGTTTTTTAAACTCTGTCGTTTCGTCGCAGCTATTGCTGCTTTTTTACGACTACTAAGAATAGCTCGGCTTTGCTCGCGTGTTAAGAATATAAAAAGTAGCTACAATACATTAACATTAATCCAAATATTTTCACAAACTTTCGTATTTAAAATACTAGTGACATAAACTGGACTTTTTACGCGGTCAAGCCAATCAGTCAAGTTGCTACGCCGTAGAAGATCAACTTAACTTTGTTATCTAATTTGTACCATATTTTCTAGGGTCAGGAAAGGTATGGCTTCGTCCCTAACCGTGACGCGGTCAGACTGTCGCCTGCTAAGATCACCGCGGCTACTTTCAGCGCGTTCCTCGAAAGGGCCGGCTGTCACAAGGTTGGTTAAAGTTTCATAATGACCCTATCTGGGGGTACGGCAGTGCCCCTGCCAAGACGAGCCAAAAGGAGCGGGGCACTACCTCCCTTTTCTAGAAGCATTTCGTCCTAGTTTCGAACTGTTATAGCTTCTGTCCGGATGATGAAGATCTAGAAAGCTCTAGTTTTCAGGATAAGATGCCCTCGGCAGATTTATCAAACACACAAAGTATCAATTATCTAGCTTTTATGGTTTCAGATTTCTTGACATCTGAAATACGATTACGTGACTCTAGGAACTCTTCAGGAAGTACCCTCTTGAAGTCTTAAAAGATTGAAATTTGGTATGTGTGCTAGGAATTGCATATAAACAACGAAAAAATTAAGAAATCGAAAACTTTCCCCCTCCAACCCCTTTTATAGAGGTTTGCTTTTATACATACAACCTTTCAAATCTCTATCCTTGGATATTGGATCCCCTGATTCCTTTCTTGCAGCTCTTATTTCATCTCTATACCGTAAAAAGAAGATACCCTCCAAGTTTCATGCTTGGGATTTATGATTTAGACTGTGCATTAGTTTTCAGTTGGAGTTTTATACATTCATGTAACGGTTTTGTGAGCGTAGCGAAACTATATTGAGCTTGCTACGCTCATAAAACTTACATAAAGCTCACAAAATTATGAACTAATTGTAGAGTGCTGGTAAAACTTGGAATAATTATGCATAATTAAATATTATAAAATAGTCATAATCTTTTTCATTGCTTTGGAATTATTCTGTAAGTTTTCTATCTGTAGTAATAGTAAATCAATCATTAATGTGCATTTATTTTGTCTGCCAATTTCAGATCCGCGAAGCGTGTTCCCTCTGTCTTAGCGTTGAACACGGCTCCGCCACCGCCACAGTATCAGAGCTAGCGCCACTCGTGTGTGGCGGGCTGTGGCGGGAGTGTATGCGCCACGTGGCGGCTGTGGCGGCGAAGGGGGCGGGGTATGCGCGTGCCAGCCTTCCGCCACAGAGGCTAGCGGCTGTGGCGCTGCTCGCTGATATGCTGAATTATAGGTGAGTGTCGTAACTGCAGTGTCAAAACTTGATCTACTCGTGTGAGCGGCACAAATTGTGTTTTTTTTCTATTTGTGGGTTTGACGGTGAGTGACCCTATGGACTTTCTCATTTCAGATGCTATTTGCAATCTATACTAGGTGATTTATACAGCGCCAGGAGGCACTTCTGCCTACATTAACGGGACGCTGTAGTGCCCTGGACGAGTTAAGATAGAGTAGGCTTGCCGAGCTCCTATTCCATCCTCTCAGCTTAGTCGGCCTTGGCCACAGGAAAGACATGGTCAATACGTGCGGAGCTGATCAATATACTCCTGACGCTGTATAAATAACCTACTATAGACGGTAAAAGGCGTTAGTTTGCTGAATTGAATCATATATGCAATTTAGACCATTTTACGATAGTTACAGGAATCGCTTAGGATCTTATTTCTTATCTTACTTATATTATAAAAATGAAAAGCTTTAGTTTGCTAGAAATTACCGGCGTAAAGCTCAAAACGCAACGATAGCGCGTGCTAACTTTACCTGTGCTGCCATCTAGTCTAGTTTGCTATAAAATCGAAAAATCAATTGATCGATGTGGCCTTTTTAGCCCCACACACATCCTACGAGCAGTGTTGCTGTGTTTTAGAAAGTCCTCTTGAATCCCCAGATGCAACGACAACCCGGTTATAATAGAGACAGTGCTGGGCACCCTGGCGGCGGGCTGGCAGGACTGCGACGCGCGGGTCCGGTCGGCGTCCCTGCGCGGCGCCGCCAACCTGGCGCTCCTGCGGCCGCAGCAGAGGGCGCGCGCCCTCGCCGACGCGCTCCGAGCCATGAGCCACGGCATCGACGCCATGTACACCAGGTAAATCTTACTTATATTATAAATGCGAAAGTTTGTGAGTTTGGATGTTTGGATGTTTGTGCCTCAATCACGCTTAAACGGCTGAACGGATTTGAATGAAACTTGGAATATACATAGTACATGTACTGGATTAACATATAGGCTACTTTTATTCCGGATACCACGCGAGCGAAGCTGCGGGCGGCAGCTAGTTTATTACATATTTTTTACAGATCTTCCCCAGACAACGTGCCCCTGGCCGCCATCCAAGGTCTGACGCGGCTGTTGGCGGAAACAAATGAGTTGGACAAAGAGTTCGAACGCGAACTGCTCGCTATCTCACAGAAGATACGACCGTTTATGAACACCGAATGTCCATTATTAAGGTAAGTTCGTATGAGCTAGTGGCCAACTCTAGTGGCGGAGCTTTAAGGCCTCCTAAAGGCCTCTGTCATGGTTCAGAGTTGAGCACGTCTCAAGTGACGAGTTTTTGACAGATTTTCATCAAAACCAGTAAAAAAAAACCGTGACTTGAGACGTGCTCAACTCTGAGATGCGTTTGAGTATTCGGGGGTAAACGACTTAAAAGCCGGGACCGACAATTTGACGTGCCCTCCGAAGCACGGAAGCGCTCTGCTCGTAATTCCACTTGCGGTCACCCATCCTAATTGTGACCGCTCACAACGTTGCTTGACTTTAACGATCAATCAAGAACGCCTAAGCAAGCTACGCGACGAGCGCTTCACGAAATCACAATAAATTGTACTTGATACTTTGTTTAAGGGATGCTGAAGGTAACCTGGCCGTCATTTACCTGGCACAAAAACAGCAGAGCAAATCAAAAGTCCCATAACACTAATAGTATTTTTAAATACTAATAATAATCGTGAAAATTAATACACGTGATCGACATAGCCAAACTGGAGATACAATTTATGAAAACAAACCGCCCATACTTAACCTAAAACTTACTTTTTCATTACATGTTTATGGAACTTTTAAGTAGTAGGTACTAATAGTTATGATGTGAAAACTTATGTCGCGAGGTTTATTTACATATAACTAGAGTGATTTCTTTCATCGTAATAGCGAAAAATACACGTTTGTTTACATAAATTGTATCTCCAGTTTGGCTGAAGGATAGAAGGATCGTAGCAAATGGAAATCCGTGATATCTGCCTACCTCTATGACAATTTGAAATGATTTATTAAAATGCAGATAAGCTTACAGGAAAAATCCCAAAACGCTTAACTGTCTACTTTAAATTTGTATAACTCAAATATATTCTAAGACTACCATAAATTGACCATCTTACTTCTTACTTATATTATAAATGCGAAAGTTTGTGAGTTTGGATGTTTGGATGTTTGTGCCTCAATCACGCCTAAACGGCTGAACGGATTTGAATGAAACTTTGAATATACATAGTACATGTACTGGATTAACATATAGGCTATTTTTTATCCAGGTACCAAGCGAGCGAAGCCGCGGGCGGCAGCTAGTAGACTGTAAATATGGAATGCAATAATATGGAAACAGGCTGGATTTTATGTATGTAGTGTAGTAGTCATTGTGTTTAAGTTTGATCTTATATCCAGGGAAGCATCAATAAGGCTGTTCGGTGTGATCGCCGACCGAGTCGGGTCCGATTTGGTCGAGCAGGCCGTCAGCTCGCTGCCTTGCTTCCTGCTGCACTTGTGCGACTCCAATCCGCCTGTGGTCAGGGTGAGTTCTAACTTCTAATGTAATTCGTAATGAGGAATTTCTGTTGGGTGTTCCTCACAATTTATCGGATTCCTAACAGTAGTGCGATTAGTGTTAACGAAATTTTCCCTCATTTGCTTCGGAATCTTTCATTTGCATCATTCAATTGCATCATTATTAAAAAAACAGTACGTCAATCGGATCTTTTTTGTACTCGATAAAATAACACGCCAGCATTTTGCAACACGACAATAATGGGAATTGCTGGACAGTTTTCTTTTTTATATTTTTGTAGTGCTAGCGGGAAACTGATTTTAGTACATGCGATACGAATGCGCATTCCCCATAGCTTTTCAAAAGTTTCAAAAAAGAACAAAGACTGCACTGAACTATTCAAATAGGTGGGAATGAAACTTCTATTTTAATATCTGTACTGTTTCCGCGCAAATAAGAAAAAGGTACTATACAAGTCTTGGTCGAAATAGCAATTAACGGTCTCCTTTAGATAACATTTTTAAATCACTCGAAGGACTCTGCTTCGCCTCGTCCTTCCAACATTTACTCGGCCGTAAGTTGCTTTATTTCCGGCCTGGACAGTAATATACTATTATTTTACAAAACTATTCTTTCCAGGCAAGCAAATACACACTCAAACAGATCTTCAAAACCTTCAATGCGAAGAAGTCAAACGACCTCGTGCAAACGCACCTTTTGGACGAGGGCCGACTCTACCTTGACGAGTTCCTGACAGCGCTACTGAGACAGCTGTCAGATGAGATGCCGAGCGCCGTGGCGACGTGTCTGCAGTCAGCTGTCAACTACCTCAACTGCGCAGATGACTTGAAGCCTCACCCCCCCTTGTTGATAGGTAAACCCCTATTATTACTACCACCAGTGAAATAGAATAAATAAAAAATATTTAAAATAAATATTTGTGGACATTTTACACAGCACCATCTAGCCCCAAACTAAGCAAAGCTTGTACTATGTGAACCAAATGGCTGATAAAATACTTATCATCATCATCTTCCTGCCCTTTTCCCACTCTATGTGGGGCCGGCACAGCATGATCCTTAGATCATGCTGTAGGAGTTTTGGCTGAGGGTTTTATGACCGGCCGCCTGCCTGACGTCAACCCTCCTTGGGAATACTTGCTTATTGTATCTCATCATGTTGGAGGATACTATCCCTTAGTCGACTTTTACGACATGCTCGGGGAGAGAAGCAGCTGGACGCATTCTCTGTTTTTTCTTTACTCCCAGTCCAGCGAAGAAGTAATGATAAAATACTTGTATACTTTTTTTTACTTACCTACTACTGTGTTTTATATCTACATTGTTAATTTTACCCATTTTCGCAATAAATTGAAATTGTGTTTTTTTCTAGGTCTTCTCTACGCGGAACTCCTGAGGATCCGAGAGAAGTTCCCGGAGGAGGCGGAGCTGGATCCTGACGTCACGAAGAGTGCTCGCTCCCGGCTGCTGCTCCTCATCAAGGACTCCAGCCCGGCTGTCAGGCAGAACGCCGCAATGGCTCTCTCGAACATCTGTCTAGTCTGTGCTCTTCACAACTAAACTTAAAATGGGGTGCAAAAATGAACGTTCCTTACCGTATCAGTTGGTTGGCTATGGTTAGGTTGATGCCGCGGGTTCAAGTCCCGTCTGAGGAAGCATTTTTAAGAACATAACATTGATGATGTTTAGCAAACAATGTGCTATATTTTTCAACATCATCTGGAGTACTGCTGGTCTGTGAAAAACAACCCAAATCTGTCAAAATTTGGTATCTAAGGTTTATTTGCGCAGCACCAGATCCCAATACTTTTTAGGGCTCCGTACCTGAAGAGTGCTAACAGGAGGACACGTGTGCGAATTGACTCTCACTTGAGCGGTTTTATTTTTATAGTTTTTAGGAATTTGCTGATACGACGATACCATTAACAAAACCTACAAGACAAACGGTGTAGTTTTCATCAATAAGAATTTCTGTGTTATTTTTGACATAATCAGCAAGTACCCTCATAAGTTGTCATTTGTCAGATGCTTGCTTTTTTTCTGATTTGTAAACTTGTACTACCTACTTCTTATGAACTTGAATAGTATTTTGCTGATTCAGATTTTATTTCTGAATTGAGTTCACTTGGAATTGCCAAAGTAGCGCTTAGTCAAGCCAACGCGACTATTGAGCGGTTTGGCCGGAGCTTTAGCGTTTTTGATAGCTTGTGGTTTCAAATAGAATTAGAACTTAATAATATAGAGACTGACATAAGCGATATTCTAAAAAAAGTTTATAACTATTCAAAAAGAGCTTGTACATATTCAAAAAAGTTTATTATTTGTAAATCTAAAAAAAAATCGTTTGTCAAATAAAATCGAATAATTATCAAATTAGAACATATTTGCAATATTGTAAATTGATTCTGTTTATTAAACTGCTTTGGGCTAACCCATATCGTACCCGTAAAAATATGCATATATGAATATATAGCAATATTTCAACTAAGGTTTCCCTCCCACTTCACCGTTCCATAACCAGACCGGCAACGTTCCTGCACAAAGACAAGCAATCTTTTGGCTTTGCAGCTCGGGCGGAGACCTTAAATAAACCGAGGTTATTTTTCTGACATTACCATACAGTGCTAATTTTATTGTGATATTTGTTTGTTAAGTTTAGTATTTTGAAGTTAATTTTCTTGCGATTTGGGGCCAACATCCATCAAAAATGAGTAGATAAGATAGTCTAGTTGTGTCTGATGCTATCATTCTGTCACATAAGACTTCAGTATGCAGGTATTTACATACCCACCTTATCATAAAAACTTAGACAATGACTTTTGTTTACGGTTCCACGGTCAAGACTTCAAATATTAAGTTTTTATGAATAAGAGGGACATGTTCATAGGAAATTCATAGGAATTGGCAATAAAGTAGATGTATTGAGTTTATTTTACAATGGCAATGGATTTTGTGAGATGTTATTTTTTTATTTTGATTTTACGCTTAGTACCTTGTGTAAATCTCAAACCTTTATCTCTTGTTGTTATATGATATGAAAATAAATATTAATTATTATTGCTGTTAAAAAAAAACGCTGAGTTTAAACAATATTTATTGGAAAATAATAAAAGAGAATAATCAAATGAATAGACAATTAACTTGTAAATAATGCTATATTACTCTAAAATGAATTAAGAATAAATAATCTAAAATAATAAGAATACAAAATATTACAGTTACAAATGCTTGTTGGAACAATGTGATTTTGTAATGGATTTCATAGATAAGATTATGCTGTTATATTTGTTTGACAATAAAATAAAGTTGCATCAATGTTTTTTCTTCATTTTGTTCATTGCATCTCGAGCTGCTGTTCTGATGCATTCCTCGCAGCTGTAAAATAATAGGTTTGTACTTTTAAGATAAAGTAAGCGTTGCAGTTCCCAAAGGTTTAATAGCTAGATGGAGCCGAAATATTGCATGTTAATATTCGGTGAATGAACTTCGGGAGTTTTAAAAAAAATCCTGCCTTACACAATTTTTAAAGAAATGCCATCCTGTGCGAGTCAGGGCGAATCTTAAAAGTGTTTTGCTAAGCAGCGTTAAGTCAAAGGGGAATATCACGTAAGATATAGGTACCTTATTTATTACAAAAAGTTTGCTATTATTATTATTATTATTTTTATAATTTTGTCTAATATGGCTAGTCTTCAAGAAATACTTGTAACCATGTCACTTTGCCCTTAGCAAAGTTGCTAAGCAAAAATGCATAGGACTGACATAAGCGATCGTTTATCTCTACTTGACCTGGCTAAGCCTGGCTCAGGCAGGGCAAGTGTCGTTAAGCCCTCAGGCTTAAGTGTCGGTTGGGGTAAGTATCTCCAATAGATCATGCGATTATGATCACGTCCTAGATCTTAAGAGTCTGACCCCGAATTGTCTGACCTGAGTCTGACCCACGTCTCACGGTTTTTTGACAGTTTTTGATGAAAATCTGTCAAAATCTCGTCACTTTAGACGTGCTCAACGCTGAGTCGCGTTTGAGTATTCGGGGGTTAGGGATCTTAACCTATCTACACACCTAAGCCGCCGGCCAAGCGGGCCAGCCCGCCGCGCCCGCCGGGCAAGGCCGGTGGCCGGGTTCACCCGCCTAACCCGCCGTATTCGTGGCGTGTAGATAGCCTTAAGTTACAAAAAAAAAGTAAGTGAAATAGTATCGGATGATCACGTTGTGGAATATACTGACTTCGGTGTCTTAGCGAGCCAGAATGTCTGTGTGGCGTCGCAGTGCGCGCGCAGCTGCCTATTATCCCACGGCACGGAGTCCATGCGCCACTCTGGAGACACGTACGGTGGCTGAAGCTTGCCGATGCTCATCTGTCACAAACATTACGGAAAAACTGTACTCTGCCCTCGTAATAGCAAATGCAGTAGGTACCGTACTTGCAAAATGGCGGTTTCGAGAAAACGCGGTAATCATATTTTTAGATTATCTCTGCAGCATGTCCATTGTCCATGTTTTACTTAGAGAAAAAAATATGATGAAAATTATTTTTTAAGTACCTAGGTATAGATTAGCCTCTTGGAATTTCTGAAAAAAAAAAGTAAAAAACCCTAAAATGACGATTACCTAGGTACTGCAAGTACCTACTATTAGTAGGGCAGTAGGTAGGTACTAAGTACGAGTACCTACTACGAGTATAACTGCTGTCGCCAGTCCCTTCGAACCGATCCGACCAAACCCGGTCGTGTACCAATTGATTTTTCTGTTCGAAATTAGTTGGAGAGTGAAATGGTAAAAAAGGTGAAGAAATCGGTATGTCGTTGAACCTAAGGAGTTCGAAAACACAAGTGCACAAAAGGAGGCGCACTTCTGGTTCGACAGAGTAACACGACAAGCAAACGCAGTCACTCACGGGGTCGGCAGGGGCGAGTGGGCCAGGCAAGGGCGCCCTCACATTTAGGTAGTTGGCCTTTGTGAGTACGTCACGCGTGTTGTACACTTGCGATGTTATATACATGTTGTCTGTCAGGATCTTTCGAGGGCTGGAAGATAAATGTATCATGACAACCTTTCGCATGGTCAAAGACAAGGACCCTGAAAGCTTGGCAAAGTAGAGGGAGATGGTTTGCGCTGAAATCTAGCTGAAACGCGAGAGTCACGGGTTTGATTGTCGCAACGCGCGGTTCCTACATATGTTTCATGATCTAATGGTGAGCACAATGATGGTCTAGTGGAACCTAAATATGTGTCAAATGCACGAAAGGAATTTTTGGGGCATACTTTAAATCATTTCACCACACACTGGTTTGAAAGAACTAATGACACGATTAGATAGATAATCTAATAATTGAAAATCGGACCTCACATTATCCTCTTTAATAAAGATTTTATCACAACTATCCATGTATCCGAATTTAGTGGTAGATAAAAAAATTGTAGAGTAGGAGTTAACTTACCCATCCTCCATATCATCTAGGGACTCAGCAGGCGTGATCACAAGTCTAGGGCGCGTCATTTGGACGCGCTTGCGTTCCAAGTCTGGTTTTCTTTCCTTAAAACCAAACACTTAAGTAATTAGCAGATAGCTAATTACCTAGGTAGTTATTGAAATGTAACGGTTACTGAAGTTACTCACGAATTTTCTTTGAATCTCATTAGGGTTCGTGCTCACGATATCTTTTGGCTTGCCAAACAGGTCGAACGGCACATTAGGCACACGCCAATCGATCAAAGCGTGAATATCTTTCAAGGGAGCAGGCCTGATCCTCATGCAGGTATCTTTTCCCTGATACTGAGTCGTGATTTTGCGCGTGATCTCACCATCCCGATATTCTGTTCTATTGCTGGTTTCTAAGTTAAAGAGAATAGATTCGAAACGCTTTTTGTGGTCCGGCATTACAAAATAAAACAATAAAAATAAAATCGGTTCTAAAATAAACGAACTAAATAAGCACGCATCCAAAACGCTTCTCCACTTAAAATAATAAAAAATAAGGTTTTAAAGTTTGTCAAAGATTATATATTATTTCATTCTGAAGTTACGTGGAAGTTACACAAAGTAGTACCTACCTATAGGCATTTGCACTATGGGCTATACTTACTATCGGCCTTTTTGTGGGCCTTTCATTACGAAACCTATCGTTTGTCAAAAAAAAAGTAAACAAGCTACAAGCTAGGTACCAAGTATTCAAGTGTTGATGTTCTAGATCAATGATTTAGTTCTGCTATAGGAATTTCGCTACTTTTTTGTCGAATAATTATTTTCAAATTAAATCAAAACATGCCTGACTCGGTATCTCGGCTGGAGTCCATGTTGTTCGATTACACCACTACGTACAAAACAAGCTATCAGAATAATAAAATCGAGGCGCCCGTCCTCACTACTTACAAGAAGAAGGAGCGATGTATGATGATAAGGTAAGGTGATAAGTCACCGGTTTAGATCGCTCTACGGGCCATGAGGGTCTGTTACCATTTTCTAGTTCCAACAAAAAGGTAAAAGTTTTGCTAAACGAATGCTTGGCTTTACAGTTCTGCCAATATTTTATTCCGGGTTAGGGTGTTGTTGTGGATGTAATTCGTAATTTCTGAACCATGACACAGGGAATCCTAGTGGGGGGTCAGGGACAGGGACTAGATAAGTTTGAAACTGTTAGACGTTATTCTTTATTGTTTGAAGGCCTCCTCCATTGCGGGATGTCCACACACTGTCTGATTGGAAGGCAGCGGCAATTCCTTTCGATCTGCTGCTTAAGAGGAAGGATATCGTGGGAACCAATCCAAAGAACGTGCAGAAACCTTACTACGTAAGTTAGCTACCTGCCTAGCTAGTTCCATTTCATTTTCAAATCATGTTTTGACTAGCCGGGTCATAGGTATAACACGTAGAACTAGATAACTGATGGAAGAGGTAGCTAAAGGTTCTTGAATGGCGACCACGGACCGGGAATCAAGTAGTAAGACGGCCCCCTCCCGATAAATCTATGGCACTGTAAGTCGTGTGTAATCGGAAAATGTTACTTAGCAGCACAGAATTGCTCATTCTGGAAGTAAGTAGGTACCTCAAGTACTAGGTACCTACATTATATATCCGAGAGGTCTACCTATATCAGTATCAGTGGATGTCTATAGATTGACGCTTGATCACCATACGAACAGGCGTAACGTCCAAATAATCCCAGTGATTTGAATTTTGGATGATGTTGTGGCATTCCCATCAGCGCTTTACATCTTTTCTCCAGTCTAAAGTCGTAGACAGCGGGCGCGAAGAGGCCCAGAAGACGCGACCACGTCTCGTGATGACCCCAGCAGTAAGCATGGACGACGTGGAAGACAAACGCGCGCGCGACATCCTCTGCGAGGACATGTACACCAGCGACATGACGCGCGGCACGCGGGAGGCTGTCAAACCGTACTTCAGCGTGAAGGCGCCTTTGCCTGGAGTGTATACCAACTCTAACCCGGTTAGTAAAGTTAGGCTCGCATGTGCGGTATCATAGACAACTCTAGACGTCTTCAAAGAGACCTTTCTTCATTCCTATCCTATCTAATCAAACTGCTTATTCCTTTTTTCGTTGTTAAGTTATGCAGATACCTAATTCATTAGAAAATTGCTTGGGGATTAGTTGTGAACCTACTGTATTAGGTAAACAAATACAATTTGAGGTGAAGCGAGATAAGTATGTTTTCGAACAAAGTAAGAAAGCGAACTGGACAAATTGATTTGCCCCAATGGTGTAGATGTATCTGGTTAGTTATGTTTGCAACATTAATGGTGCAGACGTAACTTCAGTCACACAATTGAAGTCTTTTTGTCCTGAAAACGGCCTTAATAGAACGAGTGTAGTATTCAACCATTTATTTCCTAAGATCGTCCTCCCGAAGCTGCAACTACCCGTGGTACCTGAAGAGTGGAGGATGGAGACGATCACGTGGGACGGCAAGCAGCTCAGGGGCTACTGCGACCCCACCAAGGAGTTCTGGCTGAGGCACGAGTTACATGAGTAAGTAAATAGTGGTTTTGCCGATCTAGAATTGAATATGTAGATACCTATTATTTTTTATAAATCACTAGCTTCCGCCCGCGGCTTCGCACGTGTTGTATGTATATTTCAAGTTTCAGCCAAATTCGTTCAGATCACAAGATGATGATTATAAATAAATAACACCCAACAGTCACATACATAGTTCTGACCCAGAACTAGGATTCCCTGTGTCGTGGGTATCAGAAATTAGGTACCGAATGCCATGGTACCACAACACCCAGACCCGGAAGAAATATTTACAGATCATGCAAACATTTCTTCCGCAGCGGGAATCGAACCCGCGCCTCTTGCGTCTCTGCCGAATCGCCCGCCACGCCACCGAGGCCGTCATGATTCTATTCATTCTTTCTTTTATTTTAGATGCAGAGCATGCAATGAAACGAAAACTGTAGACGCTCACAGAAAAATGCAGCATAAACTGAAATCTGAACGACGCTGATCTTACGCTTACTCGTGCACTTAATTTAATACTGAAATGTTTATTTTATCAATTATTTAATTTTATATAGCTTTACGGATAGTAGGTACGAGTTACTTCATAGATTATTTTATCCAAAGGTTATTTTGTTAATTTGTTTTTAAGTTTAATAAATAATATAATTTAAGCTTGCTTTTATTTGCATGCTTCGTAATTGAAAACAAAATACAGTTATAATAATTTAAATAATTTATTTAAAATTCACCAATAAATTACACCGAGTAAAATAAACATAGAAAAAAAAATACATTGAAATAATACATTTTACAAAAATAATTGTTTGATATCACAAAACAGGTAAGTTACATGGGGATCACCCGAGTTTAAAAATATACAGTGTCGATTACGTAAGCATTGTGACGTGCCAGCTTGGTTATGCAACGGTTTAGTGGGAATAAACCTTTAAAGGCTATCCATTTCGTTTTCTAGGCATTTATAAAATGTTGTACGAAATCGACACCACTCTCTGACTAACACCAACTACTATTCATATTTTAGCAACTTCTAGAAGTAGAGCAGTCTACAAGCCAACAAGAATTCATTTACTAAACTTTATCAAATCCAAAGGGTAGTTCCCATTTGTTCTACGGAACATGACGTCATCGAACAAAATGACACATTTTCTTCCCAGTTTTTTTTTTCCATAGATCCAAATACAGTTGAAAATTATGATCTTATTTGCAACTTTATTTCAGCATATAAGGGTGTCTTGTCTACACATCGAAGCCGCCGCACCGCCGCGTTCGCCGGCACCGGCCTGGAAAGAAAGCCGGCGGGTTTGATAGTAGGCGATTGTATCAAAATAAATCCAACGATCTGATGATGATGAACAGGCCGGCAGCTTCGATGTGTAGATACCCAGACATTTAATTCTCTGACTCTCTGGCTATATTTATTATTTTGCTTTGGCCAATAGAACTGCTTTCCGTGGTCCCAAAATATAAAAAACAAACACCAATCTAATTTTGCAAGGAGCTGGTACAGCAATAAAATATAATCACTTGTATAATTATGTATACTTAGATTCACTACGCGTCTACAACGAGATCACCATATTATTGAATACAAAAATATTTGAGCACCGCCCTGTTCCACCAATTTTACCGGAAAAAAACAAACATAACAGAATGCCAAAATAGTATCATGAATGCTGACAGAGTTCTGATCTCACACTGGGATTCCGTGTCGTGGGTATCAGAAACTACGAGTACCATGGTACCACAACACCAAAGCCAGGAAGCAGCAATATATTACAACTATGGTAAGAAATGTGGAGCAGACCGGTCCTGCCTTTTGCCTATGTTTTGTTGAAACTTTATCCTACTCGTATTTCAACTAAGAAAATACATAGATTATTTAATTTGGCTTAGTATTGGGGAAAAACGTGATTTTCAGTTTTGAAGACTTTGATTCTCATTTAAAAAAGTTCACAAACATAAAAGAGTATTTAAAATGAAACGTCTCTAAAAAATAATTAGTTAATTCATGTGTTGAAATCTAGTCTCAATGTTAGTAAAAATGCCGTAATACAAAATAAGCGCTCGTGGCGTAACTTACTTAGACGCTCTCGATTGATCGTTGAAGTTAAGCAACGATGTGCGCGGTCACAATCTGGATGGGTGACCACAAGTGGCATTACGAGCTGAGCGCTTCCGTGCTTCGGAGGGCAGGTTAAATTTTCGGTACCGGCTTTAAAGTCGTTAAGCCGTGACAGAGGCCTAAAAACTCCGTCACAAGAGTTGGCCACTAGCTCATACAAACCTACTTACTTTATAATACAAAACAAATGCTCATACATACTACATCACATTGATTGGTGCCACGCGCGAGTAGGACGCGCCACGTAAGATGGACTAGCGTGAAAGTGGATACTGTTTTGCTGGCTTTGTGTTTGTTTCTGACCCTGGGGATCCCCTCCCTGGTGAATAGAATATTTTTAAGGCACACGTTACTGCCCCCTGGGTCCGTTAGCATCAGCAGCTCTTAGATGGCGAGAGCGAGACTGCGTTGCTGCAGAAGGTCCCAAGGGGTAATTCCCATTATGTTCTATGGAACATGACGTCATCGGACAGATAAGATATTATTATTTTGTACTATGGAACATGTAATACTTTTACTTCTTAAATTGTTCTATGGGACAAGGTAAATAAGACCTCTTTGATTATCTAATACTGGCTCTAGAAAATAATCATATTTTATTGTGGCACTTGTCAAAGTGACTTATTTGATCGACTTGATTGCCGCATTGTGAGAAATGTCCTTCTAACTTGAAATTGGCAGTAATGGTTGTTCGCTACTATACGACCGATAGCCTACGTTATATTCATGGTTATGGTTAAAATAGGATAGGTAATTGACATTATCAGTGTCATTTAGCTTCTCATGCAAGATTTAATTTAGGGAAAATTCTGAAGGGATTCCCATTATTTTTTTTACATTTCCTTGGCATGAAACTCGGATGAAAAGCTGGTATGTAGTTTTATAAAAAAAAAATTGTAAGAAAATATGTCATTTTGTTCGATGACGTCATGTTAAATAAAACAAATGGGAACTACCCGTCCCAGGTTGAACAACGGGGACGTGGACGATTCAAGATTTTTTGACTTCAAAATGCACCCTCCCTCGACTTCCCAAAGATACGTTGGATTGGAATCCACAAAGGAAATGCAAGCGTGGCCGTTTTAAATAAATAAAATTAAAGTTAAAAGGATTTTGCTATTGTTTTATTGAGGTGTACTGATTATTTAACGAAAAACAATTTTGTAATCTGAATTTTTATGACCAAAATATCTTTTTAAATATCCTGCAGATTCATCTTACGTGGCGCATACTTTATCTAATTACAAATTATATACTAAGTACAAAGAAATACTTTAACTATCTAGTCATGTCACTAGTTCTTTCGAACCAGTGTGGGGAAAGGATTTAAAGTGCGCCTCAAGGGTTCCATGCATTTTGACACATGTTTTCGAACTTTTTAGGTTCTACGACATGCCGGTTTCCTCACGATGTTTTCCTTCACCGTTTTGAGAGTACTGGTATAGCGCGCACATATTTCTTGAACAGAAAAATCCATTGATGTACGACCGGATTTGAACCCACGACCTTAGGATAGTAAGGCGAGGCCGCTACCACTAGACCTCCAGTGCCCTCACACTTAATAATAATGTTTAGAATAGAGCTTGGTACTATCAAATTGGTACTACCAACATATTTCTGTTATTTGTATTTCTAGTATACATTGCTCTCAATTTACCAGAAATTTACATGAAATATAGATTTAATTTAAAATACCTACATATTTAAATATTAAAAGCACACTTCAGGTCTATGCCTCGCAAGGACTATATTTAGCAAGTTTACATAATTATAATTTCATTCAGGGACGTTATATTTACTGACTTATAGATGGTCAACAAATTGCATTTAATATCCTATCTAAATTTATTTACATAATTCATCTAAAACAATATTATCTAACATTTGGTAAGTAAATAATAAATGCCCATCGCCTTATTTATTATTTATCTATTATTTACATGATTATATAATATTTAGCTAATGGTCACTAGATTTCTTTTTTTTCTACATTGAACTGACATTAGAAAAAACATGGCCGCCGTATAAAAGAACTTACTTTTTTGGCTACATATGTGTTTTCATCATAACTTCGTGTAGAATGTGACAGGATTGAAAATTATAGCTCAAAGGAAGACCATTATCATGACTAACATTTATCTAACAGATGTTTTATGAAAGCACGCAATTTTTATGCACCAGAAATTGTCTAAATTGACAATTTTGCTTCTTGCATGTCAATTACAAATAAACAGCGACAACAGGGTTAAATGTTTATCCCAACTGTTCCCATTTTTCCACTGCTATATGAAAAAAGACGCAAATATTAACTGAGAAGGGTTAATTTTTTTCCACAACTGTTATAACATCTGCTGATATACAAAAACAGCTGAAAAGGGACAACTTTCTATCACACATTATTTCCATTTCCCTGCTGCTATAAGAAAACAATCACAAATATCAGTTGATAAGGGTGGGCAGAGCCAAAAGTGAACATAAGAAAACTTGCAGCCACTTCTGATTTAAAGTCCCAAGATGGATATGGTGACAGGTGATCAGCCCATCGCTTATAGATGGCTCATCATTTTGGAGAGGATACTATCCCTTAGTCGACATGCTCGGGGAGAGAAGCAGCTGGACGCATTCTATGTTTTTTCTTTACTTCCATTCCAGCAGTGAAGTTTTGCTTTATATTGTCTATTTTACCTATGTTTTTACCATCAATCAGGAACGTTGATTTCCGCCCATACCGGACAGAAGGGGCTAGCAGGACCTCCCCAAGACCAGCCTCTGGGTATCGCGAGGTGGCAGAGACCAGATTTTATGGTCCCGGAGTAGCCATTGAAGATGCTCTTAGCTATGGTCCCAGGGCATAGGATGCTGGAGGTGCCATTGGCTGTGGCTTCGACTGTAGTCACTACATCCTCGTCCAGGAGTGCCTCGTACGTGTCTAGTGCTGTAATCAAGAGTGAATTCAATCAGTTTATTGCCAAATATAATCAAAATTAACACATGGTTTGATAGAGACAGACCGTTTGAAGGCCGACTAAGCTGAGAGGATGGAATAGGTGCTGGGCAAGCCTACTACATCTTAATTCGTCCCGGGCACTACAGTGTCCCGTCTGTGAAGGTAAAAGTTGCCTCCTGACGCTATATAAATCATCTACTATAGATGGTAAAAGGCCTTAGTTTTTTGATAGAGAAGAGACCTCTTTGAAAAATTTGCCAGTACTCTCGATGAAGGAAACAATGGTTAGGTCGTAAGATCAAAAACCTGTATCAAGTGTTCCAGAGAAACCTTTGAGGCGCACTTTATATCCTTTCACCACATGTGAACGAAAGAACTAAAAACATAATTATTAGTAGTAGCTTTTCTAATATTTTTTCGAATAGTAGTACACAACCGCATTCGAACCTACGACCTAAGGAGCAGAAGACGGGGTCACTACCTCTACACCACCAGTGCTCCAGAATGCACAATTGCACAATGGAATGACTGGTCAAAAGTCCACCGGACATCGCAACACATTATCAAACCTCAAGATCGAACCCGGATTACAGAGATAGAGACATTGTATTATTATCGTCATTGTGTTCGTGATAATTCGACAAAATCCTAATCTATAGCTTAACCTGACTTATTCATCATCGCCGAGCCGAAACCGCTGAGGCTAGAAAGCTGAAACTTGTAAGGTAGCTTCTTTCTTGGTCCTTTTATAGCAAAAGCAGCCACTAAGGCGGCATTTTTCGGAACTCAACCCCTAAAGGGGTGAAAAGGGGTAAAAACGTTTGTATGGATCTTTTTTGCGCGTGGTACGCTTTGCTTGAAACTCGATTCGGATACTGTAAATGCAAAATAATAGGACACGTGTTTCAGGATTTTTCAAAACAACCCTTAAAAAGAGGTGTAATGGGGTGTCAAAGTTAGTATTGGAACTTTTTAACGGATTGAAACTCGGTTTGGTTACTATAAATACAAAATAAATAGACAGGGGTTTCAGGATTTTTCAAAAAAACCCTTAATAAGGACTAAAATGGGTGTCAAAATTTGTATAGAAACTTTTAACGGGCATCCATAACTTACAACAGAGTTCTACATCGATTTTGGTGGGCAAATCCGCCATTGCACACTCTTAAAACAGTAATATAATATAGTATGCTACTTGGCTTGGTAGGCATTATTGCTTGTTATGACAAGTCATAGTCAATAAACATTATAATTACCCTATTTATCTATCTGTGACCTATGATCAGCTGATAAACGAACACATTGAACACCTGCAGAGACCATCAACATGTCTATTTATGGATTCATTTTATTAGTTTATATTTACTACTTAGCTGACCCCGCGAACTTTTGAAAATTTACATTATTAATTCTAAGGCGGTATAGAATTAATAATGTAAATTTTCAAATGTTTTATTATTAAGTAGTTATTCTGCTATTCGGGGCGGAGACAAACAAATTAAAAATCATGTAATCAGTCCAGCTAGAGGCCCTTACCCACAGCACTGCAAGAAAAAGAGAGCTGCTGACGACCCGATTGATATGAATGCCATTGTCAATTACCATATAAATGTCAAATTAACTGTCTTGTCACAAATTAATGTCTAAGAAGTATTTATGCGTTATCCTGGTCATCCTTTTGCATCCTTTTTCCATTTTGGGATTGTTTTACAGGATGTATGTATGTATGTTCGTATGAGCTAGTGGCCAACTCTAGTGACGGAGTTTTTAGGCCGCCTAAAGGCCTCCGTCATGGCTTAACGACTTAAAAGCCGGGACCGACTGTTTAACGCGCCCTCCCAAAAACGGAAGCGCTACAGGATAAAAAGTAGCCTATATCCTTCCCCGGGATGGAACCTATCTCCTTGTCAAATTTCATTAAAAATCTGTTTAGCAGTTTAGGCATGAAAGGAACAGACAGATAGACAGAGTTACTTTCGCATTTATAATATCAGAATGGATACTTACAAGCGACATTGTCTTTCGCAGCGAACTCGCCCAAGCATGCCAGCTGGGATTTGCAAGCGCTGACTCGTTCCGCTATCGATTGTATGCTCTTGGTGTCCTCTTCATTCAACCGCCCGCTACATTGTATGTTGACTAGAGTTATTGGCCGTCCACATAGGAGGAACGCTGGAAAGAAAATAATGATCTATTGTATAGAAAACTAGCTGCCGCCCGCGGCTTCGCTCGCGTGGTACCCGGATAAAAATTAGCCTATGTGTTAATCCAGTACATGGTTCATGCTGTGCCGACCCTACATAGAGTGGGATTAGGGCAGAAAGATGATGATGATGATGATAAAAGCCTTGTTTGAATACAGTCTAACTGTATGTTTATAAAAACTAAAACACTACCTATTTGAGATTCAGTTTACGTAAGTTGAAAGTAGACTTGAAACATTTTACCATCTGGCTGAACGATAAACACAAGAATCGAACTGCAAACGATAAAGATGCAGATAAAGAAATTACAAAGCGTTTCTTTGTAAAGGCAGTAAATACCAAGATACAAGGCGTAATGTTACACGGAACAGGTATCGTGCATTTCAATGTTTCAATTGATCCGACACGCAAGGTTAGATAGAATTTTTTTTTAATTTTTCTTCTGTCGGATACAAAGATAGGTATAGGACAAATAGTTACTAAACATAAGTAAAAGATAGCAGACCATATCTTTTGGAAAAACCATGAAACAATACGATAATGAAAGCTAATAATAATTTATAGCAGGGAATATATTCATAAAGAGCACTGATGAGCCTTCAAATCCTAAGGTCATGAGTTCAAATCCGGTCGAGCACAAATGGATTTTCCTGTTTGAAAAAATTATGTGCGCTATACCAGTACTCTCAAACGGTGAGAACCCACTTAGCCAAAATAGTTCAAAAATATGTGTCAAGAGCACGAAAGGAGCCTTTTTGAAGCGCACTTTGATCCTTTCTCCACACAGGTTCGAAAGAACTAGTGACACGACTTGATATACTATAGATAGAGAAAAACATGTTATGACCTCATGTTTTCTCTCCTATCAGTGCGATAAGGGCAGGGAGATGAAGGGATTTACATATTATAGATATTCCAATTGTTTCTTCGTAATATTGTATAGTTTTATCAAATAAATTATGTTCATTGTTTATAGAAAGTTCTGTACCATGTTTAAGACATAAGCTTAAATTGCCATGATAGAGATTTACAGATAACTTATTAATACCACAGATAAAAAGACTGCATAGACCATAGACATATTCAACGAACGAATTCGAAGCCAAATTAAAATGCACATCATCGCCCACTCCCCTATCCAGCCAGTCCTCGTACAATTTATATGGGCCGACGATGAATATGCCAAACGAAATTGACCTCTATACAATACGGAATAAGGTTAATACAACAAGTGAGGTTAAACTTAATGTCAATGATATAAAAGGAGTTCCATTTGCATAATTGCCCCCGTTTGGCGACAGTGGTTTGATTTACAGTTGTGAACATCCGCTGCCTCGCCAAAGGGTCTACCCACTTAACACCCAACTATACATATAGGTATTAGGTACGTAGTTTCGACCCTACACTTTTAGGATTACCTGTGAGTGTACTTGTCAAATTTCTTTGCAGATTAATTTCGAGAAAAAGTAATAATAAATAAATAATAATAATAAATAATAAATGTTTTATTGCGCTTTCAATGTTACATTATCATCAACCATGGATGAAATCTCCTTTTAAGTAAAGAATACTTGTCATAGGAGATTTCGCTCTTGCATAGGTCTATAAATAAACTTGTAGTCACTTGATTCTGAGTTGGATATGTTGTGAACCATGGTGAAAGTAAGTTGGTGGTCAACTCTTGTGACGGTGTTTTTAGGCCACCTAAAGCCCTCCGTCATGGCTTAAAAGCCGAGACCGACAATTTAACGTGCCCTCCGAAGCACGGAAGCGCTCAGCTCGTAATGCCACTTGCGGTGACCCATCCAAATTGTGACTGCACACAGCGTTGCTTAACTTCAACGATCAAACAAGAACGTCGATGCAAGCTACGCCACGAGCGCTTCGGTGACAGGTGATCATGATCAGCCCATGACCCATATAGATGGTCCATTGTATTGGAGAGGATACTATACCATAGTCGACTTTTACGACATGCTCGGGGAGCGAAGCAGCTGGACGCATTCTATGGTTTTTATTTACTCCCAGTCTAACAGAGTAGTAATAATATTTTTAAATTTTAGGTACGGGTGTATCCGTTCACTTTATTATTTATTGTTCATTGTTGTAACACATCCCAAAAAATATAAGGAAAACTACGCGATGATACTGCAACATTTTATTTTTAAACTAGCAGCCGCCCGCGGCTTCGCTCACGCGGTACCCAGATAAAAAGTACCCTATGTCCCATTCCAGCACACGTAGGTAGGTACCTACTATCCTCATTATTCATTATAATATAGTGTACGCTAAACGATGACTAAAGTATTGCCATCTCTTACCATTTCATAATGACAAACAGTGACAGGGCTAACTTTAAGCAATGGCTAACTTTAGCGAACGAATATGAATAATGGTATGTAAGTATATTCCGTAGTTTTTGCGTGAAAGAGTAACAAACATACCTAAATCTAAAAATTAAGAAATTTCGGTGAATTTAGTAAAAATTTTGAGAGTTAAGGTCATGGGCGCCGGCAGAAATAATTTCCAGGTGGTGCAGATTTTAGTTTTCTTACAATCTTTGCCGTATATGATTGTTAATAAAAAGATGAAATTTTAGTCTGAATGTTTAAGACATTTACAAATTTCTGACTATTCATTATGAATTTATTATACAACGTGTAACATAATGTCCCTATAAGCCCGAAACGGGGGTGTTCTATACGTCATTGCGAACAACGTTTGTTCAACGACTTTTAAAATTTCAAAGGTTTTCATTCATGAAATGTCTCTTAAACTTTGCTCCAATACGTAACTTGACACAACATGAGGCATCCCTATTTACAGCTGTTTTTTGACCTTTAAGTGTGAACTCTAGATGAAACAGGTAACAGAACAGACACCATTAGTAAAATGCCTACCTACTTACCTAATAACGAGGTGACCTTGGTATTTATTGGTAATTAAAATGTAAGGTCACATCACGACTAAAATCCCTAGGCACCGTAAACATCCTTTCAGATCTCTTTGTTAAGTACCTAGTATAGGAGATAGGTACCTTACCTACTCAATTTTGTACCTACCTACTCGGGCCTTAAAGGTATCCTCAGTGGGTGCCAAGGAGTATGAGAGGATGTCTACCGTGCCTGAGGATAAAGCCGTGATACCTACTCAATTTTGTACCTACCTATTCGGGCCTTAAAAGCATCTTGAGTAGGTAACAAGAAGTATGAGAAGAGGTCTACCGTGCCTGAGGATAAAGCCGTGACCCTATTCCACTTTAGTTTTTCCAACGATGTATTATTCCAATATTCATTGGAGCATTTTTCAATGCAATTTTGTACCTACCTACTTGGGCACTAAAGTCAAAGGTTGTGACTTATCTGTCTTACTAATCTTCATTTTCATCGTGAACAGCCTATTTGTCATTGGTTGCATTGAAACAACAACAACAACTAGTGGGATGGCACCTCGCCCTAATTGGCTGTCGGTGCCTTTGCTAAATTCAAAATCCGCAACCGTCAACCGACACCGCACCGCAAGCGTTTGTTTAATAAAATCAAATTGGTTCCGTAGGTTTATTTGTTTTTTACTTTTCTTGATTGAACTACGTAATTGTTGGTAGGTTATTATGTAAGTAGGTAGGTACCTAGTAGCAAATGGGGATGGAGCACATGGTAGCATATTGGTATGAACCCCGCCTTCCCATCCTTAAGTCGTGAGTTCGAATCTATGGATTTTTCGATTCGAAATTTATGTGTGCAATATCAATGCTCTCAAGAGGTGAAGGAAAACCTCGTGAGGAAACCAGGCATGTCATAGACGTGTGTCAAAGTGTACGAAAGGAACCTTCAAGGTGCACTCTAATCCTTCCACCACACTGGTTCAAAAGAGCTAGCGACACGGACACGACGACAGTAGTAGTAGTAGTAGTAGATGTATGGTGAAGTTTTTTTTCCTTTTTTTTCCCAATCGGTATTTAGTGGGTTACCCCAGACAAGGAACCCTAAAAATTCGGCTTTCGGCAATAGGTACCTACTTTTGGTCGCAAAACAGATCGGTTTTTATCAGTCGCAATTAGCATTCGTTCCTTGCAACAACTGCAACAAGCAATCTCTCGGTTCGCGTAACTAATTAACGATACGATGTCGGCTTTGTACTCAAACGGTGAGTATTATGATATGGTGTTGTGTGTGTGTGTGTTAGTAGCTACTTAGTAGCGGCGCGTCAGCTCTACAGAGAGCGTTATCCAGGGCGGCCATTGCCATCTTACGGGCTATTTTCTGGGATTGGTGAACCGTCTTCTCTCGACGGGATCTTTCCACCGGCGCACCAGTGAGGGAAGACCGGGAATTCGGTGGTGTGTTGTACCTACTTCCCTTTGATGGATACCGAGTGCCTACTGTGTGTGTCAACAGTGATAAAATTCAGTGATAGGTAGGTATGATGATAGGTACCTAACCTATCACCCTACCTAGTAGGTACCCCATTAGTACCTAGCTTACTAATAAAAAATGACAAAAATAATTTTGTGATTGTGAATGTGAATGTGTACCAGTAATACCAACCTAGGTACCTACATACCTACCTAATACCTACCATGTCAATTAGCCGTGTTCCGAGCCAACCAAGAAGAAGAGAGAAAAGGTATAACTTAACTTTTCCTGTACCTAGGTCCTTAGGTAACTACCTAGGTAGATGTAGGTAGGTAGTTGTTTTTTTATGTGTGAAAGATATCGTGATTTTAATTTTCGACTTTAATTTCTACGTAGAATTAAAAAAATTGCAAATTCTTACGAAAACTTTGGTGATTACACCTAGGTACTTTTTGAAACTTGCCGCGCGTTCAATTGTCTGCGTATGTGTGGGTCCGACGCGATAGGAGGGTGGGCGTGTGTTTGTTACCTACGCAAATGGTAAACAAACACATAGGGTTGTCACAAATTTCTCATGAAATAATTTGTTTTTAATTGTATTGGAATTTCAAATATGATGTATTGAACTTTTGCACACGTCAATGTATTCAAGTGCTCGGTCTGAATACACCCCTTTCGGGCTTATAGGGACATTATGTTACACGTTGTATAGGTACCCAGTCGTCACGGCTCACACCTATTTGTTCACGACGATCGAAATTTAAAAATTCTAAATTGGTGGGCCAGGAGTACCGGGTACCGGTATATTAATCGATTTCCATTACTTCTCTGAACGCACCCTTTAAAGTACCGCTACTCTACACCAGATGGCACCAGCATAAATGGGATGAACTTAACAGAGAAAGCGCAATACAGTTTCAATAATTCCTGTTGATCCCGAGATTCCCAAGGGGTGCAAGTACACCCTCTGGCACCCCCTTGCCGGCGCCCATGGTTAAGGTAAACTTTACAAAACGCAACGATAGCGCGTCAAAATTTGATCAGAATTAGCAGCGACATCTAGTTTTCAGACGTAGAATTACGTCAGAACTCCATGAATAATCAAGATTAGAAACTTATTAGACCAGTAGTAATTTATGCTTCCTTTCACAGGTAATTTGACATTGACAGTTCCTTTTCCATATGTTTTGTATCATCTATTACTAATCTTTGGTATCATCGCTGTCATAATGTCAAAATAAAAGTATTCTATTTTTCATGAAAAACATGCCAAAAATAAAGAATTTGCAGGTAATTATGACATCAACTAAATGAGAAAAATCGGCTCTTTAATTTGATACAGGTTATGTGCAGTTTTAGACCAAAAATTGATTCCAGGTTTTCATCCCTTTTCACCCCTTTAGAGATTGAATTTTGAAAAATCCCTTCTTAGTACACCCCTACGTACCAAGGTTTACCTACACTGAAAATTTCAAGTATCTACGTCCAGCGGTTTAGGCTGTGCGTTGTCTGTCAGTCAGTCAGTCAGTCAGTCAGTCAGTCAGTCAGGACAAAGATTCTTATAATATAAGATAAGATAACCTATAGGTACTGCTGGGAAGGTATTTCGCTTCATTCTCCGGTATGTCTATATAAATCTAAAATTATGAGTTCATAAGAGAAGAAGACAACTGCTGATATTTTTCTATCTATGCAATCACCCAGAGGAAACGTTTTTATACGTTTGTGTCGTGCGCATTAGAACGAAACTGAAACAGTCTTCAGAGAATACGAAGGCCATTTCCTGTGCACTCTTCCAAATCCTAGTGTTTTATATAATCATGAGTCACCACAATTTGACCTCGAGTCGTAAATACGAGATTTTCTTCAAATCTCAATATATAAAACTCTTACGTTACTGACTGACAGCCCAAATCATAAGAGAAACTTTGTAAATATTCATCTTATGCTGTAGAGGCGCACTAAAAAAGGAAGTCACGAAATTTAACTAGAGGACGCAGCGGTAAGATAATTTGTATAAAAAAACTGAATGCGGACGAAGTAGCATGACCTACGTATGAAAAAGATATTCTATACCTTTTTCATTTACACAGGCGCACGTAAGATACCTATTTTTGCAGAGCATACAATCGTTTTGGCGAACCATCTTGTTAGTCTAAACGACCTTGACGGTCAGAGCTAAATTGGGACAAATAATGATCTTCAAATATGTTGTTGCTATAGAGAGATCTTTAGAAATATACAATGAATAGTTTGAATGAAAGGTCCGATTTGTAAGCGTATTTTGAAAAACATTTAAATCGCGTTTCAACTCGTGGATGGTTAACACAGGGCGTATCTAATAATTTATTCCGAAAGGCATGGCATGTCATCATGCGACAGTGCCAACAGATATCTTGGTACCTACACCTATTTGGTTATTTTCCAGGTATTTTTCCACTACAGGGCAAGCATTGTAGGGAAGTATAAGTAGGCACCTACGCCAAATTCGATCAAATTCGTTCATATCGAAGTTGAACAAAGGTCGAAGACGTTGGGAACCGCATAACGGAACTGAAATGGAGTTGGGCAGGACACCTGGCAAGGCGAGGTGATGACAAGTGGAGTGCGGCGGTAACTGAATGGCGTCCAAGAAACGGAAAGAGACGTCAGTCGTCCAGCAGCGAGATGGGTTGACGATATATATAGCATCCGTCGTAGGTCGGACCTGGATGAAGCTAGCGACGGACCGTGGAGTGGCACAGACAAAGGGAGGCCTATACCCAGCACTCAGCAGTGGGTGAAGTCGAATTGCGTATGACGATAATGATAAAGATGATGGTACCAGTATCGTATTTTACAGACTTCGCCAACAAATTGAAATTACATTTCATAATTTATGCAATGCTCACTGATTGAATCAATATCGCATACTTTCTACAATTAAATATTCAATGATACGCGAAATGAAATTGACGTTGTGAGAGTTACATAATTAGTTGATTTACAACTTTTCATTTCGTTTTGCAGGCGGTTTGGGGCTTGTTTCAATATTTATTGGGTCGTAGATTATTCAATTTGCCTTAGCTTGTAAGTATGTTTCTCTCTGTGCCTAGTGCCTAACTAAATAAGTTCTATTGAGCCATTGGGAGTTGCTGAATTGATAGTCTTAATTGATTTATACATACATAATATCACATCTGCTTCCCATAGGTGTAGGCAGAGACCACATATCTCTCTTTGCTACGGTTCTGACAGCTGAGAGTATTAACTCTAGCTTAATTAATTTTCATCACATACTTAATGTATGCTCGTCGGTTTACACCTGGCTATGTTCCAAAACTTCACCAATTAGGTCCAGGTACGTGCTCCTAGGTTTTCCCCTTTCAACAACCATTTTTCCTTTCATCCTTTCTACATGATGTCTTACAAACGTCCAACGAATTGTGGGCTGGGTAAGGTAAAGCGGATCAGCCCGGGCGGTATATTACCCCTTGTGAGTTAGTAATCTATCCTGTGCAGCTGTAGTTTAAATACGTATTTTACGACCGTCGCTAGCGATTAGTAGAGATTATAAACTCTGGGAAAAATAATGTCAGAGCTATGAAGCATGCCATCCGTAATACAGGTTTTATTGCGGTCATTAAATTTACCATTAACCAGGTTTTATTGACTAACTGCTTTATCACAGTTACTACTGTTTCTTCAAACGTGATATTGTTTATAAGCTTGGGACGCTCTTCATCGTCATCGGAAAACATTAATTGCCGGGCATTATGACATAAAATATTTATAGATTACTTTTAGTGTTTGTTGATTCGCTCTATCTAATCAATTGAGCTAAGGGGCAGCAGTTGTCACGGATGCATTTCTGGGATAAGTAAAGCAAGACCTGGGTTCAAGTCAAGTAAAAGTAGCTTTTTTTTGGAGTTATATGATCATTGAATTAAAGTTACACAGTAGCAGATGAAAAGCCGTGGTTTTTATCTATCCCTATGGAAAACAAACGTGATATTATGTATGCGATGAAAGTCAAGATCCAGTTCATCTATGGCTCGCAATTTAAAAGTAGCCGTGAATAATCAGTTTTGTTTGGGGTTTTCAATATTAAATTTGAGGATGTTATATTTACTTTAAAACAGCTCATCCTATTGCAATATCAGATACTATTTTTAAACATGACTCAATATAACAAAGGATTCGATAAATGTTATGGAAACGGGCGGCTTCGGACCAAGAGCGATAACTGTTGACATTGAAAATGGCAAGAAATGAATACACTTTCTTGCCATTTTCACCGACATTAAAATCTCCGTCGTCGTTTCATCATTCATTTGAAATGTTCTGCTTTTCTTTATTGTGCATAGACGGTCTTTGCTTACTGAACGAAGTAGTGGGACAAATTCCCAAGAGCAATTGCAATATCCTTGTCTAGGTAATCTAGATCTTTCTATTTGGCTGATCATATAGGTAGGTACAGTCTGGTAACAAGTCACAATACCTAATGTTAAATTTAGTACAATTTTTTGTCCTGTTGTTGTTTCTACAACACGCGCTCTAGACAGCCACAAAAACATAAAAGTGGTTGCACAATAGTTTTAGTAATTCTCTAAGACCTTCGAAACCTTGCTTTCGAGCGTTTCAAGTATCTCGGTTGGTACTTTAAACGTTTCGAGGTTCAAAGACTTGATAAAACCTTCCGCAGGTTGATCAGTTTGCATATAACGTTCACAGTTCACTTTTTTCACAATTTTGCTTATGTAATATTTTGGATTTGATTCTCTATCCTTCTAATGTGAAGCGAAGCGAAGGTGACGTATTTAAACCTTCCTCTATTATTATTTCCGTATACTAAGAGGAGTAAAAAAGACCGTATTGGAAAGAGAAAATGCAGTAAACTTGCATAGCACCGACAAGAGCCCAGCTATTCAATTGAATTATAATTTTAAGAGACCAAAAATTGCGAAAGTTGACTCCTGACCCTGTATTAACCATCTAGTATAGTGTAAGAAGGCCTTAGTGTCTTAGAATAAAAATATAATGCTTGGTTTATTTAGACTGAACCTAGGTTTACTTGTTACGTTCTATCCAAGGCTAAGTGGCTTTCAATGCATTACCTACTTCCTTTAGAGATGATCTCACGACTTGCCTCATTTCAGAACGATTTCGTGTTAGAATACTTAACGCTGATAACTTGAGAACTAGTGAAGTAATCAATTCGCACAATGAAGAGAATTATGCAAATAAAGTGAAGAACAATCATTGTTGGATAAATGATGAAAACAATGAACACAATGCATTTGATATAGAATGTTTTTGACAAATGTACGACGTAACTTTCAGGCTATTTGTAATAGGTTTTTAATATCATCCTGAGTAATAAAAGATAATAAATACTTATTGCACTTCACGTACAAGTATGCGAAAGATAATGGAATTTATTAATGTATTTAGTTACAAACATACTTTTCATGACTGCGAATATACCCTAACCTTATATAATTTATAAAAATAACTGGTTATATAACAGTAAGTTATTTATAAGAGAATTAGGCTTAACTAATCCTTTGTTACAAAATAGCGAAATCTTTTTTGTTACGTTGCTACTATTATCTTTACATTACCTAAAGCACCGATAACAATTTGTGGGTTTTTACATACATTTTATCACGCCCGTATCCCTAACGGGGTGGGCAGAACCACAAGTAATCATAAGAAAACTTGCAGCCACTTCTGATCCAAGACTCCCAAGATGGATATGGTGAACCATGGTGAAAGGTGATCAGCTGAAGACATCCTACTAATATTATAAATGCAAAAGTATGTGAGGATGTGACGATGTTTGTGCCTCTATCACGCCGTAACGTCTGAACGGATTTGAATGAATCTTGTAATATATATAGTATGTGTGCTAGAATAACATGTAGGCTCTTTTTATCCTTGTACCACGCGAGCGAAGCGGCGGGCGGAAGCTTGTAAGCTATAAATATACCGCAAATGGTGAGTTAGACTGAAATACAAGGTACACTTCTTACATAAAAGTAATGATGACGAAATATCTATCAGATCTTAATTAGAATGTTGTCGCAAAGATTGCCAAGATTCTTAGAGACAATGCCAGATAGCATCAGAGTATTTTCTAGAACGGGATACATTATCAAGGATTGACAAGTCTAAAGATAACTCTGCACACATAAACAAATTGAGCAGCACAATTCTCAAGATCATCTTTTAGATAAGATAAGATAAACATAATATCAAACTTGCATTAGTTTAAAATTACATTGAATTTAAAAGAATAGATGTTTTAATAAACTCAGGCCTTTGCTATCTATACTAGATGATTTATACAGCGTCAGGAGGCAACTTTGCTTACACTAACGGGACGCTGTAGTACCGGAACGAATTTAGATGGATTAGGCTTGCCCAGCACCTATACCATCCTCTCAGCTTAGTCGGCCTTATCTACAGGAATGACATGGTCAATGTGTGGAGCTGTCTTAGCCGCGGTTTCCCTCAAAATGTTTTCCTTCACCGTTTGAGTGTACTGGCGCACATCATTTTTTTTAACTAAAAAACCTACTGGTGCTCGACCAGGTTTGAATCAGCAAGCTTAGGATCAAAGGCGGGGGTGCTATCACTAAACCAAAACCACTAGTGATCTCAAGCATAATTAATAGGAAAATAAGAATAAAACTGGATATTCTATTCAGAATTTAGCAGAGTATATAATGGAAGGGTGACATTTATTTGAATATCAGTTTGACCTTCATCTAACACAATACAATGTAATACATTCCATGTATAGTGATGGATGATATGCATAACCTTTTTAGGCTGAAAGGGTCGCTTTATCCGTAGGTTCTTACCAATCAATAGATCGGGTAGTTTTTAAAAATGATAGCTTGAATGAGAGATACGATTATCCATTAAAATATTTCTGAAAATCATGTTTTACTTCCAAGTTCTGACTTTTCGAATGTGACGTGATTTGTAGATGCCCATTAAAAAACTAACATAATTATGAAAATGTGATTTCAGTAAAGCCTTCGACTATATTTTATCTATAACTTCACACGTTACATCGGCAGTGCACAGTCAATATTTTCGAGTGCACGCAATGTTACGTGCATAATCGTATGATTACGAGTTTCGGTATTGGGTTTCCGTTTATTCTTTGAAGCGTGAATGTTCACAGAGAAACAATAGGCTTGCATCAGGGTGGTGTTTGGGACCTGTGCTGTTTTTTATTCACATGGATGGCGAGATGACACACTATGCATTTTTAGGTTTAAACAGACACACAGATTAATATTGTTCAAAAGAAAGTCAGTATTTTACATGTAAGTAGCAACCGACGCAATGTATGTTAGTACAAAACAAAACCACTTAAGTAATTGCCATTACAATGCAAAGGCAATTTTACTTTGAGAACAAAGTACAAAACACACTAAGTGACGACAGTAGTCCGAAGCATCGTTAAGTTGAGTATTTATACTTGTTTGCTTTCACTTTAAACATTGCCTCGCGCCACCATTTAAAAAAGCTTAAAACAGAGCTTAGAGCTGAAAACAGTTTTTGCCAGTATCTCCTTTAAGACTCATTCCACGACAAAAATAATGCAGCGATTACAACAACTTCTAGGCCGAGCTCTCAAATGGCCTGTCTTAAATCAGAGTAACAGAAGTAAAAGACGCAAGAGGTGTTAGTGTAAATTACCTTGAGATGTAGTTTCGTATCGCTCGCTCCTCAACGAGGACAGTTCAAGGACGAGGCTCCTCGCTTCACTCGCCTCCGTCAGCAAATACACCTGGTCAAGGTGAATGTCTTCCACTGTGATGCCTCGGTTTGACGCGTCGTAGATGAAACCTAGTTTCTGGCTGAAAAAAAAAGAAATTTAAATACTTGCAAGTATTTAATTGCGTGCATAAAAGTGCTTCCGTAAGTCCTACCCGCGAATACTCAAACGGGACTCAGAGTTGAGTACGACTCAAGTCACGGTTTTTTGACAGTTTTTGATGAAAATCTGTCAAAAAACTCGTCACTAGAGACGTGCTCAACTCTGAGATGCGTTTGAGTATTCGGGGGCTGGAAATGCAACAAGCTTTCAAGTAGATGGGTTTTCGATTTTAAGTGCTTGTTTTCCTTAAGCTTTGACGAAATTTTGTCCTGCGCAAAACTCAGCACAATGAAAGAGACTTGTTGTCCTTCTCCTTTTCATGAAGAATAAAATAAAAGAAAAGACAATTATAATCACATTGTGGATGAAAACGAATACGGCATTGATTGATACGCAACGATGTAAAGCCATTTATACACAAAACACTATTATTACATTATATTAGTAGGTATGTGAGTAGTGGATACTAATCCAGAGTGATATCGATTGTTTATACGCGGAATCCTATCATTAGCTTCCAAATATCCATGTTTACAATGGTTTGTTCGTTGAAAAAATTACCTACGTTCGTTGAACAACTGAATATTAAACAAGTATTAATTAAAGGCACACACGCACACACACACACACACACACACACACATTAAGATTTCAGAATTATATACCTGAGGCATTAATGTAGGTATAATTACACATTCACGACCAGGAGTAATACAAAGGCCTACTTTTTATCCGCGTAGATGCAATGTAAGCAGAGCCGAGGGTGGTCGCTAGTATAATGAACTAGTAGATAGTCCAAGTGTTTTCCTTTGTACATAATTCATGATTCATCCAATACTGTAAGTATATATCTACTTCGTATGTACGAGTAATAGATGAGTAGCAGTATCGTACAGTATTCTTTGTTATTGTGTTTGTTTGCACATTGCACATTTTATAAATCAAAATTAAGTTCTTTTGAACATAATTTTTATAACTAAAACCCAACAATTGAAAAAAGGTATCAGAGAATAGCCGTGGTCATATGTCACTTTACATATGACCTTGAAATCTTAAAATGTATTGTTTTGTTAAGGTAGGTGATATCTGACCACAGCTATTTTCTGACTACATAACAATTTGAGATGAGAATATTTTCTTGTTTTATACCTTTACTTAATTTTTATTTAAGTATATTATTTTGGGGTATTTGTAGAGCCTAATACCTATACTAAACTTACACAACTTATCGGGTACATGCAAGCAAAACCGCGCGCAACAGCTAACAATATATATGGAACACGGCATCACTAAAAAAAACTTTTTAGTTCATGACTTTATGTACTCTAGAGGGCGCCATATTCAATTTAATGTGACGTCACATAGTCTATAACCAGCGGATGATCGAGACGCTTCCAACGATACCCCTTATGCCAAATTATGATACGTAGTTTAGAAGTTATGAGAAAACAGATTAACATACGTACATACATAGCGGTCAAAATCATAACCCTCCTTAATGCTTATCCGTAGTCGGGTAAAAAAAGGCTTGTTCATTAATAAAATAGGTATATAATAAACCTATTAATCTGCCACATTATCAAAGCTCTCTTTATCACCCACTTGTGGAGATCTGATAAGAGCTTTTTAATTTGAAATGCAAGGAGAAGCCTCGATGTGGTGTATTTTAGACCTCTCACCAGACTGGTTCGTAAGAATCAGTGACACGAGAAGCAATAAGGTTCGAAAAACCAGTGACACGATTGGTAATGAATAACAATGCAAACCAAAAAGTAATACAAAGGAAGAATGAAACAAAATATTATTTAAAGAGTGAAAACAATTGTCTAGACTAGACAGACGACAGATTTTTTGATAATGTATTTTATCACGACCTGTAATTACATACCCAGATAGTGCTGGGGTTTATGCTAAATGTTACTGGGCTGTGTCTAGAAATTCACAAGTATCTAGGTACGTGAGATAATAGAAAAAAAACGTTTAATTGAAATCATTGCGTACGTATACTTAAGAAGTCTCGGGCGATAGTTCAGCAAGCCCACTGGCTGTCCCCCCTATCTTTAAAGACCTAGAATGCTAGATCAAAATCTAAGTGTCCGTAAAAAGTTTTTTATTCAGAATTTCAAATCGGAGGAATCATTTAAGTGCATTTAAAAAAAAATACATTATAAAGTAAAAAAGAATGCTATAATAACCACCATTATTTAGTTTTTTACTGATTTTAAGGAATTTTTAGTTTTCTAAATTATACTCGTATGTGTATAATTATTACGACCGTCTCCCTAACGGGTTGTTCAGAGCCATAAGTAATCATAAGAAAATTTTCAGCCTAATTAATTCAAAGTCCCAAGATGGATATGGTAAACAGGGGTATTTAGTAGAAATCGTTTTGTAAGAAGCACAAAGTCGTTAATATTTTGTTATTATGTATTTATACCTAAAAAGGAGGCTCTGTAAAGGAGGTCAAAAGTGGCGTGATTAGAATGTTCAATTAATTCGTTTCTAAGCGTTTTTGGTGGCTATTGTTTCTGTGATCTTGCTAGATTTGCACTTTTGTGTTGGTGATCTAAAACTCCATCTTTTTTGCTGGCGTGGTGTGATGTCAATATATGGCAATGTTTTTCTGGGTCACGAACTAAGAATGTTTCCCAGGAATAAACCATTGTTGACAATCTAATGCGAAGTGGGGTGGTGTGGTAACTGGATAAATATATCATAGGTTATGCCAAATTATAAACTGCTAGCCGACAATTTGGTACTCCGTTCTCATTGAATTTTTGAGGTGAAGGCTTGGATCGATGTTATTTATTTGATAAATATGTACTTATGCATACATATTATTATGCCCGTATCCCTAATGGGGTGGGCAGAGACACAAGTAATCATAAGAAAACTCTCAGACGATCCTGATTAAAAGTCCCAGTGAACCATGGTGTTAGGTGATAAGCCTAGCCCATTAAATGGTACGATATGCTCGGGGTGAGAAGCAGCTTTTGAGAAATGCATTCTATTGCATTAAATGAGTACAAAGATTGTTTCATAATCTTATCAAGGCACGTGTTTGGAGTCTGATGAATTGATTTCAGACAATGAACAATGGTGTTACATTCAATACGCAAACCAATGTAGGTGCCACCCAACAATTTTGATTGGAGCTGCAGTTTGAATTAATTTACATAACGTGAATTGTGAAGTTTTTTTCCATTAAAGGCCTCTTAATAGGATAGGGCTTATCGAAGAGGAAGCCAATTTTGTGATCGCTTTTCATAGTCTTCACCGAGAAATCTGGACTCTCTTATGAATCTTTTTTATGAATGTGATCGCTGTTAGTTTTACAAACAGGCGTACCACAAGGGCTGATTCTCGGACCTATACATAATTTTAATTATGATCATATTTGATTGAGCTGGTTTAGTGTTGAGCGTGTAACTATCTCACTTTGATGGCTTCGTGGAAAAGAAAATTTGGCAAATATTTGCAAGCAGTATCAACATGTATTCTATTTTTACGTAATGGGTTGCGTGAATAATGATATGAGTATGAAATGAGTGAATACTAAGATAACGGCTGATATAGGGTAATTAAAGTAAGTTCGTATGGGCTAGTGGCCAACTAGTGGTCAAGCCATGACGGAGGCCTTTAGGCGGCCTAAAAACTCCGTCACTAGAGTTGGTCACTAGCTCATACGAACATACATACAGTGGCCAACTTTTGTAACGGAGTTTTTAGACTTAACGACTTAAAAGTCGGGATCGACAATTTAACGTGCCCTCCGAACCACGGAAGCGGTCAGCTCGTAATGCCACTTGCGGTCACCCATTGAAATTGTGACCGCGCACAACGTTGCTTAACTTCAACGATCAATCAAGAACGTCTAAGCAAGCTACGCCACGAGCGCTTTATATAGGACGCTTCATTGTAGGGTAATGAAATCATGAAACATGAAAGTTGACCCCACTTAGCGGGATAAGGGCCTCTTCTTTGATGATAGCGATTATAGGGTGAGTTCTCTCGAGGGCTTGGTGCTGAAATTTGTTTAGTGAGATAAAAAAATAAAGGGCCTTTACCATCTAGTAGATGATTTATACAGCGTCAGCAGGCAACTTTTACCTTCACTAACGGGACGCTGCTGTAGTGCCCGGGACGAATAAAGATGAAGTAGGCGTGGCGGGTTCAAATCCGGTCGTGTAACAATGTGTGCGAAAAATTTATGTACGCTATACCAGTACTCTAAAACGGTGAAGGAAAACATCGTGAGGAAATCCGCGGCTTAGTCAGCTCCACACAGCTCCACACGTATTGACCATGTCTTTCCTGTGGACAAGGCCGACTAAGCTGAGGATGGAATAGATCCTGGGCAAGCCTACTCCATCTTAATTCGTCCCGGGCACTACAGCGTCCTGTTTGTGAAGGTAAATGTTGCCTGCTGACGCTGTATAAATCATCTACAAGATGGTAAAAGGCCTTAGTTTTTTTTTTGTATCGGGATGGTGAGGACCAGATCACAGAACAGGGAACGGAGACCTTCTGGGGTTACTGACCTTTCTATCCGTTGTGACAAGCAGTACTCCCAACGATGACTGTTGCTCTTCCATTCTCTGACCCTCCTCAAAGCGGGGGTGTTCAATTCATCACAGATTATCTTTAAGGCCGCTTCGTGTAGCACATCCTGTATGGCTATTATTGATAACCTGAGAACAAGAGTTCAGACTTACAGATATTTCCTCAGATCTGAAAACAATCGTTGACTCGTCTCTAAAAGGTAAGTAGAGATCAAAAAAACCTTAGAAAGTCATGATAATTCATGGATGACTAGCTGCTGTCCGCGGCTTCGCTCGCGTTATACCCGGATAAAAAGTAGCCTATATGTTATTCCAGTACACGTATTATGTATATTCCAAGTTTTATACAAATCCGTTCAGCCGTTTGGGCGTGATTGTGGCAGCTAGTAATAGTATAAAATACTTATCAACCTGACCCACTCAGCAACAGGTAAAGGTGAGAAATAAATATACTAACATTTTTATTTGTATATTAAACCAGCTGTGATGTGTAGGTACATAAGACGGATTAATTTTAGATAGGCTTGCGATAAAAACGTAATATGATTACATTAGGCATACCACTTCACAACGAGATTTTTTTGTTCAGAGATAAGACTGGACTAGAAAAATGATAGTGCCGCAAAGTTTGGCTTTTAAATCTTTAATAATGGACATCAATGATACTCACATTGTCCACAAACTGTCTCATTTATATTATACTAGCTGCTGCCCGCGCCTTCACTCGCGTGGTACCCAGATAAAAAATAGCCTATATGTTAATCCAGTACATGTACTATGTATATTCCAAGTTTCGTTCAGACCTGTTCAGCCGTTAAGGCGTGATTGAGGCACAAACATCCAAACATCGTTACAAACTTTCGAACTAGATGGCAGCACAGGAAAAATTAGTACGCGCTATCGTTGCGTTTTGAACTTTACGCCGGTAATTCCAAGCAAACTAAAGCTATTCAATTTTATAATATAAGTAAGATTACTAGCTGTAACCAGCGACGTTATCTGCGTGTTAGTAGATTTTTTGGAATGATATTATCTGAGAGCGCAAAAAGTCAACATCACGCAGAATTCTCAGGCGGCCACCCATCCAAGTTGTGGCCGCACACAACATTGCTTGACAATGATAGGCTTCCCATACTAACTTTCATCCCTTATTTCACCCCTTTCAGGATTATTTTTGCAACAAAAAATAGCCTATGTCCTTCCTCGGGATCGAATCTATCTCTTAGCCGAATTTGATCAAAATCTGTTCAACAGTTTATGCATGAAAAGCTAACAGACAAACAGACCTGAGTTTAGTACTTTCGCATTTATAATATTATATGGATTAGGATTTGCCACCAAGTCTGGCAAGCAAGAAACCATGGATAAAAGTGGCAAGCTTCGGCCCATTGATATAAGAGTTAAAAATCAACTTACTTGTTTTCCAAAATAGTCCTGCATATCACCTCCCTCACTCCAGGATTAGCTATCTTATCTATGCTTAGCTGGTGAAGGTTCCATGAGGCAAGTCGACAGCATTTCACTCCATTCCGCTCATACCTGAACACTTCCTCCACTATCGGCCTATGCGAGTATGCAGATAGTAAATCTAGGATATCGTTCAAAGGTGCAGTGGCAAACCCATTTGGTAAGGTTAATGGGAACTTTATGGGCATTGATAAGCTCTTTCTATGAGGTGATCTTGGAGTGTTAGAGATACCGTTTGGTATTACATCAGTTGAAACATCCGCCCAGCCGTTTACATGGCCATTAGTCAAATGCTGTACACTCTCACTTTTTCGAGGCTCAAGACTCAACTGCGTTTTCACAGTCCCTAACCTGATGATGTCAATTCCTCTGACTTTTATTAGATCATCGAGAGATTTAAATGGTCCTTTTTTGTTTCTGTAGTCTACTATATTTGCTGCTATTTCTTGATTAAGGCCGGGAACGCATTGGAGTTGGAACACACTGGAAGAGTTCACCGAGAGTTTGCTCTCAAAAGGCACTCTCACACTGTCCAGGGAATGTGTGCATGAGCTTGCTCGGGACATCTGCTTTTTTGTGCTTGTGCATATTTCTGGCCTCAATAATTCTAGCTTCTCAGCCCCTATACCTAGGTAAGAAAGATATTTATGATATAATTATTATTATTTATCATTTTATATTACATAGAAAGGAAACTCAGCAAGGTCTAGTAGATAGTTACATATTGATAACTCCGAATAATAATCATAGATGATTATTTCCTTACATCATAGGGGAGCGACCACTTACGCATCGTAGCACAAAGCTATTAGGTAGTAACTAGACAGAGAAATGTTTTTTAATTTACTAGGAAGTCAGTAATTACCCGAGACAAGGGCAAGGTCATCAACTCTCTTGAACCGTCCAATCATCTGACGGTGCCGAACGATCTCCCGCGCCAGCTGCCTGTTCACGCCGGGCAGGGTCATCAGCTGCTCCTCAGTCGCAGAGTTCACGTTCATCAGCTCAGGATACTCCTCCGAAGGCGGCAAGCTAAACGTATGGCTCAAACTAGACTTGTTTAGCTTACTCCGCCTCACAAAGCTCCTGAACGATCGCTGGCGACCGCTCTTGCCCCTCACGGAGCTTGGACTCTGCCCCATATTGTCGCCCGCCACTTCGAAGTCAAATATCGATCACCACACCAATTTCACTAAATATCTAATGATAAAGAAATACTATTTAGCACGAGGTACATACAGTTTTGTTATGTTACACGGTCACATAGTTTCACGGGCACAAAACCGACCGGACGCAACTACCTGTTATTCCACATAACAGGCTAATATCTCAAGATAATTACGAATATAATTGCACACGTTTCATCGTGGCAAACTAAGTACTATGCTGTACTATGTAAATTCAGAGAAATAGAAACGTCCACTCCCGCGTCAGCAAAATCGCAACAATGAAACTGACTGAATTAATGAATTGCTAATGAGTGGAGTGGAGTGATGATGGATTGATGCTGTCAGTTACTACACATGACTTGAGATATGACTTGAGTGAGTGAAGAAACTTATGACATTGGCATAACTAATATAAATGACATATGATTGCGACCGCTACGCCAAAACGAAACGAAGTGATTATCAAAGGGAACATTTAATTTTGCGTAATCGCCCGCGATGTGCAAATACCTAGTGTTGAGGAATTCGTGGTTATTTATGTCATTTATTCAGATAATAGCAAAAACATTACAGCAGTATTACCAAGGCGTTACATCTAGAACTAAGTACAAAAATTGAGAACATTGCACATAAAAATTATAGGCATAATGTATTTAGGTAGGCTTAAATTAATAAGTCGATCATGGCTGCATCTTCAAAAAGCTGGGTTGTCTGGTAAGGATAGCTGTAGTGCACCTTTTACCTGCTAGTTTACATTGTACTATAATTAGGTATTTGATTATTATTTCACTTAATTATATTTCACCCACGATGGTATGGAACCCTTCGTGTGCGAATGCTGCTCGCACTTAACCGGTTTTATAATTTTTTTTCTCGCAGAGCTGTGGGTAAGGGCCTCTAGCTGGCGCTCTTCTCTGGAAGCAACGACTTCCAGATCATGATTATTTAGCACCTGGGGCGCTTGGTGTTTTTTACGTCACCGCCCAGATTTTCTCGGAACAGAGGCCGCTAAGTTTTTAGGACATCGGGTGGCCAAGTGTGCAGCAGTGGAGCAGTAGCATTGAGGTGGGCGTGGTGACTGTCTGCGCGGTGGCATGCGACACTATGCGACGCGCTAACATAGCTAAATAATTATTTATGTCCAAACCTATGTGTTATTAGTTGATAAGAGTTTTAATTTTGTTTTATAATGTTAAGTTTTTTTTTTGGCACAATATTATATACAAGACACAACAAAATTTAAATATAAAAAAGTTGATTACATTGTATATTGTTGTTGATTTTTATTCTGATATACTTTTCTTATAATATACTTTTATTCTACAGGCTACAGGTATCTACAGAACAGCTAATAATAGAGTTAATAATCAAGTGTCTTAAATTTGTTTGATGTATTTCAAACTAGATGGCACTACTAGTCTTTTAGAACGCGCTATCGATGCGTTTTGGGATGAAACGAAGAATGAACTTTGTGATTTCACGTTTGTAATTTATTGTAATAAAATTCAACTAAAATAAGTTTATATTTTTGAAATTCTACGTCTTCCTAATGGTTGACGCAGAAAGTTAACTTTGAAATTACAAATTGTAAGACAAAAATTATATTAATATATATAAGTTTAAATAGAATATTTTAACCCTTAATTCGACGCAGTGCAGTATACTTCCCGTTGAATGAAAAAAAATCTACATAAAAAATTAGACCGTATATCTTGAGGTCAAGGTGTATAATTGCATCCTAAAATATCTAACTACGCTGTCAAAAATCGGCGACGCACACACATTGACGGGTCTCGAGCAATCGCCGGCGAGATGGCGGGGAGAAGGGACGCGCTGTGCGGGCTCTCGGTAAGTTGCATTTTATTCATTGTTTTACGGTTTATTTTGTTGTAATATTATTGAAAACTACAGATAACAGACCCGGAAAGCTACTTATAATGTTTTTATTTTCTTACTGAGTTTTGTTTAGATTTTACGACACCCACAACTTGTATGTCCAGTATACTTCCCGTCGTCGAATTACTAGTAAAATAACTGCCAATTACTATGTCCAGTATTCTTCCCCTTGTCGAAGTAGTAGAAAACTATATATAAAAACGTATGTCTTGTATTCTTCCCGTTGCCGTATTATAAGAAAATTATATTTTGTGGTTTTTTATCATATTATTTTAGGGATCCGCAGATAAAATGTTTTGTGCATTACTGTTTTTCGTTTTTCAGAGCTTCAAGTCTAGAGGACAACGCATATTAGCATTGGTGCCGCCAGAAAATGCTCCATCCGACATAGATACAGATTCTGAACCCGAAAATGAAGATCAAATTGCTGGTAACAGAACTGAAGAGTTGTCCTCTTCACCCTGCCCTTCTATCGATTCATGCATTCAGCGTATGAATATATTAGACAGCTCCGAAAGTGACACACAAGACCACAGTTCAATCGACTTGAACGATGAGCGACCTCCGTTGACCCCTGTTATTAACAACGTGCTACAACCGACTGGTGAAGTAAATTATAATGCTTTACCAAGTTTGGCTTCATTATTGTCGGTTCCGTCATCTGATGCTTCGTCTATTGCTAGTCCATCAACATCAAGAATAACCAGGCGTAAAAGGAAGATACCAATACGAGCTGTGCCAAATGTCCAACCAAAAAAGAGCAAGAAAACACTCATTGTGAGCTACAAATGGAAAAAAGGACAATTCAGACATAAGGCTGACATTCCGTCTAACGACTTCGTGTTTGATTTACCAGATACCGACTCTCCGCTGGAATTTTTTTATCGCTTTTTCTCCCCAGACATACTCGTTGATATCGTCGACAACACGAACTTGTACTCAACCCAAAGAACCGGCAAATGTATACAAATGACCATCGAGGAGTTGAAAGACTTTCTCGTGATTCTTCTTATCATGGGTATAGTGAATATGCCTTCCTATCTAGACTATTGGTCTACAGAATTCAGATATGCTCAAGTGGCTGACATCATGCCATTGAAACGATTTGAGCTGATTCGACGCAACATTCACTTTGTTGACAACGCCAATTCGGATGAGGACAGATATTACAAGATACGACCATTAATTGAAAAAATAAGGAGAAACTGCCTCGCAACGGAAGAAGAGACACAGTTTAGCATTGATGAGATGACAATACCCTATAAGGGTACTAAAGCAGGAAACCGGAGACAGTATAACCCAATGAAATCAAACAAATGGGGATTCAAGAACGTAGTACGCGCTGGTGCGTCTGGAATCGTCTACGATTTTCTTTTGTACGGCGGCGATGACACTTTCCGGTATATCGATTTTAGTGAGGAGGAGGAGCAGATGACACTAGGTGCTAAATTGGTATTAGCCCTTTGCAAGACAATTCAGACACCCGGATGCGCTGTTTATTTCGATAACTATTTTACAACTCTCGACTTGATCTGGTATCTACGTGAACACCGGGGGATTTTCAGTCTCGGCACCATACGGCAAAACAGATTGAAAGGTTGCAAGGGACTGTTAAGTGACAAAGAACTAAAGAAAAGAGGCAGAGGTTCTTTTAGCCAAGTAGTAGATAACGACAAAAAGATCGCTATTGTGAAATGGTTTGACAATAAAGTTGTTACTTTAGCTTGTTCTTACGCAGATGCTTACCCAGTTCAAGAAGTAAAGAGATGGAGCAAAGAACAGAAAAAAAAACTTGGTGTCACATGTCCACAGTTAGTAAGACACTACAATCAACATATGGGGGGCGTTGATCTGTGCGACATGTTGATAGCTCTCTACAGAACATCTTTCAAGAGCCGTCGTTGGTACATGAACATCTTTGGCCAAATGTTAGATATTTCGGTGAACAATGCTTGGCTACTCTACCGGAGAAAATGCAACACGAGAAGCCTGAAAAACATAAGCCTGAAAAAGTTTAGACAGAGGTTAGCAGTTGAATTGAGGCAAAAGGGAAGATCGATTGAGACGGAACCACCAAGCCCTGTATTACCGAAAAAAGCGCTAATCCAAAACCCAAGCGCACCGAGGCCACCAGTTTCTGTGCGTTATGATGGGTACAACCACTGGCCTGAATATACGACATATGGACGTTGCAAGTTCTGCAAGAACAATAAAACGAACATACATTGTTCCAAATGCAAACAGAGGTTGTGCTTAGTGGCCAAAAGAAATTGCTTTTATAATTTCCACAATAAGTAAGTAGGTAGGCTAGTGACTAAAAAGCAATGAAAAATTTTATACATTGATATTTTTGATAAGTACTTATTCTTAAAAACTGTAAGGCTGATTATTTTTGAATACCTAAGCTAAATGTTGATTATTATGAAGATTTTATAGATACCTAATTATTATGTTCAAAACATAAGTGAGATTTTTGTAATTATAAGATTTCACAGTTACTATTAGTATTGTAAGCGTAAACTTATGTAACTAAAAGACTAATTCATAATATTATATTGATTTTTTTCCTACGGAATCACAAGTTTCTTTTATTCTTTCTCTTTGATAGCGGGAAGTATGCTGCACGTGGTTGGAGCGCATCAATTTATTAAGAACTTGATAATGTCCAGAATAATGGACGTATGTTTTTCAGGAAACTGAAAGAGGCAGATTTTTTTAGGTATTTTTCCTAGGGTCCCATTTAAGCTTAGAACCAAAATCTGTAACTATTTCATAAATTTATTTCCAAAAAAATTCCGTCGAATTAAGGGTTAAGGAAATTATTTATAAAACGCAAGTCAATTATACAGATTATCGCTACGTCGTACAAATAGAAAACAAGAACAGGAGGCTTCTTTGCTGGACTGGGAGTAAAGAAAAGACATAGAATGCGTCCAGCTGCTTCTCTCCCCGAGCATGTCGTAAAAGTCGACTAAGGGATAGTATCCTCCAACATGATGAGATACAATAAGTAAGTATTCCCAAGGATGTATATTCCAAGTTTCATTCAAATCCGTTCAGCCGTTTAGGCGTGATTGAGGCACAAACATCAAAATATCCAAACATACAAACTTTCGCATTTATAATATAAGTAAGATAACTAATAAGAGACCGTAAGAGATCCTGCGCGGCCTGTCCTATTCCTTATTATTAGGCAGATAATTATTACATATACTTACCTTAATACTATTGTACTTATTAGTACGAAATTCGAAGTGTAGTTTCTCAATAATTACATAGTGCATTACAACTCTCAAAAGTTCTCTAACAAGTAGCTAGGTAGATACCTACCGTAAACGTGGAATAGGAAATAAGTAAAACAATAATGTCGATCAGAACAGTTTTAATGTGGTTTATTTGTATATCTGTACATTTGCCGCAATTAATATTAACTACTGATAAAGGTTTACAAAAAATCTAGGATGTTTCGTCATGTTGGCGATCTTTAGAGGAATAGCTGTAGTTTTTTTACAGTAGGTATGAGGTGAAGTGGAAGCTATTTTATTTATCAGGTAGGTTTCTATAGGTAAAGTTAAATGAGAAGTTTCACTGCATACAATCTGTAAATCATATTTTTACAGAGACGAGTGCGCGACGGCACAAATATATAAAAACAAACAAACAAAAAAAATGTAATTAAACATAACAAAAATGTCACTAGTACATCATGAATGTCACTGTCTGATTTTTGATTATTTTTTAAATTCAATATTAAATGTTTTATTATTTATTACACTTATTACAAGTCGCTCGTTATAATGGTCACGCGACCACAACTTTGCATAATGTAATAATTAGTATTTTTTAAGTAAGTAATAACAACTAAAACTTTCACTATCAATAAATATTGGAATCTACCCTATTGCGAAGCGTAAAGAAACTATTGAATGAGAATCTACTTATAATAAATCACTATGCTTGCTTTATCTGTAATAATAACAACCGTTGTGCTCATTGCCTACCAGATACAGTCATCAATAATTTCAGTTTCCCCTTTTGTTTACGCGATAGTACTAAGACCTTGCCTAGGCTTTCGCTAACTTTATTTTCTGTCGTAGCTTTTATTTTAATTCACCAGGCCACCCTATTTAATACTCAAATATTTTTTTATTTGACAAGCCATCCCTTAACAGGAATGTTTGTGGAAAGGCTTGTCAAATTAAAAAGACTAGTGGTGGACAAAATACATATTGGCTCCATGGCATCGTGTATTACGGTCTAAGGCTCACGCCCTGATATAATAAACTGACCACACCTAGTATTTACAAAGGCATGAAACCTCAAATCTGGCGACCTTTTAGCTCAGAGGGTGACCATGAAATAAATAAGATATTCACGTATTTTGTCATCTAGACCGGTATATCTAATTAGGCACTTTACGATGTGATAAATAAACATAGACGTAACAGAAAATATCACATTAAACCGGTATTTAATGAGCAATTAGTGACTGACATTACCCGCAATGCATCTCGCCTAAATGAGGATGCTACGTGGCTAACAGAACACGACCAAATAAAAAGAAACATTTTGTTCTACATAAAATCATATCACAGAAGAGATGTAGGTAATTAAAACTTTATATAATAAAATCAAACTGACATTTTGACTAGTAATATATAAAGTGTATAACATAAAATAATTATTATATTTTAACTGAGCAAAAAAGCCTAGTTTGATCTGCATTCCGGTTGTGTAGGGTCTGTTGCGGACCCTAAACATTACTATGATTAAATTGATTAGACCGGGAAATGATGATAATGAAAACGACCGCACGTTGCCGTAGTGAGTTTAAAACTGATTTATTGTGTAATAAGTAATGCTAAAGCACAATGCATTTTGCTGAATGTGCGGGTTGGCCCGTACATGCTCCCCGCAAGAGAAAATAAAGAAAAAGGGCCAAAAAATTTCAAAAATAAGGTTATAAAACTAAGTCTTAATTTGACAGATAATGATTGATTGATTGATCTTATTAACTAGAGTTAATGTTTGTTAATGCACTGGAATCACAACGCGGCATGACAGGCGACGTTGCCTTATTGACTCGCGCACTAACACATTGATACACTACACTATCACTGATTGATTGGTGAGGAGGCTGGGGGAGCGCGCGCACCGCGGGCGCCGGCGCCGTGGTCGGTGCTGCTGCTGCCCGAGCCCGGAGCGACCACGCGCCGCGCCCGCGGCGACACCACCACACGGAGCCCGCCAGGACTCCCAAGCCGATGACCACGTAGATTACAGCATAGTGGTGGATGTCGTGATATGATATGCTTGATGATGTCGCTTCGTTCTCTTTCAGGACCTTGATCTGTTCGTCTATGTCCCGCATCTCTTTTTGCTCTCTCTCAAAATTTTCCATTGATTCTTTAGGTATAGAGATATTTATAATATGATTGATAGAGGCAATCACAGGGGCTCGGATATTTGGTTTGATATACATCTCACTTATTTTCTGGTCGTGAGCAATGATTTCGAATGTGTCTGTTTTTATAACGCAACCATTATCTACAGCAAGTATACCGGAACGTGTCAGCTGATGCACTGTAACTTGATCGCTGCACATCGTTCTAAGTTGACATTGATTACAGCAAAAATAAATGTAATTGTTTAAGGAATGACTTTCCATCCAAATGTTCTCACAAGGCTTGATTGATGTTTCACATGCTGCATTCTTCCTTTGACAGAATTCCTTATCTCCGTCGATTCGGTAGACAGGTTTGCTTGTATGACATAAGTATGTTCCTTCATCAGCTACTAGACATGATTGTAGTCCGCTTTCTGATAGGGTTATATATGTATCTTTTTTCAAATTGATTGCTACGTAATTTGATATAGGTTTGATGGTTATCATGCTGCTTTGTTTTTGCTCAGGAATTGGTATGATTTTAAATATTTCAAAGAAATCTCTGCTGATTAATGGTATTCGTAGTTCAAAGATTAGGAATTCAGTGATCATTCTTGCTTTACATGAGATAAGTTTGAAGATTCTCGCTAAATCGACATGAATGTTGTTAATAGGTAGCATGACGTCATTTGAGACATGGCTTGATATAATGCTCAGTTGATCTTGTAGTTGTTTTGATGTTATTAAATAGGGACTTAATCGTCCATGAAACGTGTCAGTGATTGTGTCTAGCAACATTCCTTGTAGGTGTTTGATATTTTGCAATAGATTGCTTGCTACTATCGCTCCCATGTTGAACTCGTTTGATAGTTGGATTTCAGTTTTCAGAAGTCCTTGTGTTTTTTCCGCCTGTAGAAATTGTTGATGAATGATCTTGTACTGTCGAGACGTTGTATTTTCAATACGTTTAAGTACATTAAATTCTGCTTCTATGATGGACGTTTGATTTTTTGATAGAGTCGAAATATGCTGCTGGTTGTCTCGTAAGAGTTGTATGTCTCGCTTGTACTGTTCTGCGAATCTGCTGTCGAGTACGCCGAATAGCGAGTTCGCCAGATACCCGACACCATCAATAAGGCCCCGGCGCTTCCTTGCAGGGCGCGTGCCGCTTTGCTGATTAAGAAGTAGTTGATTGTTATAATCTAACTCATTGAGCTCGTACCGCAATTGTAACAATATCGTATTACAATAAGCGTTATCTTCCATTGTTTGACACAAGCGCTCCAAGACGATTGTTGATTTATTGAGTGCCGTAATTCCTTCCCAATAGGGTTGCATTTTGTAGTAAGCGACAAGTTTCCACTCATCGCGTATGATATTCATGTTTGATAGTTTATCGAAATAGAGATGCTGATTTTCTCTAAAGTTCGTGACGTTCAACGCGCATTGGGATGTGGTTATGATGCTGAGAAAAATGACCAATGACGCGAACATTGTTGATAATTTGATGCGTGGTTTTGATATTGATGGAGTTGATTTCTGCTCGTTTTGTTCATGATTTTTCACAGGTAGAATCGATATCTTGGTTACTGGACGTTTAAGAAATCCATTTTTGGTCTTTAAGGTCACGACTCGTACGTGTGAATCTGCTCCCGGATGTAACTTGATAATCCTTCCCATTAACCATTTTCCAGGTGGCAAATTAGCGTCGTGGATAATAACTACGTCATCCAAATCGATGTTTTTGCTTGCTTGCTTCCATTTGCTCCTTGCTGACAGCTGAGTGAGATACTCACTTCGCCATCTTTGCCATAGATCTTTGACAATTTTTTGTGTTAATTGCCACCGAGTTCGTAGGTCTGTTTCCGTCTCGTAAAGAGTTACGTTGGGCGTTCCTGTGAGAAAATGTGCTGGAGTTAAAAAGTTTATCTCATCGGGATCCTCTGATATCGGACATAATGGACGCGAGTTTAAACATCCCTCGATTTGAGCTAAAACTGTATACAGTTCTTCATAGGTCAGAATTTGCTCGCCTATTACTCTTTTGAAGTGATGTTTAAAGCTTTTTACAGCCGCCTCCCAGAGCCCCCCGCCTGTTGGCCAGAGGGGTGCATTAAAATGCCATTTGATCTCCATGCTTAACACTTCTGCTTGTACTTCATTGCTTTGTAATGCTTGTTGTATTTCTCGATATTCTTGCTGTAGGACTCGATTAGCTCCGACGAAGTTACGGCCATTATCGCTGTAGATGTGGCTTGGCGTACCCTTCCGTGCTGACATTCGGCGTAGTGCTGCTATGAACGCCGATGTGCTAAGGTCGGAGACTAACTCGAGGTGTACCGCCTTCGTGGCCATGCACACGAAGACAGCCACATATCCTTTTGTGCTTTTGATTCCACGTCCTTTGCTTGATTTTAAGAAGATATGCCCGGTGAAGTCTATTCCAGTGTGCGTGAATGGCCTTGATGGGTTACTTCGTGATTCCGGTAAATCTCCCATGATTTGAGCTTTCATTTCGGGACTATGCTTGGCGCATGTAACACAACGTCTGATGCGAGCTTTAGTAGCTCTGTTGCCTCCCAATATCCAATATCTTTGTCTGATAAAGCTCAACGTCAATCTTGCTCCTCCATGCAGCATGGTAGAATGTGCGTCATCAATGATCAATTCTGAGAGACGTCCACTGTGCTGAAGAATGATTGGATGCTGCATGACATCACTAATCTGCGCGTGCTGTAATCTTCCTCCCACTCTAAGAATACCATTGTCATCTAAAAATGGATTTAGGTTAATGATTTTGCTTTTTGCTTGTATTTTGCTATTTTGCTTTAAATTGCTTATTTCTTGTGAAAATTGCTCTTGCTGTTCATGCTTGATAATTTTTTGCTTTGCTATTTTTATTTCCTCTAACGTAAGGATACCTTTTTGCTTCTTGCTTGATAAAAAACGATATACCCATGCTAGTATACGCGTAATTTTCTGTATTGAACTATGCTTGTTCAATAGTTTGCTAATAATGCTTTCTTCATGCTTGATAATGTTATGCACTTGCTTTTGTGTTTTGATTTCTGCTTCAGTTACGTATTTTGCTTGATTTTCTTCTTTTTTGGGGCTATAGGTAGGTAGCCACGAAGGTCCTTGCCACCACAAAGAATTTTCACGCAACTGAGCCACCGATAGTCCTCTGCTCGCACTGTCAGCGGGGTTTTCCTTTGTTTTAACGTATCTCCAATCGCTGGCAGGCATTTTTTCAGTTATTTGGCGTGTCCTATTTGCTACAAAGGTTTTCCATCGGCCTGGTTCGCCTTGCAGCCAGCCCAGTACCGCCGTAGAATCACACCATCCATAAACTTTGATATTGTATCCGCTTAAACACTCTTTGACCTTGGTCATGAGTTTTGATAGTAAAAGCGCACCGCATAGTTCTAGGCGGGGCAGCGATACATTTTTGTTTGATGGTACCAATCTTGATTTCGCTGCGACCAGTGTGATCTTTGATTCATTGCTTTCTTTGCTTTGTATTTTACAGTAAATAACGGCTGCATAGGCTTTCATTGATGAGTCACAAAAGCCGTGCAGTTCGATAGTACTTGATATTGATATACCTAACCATCTTGGTATTTCAAACTGATCGATGTTTTTTAATTCATCTTTGATTCTTGTCCACTGATTCAAAATGTTTTCTGGTATCTCCTCGTCCCATTGAATGTTTGATGCCCAAACATTTTGGAAAAGGATTTTGAGACTCGTGGTGATTGGCGCTATCCAGCCCAAAGGATCAAAAATTTTTGAAATGTCCGAGAGTATTGTTCTTTTAGTGACCTTCTCGTTTGATGACTCAATTTTTGATGTGAATGTAAATTGATCTCCCACAGGATTCCATCGAAGTCCTAAGGTTTTCGTGGATTCTGCTTGCTTAAAATCCGTAACTTTTTGTTGTTGATCTGCTTTATCATTTAGTAACTCAGTTTTGTTTGAGGACCACTTTCTCAAATTGAAGCCCCCTAGCTTCATTACAGTATTCAGATCGTGTTGTAACTTTTTTGCTGAAGTGATGGTATGACTACCGTGTACCAGGTCATCCATGTAAAATGACTCTTCGATGACCGAAGAGGCTTCTGGGTACTTGTCACGTTCGTCCTTTGCTAATTGTTTTAATGTCATCATGCTCAAAAATGGCGATGCTTTCATTCCATATGTAACAGTGGTACACTCATACTCCTGCAGACTCTGATGATGTTCGTCTCTCCAAACTATTTTTTGCAACTTCCGATCAGCTGGGTCAACCCAAATCTGTCGAAACATTTTTTCAATATCTGCTGTATACGCGATTTCGTATTGTCTCCACTTCAATATTAATGATTGAAGGTCCTGCTGTAAATTGGGTCCTTTTTGCATAAGATCATTCAAACTTTTTCCACTTGATGTTTTCGCTGAAGCGTTAAATACTACGCGTAGCTTCGATGTCGTAGCATCCTCGCGTAGCACACAGTGATGCGGTAGGAAACATTCCAGTGTCGGCTTACATGACGATTCCGATAACTGCATGTGACCTAATTCTTGATACTCATTTATAAATGATTTATATTCGTTTGAAATATGTTTGTTTTTTGATAGTTTTTTCTCCAACTGAACGAATTGGGCTATTGCCTTTGCTTTCGACTGCCCTAGTTCAGCTGCTAAGTTCTTTGATAAAGGAAGTCTGACCTGATATTTTCCATCTTCTACGCGTTTGGTTGTTTCTTGATAAAAACGAATACATTCCAAATCGTCTGATGAATAAGATGGTTCTTCAGTTATATCTTCTAACTCCCAAAACTTCTGCATTTCGCTAATGTTGACTTGTACAACGTTGCATTGCAGAGTTTTGGTGCTCCCGCATAATATCCATCCTAGTCGGGTCTGCTGTGCAATCAATGCTGTCTGATCTGATCGGCATATACCTTCCAAAATGATATTTGAGTATATGTCTGCTCCTAACAAAATATCGATAGGACGACTAATATTGAAGTCCGGGTCTGCTAATTGGATGTTTTCTAAATAATCCCATGATGGTTTAGAAAACGTGCTGCTTGGTAAATGCTTCGTAAGATTTTTCATGATGTACGTATCAGTGCTGAAATGATAATTATTGCTAATTGGTGTACAATTGATATTAATCACTCCCTTGCATGTGTTATCTTTCGCTCCTATGCCGCTGATTACGCCTTTGCATCTTTGGCGCGGTAATCCTAATTGTTGTGCGGCATTTTCAGTGATCAGAGAAGTCTGTGATCCCTGATCTATTAGAGCCCGCATTGTCTGATAAGTGCCATCAACTTTCTGAACTTTGATCATGGCCGTTGATAACAGAATTTCGGGGGTCTCATTCTGTTGAGCTATGTGTGAGTTACTATTACGCTGACTTGAACGTGTGCTAGTTTCATTTTGATTTGTATTTTGTTTGTACATGTCATGAAGTATCGTATTATGACATTCTTCACATTCGCGGCAACGCTTTGTAGAGAAACATTCATTGCCTTTGTGATCATAAAGACAATTTTTGCATAAATTGTATTTCTGCATGCATTGCTTCTTGCTTGTCGGCGACATTTCTAAGAACCTTTTGCAATAAAATATTCCGTGTTCACCGCTGCAAACAGGGCATAATCTTTGGGAATGGAATGTTTTACTTGAAGTTGATTGCGAAATGTCTTTGTTACTTTGATATGATTGTTTATGATCGAATGATTTTCGAAGGCTAAAGTTTTTCGTTGATTTGTGTTCTTGTTGTTTTTGATTGCTATTTTCTTGCTTTCTTCTGCTAGACTCCATGCTCGTGAATTCGTTCTCTAAGAAAGTAAGAAGTTCTGATAGGACAGGTATTTCTCGAGGCTGCTTGACTGATTTCATGTACTCACTGTGCGTGTCACTGTCCAATTTTTGACACAGGATATGCACAATTAGTGGGTCCCATGACGTAACATCAACTCCCAGATTTTTGATAGCATTCAAAGTTTCCTGCGTGGTATCATGAATGCGTTTGATGTTAGCGACGGATGCTTGTTGAATCACCGGTAGGCTCATCAGGATATTTATGTGAGATGAAAGTATCATTCTTTTGTTATTGTACCTTTGCTGAAGTATGTCCCAACAAATGCTGTAATTGTCGGAACTGATATTTAAGTGCTGTATGAGGCGTTCAGCTTCTCCTTTCACCTTAGATTTCAAAAACTGCATTTTATGCGCGTTAGATAGAAAGCTGTTGTTGTGAATTGCTTCGGTGAAAAGATCCTTGAAGCCAATCCATTGATGATAGTTTCCGTGAAAGTTTGGTACTTCCATCTTTGGAGTAGTCTTTTCTTTATGAGACATAGACCAAAGTTTGCTATTGAGAGCTTTCTTCATGTCCTTGTACGTTTTCTCGTGCTCCGAGAAAGTACTCTCGTATTGCTCATTGCTACTGTCCATTTCACTGTCTAATTCCCAGTGAACTTTATCAATAAGAGACCATCTGAATTCTAAATTCTTGAGAATATCTTCAAATTCCCATTTCTCCGTGATTGTATCTATGTTAATGCTAGAAACCTTTCTTGCGAAGGCTTTAAAGTTAGTCATTTGTTTCTTGACTAAATCGTCCGTTTTGCTGGTGACACCCTGAGATTTTGTAAATATCTCAGGAAGATCTGCTGATTTGCTTGTCGAAGGAATGTCTGCTAGTTTACTCCCTAAAGGAGTTCCCGGTCTTATTATTGATGCTGTTGGAGTTGTCGAAATCTTCTCCCGTACTGATAAATAAAATTCTTTTGCTTGCTGATAATGATTGCTTACGAAATAGTCATTGCTCTTTTCAGGAAATCGCATAAGTTGATCATGATTTGTTTTGTATTCCTTCCAATAACTATCTAAAGTATCTATACGTCTTTTGATATAATCTGCTGTTTTACGATCCGGCCCATCTTTTTTAAAGTTTGAGAGGAGCGTATTTATTCCGTCTACGATCTGCTGCTGATTGATTAAAAAATCATCCATCGTAGACATCTTGATAAATTGCTAAGATCGCCAATGTATAAAAGGAAAGATCTTACTTGATTGCTCTGCTGAAGTTGTTTGATGATGATGAACCTGGTGGTCTGCGCTGACCCCGGGCTCGTTGCTAAGTCACCAGAAGACTGCTTGCCCAGTGGTGACTGCTCCTGGTGGCTGCTACCAGACCAGGATTTGCTAATGATTTTTCTCGGCGGCTAAAGCCGGCCAAGGCTTGATGCTGCTTGTCTTGGTAACTAATGCTGTACCAAGGCGATGCTGAACGTCACGGCGGCTAATGCCAAGCCAGTGACGGTATGATGATATGCTCACTGATGTTCACTGATATGCTAGCTCTTTAGCAAGTTCACTTACACGAACACTTTTGTCAAAAAAACACTCGCGTTACATGATCCCGCTTTCCGAAACTCGAAGGACCATTATGTAGGGTCTGTTGCGGACCCTAAACATTACTATGATTAAATTGATTAGACCGGGAAATGATGATAATGAAAACGACCGCACGTTGCCGTAGTGAGTTTAAAACTGATTTATTGTGTAATAAGTAATGCTAAAGCACAATGCATTTTGCTGAATGTGCGGGTTGGCCCGTACAGGTTGCTCTGTCGCGTTTTTTAAGCAATACTCTCGAATAGCTATAGATAAATAGATAACATTTACATATACGTATTATATATAATACGACCATTCAATATTATATTCGTGCCGAAACACTATGCGTTCCCGCTTGAATGGTCAATCTTACAAATATATCTATAAATAATTAATTATGCATTTAGCCACCTAACATTATCCCCATTATAAAAATAAAACATCCAGCCTTACACTTAATCCATCTCTCTTAAATACAAACGTTTCATATCAAAACATGCGAAACATTATAGTAGGTACCTATTTATATACAAAAATGAGTTATACGTCCCGATATTATTGACAAACAATTTCTTTATAGCAAATAAGTTTCAATATTGATATTATAAAGTTGATGGAAATAAAAATAATATAGAATGAAATTAAAAGCTGCCATAAACTAATCTAATCAAGTTTGTCAATTATATCCAAAATAAAATCATAACAGCTAAATTATTAAAATTAATAAGTTACATCATACCTAAGTGTTACCTTATAATTGATAAATACTTAAACAGAAAGCTATGCTTCTCGGCTACTTTACCTTCCTCTACTTTACTTTACGAATGATTTGAAACTTAAGTACTTCCATGAAAATTATTCTAATGGATAGTGTAAAAGATGCATAGTAGTGACCTTCAGTGCAGACAATCACTAGCCGAATAAGAGAGCTAAGAGGCAATATAAGAGCTAAGAGACAAGTCTCGTAAATAAAACACTAGAGTTTCATCAAAAATTTTACTAATACAGCACCAAACCAGGTTTGGAATGTTCGTTATTGCACCACAAACAGTATTCAATGTCTAACTTACTTTTACAACTCTGTCATTAAAACTAGGCTGTTGAGTATTTTGAACTTTATTTGCGTTAAATAAAGTCTAAAATCAATCGACAGGCTTCCGTCCATTGGTGCATCCACCCTGAAGTTAGTTTTTGTTTTTGCAACATTTCATATTGAGGCTACAATAACAAAAAGTATTACTATTGTTTCTAAAGATTGACGTGTATCAAAAGGTAGCAAAACAAAAATTAACTTCGATATGGAGCATCATGAAACTCCTATCACACCAGCTCACATTGCAGCACACTTAAGGTCATCGGCGCCACATTTTGAATAGAAAATAATTTACATTATTTGTATCAAAACGCTCATGATAATGATGAAAATGGCAAAACTAATTCAAAAAGTACGTCAGTTTGCATCAGTCAGCCGCTTACCGTGAGGCTAATGTAAAAGAAAAGGGGGACTATTTCTAACAACAGACTTGTAAGTTTAAAATTAATACATTACTTTATCAAAAGGTTTATAAATCGATTAAATAAATAAATTCGGTAAATAAGTTATCTAGGTCCACAACAAAGGTCACCACTACAGTCTATTATGATTTATTAAGCTTTACATACACACAAATAATTATGAGCAAACAAATTTTAACATAAATATTTATCATACATGTATAGTATCCGGCAATTGGTATTGCACTTTGACAAAGAAAAACAAGCAAATCATTTTATCTCAATATTTTCTAGTAGTTGGTACGAGATTTGCCTAGTTTGGGGCTAGATGGCACTGTGTGAAATGTCCATCAATATTTATTTATTTTGTCCATGAATGGTACTCAATTTCTGATTATTTACCACACAAGTAATTTTGTGTAGGTTCAGAACTATGTATGAGACTGTTTCAAAGATGAGACAGTTTATCAGGATGTCTTTTTCTCTTTGTCGACGCGCGATATCAACTGTTGGATACTATAAATGGTTTGTACACAATAGTGACTTCATTGTGCATTGTGTTTCTTGCACTTAAATCTTCACAGAAGATCACCGTTAAACTATAATCTCAGACAAACATTAAAAACAATTTCGTGCTCATACTTTGGAAGAAAAGCTTTTACAGGTCTATAAGTTGTATTATTTCTCAGCATATAATTAATACTGAGAGAAAAACGATATTCTATTATTCAGAGTAAATAAGACCTGCAAAACAGTATTACATAAACCAATATAATAATAATAGTAATTTTAATATAATTTCGAAGGAACTCCAGCTTGTTTAAGTTGTATTAAGAGGGTACGGGCATTCTGGCTAAAGCGATAGTCTGATAAAATACTTTAAATATCTAGTCTTACTTCATTTTAATATCAGACAATAATGCCCTATCGCCTTAAACAAACGTTTTGCTCCTCGTAAACATCGAATATGTATGTTTACCGTGTTCGTTTAAATGTGGAAATTAATGCTCGAATTCTGAGACTCTGTAGAGAATAATTTGCAAGCAGCTGCATTTGTAATACAAGATTATCCAGACGAACGATAGCCAATCACAGCACAGCTTGCTCTAATAAGCGACAGTAGCGCCAATAGTTCAATAAAATTCCGCCAATATCTAAAAATGAATAAAATTATCTATCAATAAAACATTTTCCGAGTTGTATGATCATCTTCATTTCTTAGATTTGACGATGAAATTCTTTTTTAGACAAAGAGTTGGACTTCAATCTCTTAGTTTAACCTTTGCATTGCATAGCACATTTAATTCAGTCCAACAGCCAACTTAAGGTTTCCCAACGTAAATTAGCAAGAACATTTTTGAAAACATACATATCCCTAATAGGGTGGGCAGAGACACAAGTGATCATAAGAAAACTTGCATCCACTTCTGATCCAAGACTCCCAAGATGGATATGGTAATTGAAAAGTTAAAGGAAAAGTTGTATTCTAACAGAATCCGAGCATTGAACATTCTCTAGCATGTCCGGCGGTCGCCAAGCCACAGTCGGAGGTGTGAGCGGAAGCTTACCGCCTCTCACAGTACAGGCCGTGATGCGCAAGCGTCGCCCCGCAGAGCCCGTGATACGCACGCCGCTATTTATTTACCTGGAATTTGGAAAAAAAACATATACTTAATAGTACGTTTGTTCTTCTGTTTTCAGTTGTTGGACATGAGTAATAGACGAACGTAGCGAGCGGGAGGTGACGATTGAGTGACGTCTTGTAACGCGGCCATGCTCCGTGGCCGCGTCTGACCGAGCGCGGCCACTAGGCGACCGTATGTTTCGTACAACGCTTGCAACGTTGCAGTAAACGTCCTTTACGTGATGAGATTTACCTAGCACTTGCTGGAGTTGAGGTCTAGCTGTGCGTGGCTCGAGTATGGTCGAGCTTCGTGGCCGAGGCCTGCTCGTCGCGTGTTTTGTACAATACTATATGTAGTGAGTGTTACCCAGCACTCGCTGAGTTGAGGTCTTGCTGTGCTTGGCTCTAGTAAGGCGGTAGAACTCCGCGGCCGCATCTGACCGCAAGCGGCCTCGTTTATTACACGCCTAGCATTAGAGTGACTGTTACCTAGCTAGCACTCGCTGGAGTTGAGGTCGAGCGGCGCGTGGCGCTTGGCCCGCGTGAGGCGGTCGAGCTCCGCGGCCGCGTCTGACCGAACTGCGGCCACGGCGGCCGCGGCCGGCTCGCGCGCTGCGTGTGGCGACCCGGTTTTCTTGTATAGCAGCGAGTTGAAGAAGTTAGCCAGTACGCCTTCGTTGCCAGGCGTGCCGGGACTCATGCCGATCTTTGCGCCGTCCAGCTGAAAATAAAAATGTTGGAAATGTGTTATTCTGCGAATGAATGACATGAGTTTGGATTGACATTTATTCGACTGTCGGGCGGTGGAATGTCGGCACGCGGCGCAGGTTTGCCGACGTGTAGGGCCGCTAGCTGTCGCTGTAGGAACATCTGTTCATCCTCGGGCCGCTAGCTGTTGCTGTAGGAACATCTGTTCATCCTCGGGCCGCTAGCTGTCGCTGTAGGAACATCTGTTCATCCTCAGCTTGGACCTCTGCGTCCCTATTAGTCCCCATTGCAGTGATAGTGACAGTAATGTACAGTTACCTGCTGCGCGGCTCGCTGCGTGGCGCGTAGTGGTGAGTCGGCGCGCGGCGCGGGCGTGCCGGCGTGTAGGGCCGCAAGCTGTCGCTGTAGGAACATCTGTTCATCCTCAGCTTGGACCTCTGCGTCCCTATTAGTCCCCATTGCAGTGATAGTGACAGTAATGTACAGTTACCTGCTGCGCGGCTCGCTGCGTGGCGCGTAGTGGCGAGTCCGCACGCGGCGCAGGCGTGCCGGCGTGTAGGGCCGCAAGCTGTCGCTGTAGGAACATCTGTTCATCCTCAGCTTGGACCTCTGCGTCCCTATTAGTCCCCATTGCAGTGATAGTGACAGTAATGTACAGTTACCTGCTGCGCGGCTCGCTGCGTGGCGCGTAGTGGTGAGTCGGCGCGCGGCGCGGGCGTGCCGGCGTGTAGGGCCGCAAGCTGTCACTGTAGGAACATCTGTTCATCCTCAGCTTGGACCTCTGCGTCCCTATTAGTCCCCATTGCAGTGATAGTGACAGTAATGTACAGTTACCTGCTGCGCGGATCGCTGCGTGGCGCGTAGTGGCGAGTCCGCACGCGGCGCAGGCGTGCCGGCGTGTAGGGCCGCAAGCTGTCGCTGTAGGAACATCTGTTCATCCTCAGCTTGGACCTCTGCGTCCCTATTAGTCCCCATTGCAGTGATAGTGACAGTAATGTACAGTTACCTGCTGCGCGGCTCGCTGCGTGGCGCGTAGTGGCGAGTCCGCACGCGGCGCAGGCGTGCCGGCGTGTAGGGCCGCAAGCTGTCGCTGTAGGAACATCTGTTCATCCTCAGCTTGGACCTCTGCTTCCCGGTTACCACCACTCTGGAAACATTAACAAATCCTTTATTAATATTAACGTATGTTATATATTCTAAAATAACTCTAGTAGTAGTCTGTCTGTGATTTTTACACCCATAAACCGCTGAATAGATTTTGATAGAATTTGACAAGGATATAATTTGCATCGTGGCCCGTGGGTTACCTGTCGTCTCAAAATACAATTAAATAGTTTAAATCTCAATCTTAAAGGCGACTTAACCTTGAACCAATTTTCTTTTTAAGATGATACCAGACGGTTCATTTTATTCTTCATAACCAGCTTCCATTTTTCCTCTTACTAAATTTTAACTGGTCTTGACACAGAACAAATGTAGTGCCAAACAATTTTTTAAATAAATAATTTTTTCGTTCTGCGATACATCTGAATATCTAAGAGAATACCGTGTTAGGTGATACAATCATGACCTTGTTTACGTTTTTTTTAAAGAGTTCACTCACTTTTCTGATAGCAGGCTGTGTAATAACATCTCTGTAGTAATCGTCTGGCTTACATGACTGCATGTTTTCATATAAAATGCCTATTTTCTTCATGCTGTCCCAACCTGCGGGTCTGGAAAACAAAATATACTTTAAAACATCAACACATCATAGCACAGCCTAAACCGTGAGACATAGAAGCGACAAACTCGGAGGGTATATTCCTCTTATGGTGTAGAGGTGCACTAAGAGGTGCATCGTTGAAATTAAGCAACGTTGTGCGTGGCCACAATTTGGATGGGTGATCGCAAGTGGCATTAAGAGCTGAGCGCTTCCGTGCTTCGGAGGGCACGTTAAATTGTCGTTCCCGGGTAATAAGTCGTTAAGTCATGATGGAGGCCTTTAGGCGGCCTAAAAACTAGGTCACAAGAGTTGGCCACTAGCTCATACGAACTTCCACTAGTAAAGCTTAAATGCTAAGAAACCACCAGTGGTATAGAAGGATACTTACATCAATACGGCGTCCTTCTCGACAATGAGTGCCGGTGTTCGGAACGGCAAACCGTATATCCTGAAAACATCTTAAAATTTAATAAGATCATGAGCATAACAGCAAATTGTATGACAGTTTGTTGGTAGATAAATTGTTAGATAGGATGATAAGAAGTTCTGCAGAAAAACTATTTTTTTCAAAACAATTTTATACACCGAGGTATTGTATATGTGAGTATAATATAGTTATCGTACAGAAATGACCCGTGCTTTACACACATTAAACATGAGGTCAAATGACTTGTAAATGTACATAAGGTCTGCACAAGAGTCAGCTAACCTGTACATCACTTGCTAGGAGTGAACCGACCTGTACTTGAGTGAACTGATATGTGCAAGACTATTACATAAGTAAACCGACCTGTATGAGTGAACGTTGACCTGTACGTGAGTGAACTGGTCTGTACGTGAGTGAACTTTAACCTGTACGTGAGTGAACTGGCCTATACGTGAGTGAACTGACCTATGCGTCAGGTATTTGTAGAGCAGATCGCAGTTCTTGTCCTCCTTAGCGCTGGTGTAGAAGAGCGCGGCCCCGTACTGTAGACAGAAGCGGCGCACCCACTGTTGCATGAAATCGAAATGCTCGTCGCGATAATCATGCTCCTTCTCCAATGTGCTCATGTAGTCAGTCTGTGGGGATTACAATAGGAATAATAGAAACGAGCCGCGTAAAGCACAGAACCTTTCAGGAGTGAAAGGCATTATGACTTGTAGATTGTACATAGATATTTTAACATCACTAATAGCCGTCAATTTCTTGGATCATACTTCTTTATATGCCTAAGCTTAGGGTTTGGGCATTTAGAAGAGATAAACGTATATAACCTGATTAGACCTGTACAATACTAGCGAATATAAATATTTTTAGCACATTATTTACTTGAATTGTTCTTGTCTTTCGGTTGGCGAGTTTTAAACAGTAAGTTTCCTAGATACTTTCTTAGACCTATATGGCAAGAACTCAAATAACCTGAAAATATTTAAGAGAATAAGTACAGAAATTGGCAGAACCTAGAACTTACCTTAGTAGCGACCACGACGATGTCCAACCCCAGGTTGGTGGTGAGAACTGCCTCGGGTAGAGGACAGTCGTCTTCATCGCCGGCCTCCAGCTCGTCCGAGAGGTTCCTCGAGGAGCGTTTCATTGGAGACGACGCGGTCGGTTCCAGCTCGTCTCCTGGCTCCGTATACCGCTGCCATTTCTGTACCTGCTGCTTTTTGCTGTGCAGCTTTTGTTCTGCAAGCATTATCAGAATTTAGCAAGACTTTATCAGAATGATTATTTTATAAAACTAGCTTAGATTTCGTTCTACCCGGATAAATTGCAACCTATAGTTATTTCAGGTCACAAACTATTTCGACTCTGCTGAACTGGGAGTAAAGAAAAAACATAGAATGCGTCCAGCTGCTTCAGTCCCCGAGCATGTCGTAAAAGCCGACTAAGGGGGCCTATCCAAAATGATTGACCATCTATATAGGCAATGGGCTGATCATCTGTCACTATGGTTTACCATATCCATCTTGGGACTCTTGGATCAGGAGTGGCTGCAAGTTTACTTATGATTACTTGTGGCTCGTGTAACACAGCCATGATAATATGTACTCGTATGTGGGTATGTGACTATTTAGATTTCAAGTTTGACCTAAATCAGTTCTCATCAAACTTAAGTATTTATATTATTATTATTAAGATCCTGACACTTTTTTTAATGAAAACCTTAGCATTATTTGACTTAAAACAGTGTTTGTAGCTAAAGTCACGAGACTTTACCAGCATATTCAAAATTCAACAAGTTTACTACTCAATAACAACGACACAGGACACAATCCTTTGTTATCCGGCAACTAATGGCTAAACCTGTATTAATATAGGCACCTAAATCTTAAGAGTTATTTTCGTAAACGAGACATCTCATGACTCACACCGGATACAAAGATCGTGCTACACACACACATGTATACGTTCAAGTAAATACCGTTCATTGATTAGATGCAGTTCGGGAGTAGGTCACTGAAAGTCTGCGGCACATTCTTAAACACAGCATTAGTTTTAGTAGGATTCACGAAGAATGTTTAGGCTACTTTGATACTACAGTCGTGTCACTAGTTCTTTCGTACCAGTGTGGAGAAGGGATGTAAAGTGCCCCTCAAAGACTCCTTTCGAGCAGATGAAACAGACTATTTGCGGCAAAAAATCAGAGTAGATATTCGATATGGTAAACTGTTTTTCGTTTATTATTAAACTTTCTTTCGCCCGCGGCTTCGCTCACGTGGATATACGCTGCAAGTTTTAAGCGGCTACGGCGTGATTGAGGCACAAACTTCCACACATCGTCACATCCTCAAACTATAGCATTTATAATACTGGTGGGACTACCAATTTAATATTCAGAGTTAAAAAAACAACAAACAATGAGTAATTTATAAGTCGTTCCCGCCATAAATTAGAAGGCATTTGGCGTGATTCAAATGAACTCGTGACTCCAGTAAATGACGATAAATATTCGAATGCCTAGAGCGTGAGAAAACTAAGCTTTCTTTAGTTTCTATGTTTTCATTACAAATACTCTTTAGGTATCAACCATAGTGAGTGAGCGGATGCGGAGTAAAGCTAAGAACTCACGCACGAAGCGATCTTCACCCGCGCCCGTCGCAGTTGCGGGATTGCTGTTTTATTTCAAAACTCACGAGACCGGCTGTGCCGACCGAACGCAGAGCGTGCAGGCGATGCCCGCCAAGGTCGCGGTCGATTCTGCATGCTGACCGCCCCGGCCGGTGCAGCGAGACCCGCAAACAACCGCGCATGCCGCGGGCATAAATCGCATCGTGAAAATTGCTATCTACATTTCCATGTACTATGTGTTCGTAGAAGTCAAAGAGACCGCATTAGAGAGGGAAAAATGGAGGAAACTTGATCATCACACCGACAAGAGCTAGCTGTTAAATAATAATATAATATGTGCTCGTACGCATGTGAGTTCTTGCTTTAACACGCTATGTTATGTATTAACAAACAAAAAGTATATAAGTATTCTATCAGCCATCTGGTGCCCCTAGTACAAGCTTTGCTTAGTTTGGGGCTAGATGGCGCTGTGTCAAATGTCTACAAATATTTATTTATTTATATTACAATAGAGTTTAGCGATTTAGACGCAAGGTGACTTGGAGGCCTCCTTATATGTTTCTTACCGCGTCCGCTCAATCTTGTGTTCGCTTCCTTACAGTCAGTTAACTGGAATTTATGTTTTAATATCACCAGTTTGTATACAGACCAGACCCAGTTATTTGCCATCTGCAGAATAATAAAGGTCAAGATCACTCGAGCACGCTTTCAATGTTTCGTATATTTACGGATACAATTTATACATTTACAAGCATGACCATCGTACTACGACTATAGAGTCACTAGTTCTAAAACAAGTGCGATAAATGATTAAAGTACGCCCCAAAGAGGGTAGTTTTGAATGCTTTGGAAGCTTTTAGGTTCTACTACATGCCGGTTTCCTCACGATGTTTTCAACAGAAAATCCATTGACAACAATTCATTGCTCTCATTGTACTGAAGCATGCTTTATAATCCGAGACCCCAAAAATGCAATGTAGCTATTATGATAAACGATGCGTGTCAAATTTATTCAAACAATTTAACACATTTTATTTTACCAAGACAAAGAATGAAATTTAAATTATGAGCTTTTGAAATACATAGTTATTTTATTCAAATTGCAACTGCTTTAAATGCCCTTAACATTTTTAAACCTGGCACTGGAACTAATGGCATGAAAAAATTGGGCAAGAATGTGACGATCAGAACGAGGAGATGCGGTTTCTTTTACTTCTTTATACATACTTTAAAACTTTTAAAACGATGAAAAAATTAACTAACAAGGAAGTTCCTCGTTAGTAATTTTTTCATACGTAGTTCTTGTTCTTGTATGTATGTATGTAATAATAAATCACATCATCTTCCTAATAAACTAGGTAAGTATACCAATTAATCTTAAATCTATAAGTATTTTCTTTCATATTTACTTCTATGCTGGACTGGAAGTAAAGAAAAAGCATAGAATGGGTCCAGCTGCTTTTCTCCCCGAGCATGACGTAAAAGCAGAACATAATGGACTACTTATATTGGCGATGGGCTGATCACCTGTCATCATGGTTCACGCTATCCATCTTGGGACTAAATCAGATATGCCTGCAAGTTTTCTTATGTAGACTTATGGCTCTGCCCACCCCATTAGGGATGCGGGCGTGATAATGAGTATGTGTCTGTATGTATTTTCTTTCAGTAGATCCTGCTTCCTACTAATATCACAGGACTAATCACATTTCAAAGTTCATCTAAATCGGTTGGTACAAGGCGAGCGAAGTCGCGGGTGGTGGGTTAGTAGATTAGAAAAATTGATTAATTCTGTCAAAAATCCAATTGATGCAGCGATAAGCATTTTAACACAATCTCAACCCGTTAAACCACTTGGTATTCACGTCATCCGGCATTGATTCAATATAACGCGACACAAGTGACGTAACAGTGACTCACGCTCGAAAAATAGCTTTCTGAGGTCCTATGTTTATGGAAAAATATAAATCTTGATAAGGGCTAAGTTTTTTGTACATGGTTTGTTCGTATGACATGAATGCTTTCATCATCTTCCTGCCCTCATCCCACTCTATGTGGGGTCGGCGCAGCATGATCCTTGGATCATGCTGTAAGAGTTTTGGCTAAGGTGTTTTATGACCGGCCGCCTGCCTGGTATATCAACCCTCCTTGGAAATACTTGCTTATTGTATCTCATCATGTTGGAGAGGATACTATCCCTTAGTCGACTTTTACGACATGACACGAATGCTTTATGAGTGTGTAATAGCGGATTGAACTCAGTTGTTAGTTAATGAAATGTGTTTATTAATATTTTTTTTCTCTTTGTTTCCCAAAGAAAAAATACGACAAGTGAAAAAAAACATGATAAGAGAATAGTTTTTTTGAAAAATCTATGTTTTGAGTACGTTTTTATCTAGATCTCGGGAACCCTACCATATTTTCAGATGATTTTTACTTTGATAGGTAGGTAATAACTAATTTTTAAGTTGTTGAAACCAATTTTTGATTAATTTTGTAGTTTTTTCGCAAAAAGCAATTATTTGATTTGGCTGGTTATTTGATTTCAAGAATTTTTTGCGCGGTCTCACTCCCTGTCTTTATTTTGTACACCCGAAAGCGATTATAAATGCGAAAGTTTGTGAGTTTGGATGTTTCTGCCTCAATCACGCCTAAACGGCTGAACGGTTGAATGAAACTTGGAATATACATAGTACATGTACTGGATTAATATATAGGCTATTTTTTATTCAGGTACCTCGCTAGCGAAGCCGCGGGCGGCAGCTAGTGTAGGAATTAGATCTATTTAGGATTTGTATTAGTCAAATTAAGCTTAGGAATATGCGAAAAAGGATTGACACGACTGATAATAAGTGTTAGCGTACAACGCTTTGTCTACCGGCGTAAGCTATGTCGCACGAATATAAAGTAGTTCGCGAAACGCAGCTATGACTCAAACGCGTAATAGACTGCAAGTGACTTTGTCATTATGATAGGTATTTGCAACCTGTATCTATTTAGGAAGGAAGGAATTCATCTTATCCTGTTCTATTTATATTAAGATGTGTTCACTATGGATCTGGATGGACCATGAAGCACAATTAGAAGTAGAAATTTTTATCTATCTAGAGCACATATATCTATCTAGTTGTATCACTACCTCTTTCGAACCAGCGTGGTGAAAGGATTTGAATGCGCCTCAAAGGCTCCTTTCGTGCACTTAATTTGACACATATTTCCAAACTTTTTACATTCTACATTTCCTCAGGATGTTTTCCTTCACCATTTAAGAGTGGTATTCTTCGTGCACATTTTTACGAACATAAAAATCCATTTGTCCACGAGTGGATCCGAACCCACGACGTTAGGCTCGGAAGGCGGGGTCACTACAACTAGACCACCAGTGCTCTCACCACAAATATTGTGAAAAGGTTCGCTTACCAGGTGTGAGATCCAATCTGTCTATATGGTCACCGAGCACAGCGGCCCAGCTCTGAAGCTGATCGAGCAGGCCCCAGGGCGTCGTCATGGCCACAGTGAGGATCACCAGGGTGTGGGGGAATGTGTCTTCGTTCAATGCAAACTTGAGCAGGTTTGTGTGACCTGGGTCCCCGTCGAGTACCCATACACTGAGTCGTGTTTGGTCTAGAAAGAGGCAAAGATGTAGGGTTATGTTATAAAACACACAGCCTAAACCACAAGTCCTAGAAGCATGAAACATTACAGACTGGCTTAAAATCAACACAGCCTAATATAAACCTAGAAAAATGAAACTTTGAGAGAGAGGGGCGCTTTTAATAAATTTATTTCAATTATTATATTTCAATGAAGGGTTCGATTCCCACTGCGGAAGAAATGTTTGCATGTTCTGTAAATATTTCTTCCAGGTCTAGATGTTGCGGTACCATGGTACTCATAGTTTCTGATACCCACAACACAGGGAATCTAGTGTGGGGTCAGAACTATGTATGTGACTTTGTTATTTATTTATTATTCTAAATGTTTTATATGCATTCGCCTGAAAAGGCAGGTTTTGGCTGGGCAAATAGTTTTTTACAATCATGCTCTAAGAAAGAAATTCCAGCAATGAGACATGATACACCATAAACTGAAGCGTGTGAATATCTAGATACTAACTCATAATTAGTAGTAATTGTCATGTATCTTGCACATGGATATCTCTTGGTAGGTAGATATACATATGTAATTATGTTCAAATAAGAATAATGATGTAGCAGTTTCCTTTAATGATAAACGAAGTTAAATTAAAAATGAAAACTTTCCAACTTTGTCATAGTGTAAAGGACTGTAACTGACCCTGAGTTCTACACGTAAGATATTTTAAGAAAATGTCGCAATGTTGAAGCATGTCTAATTTCTTATTAGAATCACTGTACAAACTCAGAGCAAATTGTATACCAGCGACTCCATAAAAGAACATAATTCATGTCATAGCAGTAGGATGGTTTACTTACCATCTCGATACTCATCTCTAATGTCTATATAAGCATATTCGAGGGCAGATCCTTTCTTAGGGTCTTCAACTCCCTGTAATTTTGCTACTAATGTGGTCTTCCCAGATTCGTTGTCTCCCAAAACCAGCACATTTTTGTTTGAAGGTAGTTTTGTGTTCCCTTGGACTTGTACTTCCTCTAGGATTGCAGACCTGAAACATCCGTCAGTCATCAAGAATGCGACAACTTAGGTTGGATCGCGTCACGAGAAAGTGCAAGACCACCGACTGCGCTGTGAGAATATTCACCATCACTTTACATACAAAGGTAAAACGTAGCTAGGTCACATAATTCACAGGTGCAGAGCGAGCCTCTGACATACGTAGGTGTGACACATTGGGTCCCTTGTATGGGGAAGTGCATGTAAGCCATAAAAATAACAGTCAACTATTACCATAGGTTGTCCTTGACATCGCCATTTTCCTTCTTTCTAGATTTGAGCCCATTAGTCTGGCCGTTTGTATCCATTCTTCAGGTAATTCAGAAGATAACAACGGCACAGAAAGGCTTTTTTCGTTTTCGTTTCTTCTGCCGTTCATACGTCACTGTCTGTCTGCTCATCGGTGTTGCAAGCGATGATTCGGACTTCTCGTTTCTTTCACAAGTCAGCTTTTGCCTCGGAACAATAGGTTTGTGCCACAGATAAATTATAGATAAAAAAAATTAAAGCTCGTTTTGACAGTATGTCAATGTATATTAGGGTAGTAATGTAAGACCATCCGTTACTTAGTTGTTAGAACTTAATTGGAATAGAACCAAGAATTAATAATGAGTGTTGAAGAAAAGATCATGAAAGATTTCTTATGATGATTTATGATATCTAACAACCTTTTTCTTTCTTGACCACATGCACAAGTTAATTTCGTATGAATGCTGTTCTAAACTATCATTTCCCTTGATCTAGGTTTATTTATGTAAGTATTAACTTATAGCTAGGTTTGTATAATTAGTGACATATACTTGAAAAGGGTCGCAGGGCATAATTAATGCAATATGTACCATGATAAATTGTTTATCATGAAATAGGGTAGACCTACAAGTGCTCAACTGAATTGAAAATTGTAGGTGCAATCCTTAGTGACCTTATTTTACCCGCAAATCAGGGAAAACATTTTTGACTCTTCCACACCCGCATTGCGATGATGTAAGTATTTCCATGCAAAAATAATACTCTTGTACAGAAAAATATACATAAATATTTTATCATAAATTATCAACACAGTTAAATAGTTAAACGATGATATATATTTTATTATAATTATCATAACTTCCCCAAATGAGTTTCAGAGTTTAACTTACATAATTTTGAGATCAGGTGGATTATTGACTTTTTTTTTGCTGGCAACGTTATGATAACAGATAATAATAAAATTATATGATTGAGAATGGAATGGGATATTTGACAGATGGTTGAGAGAGATTGGTCTAAACAGTCTGTGGTTATTCTATTTATAACTGACATTTATATCCTTCACTCGTTCGTTGTTTATTCGGGATCGGGAAAATCTGTTTTCGCAAACCGATAGAAAGTAATTTTCAGAAACTTTTTGCAAAACTTGCAACTAAGACTGCCCGGACATTAGAATATTCCAAAACCAGTGAACATAATAGTTGATTTTTGAAGCAACATGTATCGAAAACAGAATCCTGGTAGTGGGAAAAAAAGCAACTTGTCTCAAGTGAGTCATTGTTTGATAATTACTTACTTGTCTCGACACTCTATTGGGCCTAATTTGCTGTGATAACTCACTGTTTATTTATAGAAACTGGAGATAATGAGTTAATGCTGCGATACATCGTTATAGCGATGGATCTTAGATGGTATTTGCTTTGATCAAAATCAGCTGACTTTCATTTTGTAAACAAAGGACCCATTCATACCCTCCTAGCCTCTTGCTTATCGATTGATCAATGGTCGCAAAACGGAGTTAATTGTAGTCACCATAGTTTATTAGATTGAAAAATCAAAGAGTTATTTGAAGAGAAGAGAGCATAAAAATTCTAAAAATCTAATCAGAAACATTTGGCTGTCTCAACATCATTGAGGGTACTGGAACACTGCTGCTAACATCCTTAAATCCTACAGTAGGTACTTCAAGTAATAGGGCAGGCTGGGGGAGGGTTAGCAGGGGGACAATACACAATACACCCCAACATGGGATGTCAGTGCAGATCTATTGTTCCTCCATCAAAGTCAAAAGTCAAAGTACATATATTTATTGCCAGAAATATATTATGTGTAAAAGATATTGGGTAGCATAATGCTTACATTTGTTTGATGTACTCTGCTTAGTTTAAGGCATGCATTTTATTAATTCTCATCAATAATTAGAATTAGAAATAGTTGTCTACCAAACTTTGAAAATATTGTGTATTTCCATTTTATCACAGTTTGGACTCCTGGACATACCAGACATGGACGATGGGGATGAGCCTCTGGACTTGTCTGATGATGACATGGACTTTGAAGCAGAGCTTGCAGCTATCAGCGGTGGCGGGGCCAAGCCTCAACGGCCTCGGAAGCCTGCTCCCGTGCCAGCTGCTAACTTGGATGCTATGATTGCTGAGAGTTTAAAGGATATACCATCAGATGAGGATGTTTCTGGTAAGATTTGATTGCTACCAAAAATTATCCGAATGATACTTGAACACGGAACATATTGCTTGGTGTGTTTAATTTGATAAAATATGTTTTGTGTGAAAGAGGACATGGTTAAGAAAGGAGTGAGTTTAGAGAACATGCTGTGGGAACCCCACATAGAGTGGGATGAGGGCAGGAAAATGTTGATGGTGTAGATGTAGTACATTATTTCTCTTGTTCACTATTGGTCACTTATCTTAATGATAGATGGACGGAAGCTAGCTAGCTTAAATTATCCATTAGTTTCCAGGAAATTTTTAAATCAGTTTGAAGGTCAACTTGATGAGCTGTTTGTAAACCTAATAAAGGAAGTTGAAATCAAATACACACCCACTTTCAATGCCTAAGATTATGATTTCTCATATTATATACTAATAAAAGTGGTAAAGCTTGTATGTTTGTTTAGACTTTTGTTTATTCTATAAAATATACATGTAAAACCTTGTAAAAATTTAACTATTACTGGTCTACTTACATCATTATGGGTTATTTAATAAAATATAAAACAGAGAATGGCTTCAAATTTTTTTATAAATTAAAGTGTTTCAACAGTTTATCCTGCAAAGTTGGCCAACCAGCATACAAACCTTCATACCTTATTTATTCTTCCAGATGAGGACGACCCAGACCTACTGAACGAGCTCCAAGGCCTCACTATAGAGGATGACGAAACCGCCCCTCCCCGCACCGCCCGCCCCGCGCCCCCTCCCCCCGGCACGCCCAGCGCTGAGAGCAGCACAGTCAGTCTACTACAAGATAGGATATCCAACTACACTATAGCAGAGAAGAACGCTAAGGCTAGCGGGGAGAGTAGCAGAGCGAGACGGTAAGTCATCAGATGATCAGCCAATAGAAGTCCTGGACACAGGCCTCCCTTAAGAGGTCATTCATTAATCACCTGATGTTTTTTAGCAACTTTTTATCGCTCCTACGCCCCCCCGGTGATACATGGTGAGGTTTTAGACTACCAACTTTAAACTAAAATCGTTTTTATTGTTTTGGTACAGAGTATCTTAAATATTAGAGACATAATATTATCTTTAAATACTGTAATATTATAATCTAATAATAGACGTGAAAATAAATACACGTGATATCTCACTACACCCCCCTCCCCTTTGTGATATTTCGTGTTTTTTTCCGAATGCCCTTTCGAGCCTTGGATTTGTTGACGATCCCTAACGTCTCCAGCAGTCTTTCGTAAATCGTCACTCCATCTAGCCAGAGGGTGAAGGTCAGTCTGCAGATTTCAATTATTTTTATATATATTATCACGCCCATATCCCTAAAGGACTGGGCAGAGCTACAAGTAATGGATATGGCGAACCATGGTGACAGGTGATTAGCCCATTGTCCATATAGATGGCCCATATTTTTTATAGTTAGTATACATAATTAATCTTTCTTGCAGCTTCAACCGAGGCCTGAAGACCCTCAATGAGCTGCTGAAACAAGCGAGGGCTGGCAAGGCCATCGCGGATGAGGATATCCCACTGCCAGTCAGTACGGGCAAGCCGCTGGAGCCCTCTGACACTCCGCCTCAACCACCACCTAGAAGCACTAGTATTGAAGCTCCTAGCGCTCCTCCTAGGTAAGACAGCTTGGTCGGCAAAGGGAAACGAACAGATTGAACCAAATCGGTGATGTTTTGGAGAAATGCCCAAGATTTCCCTCAACCGACGAGCATGCATGAAGAATCTGATGAGTAACCGGGACCGTAGTAAACGGAGATCCGTGGTCTCTGCCGACCCCTATGGAAAACATGCATCGATTATCACTCCCGTATCTCTAACGGGGTGGACAGAGCCACAAGTAATCATAAGAAAACTTGCACCCACTCCTGATTCAAAGTCCCAAGATGGATGGTGTACCATGGTGACAGGTGATCTGCCCATCGTCCATATAGATGATGTTGGAGAGGATAATATCCCTTAGACTTTTACGACATCCTCGGGGAGAGAAGCAGCTGGACGATTTATTATTATTTATTTAATTAGATAATAATTGTTCATTAATTTGCTCAGGAGCACCAGTGTCGAGTCTCCAAGTGCGCCAGAGTTGATAGACCTGGGGTCCGAGGATCCCCCGAGCCAGCCGGAGCCCCAGCAGCCTCCGCCGCCACCGCCCAGTGAACTCAGCCCCGAGAGAAAACATGGACTGATGATGATTATAAGTATGGAACCATTTCTGGTCTCTAAACCTTGCCATAAAGATAGATAGATAGATAAACACTTTCATCATCCCCTTATCCCACTTAAGTGGGGTCGGCACAACATGTTCTCTTCTTCCATTCCCCTCTGTCAGCCGTAATTTCAGTATTCACTCCTTTCTTACTCATGTCATCATTCACGCAATCCATCCATCTCTTCTTTGGTCTACCCTTGTAGCCATCCACATTCATATCTAACATTCTTCTCGTCACATGACATTCATCCTGACGCGTTCTGAATAGTTCTGATGTAGTGTGTGTGCGTGCGCTTATCGTATCTTTGTAAGTGTTTGCTATTACTTACTTTTTGTTATAACAGAGAACTTAGTGACAAGTCAAACTCCTAAGTTTAATGTCACTACTTAATTGTTAAAATATATTTTTGTAAATAACCAAAGTAAATAAATAAAAAAATAAATCCCTCCGCATGATATGCCCATGACATGATAGATAAATACTATATTGCACACAAAACACAGAAATGTAAAAAAAAACAATACAATGAGCGGCTTTATCGCTAAAAGCGATCTCTTTCAGACAACCTTTGGATGGAAAGGATAAACAAAACAGAGCAGAAAGCCCTTGAGGTGCACTGTTTCGAAAGAACTAGTGACACGACTACTTTTGACCATTTGCTTTTGTGGCGGGAAGTTTATTGTATCTAGATGTGATACGGACAATGCACATCGTGCCATCGAGTGGGGGGCTGTCCCACCATTCGTTTCTCGACATAATTTTATTCAATAAAACGGGTGTAATAAATTACGCGATAAACACCCGTTTATTGCCCCAAATTAGTAGTAACTTAGATTTTGGCTACATCAAAGCTCTTATGATGTTTCCAGAGCGTCAAGCTGAGTTCAAAGCGGCAGCGCTCGCGTCCAAACACACCGACAAGGCGATGGCACTGGAATACCTGAAGGTCGTCAAACAGTTCGACGTTGTAGTGGAGGCCTACAGGTCCGGCCAGGAGATGGACCTCAGCGAACTGCCCACTCCTGAGGTCATCGCAGCAGCCGTCAGGAGTGCCAAGACAGAGGACACCACTCAACATTCTGCAGGTAACAAAGATCACCACGCAATATTCTGCAGGTAACAAAGGTCACTACGCAACATTCCGCAGGTAACAAAAGTCACTACGCCACATTACGCAAGTAACAAAGGTCACTACGCATAATTTCGCAGGTAACAAAGGTCACTACGCAACATTCCGCAGGTAACAAAGGTTACCACGCAACATTCCGCAGGTAACAAAGGTTACCACGCAACATTCCGCAGATGACAAAGGTCACTACGCAAAAAAGTATGTCAGTATTCTTTCAGCCATCTGGTGCCCATAGTACAAGCTTTGCTTAGCTTGGGGCTATATGGTGTTGTACAAAATATCCACATATATTTATTATATTTATTTATTTCAGAGCCTGACGCAGTCCCAGCGGTGCCCTCAGAGCCCGCGGGTCTAGTCACCGCTTCGACAGTAGACGAAGCTTTAAAACAACGGCTGGCCTATTACCAGGTAAACTGCAATGCTACCTGAAGTTGGAAGCTCAATAAACGAAAATAAAATAGTTTACTGCAACGAATATCTACTGTTTTTTACATACATATTTCACGCCCGTATGAGGTGGGAGCATTGGTGGTCTCGTTGGTAGTGACCCCGCCTTCCGATCCTAAGGACGTGGGTTCAAACACGTATACAGCCCGCTGACAGACGGACGGACAGCGGAATTTTAGTAAAAGGGTCCCGTTAGCACCCTTCGGGTACGGTACCCTAACAATTGCATTTCATTACAGCAACAAGAAGCGGCATCTAAAGAGGCTGGCAACTCGTCTAAAGCGCGCCGGATGGGCCGCATCGTGAAACAGTTCCAAGACGCCATCAGGTTGAATGCGGCGGGGAAGCCCATCTCCGCTGATGACTTACCCACCCCGCCGGGCTACGCGCCGCTGCCAACAGATGGCGTGAGTATATAAACACTTGTTTTCACCATTAAGGTATCATCATCTCCCTGCCCTTATCCCACTTAAGTGGGGTCGGCACGGCACAACATGTTTTCTTCTTCCATTAAAGCGCTGGTGGCGTAGCTTGCTTATTCGTTATTGATTGATCGAGATCGAGATAAACATTCAAACGAACAAATATTATGTTGAATAAAAATATAGAAAAAAGGTAACAAATAGACATTATCAATTTATCAAAATTTTGAAATGTCAAATGAACCGTCTTGTCATAAATTAATGTCTAAGAGTATTTATACGTTATCCTGGCTATCCTTTAACATTTCTTTTCCATTTTGGGTTCGTTTTAAGAAAACTTACAGCCACTCCTGATTCAAAGTCCTCATGGCGACAGGTGATTAGCCCGTCGCCCATATAGATGGTCCATATGGTGGAGGATAACACTAACTTGTTTCCCCAGTCGTCGTCTACGGCGTCCCCCGCCGCGCCGCGCCCCGCCCCGCCCGCGCCCAAACCCGCCACGTCGCGCTACGAGAAGCAAATACTCTTCCTCATGCAACGGCAAAAGCAGTTTAAGGACGCAGCTATTAAAGCTAAGAAGGAAGGTGAGAAAATCTATTCAGGTGTCTATCATCATCAGCCTATAGCAGTCCACTGCTGGACATAGGCCTCCCCTAATGAGCGCCATCGCGCCCTATCTTCGGCTTGACGCATCCAGTCTCTGCCAATAGCCTTTCGCAGATCGTCACTCCAGCTAGCCGGAGGGCGTCCTACATTACGTTTGCCGAGTCGCGGTCTCCACTCAACTCGTTTACCCCAAAGGTTGTCGGTTCTTCGGCAAATATGACCAGCCCACTGCCACTTCAGTTTGCTAATTCTCTGAGCTATGTCGGTGACCTTGGTTCTCTGTCGGATGACATCGTTACGGATCCTATCCTTCAGAAAAACTCCGAGCATAGCTCTTTCCATAGCTCGCTGAGCGACTTTGGACTGGTGTCTATGGGCGGCGGTAATCACTTACCATCAAGTGATAAATCTTCCATAAAAAAAAGATGAATATAATAGTTAATTAGAATATAAACTGTATTCACGCTTGGTCGCGTTACGAACAGGGGCCTAATTCACTATGACCAAACAAAACGTAACGCGGCCTAATGTTTGTGGAATCACCGCGTTATCGTATTATTATATGACAATTTTGTATTGCAGTAAAAGTAAAAGTTGCCTCCTGACGCTGTATAAATGATGGTAAAAGGCCTTAGTTAGTAATTTAAAAATAAAATTTATTGATTAAGTGAAATTTTAATTTATAAAAAAATATTTATGAAATCAATAATTTTTTTTCTTAATTTTGTCCCGGGCACTACAGCGTCCCATCTGTGAGGTAAAAATTGCCTCCTGACGCTGTATAAATCCTCTTCTATTGGTAAAAGGCCTTAGTAGTAGTACCTTTATGATTGGATCTCAATATAATGTATTGAAAATAAATATTTCCTCAGGAGACATAGAAAAGGCCAAAGAGTACCTCCGCGCTGCGAAAGGGTTCGACGCGGTGATAGAGGCGGCGCGCGGAGGCCTGGCTATCGACCTCAAGTCCCTGCCTCTACTGCCCAAGGCCAAGGACGACCTGGAACACACGTTAGTATTGAATAAATAATTTTTTTTTTTTTTTTTTTTTTTATGATTAGTGTACTAAAAATATTAATTAATTGTACTCTAATACTATTACAATCTAGCCAAGTAGGCCAATTAGTAACTTGATTTTGACCTAGTTTTATAAAGTAAATTATATCTAAGAATGTGTCCAATAGCACTTTTCTTACTGTCTCTATTAAGGGGAAGACACTTTGTTCTTGTGTTCTTATTGTTTGTATTATTCACTTACACTTCATATTATTTTACACTACACTAACTCGAACGGTTTAGTTCGTTTGAGTCGTCTCACTAAGTCTGTGTTATCGAGGAGCTGGATTGCCTCAACGTTCACATGATGATGAAGTCTTTTTTCGTGAGCTTCTGCGTATTTCTTGATAACTTTATCAACGAAGTCAATGTTAAGGTCCCGGTGGAGGTCTTCGTTTCTTACATACCAGGGAGCGTTCACAATATCCCTGAGTACTTTATTTTGGAATCGTTGGATTATTAGGATGTTGCTTTTTTTGGTACAACCCCACAGTTGTATACCATAATTCCAAACTGGCATTAGGACTTGTTTGTAAAGTATAATTTTGTTGTGTACTGACAGGGCGGCTTGTCTTCCAAGCAGCCAGTACATCTGTTTGTAGCGTATCTCTAACTCGTCTCTTTTCTTCTTGACGTGGGCTTTCCAGCGTAGCTTTGCGTCAAGCGTCATACCCAAGTACTTGGCTGTATTTTCGTACGGTATTCTCTTGTGGTTTATATATACTGGATGATACTCCTCCTTTTTATTGGTAAAATTAATGTGGATCGATTTTGTTTCATTAAGATTGATCCTCCATTTCTTTGTCCAGTCATATACCTTATTTACTGCCTCTTGGACTTTTGTTGTCGCTTCCGCATGAGTACTACCAACGGCCATTATAGCCGTGTCGTCAGCAAAGGTCGCGATGGTACTATTTTTAAGTTTAGGGATGTCACTGGTATATAAGAGGTATAAGACCGGGCCTAATACGCTTCCTTGTGGCACCCCAGCTTTAATTTCCTTAATTTCCGAGTAGGCATCTTCTTGCCGTATTCTAAAAACTCTGTCTGATATGTATGATTCGAGAATATCTACATAGGGTTTGGGGAGAGTTTTCTTCAGTTTAAGTATGAGGCCTTCATGCCACACTTTATCAAAGGCCTGTGCTACATCTAAGAATATGGTAGAGCAGACATTTTTATTTTCTAGTGTTGTTTCTATAACATTTGTGATTCGATGGACCTGGTCTATCGTCGAATGTTTCTCTCTGAATCCAAACTGGTGTTCTGGGATGAGATTTTTGGCTTCTATGATAGGTTTCAGTCTTTTGAGTAATAATTTTTCAAACAGTTTTGATATAATAGGGAGTAAGGAAATCGGTCTGTACGACTTTACGTCATGGGGTGATTTTCCTGGTTTTGCTATCATTATTACTTCAGCTACTTTCCATAAGTCTGGCACGTATTTTAACCTTAGCGCAGCGTTTATAATGTTTGTAAGTTTGATGATGGCCTTTTTTGGTAGGTTATGCAATATTTCACCAGAAATAAGGTCAAACCCTGGTGATTTTTTTTTGTTTATGTTCTTATGGATTTCACTTCGGACCTCTCTAGGGGAAACTGATGGTATAAAAAGCTCTTCGTCTAAGATGTTATAGGAATTTCCTTCTATGTTGTGTGTCGGACCTTCATTAGGTGTAAAGATTTTTTCTAAGTGCTCAGCAAACCTTCTAGCTTTATGTTCATTACTGACAGCCCATTGCCCATTATCCTCTCTTATTGGAGGAATCTGGTTCATTGGCCGTTTCATGTTTTTAGTAGCTTTCCAGAGCGAATAATTAGTTTTGCTGTCATTGCTTAACTTTTGTAGATATGAGCTGGTTGTGGTGTCGATGACGGATTGTATTTCTTTCTTTAATTGTTTTGTCAATTTGTTTAACTTTCTTTTGTCATCAGGACACCTAGATAGTTGCCATCGCTTTCTTTGTTTCCTTTTCTGACAAATGAGTTCTTTAATTTCTCTAGGGTAATTATTTCTAGTGACCTTTTTTTTGATTTTTGGTGTATTTTCCCAGGCAGTCTGCTGTATAAGGGCTATAAATTGTTCTACTTCTTTATTTAAGTGCTCTGGGGTTTTGAGTGGAACTTTGAGATCAATATGCTTGTCTAATTCATTTTTAAAGCTCACCCAGTCTGTGTGTTTATTGACTAGGGTCGGAGTGTTATCTGTGAGTAAAACTTTGTCACTAATTTCTAAATATATGGCAGAGTGGTCCGAGTTCATGTCGTAGCTCTGCTTTATTTTAAGATACTTAGAGGAAATATTTCTATATATAAAGAAGTCTATCAGGTCTGGTATTTTAAGCGGATCAGTTGGCCAGTAGGTTGGTGATCTCGTTGATGTAACTTTACAGTTTGTCTCCTTAATGGCTCCCAAGAGTTCTTTTCCTTTTGTGTTCGTTAGCCTCGAGCCCCAAAATGTGTGTTTGGCATTGAAGTCACCTCCAAGAATGAACCTCTCACCAAATTGTTGTAGAAGACTCGAGTAAATGTTTTTACGTATTGTATATCGTGGAGGGCAGTATATTGCTGCTACTGTCAGGGGATACTGCTTTGTTTCAATACGAATCGAAACAGATTGAATGTCTTGCTCTTCGTACTTGATTTCTTTGTGATGTTTGATATATTCCTTTACAATAACAGCACTGCCCCCTCTTCCTTTATTAGCTGGATGAAGTGCATGATAAATTTTATAACCTTTGAATTTTATATGAGATTGTTTTGTGAAGTGTGTTTCGGATATAAGGCACACATCAATGTTTTCCATATCTAGGACTACCTGAAGTTCATTCTGGTGTTGTAGTAGCCCATTACAATTCCATGCCATTATTTTAATTGTGCGAATCATTTTTTTGTCTTAGATATAGCAGGTCTGGCGCTATTTTCTATTTTCTTTAGACGCTCATCGAATGTTGTCATGAGTTTTAAGATTTCGTCTAGTTTATTGCCATTTAGGTTGGGGCGCTCTGCGGGCGCTCCGCTCTCAGCTAAGCGCTGGGAGTTATTATTTGCTGCGGCTTGTGCGTAGGACACATTATTTTTGTTAGCCGTGCCTACAGGCCTTGTGTTAGTATTTAGCTGGTGAGTATTTGGTAATGCATTGCTTACCGATTTTCCAGCTGTCTGCTGTTGCCGACTGACTTCTGGTTTTTTGACGGCCTTATTCCGGATTTTTTGGATTTCTTTGGCTATCATGCAACCTCTATAGTTAGCCGGATGTGCTTCTCCGCAATGGACGCATTTCGGTTTTTCTGCTGCTGTTTTTTTGCAGTCTTGGGTTAAGTGCTTTCCTGTGCATTTAACACATCTTGGCTCTTTGGAGCAGTATTTGTGCGTGTGTCCATAGGCCTGGCATCTTTTACATTGGGGGATCAGTTTTGTAGATCGAAGTGGTTGGATTTCAACCATACACCCCAGTATGTGTTTAATGGCGTATATTCGGTTGATATCTTCTTGGTTGTTAAAGGTTAGCATGAACATATTGAGTGGTTCCTTAGTTTTCCAGCTCAATTTGTTTACGGCATCCTCTATCTTGTAGTCTTGATTTACAAGATCTTCCATTATCCTTGCGGGTTTGCAAGTAGAAGGCAATTTTTTGACCATCACGCGTATTGGTCTTTCTTGCTTATTTTCATACGAATGCCAGAGACAATTATTGTCTGACAGTATTTTTGTCAAGCATCTATAGGCCTCTTCGTTAATAGAATTGATCTTGACGCGATCACAGTTCATCATCTTTACTGTGAAGGTTGAAGGTGGCTGGTATTTTGACATGAAGTCATAAAAAGTTTGGTAGTTCTTCACCCCATCGACTATGATGGGAGGGGGCGAGGGAACCTTCTTAGTTTTTTCTTTCGTAGAAGTAGTCTTACCAACTTCCTGTGGTGAGAGTGAAGGTGAGGTGTTCAGTTTTCGTTTCTTCCTTGTCTTCGTTCTAATCCACTCTGTTTCCTTAGCGAGTTCGTCTTCATCAGTGGCGTATTCAACACGCGAAGAAGAACTTTCCATGTGTGTTGTTGGTGGAGGGGTAGAAGAGGTGTTCATCACACATTTCAGCTGTTGTTGAAGTATTTCTATTTGACTTTTTAAGTCATCTACGAGGCTCTCCAGCTTTTGCCTTTCTTTTCTTTCTTCAATGCGACGGTCGCGTTCTTCTTGATAGCGACTGAATAATAAATGCTCTGTCTCAGTTTGCAGCAGTATAGTGCCTTCTTTAGTTGGTGTTGTATCCATTTTTAAAGCAGGTACTAGCTTCGCCTTAACAAAATGATTAGCTGTTCGCAGACGTGCCTTACGCGACGAGTAACTAGGTCATCATCGCGGTCAGGCCGTGTCGCGACGGCTTTGTTGTGATGCGTAAGCACTTTGCACTGTTGGTACGCGCGGTCGCGAGTAACACAACTGTTCTCAGCGAAAATCGAACGATCACGAATAAATAATAATAATAAATATTTGTGGACATTTGACACAGCGCTGGCTTGGGAGTAAAGAAAAAACATAGAATGCGCCTAACTGCTTCTCTCCCCGAGCATGTCGTAAAAGTCGACTAAGGGATAGTATCCTCTCCAACATGATGAGATACAATAAGCAAGTATTCCCAAGGAGGGTTGACGTCAGGCAGGCGGCCGGTCATAAAACACCTTAGCCAAAACTCTTACAGCATGATCCAAGGAACATGCTGTGCCGACCCCACATAGTGGGATAGGGCCAGGAAGATGATGATGATGATGATTTGACACAGCGCCATCTAGCCCCAAACTAAGCAAAGCTTGTACTATATAGCTTTGTACTAGATGTTTTTTTTGTAAATACATAATACTACATCACCCAGACCCGGAAGAAATATTTGCAGAACATACAAACATTTATCGCGGGAATCGAACCCGCGCCTCTTGCGTTTCAGCCGAGCACTCGCCCGCCACGCCTTCGAGGTCGTCGGTATTATTCTTATACGAATGTGGAGTGAAAGAAGATGTAGTGATGAGGATTGAGAAAGCTATGTTAAGATGGTTCGGTCATGTAAAGAGGATGAATGAAAGAAGATTAACGAAACAGGTGTATGAGGCGAGTGTGAATGGTACCGTTGGAAGGGGAAGACCTCGGCGCACGTACCTGGACCAAATCGGCGACGTTGAAAATCATGACATCGGTCCAGCTATAGGCCCTTACCCACAGCCCTGCAAGAAAAAGAGACCTGCTGACGACTCGATTGATATGAATAACATTGTCTATGATCAAAATTGTATAAATGTCAAATTAACTGTCCTGTCATAAATTTATGTCTAAGAAGTATTTATGCGTTATCCTGGTTATCCTTTTACATCCTTTTTCCATTTTGGGATCGTTTTACAGGATAAAAAGTAGCCTATGTCCTTCCCTGGGTATAGAATCTATCTCCTTGCCTTTCATTAAAGTCTGTTGAGCAGTTTAGACGTGAAAAGGTAACAGACAGACAGAGAACTTTCGCATTTATAATATTAGTATGGATTGATCGTCGGAAGATTACCTTGCCTAACACACCGACATTATTATTATTTTCCAGTTTCGACGTAGTATCATCTGAAGAGTGCGAGCCGTCCGCTTCGTCCGGACCAATCACAGCGGACGACGATGACGTCATCAGCCGATTGCACCAACAACTATCGACTCAGCTGAAGCTGTGCGTGGCCAATAGAGACCATAACCAGGCCTCGGGGCACATTGCCGACGCGAACAGATTCGACCATCTCGCCGTCAGTGTAAAGCAGGACTTGGACCTCGTCTCTATAGCTAAGAGGTAACTAAAGTTCGTATGAGCTAGTGGCCAACTCTTGTAACGGAGTTTTTAGGCCGCCTAAAGGCTTCTGCCGTGGCTTAACGACTTAAAAGTCGACCGACAGTTTAACGTGCCCTCGCAAGCACGGAAGCGCTCAGCTCGTAATGCCACTTACGGTCACCCATCTAAATTGTGACTTTAACGACCAATCGAGAACGTCTAAGCAAGCTACGCCACGAGCGTTTCGAAAGGTAACTTATAAATATAGACATTACTTAGTCTCCGCACGAGGTAATGATAAGTCAAAATTATGTTGCGGGTGACATTTTGGCAAACTAATTTAATTTAAAAAATATTTAGGTACATGTTTGGGACTTACTAAAAAAAAATGCAATAATACAATACAATACAATAATTTATTGGTAACACTAAGTTACAGGTCAATATAGTGTACTAACATAATATAATGTGTTACCAGCTTTTGGCTCTAATGGCTTGGACTGTGTCTATGCTGAAAATTTTAAATAATCGGTTTATTAATTAGAAATGAAAATGAGCTCAGTTTTCTATCTAAGTTCGCCTACAGATAGAAAACAGAGCTCAGATTACCGATCGCAGGTAAGGTTGGCGACGTACCTCGTTGGATATCTATACTTATCCTTTGTCCGAGGAAAGCGCCAGCCCTTTGGTCATTGGTTACATCTCCTTGACTAGCATGTCTTAAAAGTCGACTAAGGGATTGTATCCTCTCCAACATGATGAACCACCTATATGGGCGATGGGCTAATCACCTGTCATACATTATTGTCATTTTTTTAATAAACCCCAAACATGTAAATATGTTTTTAATCTTAAAATGTTGTATTTTCCAGGCTCGGCCAAACCCCGAAGTTCCACTACGAGTCTCGTAACTTCTCGGTGGTGCAATGCAATACAGACCTTAATGAGAACGATTTAGAGCTCACAATCGTGCGCGGCATCGCATACAACGTACCCAACCCTAAGGAAATCGATACTTACGTCAAATTCGAGTTCCCTTATCCACAGGTTAGTTCATTAACTCCCTACTTAAAAGAGGGGTGTTTTAAGTTTGTAGTGTGTATCTATTATTATATTTGTAGCGAAAGAAGCATGTCAAGATCGTAGCAAATGGAGATCCGTGATCTCTGCCTACCCCTATGGGAGACAGGCGTGATATTATGTATGTATGTGTTTCTGTGTGTCTGTCTGCATCTTAGCTTCCAAACGATGATTTGTTTTTTTTTCGTTTTAAAAGTTAGCTTTCAAGTTAAAGTTAAATAACCCCCGAACCCCTAACAGATCACATCATCAGGTTTATTACAGTGTCTATGAATATTTCTCTGACAAATTCTTGTAATTTTTATATCAAATTGTCATTTTTATTTAATGTGATAGAGGTAATAATAATAAATATTTGAGGACATATCACACAGTAACCATTTAGCCCCAAACTAAGCAAAGCTTGTATTATGGGAACCAGATGGCTGATATAATTCATAATATACTTTTTTTTTGTAAATACATACTTATAATATATAATACTACAACACCCAGACCCAGAAGAAATATTCGCAAAGCATGCAAACATTTCTCCATAACATCTTACTTATATTATAAATGCGAAAGTTTGTGAGTTTGGATGTTTGTGCCTCAATCACGCCTAAACTGCTGAATGGATTTGAATGAAACTTGGAATATACATTGTACATGTACTGGATTAACATTATAGGCTATTTTTTATCCGGATACAACGCGAGCGAAGCCGCGGGCGGCAGCTAGTAATTTAATATTTTTTTAAGAATGTATAGTTAATGATTTGATTTGACTTTTCTGACACAAACTGACATGGCTATTTTATATTGATAATTCCAGGAAGCTCCGATAATGGACCGGACATCTACAGTGAAAGATACGAACAGTCCTCAGTACAATGCTGTGTTCCCACTGACCATACAGCGCGGCGCGAGACCTTGCCTGCGCGTCTTCAAACGGCACTCACTCAAACTTGAAGTCTACTCTAAAGGGTAAGGAGTCTTTTGCCATAAACTTAGAACATACTTCTCCGCTGGACTGGGAGTAAAGAAATAACAGAATGCATCCAGCTGCTTCTCCGAGCATGTTGTAAAAGTTGACTAAGGGATAGTATCCTCTCCAAAATGATCGACCACCTATATGGGCGTTGGGATGATCACCTGTCACCATTGTTCACCATATCCATCTTGGGAGTTTAAATCAGAAGTGGCTGCAGGTTTCTTTTACTTGTGGCTCTGTCCACCCCATTAGGGATACGGTCGTGATAATATGTATGTATGTGTGTACAATAAAGAATATCAGAAGTTCAGCACACCTGTTTGAGTGTTCTCGGATTAAAATGTTACTGTGAATAAACTGATCAGTAGAGCTAAAGATAATGTTAGTAGTGGTAGTGTTAGTGGACTTTTGATTCTGTTGACTGTACCTAAGAATTAGCATTTTCCTACAAACCTAGCTGATTATTCCTAGTTTTCATTTCCCTGTACACTAAATTCCTAGCATTTTTTCATATATTTTCTCTCTTTTTCACACTAGTGTATATATTTTCCATAGTTATCATTTCTCTCTACAATCCTAGCTGATCTACAGCTTTCCTCATTCATTTCTAATTACAATTCTGTTTTCTTTTCTTCTGTTTTCTTCATTTCCCTGTACATTACTTAACGAACCAATTTTCCTGTGATTTTAGCAGTTTTTTTAATAGTTTCTCTCATTTCCCTGTGACTTTACTCAATTTTTCCCTGTAATTTCCCCCACCCCATGTATATAGCTCGTGTAGTGTAGTGGCGTGGTGTCTGACAGTTGGTGTGACGGCGGCTTGTGTTGCAGCGGCTGGTTCCGCGGGGATTCGATTCTCGGCACCGCGCAGGTCAAGTTGGCACCTCTCGAAAGTACAGTCACTGTACACGATGCTTTTCCGGTGAGTTTCTATACATTTCACAATATACAATACACTTATAAATAAATAAATAAATATTTGTGGACATTTCACACAGCGCCATCTAGCCCCAAACTAAGCAAAGCTTGTACTATGGGAACTAAGATGGCTGATAGAATACTTATATACTTTTTTTGTAAATACATACTTTCAATACATAATACTACAACACCCAGACCCGGAAGAAATATTTGCAGAACATACAAACATTTCTGCCGTAGCGGGAATCGAACCCGCGCCTCTTGCGTCTCAGCCGAGCACTCGCCCGCCACGCCATCGAGGTCGTCAACTTATAGAAGTAGAAGCGTTCGTGGCGTAGCTTGTTTTAAAATTTTCTTATTAATTTTTATTAATTATTTCTATTATTAAGACATACTTATTTAGGATACAATTTAATTTAATTTTTACCTAGTGACATTTAGAATCAATTATTATTATGTTTGCATCCCAATTGTATGGGGATTGTGTGTTCGTATTAAGTTAATTTAATATCTATGTAAACCACATTGAAGCATATAAAATGAATTGAATTGAATATATTGAATATAGGTCGCAATTGGGATGGGTGACCGCGAGGTGAGCGCTTCCGTGCTTCGGAATTCGTGAACATTAAATTGTTGGTCCTGGCTTTTAAGTCGTTAAGCCATGACGGAGGCCTAAAAACTCCGTCACTAGAGTTGGCCACTAGCTCATACGAACATACATACATAATTGAATGTATAATTGAGGAATTCATATATTTTTTCCATTCCAGCTAATGGACGGCCGTCGTCCCGCCGGCGGGTCCATAGAAGTGAAACTCCGCGTACGCACGCCCTTATTACAGCCGCAGGTTGAGAACACCACGCATCGTTGGCTTGTCATCGACAACTGAACGTTTCACCGCTGCCATTGACAGATCTTTATGCTAAGTAAATGTAAGTTCGTATGAGCTAGTGGCCAACTCTTGTGGCGGAGTTTTTAGGCCGCCTTAAGGCCTCCGTCATGGCTTTACATGACGGTCAGCTCGTAATGCCACTTGCGGTCACCGATTCAAATTGTGACCGCGCACAACGTTGCTTAACTTCGACGATCAAGAACGTCTAAGCAAGCTAAGCGACGAGCGCTTCATTTTATGCCAAAACATGATGAAGATATCCGCTAGACACATTTTTGTTTGATAATGTTTACGTGCCAAGTGACCATCGCATCTATGATACTGTTTTCTTTATCCTTGCTCGCTAGTTCTACACTAACAACTGAATACGCCAAACTGGAGATACAATCTATGTAAACGAACCGTCGCTCGTGTATTTTTAGTTACCACGACGAAATCAATTTAGTTTTAGTCAAATAAACCTCGCTGAAAAAGTTTTCACACCTTAATTTAACTATTAGTACTACCATAAATATTATGTTTTTAGTACATTTGCTCATTATTGTTTCCAGATCGTTGTAGAATGTTTTCATTTCAGCTTTGCTCGCGTTCTCGGTGGGTGCATAAGCTTGTATTATTGAAAGCATAATTCCATCTATTTTGTATGAAGTCGGACAAATCTTTCTGGAAGTGTTATAAAATCCTGAATCCTTTTTATTTCTTTACTTTACTACTTCCATAAGCATGTAATGAAAAAGTAAGTTTAAGTTAAATATGGGCGGTTTGTTTACGTAAATTGTATCTCCAGTTTGGCTGAAGTATAATTAAAGAAAAACCGGTTAAATGCGAGTCGAATTCGCACGCGAAGGGTTCCGTACCATCATATATGTACATTTCTTGTATGGAACCCCCCCTTTTTTATTATTATTTGTTGTTATAGCGGCAATAGTCATATGGTTCCAATAATAGCTTTGCTTATTTTGGGGCTAGATGGCGCTGTGTGAAATGTCCACAAATATTTATTATTATTTATACTTACTTTTTAGTCACTAGCAAGTATGGGGTAACTAATTCTAGAGTCACATAATGAACGTATTCACGCTTGCACGTTGATCTTGAATACTTGCACATATAAAGTACAGTAGTACCACAAATATTGTGCTCCTCAGCAAATTTCGTACTTTGTATGAAAACCGAATTTGTCCGAATATGCAACTAAAATAATAACTGAACCAACACTTTAAAAAAATTAGTATTTACATAATTATTGTAACATCATCATCGCGTTAGTTCGTGTTTCGGTAGCTAGACGAAAATTGCCGAGGCGCACATTAATTTGTGGTATTACTGTATCTGTATGTAAGTTTGTTTGTAAGATGTAATCTCATACTGAACCTATTCTCGAAATCCCTTCATTGGTAAGCTATACTATCCATTAAGTGCTATATGCTATACTAGCTTTAGCCAGCGGCTTCGCTCGCGTGGTACTCGGAAAAAAAGTAGCTTATATGCTATTCCTGTGACTACCATTGAAAGTGACAATCAGGCCTGTTTCTCCTAGGGATAGGCAGAGATCACGGATCTCCATTTGCTACGATCCTGACATACTTCATTCACTCTCATTACATTCCTCATGTATGCTCGTCGGTTGAGGGTACTCTTGACCTGGCCCTTTTCCAAAACGTCGCCGATTCGGTCCAGGTTTGTACGCCGAGGTCTTCCCATCCACACTCGCCTCATGCACCCTGTTTCATTAATCTTCTTTAATTCATCTTCTCAAGTTTTGATATTTTTTTACTGCGCTAGAGGGTAGTCTGGGAAACTCATCGTATAGGTTACATAATCTATTCAAAGATTCATTAAAATATGTCGAGCTGTTACGGCGTGATCGCTACAAACATATATTTTTCAGAGATATAAATATTATTGGGGTAGGATTAGTACCTAATTAGTGAGATATATTAGTGTTTTTCTAAACTTGACTCAGGTTTACGACCGAAAGTACTTTTATAAAATATGTATTTTTGTAGTAAACATGTATGTATGTAAATATAAAAATTGTATTTTTATGGTATGTTTTGCACGTTTTTTTTTGTTTTAAACTATGTTGTTATGTACTGCTTATTGCAAGATAATTTGTGGATGTGCTCAAAATCTTTATAATAGTTATTTCAAACCAGTGCTGAAAGGAATAAAGTGCGCCTCAAAGAGGTAACAAAATTGTTATGCATTTCAGAAATAAGTTACCAAAAGCCAAGACATTCTCCGTCTGTGTTCCACTGACAATTTAAAATTGAAACTGCTTTTTCAATATTTTTTTAATCCCAGACGAAAAAGAGAGGTGTTAAGTTTGTATTGTGTCTCTGGCATCATAGTTCCTGAACGGATGAACCGATTTTGATGCGGTTTTTCTATTTAAAAGCTCATGTGATCGAGATAGTTCTTAGCTATAATTTATGAAGGTCTGTTCAGGCGTTTGATGATCATCAGCCCATTTCCTACTTAACAAAAGGATCTTACCTATTTTCATTTGTCCTATTGATTTGAAACTCGGTGTACTGTTATAAATTAATTACTATAGAAAATACATTGCATACATTAAGACTCTTGGCCCACTATTCCGATGTAGTGGAAGAAGACATTGTAGAGTTTTATAATGTAAACGAATATTTAAAGTTCCATCAATATTTCAATAGATGGCGTTCTAGTAAAATGCAATGACATGGTGAATGGTTAAACTTTTTTATTGTATAAAATATAGAATAAGCATAGTTTAAGGATTTTATTATAATCTTTTAAAATACTTCAGTTGAATATAAAATGCTTTCAAAGTGCAGTTTCTGTAAATTGTAATATATTCGTTATCTCAATTAAATGTGAAACATTTATCAAATATAATTATTTCATCAATCATAATGTTTTTCGCTGTTTCCTCGTGGTAATACTAGTTTGTCATACCATTATTAAAATGGTTTTAATTCCTCCTGTATACATAATTGAATACTTTTTTTCGCGTACTCATTATGATGTGACAGAATAGACAATAGAGGAAGTAAATAAATGAATTTACGACATAGAATAGAGCGCGGGTTCGATTCCAGCTGCAGGGTAAATGATGGTTCTGGGTGTTTAGGTACCATGGTACTCGTAGTTTCTGATGCCCACTCGCACACAGTCAGAGCTATGTAGGTATGTGACTGTTGGGTGTTTGTTGTTATTCTGATCTACATTTTGACAAGTCAACACTAAAATAATTATATTTTGAACTTGGTTTCCTTACTACGTGCTAGCAGTAACTGACCTTGGCTGCCTGGGTACTTGGCTGCCTTTGAACCGGTAACAACTGCCTAACCTATAGTATTTGCTAAGTCAGTTAGTGATGCCTTGACTTAGACACGGTTCCAACAGAAGTTATTCAGATTGAACCAGTATTAAGAAATCGACAAAGTCACTAACTAATAGGAAGTCAGATTTAAAAAATGAATAAATACACGTGTTTACAACACGATTACTTAACTAACAATTTAGTAATGATAGTTATTCTAGGCGCAAAGTTAAAAAAATCAGAATGCAAAAAGAGATGTGGCCCATGAGGGGATCGAACCCGCGACCTTCGCGTTATTAGCACGACGCTCTAACCAACTGAGCTAATGGGCCTGATGCTATTGGTGTTGAAATTATCTATAAGTCATCTCAGGCGTGTTTCAACATTGTTATGACGTAGAGTTTTTAAACCAACTTTGTTGCTCATTGCAGATACAGGGGCGTTGTTGAACGTAGCGCTTTCCAATTCTGTTTCAGAGAATTAAACAAATGATTATCGTAGTAATATCTAAATAGTAAATTAGACAAACGATAACATAATACCATATTATAACGGGAATCGAACCGGTTTTGGGCCAACGACAACTCGGCCGCTTTACCACGAGAATTAATATTCACCTATTACTGCTTGTGTACTATACGAGTATAAAATGATGGAAACATATCCGTGCATCCACGTAGATATTTAAAATCACGCCTGTTTGCCATCGGGGTAGGCAGATATCACGAATGTCCATTTGCTACGATCCTGACATGCTTCTTTCGCTTAATTTTCTCTTATCACATTTTTCATGCGGTTTAGGGTACCTACTCTTGACCTGGCCCTTTTCAAAATGTCACTGATCACGTGAAGAACGTCTTACTTTGAAGAAACTTCATAATCTGTGTTTCTTTTGACTGGTCTTATAGCTTAGTTGGTGGCAGTTCTGCCTTCTGCGCTGTAGGCTATGGGTTGGATTCCTACCCAGGACAAACATTTATGTAATTAACATAGATGCTTGTTCTGTGTCTGGGCGGGAGTGCGTATTATAAATATACATAAATTATCACGCCCGTATCCCAATGGGCAAAAACACAAGTAATCATAAGAAAATTTGCAGTCACTCCTGATTCAAAGTACCAAGATGGATTTGGTAAATCAGGACGACAGGTAGGTATACACCTATAGGTATACCTATGTATTTACAAAAAAGTATAAATACTTAAGTAGGTATTCCATTAGCCATCTGGTTCATAGTAGGTACAAGCTTTGCTTAGTTATAGGTTAGTTAACGTTGTGTAAAATATGTCCAGCAATATTGTTTATTTATATTTTACATAAAAATAACATGCCAACTACTACACGAACCAGTCTATGAAGTATTTCGCTAATGCCATGCCTTATCAACTCGTTAGTATGTTGCAGAACAATGAACAACAGTCATTATAACAATGCGCAATGCATTAAGAATCTAATGGTCTTGTATTAAAGACTAATTTCGTATAACACAAAACTCCTTGCAAACCGGATAGGGACTTCCATGACGCTTCACCAATTGTAGCTCTTCAAATGCTTCTGACGTCATTAATCAAAATCTTGATTTTTCTGAATGAAAATGACTGAACAAAACTGATAATCCTGAAAAGCTTGATCAGCATGGTCTATATACCAAATATTGAATCTCTAGAGTTGGCCATCGTGAAGTTACAAGGGTTAGAAGTTGGAATTCTAGATCGCGCAAACGATGTTTTCTCCGTGGTATGATTATAATCATTGCAGTCGTTTTGTCTATCGGTCCTCCTCTGGGTTTCTTCCTCGACTGACCTGTTAGCTGCAGCTTTGTGCTTGGTACAGTGATGTACGTCTCGGACGCTATCTGATCCACCAACTTGAGTACGACCATCTCCTCAGGGTAATATTTACAGCGTCCGAGACGCTACATCCACTGGCCTGGCCAGGGTTTTGATGTGCAGCTTTCGGAGGCCTTCGGGCTATCGCAGCATGCTTGCCGATGACTGGAAGTCGTTGTCTATTCACGCTGCTATGCATTAGAAGATGAAGGAACCCAGAGGAGGCACCCGCTGAACAAATCAGCGATATCAAATGCCTCCTCAAAGAAATAAACAAATCAAACTATCCCAACTGGTATTCAATACTGAACAGTATATCCATATGTATAGTATTGAATACTTTTTGCTGTTGAAAACTATTTTAGAAATGGAAAAAAATATATAATCTACACACACGACAAAAAGGCTACTTTTTCTCTGGATATCACATGAGCGAAGCCGCGGGCGAAAGCTAGTAATAAATATCACTATCTGCCTTTATTATATCAGTACTTTCAATTCTTCCATTTGAAGCTCAGAACAAATTTATTGTTCTGAGATTTGAAGTGAATAAGAAAAATAATAAAAAAAGTTGAAAATCGCAAAAAATGCATTACGCCTATCCAATCAGATCGTTAGTAGGTGTTCCTATTTTTAGGGGCTATAGTCTAATCTGTGGCAGGGATCGTGTGACGTCACAGGCCGACCTCGATGGAAAATTTAAGGTCACACTATAGCAGAATAATTTATGTAACGTAGTCTAATACTATTGGGAACACGTGTTTCATTCTAAATGATGGTGAATGAGGTAAAAAGTAATGTAAAAGTTTGTTTTATGCCAACAATTACTAAGATTATATCATCATTATGAAGTGCTCGTGGCGTAGCTTGCTTAGGCGTTCTTGATTGATCGTTAAAGTTAAGCAACGATGTGCGCGGTCACAAATTGGGATGGGTGACCGTATGTGGCATTACGAGCTGAGCGCTTCCGTGCTTCGGTAGGCACGTTAAACAGTCGGTCCCGGCATTTAAGTCGTTAAGCCATGACGGAGGCCTTTAGGCGGCCTAAAAACTCCGTCACTAGAGTTGTCCAGTAGCTCATACGAACATACATACGAGTACATACATCATTATATTAATATGACACAGCATTATAATATATCATTTAATAGCTTTCTTCTTAACGCTGGTTTTCTGTAAGATCAATAGAAAACTATATAATGAATCAATATATTATATAAGTGAATATATACATTTTTATTGTGTGTAGGTAATGTACCTATGTATCTTATTAGTTAATCATTGTTAGTTTGTTTGTCTTGTCTTTATTTTTTTTCGGTCTCTGTACATACCTATGCCTCCCCCTTGCTTCAAAAGTTTGCTGGTAGAAAACTCTTAAAGAGTTAAGCTTGCCTTTGTACATGTACTTTTGATTTGTGTCTCTGTGTACAACAAAGAATTTTAGAATTTCAGAACGATTGAGTTCCAACTAGGTACTATTTATGTGGGAGAAAATATTGTTTGAGAAAAGTCTGAAATAATCATGGTTGACAACATGACTCGACTATGATGATAATGATGCTTAGGTATACTTGTAGAAGGAAGGAATAAAACCAGTCAAGTGCGAGTCGAATTCGCACACGAAGGGTTCCGTACCATCGTACACATATTAAAAAATGTTTCCTGTATGGGACCCTCTTTTATTTTTAATTTGATTTTATTTATATTATTAACTAGATTCCACCTGAGGCTTCGCTCTACTCTTCGCTACCAGGATAAAAAGTAACCTATATGTTATTCCAGGATATATATTCAAATCCGTTCAGCCGTTACGGCGTGATTGAGGCACAAACATCGTCACATCCTCACAAACTTTCGCATTTATAATACTAGTCTGAGTAGGATTGTTTAGAGGCAATAGAAATACACACTGTGAAAATTTTAACTCTCTACTAGTTTATGGAGTATACTTATTCATAATATGATAATGTTACTGACGATGATGATGTCATTGATGGTTCATAGTCAACTTAGGACTGTAGTCAATGTGTCTCTAAGTTTTTATAAATAAGAGGGAAAGTTTAGCTCCCAACAGTGGGAAGGCATGAACGGGCCTTTTCATTGACAAGCGTATTAGTAAACAGTCTCGGCATTGCGGCCCGATCGATACAGCTGCGAATGTCAAGTTGAAGGGAGGCGAGGAGGGGCGCGGGGGCCGGGGTGCAGGAGGAATGACGTCAGACGCCTACGCTAAGCCCCTCTTGTGAGGGGGGAGGGGGTCCAAGGTCCCGCTTTCGACAAATTCTGGGACGTTGAAAATTACCAACACTCATTCAGGATCCGTTGATTCATATTTCAAACTGAGAGTATCATCAAGACTAGAACTGTTGGGTCTCCGAATTCTCGGTTATGGTCGTCATGAAGTATTTTCGTCTAGGGCTATGTACGACAAATGGTATCTTATCTTCCTAGAAAGCCGAAGGTTTCCAGGAGAACATTTTGAGGAAACCGGCTTGTTGTAGAACTAAAAAAATTCTAAAACATGTGTCGAGTGCCCAAAAGGGGCTCTTTTTTGGGCACTTGAGACCCTTGAGGCCCACTTTAAACTTTCACCACACTATTTCAAAGGAAATAGTGTAGCTTTTAGGAAACTCAATCAATCAATAATTCACGACACAAGAATAAGTTGATACACAAAACGAAATAAAGAGAAACAATAAAATGAATGAAGTTACGTAAAAAAGGTCACCGCTCAGCTTTGTTAAACTACTAACTGCCGCCCACGGCTTCGCTCGCGTGGTTCCCGGATAAAAAATATAGGTAGTAGGATCATCATCATTTCAACCTGGTATCACCCACTGCTGCATATTTTGCCAGCCTCATCTGTCCTGTGCGTCTCTTACCCAGGTTATGCCCACGACTTTTTCGATGACATTCAACGAACTCGCTCTTATTACCATCTTGGGTCGAATAAGCTGAAAAAATAGTTGACTCCATCTATAGTTCCTAGCCAAAGTTAGTTAGTCACGTAGTTTGATGTATTTGTAGATGGAAAAACTAAAGTACATAAGTAGGTGAAGTCTTTTTGACTGGTCAAAACTCCCAACAGTCACATACTATCGAACGCTAGGATACCCTGTGTCTGCCAACAAGTACCATACCACAACACTCAGACTCAGAGGGAATCGAACGCGCGCCTCTTATGCTGCAGCCTGCCTCGCCATCGCCACCGCCGTCAGATCAATCTAGGTGATTTGATGATGATGACTCTTTTTATGATGGATTTTAGTTTGAAAGGGTTCTAAGTTTACCATCATATCGATTGCTTGACAAAACAGGTCTACGAATATGAGGATCTACGAGTGCGTAGCAAATGCTACGAAAAGTATGATTCAATCAGGAGGCATCGTAAAACACATCGTCTAAAATTTGATAAAATAATGATAAAATATGATGATTTATTCAAAAAAATATTGAATGAACAAAAAGAAAGTATAATCTAATATACTTATAATTCATAATAATACACACCCAGACCCGGTAGAAATATTTGCAGAACATACAACATTGAAGCCGCGCCTCTTGCGTCTCAGCCGAGCACTCGCCCGCCACGCCACCGAGGTCGTCAACAGTAATAATGCTACCTGGCTATGAGTAAGAACAAAAAATATGATAACTAGAGATGTTAGATAATTCTGCGACTGAATCCAGCTCTCTGCTCCGCAACATTTTGTTGATTGAATTCTGGCCCAAGACACAAAACTATGCGTAACAAAAATGTTCATTCAATCTGTTCTTTTCTTACTAATTCAATTATTCTTAATTCATAACAATACTGATTCGTTGAGCCAAATATTACTATTCAGTGTGGCAATGTGGCCAGCGTTTTGGGCACGCTTACATCGTCTGATGAGCTGGATCAGGTGAGCGTTTGCAATGGCCTTTAGATAGTGACTGTTTTTTTTGTAAATTATACTTGTATTAGTTTCTTTCTGTTAATATTCATAACAATCAATTCATGACTGTAACATGAGGTTTTTTAGACCAGACTGGCCTTATGACTTAGTTGGTCTTAGCGCCGTTCTGCGCTGTAGGTATATTGCAGGTTCGATTTCTACTCTGGACAAATCTAGATGTTTGTTCTGCAATAATTACAAAAAAAGCCGATGTATTAAGTGTACTCTATCAGCCTTCTGATTCCCATAGCGCAAAGGGTCTTAGATAGTTCTATGTGGAACACAACTATATTTATTTATTATTTAATATCCTGTTGGATTTGCCATTGCCAACATAAAATCGAGCATCAATACAAAAGCTTATCCCTTCAACCAGTTCTAAGCTCGAGGAGGGTAGTATCGATCGGGAAGGCATGAATGGTCTGCTGACGTCATTGGCAGGGGTAGCGGGGGGAAGGGTTGAGGAGGGGGGTGAGGGGAGCCGTGAACTTGCAGCATCGATCCCGGTTGAACTTGGTCGTGAATTGCAACGCAAATGTCAAGGAAACACGGAAAACCGGATTTCTAGATAAGCGTAAATTCAAATATACGCAGGTAGGAACGATACAAGACTTTAGACTTTACTTTAGTTTCTCAATTAACTTCTCTTTGGTTATTGAACTATATTGACAAATGCCCGGTTCAACGATGGTGACAGGTGAACAGCCCATCGCCCATATAGATGGTCCATAATGTAGTGAAGGTTACGGGAACGGTAGTAACCTTTTTAAAAACTACTTTAATATTTAGGAGGTGAAAATTTGATTCAAACAACTTAATTATGTGAGACGTCTAAGACGAAGTTTATTCTTTGAACGACTAACTGATTTTATAAACTATGTGCCACAAGGCACAGGTCTGCGTGGGTGGCGGAGATAAGGCATCCGGCGCAGTAGCCAGAATGCGTGCTTGCACATTCATGAGTTCAATGTTGTGACTAGCCTACTGGCCGGTTGTATAACTCCTCCCTCCTCAAGTGCGAAATTATCGGTTCTCGCGGAAGCTGAGATACGATCATTTCGCATCAAAATGAAGCGGTATACAAGAAGACCCATGAAAACTATAATTAAGATTGAATATAATAAAAGAGTTCCTAAACTAACACTTTTAACGTTTACGACACTGATCTCATTTTCACTTCCACTTTCACTGATTACACTTTGTTTTAGTTTTAGAATACGTGAAAAATACTGCATTTCCTCCAAATTGATATCTTTGATGTTTACGGTAGTTAATGTAGTTGCATTTCCATATTTTAGCTCTGGTAGAGTTACAATCGGCGTAATCTTAAACTGGAAGTTCTCAGCAAATGATCTGCGATAACATAATTTATAATCATCCAAGTAAACCTCACAGTCCTCTGTAGTGGTGAGTATATAGGTACCATAGAGTGACTTTCTGATGTTATCATGGCTACATTTTTCTACCATTATTGTCGGTTTTCGTGTAAACACTATCCAACTATCTAGGCTGATTCTTTGGATCTTGGTGTTTTCAATATCAACAGCATATGGTACACACGAGGTCGGGTCTGTTTGGAATTGCAAGAGCTGTTCTGCACAGGTCAGTGTTGGAAACTGAGCCACGTTGTCATCATTGCAAAGGAAATTGTTATCCGCAGCAATTTTCTCGCATGGCTTTATGACCGGCAGGTACTTCGAATCTTTCACCAATAGGTAAGGAAATTCGGGAAAAACTACTACAGTTTTGTTTATGGAATCTTTGTAAACTGGTAATGAGTATATTTTATAATAATTGTATATATTTTTATCTGTGAGTGGAACTTCTAATATGAACGTTATCTGGTTTTCCTTTACATACGCCTTAACTTTAATGAGCCTTTCCAATTTTAACAAATTACTCTCGTCTGCCTTGTAAACTAAACTATTTTCTTGCTCTATATTTTTCAGTAGACATAACAGTTCGGTAGAGTTAATAATCTAACATTCTGGTGATCATAATAATTTTTCTTTGAATAGAACCGATTTGTGAAATTAGAGAATCATACCGAATAGCGTCATCGTTATCTAAGTTTCTTGAAACTGCCTTAATTAATGAGCCACGGGGATTAACTAGCTCTCTCTTATATCTACGTAACGGAACCAACTGCCGAAATTTCACAACAGTTATGTTGCGTATATACTCTACTTGTGTCCTTATGTCTATAAATTCATTGACAAAGGGCTTATGACTATCGACTAACCTAATAACTCGTTATATTTCACGATGTGAAAATCTAAGTCTCTACTAATACCACTTAAATCTAAAATCTTAACTGTCACTACGACCAAACACCACCTGTGGAGGGCGTTTGACATTTTTAATTGGTACTTTTGTCACTCTTTTCTTTATTTGCATTGAAGCTACATTTCGCTCTACCATTGATTTTACTTTAGCTTTCTGATATCTCGGTTTATCCTTGCTTTTCCTAGTATTAATATCTTTCGTATATACTATGTCACCTGGTTCTAACTCTACATCTTCTCCTACCCTCTTTTCTCTAACCTTTTCCTTCTTTTCTGCAATCCTATCAGAAATATATTGATATAATCGTTTTGTGCGTTTAGCGTGGTCATTCAGCAATTGCTGCATGTATGTTTTTTCAAACTCTCCATCAAATACTTTATTTGAATCAGTATGTCCGAAAACTATTTCGAAGGGTGTTAATTCGGTTGTTGAATGAATTGTGTTGTTATAAGCCATTATAGAGTACGTCATTATAGAAGCAGCGTCTGTACATTTCTGTTCATATTTAGCCAAACGATAAATTTCTATTAATGTTGAATGGAAACGTTCAACAATGCTAGTTGAATTAGGGTTATTTGGTGTACATATGTGTAATTCTATTTTATACATACTGGCAAACTCTTTCATTAATTCGTTATTAAATTCTGATCCAGGGTCACTACTTATTTTGATAGGTACGCCATACATTGAAAAGAATCTAATCAATGCGCGAACTACTTCCGGTGTTGATTTGTTCTCAATTTCTAGTGCCTGTCCTAGTTTACTAAATGCATCTACAATGGTCAAATAGTTTCGGTTTTCTATTGAAAATATATCCATAAAAACTTCCTGAAATGGTGCTGATTGTGTTTGAGTTAACTCTATTTTCGGCTTTATAGGTTTTCTGTCATACTTCATCTTTTGGCAAGCCTCACACGCATTTATTACAGCTGATGTTATATCTTGCATATTGTGCCAAAAATAGTTCCTTTTTATTCTAACTATGGTTTCTTTTATTCCTCTATGACACGTTTTCCCTTCATGATGTTGCAGTACAATCGCTTTCTGTTCATTCTCATCTTCCACAAAGATAACCCTTTCAGTACATTCATAAAATTCTACCATGCCTTTCTTGAACAATCTTATAATAACGCTGTTAAATATCTTCCTGTGCTTACTATCCTCGAAATATATGAAGTACTTCGTTTTGGGTTTGATGTATTCCTTCAAAAACTGTTTTACTAAATCTTCGTCATATATAGGCAAAAACACTTCAAGAATTTTCTGTTTTTCTCTTGTTATAGTTTTTACCTGTATTTCTTTCCTAAACCAAGTAAATACCAAGATTTGATTTGGTTTTGTGTCAACTGCCTCATTCAGAATAGGAATACCTTTAGATTCTAGATCGTTAGCTGAATGGATAGTTCCTTCAGTGCTACTTGATAACGGTGGTAGCGGATAAGTTTTCTCTAATTCTGAAATATTACGAACTGTTTCTGTTTCAGACGTATCTGATAATACTATTGTTTCAATGGGTGGTTCTTCCTCATCATTGTTTTTAGCCAATTCAATAATTTTATCAATGTTTCTTTGAATGTGTTTTTGAAGTTTTCGCTCTTTTGCATCTACGTTTACCTTCATTGATCCGTCTGACGAATCACTGTCTAAAGCATTTACTTTAATGCGCGATAAAGCATCGGCATTTGTGTTTTGTTTTCCTACCTTATACTTTGTCTCAAAATCATACTCCTGTAGACGAAGTCTCCAGCGAGTCAATTTACTATTTGGCTCCTTAAGAGAGTCTAGCCAAGCTAGAGGACGATGGTCTGTATAAATAGTAAATTTGTTACCATATAGGTAGGGCCTAAAGTGTTTAACAGCCCATATAACAGCTAAGAGCTCACGCTCTATAGTGCTATAGCGCATTTCTGTCTCACTGAGGGTCCTACTCGCGTATGCAATAGGTTTATCAGATCCTACAGTACCCTGTGATAGTACGGCACCTATTGCGACGGCGGATGCATCTGTTGTTAAAATATAGGGCTTTGTTGGATCGGGATACTGAAGTATAGGCGCGTGTGTCAGAAGTTCTTTGCACTGATTAAAAGCGTCCATATACCTTTGGTCTATTATGATCTTATTTTTCTTTTTAAGACAATTTGTCAAAGGTTTTGTTATTTTAGCGAAATCTTTGATAAAACGCCTATAATATCCTATGAGGCCAAGAAAGCTCTTGATCTCTGTCACAGTTTGTGGGATAGGGTAGTTTATAACTGCCTTTATCTTGTCATCGTTAGGTTTTAGGCCTTCGTCGGTGATAGTATGACCTAGGTAAAGTACCTCTTTTCGTAAAAACTCAGACTTATCGAGTTGTACCTTCAGATTAGCTTCTCTCAGTCTATCAAAGATGGATCTTAAGTCTTTCAAGTGTTCTTGCATGCTAGTACTATAGATAATTATGTCATCCATGTATACTAAACAATGCAGTCCTTGGAGTCCTCTCAGTATATTGTCCATAGCTCGTTGAAAAGTAGCAGGAGCTGTTTTAAGCCCGAATGGCATACGAAGGAACTCATAGTGTCCTGCTTCTGTGCTAAATGCTGTCTTCTGTCTGTCAGTCTCATTAATCTCAATCTGATGATAGCCATTGGCTAAGTCTAATGTCGTGAAGTATTTGCTTTTGCCTAGTTTGTCAAATAAGTCTGTTATGTTAGGTAAAGGGTATTTGTCATCTGTCGTAATTTCATTAAGTCGTCTATAGTCAATGACCATTCGAAATTTAACTTCACCTGAAGCGTCCATTTTCTTTGGAACAAGGTGAACAGGTGCGTTCCACGGTGAGTGTGATTCCTGAATCACATTGTTTTTTAATAATTTCTCTACCTGCGATTTTATCTCTTGTGTCTGAATAGGTGGTTGTCTGTATGGTTTTACATAAATAGGGTCCTCATTTTTGGTTCGAATAAAATGTTTCACTTTACTTGTAAAACTTAGAGGAAGTTGGTCACAGTAAAAGATGTCTTTATATTCTCTACATAATTCAGAGATGCACTTCCGTTCTTCCTCATTCATGTGGTCAAGCCTAAGTCGCGTCAAATTTTCTTTTAAAATGTCATCTACTTCCATGTCTTTCATTTCTACGTCATTATAACTGTTTAAGTTTACTATGTTGTCGTCATGAAACTTCTCTACGCTAAACGGTGCTGTCACTGTCAATGTCATTTGCGTCTCTAGAGTGTTTTGGATGATAGTCGTTGCATATCCATTTTCACATTTAACAATAGCAGCAGGCATTCTCACGCCTTTACAGAATTGTTGGAATTTCATGAGGGCTTCCCCAGAACACATGTTCGTAGGAAGTTGTACGCGTTGTTCAGAGCGCGGAGCTAACTCTATAACCTGAGTACATTGCACTATAGGTAGAGTCGCTGTCTTAAATCGTAGTTTGTTTTGTTTCAAGTCGATTACAGCCTCTAACTGTACTAATAAGTCGTTTCCTATAAGTCCGTCATACTGACCGTCTACGTCATAAACGTAAAACTTGTGAAATTCATCGCTTTTGAAAGATGGTAATAATGGAATTTCAATGACGTCACTGTGTCTACTCGATGCATGCGTACTTATAACCGTGAATGGTTCATGTAAGAAAAACTCGCGGAAAAATTGGTGAGCTTTTTGCGGACTAATAAAAGATCGCGTGCTTCCTGTGTCAATCATAAATTTTCCATCAATTTCTGGAAAATAAATGTACGGCAATTTTAATTTCATGTTACAATTCAGATTTATTACCTCTGGTTCTCGTACGAGGCTTGCATGCGAAAATTTCCAATTTCTGTCGCGTTTGCGCTGTCGTCAGTCACTAAATTTTCCTGCTCATTTTCTACAACTGATTCCATTTGAAAATCATAGCATCCTTCATAACATCCATCATCATACATACCATAATCATAGCCTTCCTGCTGTTCATATGTATCGTACTCATAAGTTTCGCCTAAGTCTAGCTCATTTAAACGAAAGCCTTGAGGCTTCTGTGTCGGAGCCTGCGCCTGTTGTTTCATAGGTGCGGTCCTCATGGTCACATCTGAGTTACCTAATACTGGATTAGGGGGCTTGTACCCGAATTGATTTTGGGGACGGTATCCAAACTGCTGAGGTCGATAACCAAACTGCTGAGGCCTTGGATTGAAGCCTTGAGCTTGCGTTGGCCTTGGAATGCCAAATTGTTGCGGCTGCATGAACTGTGGTCTATAGCCAGTTGGAGCTGTTGGAGCAAACCTATTTACAAACGGTTGCCTGTATTGACTGTTTCCCGGAATACCGAAGTTAAATCGCGGGGGTGCATTGAACGCTGGCTTAAAGCCTTGCTGAGTTGGCACACCTTGAGATGGAGGGTTGTAGCCAAATTTCATTGATGTTGATGTGTTTGCTGAAGGCTGAGTCCTAAGCATTTTACTACGAAGGTTATACTGCTCATAGAAGTTCACATCTTCCAACACATACTCTAATGCCTTTTCTAATGTACCCGGTTCTTTCATTCGAACTGCTCTGATTAAGTTTTCTGGCAAGTTGTATAGAAATACATTGAGCGCTAAGTTGTTGTATATGCTCACTTTACTTGTTTTCGTATTAACATCTAAAAGTTGGTTCACTTTCGATATCAGTACTGACCTAACTGACTGAACTCTATTGCAAAAATCTAGGTAGCTCTCCCCATGTTTCATTTTAAGGGTTTCTAGCTCTATGGCTATGCATTCCTCACTTCTGGGATCACCAAAATGTTGGTTTAACAGAGTCTTAAGTTGTTCCCATGTTTGGATGTCGGTTCGTTCACTAACTAACGCGGCGGCGCTGTCAGTTAATTTACTCGTAATAGTATGTAACACATACTGGTCTTGTTCGGCATTTCCGCGATATTTATTAATCACGTAATCACATTTTCTTAAAAATAAGTTTAAATGGCGTTTATTACCACCAAAAATCGGTATTATACACGATATTTCCTTTGGTATTAAAGTTAGAGTAGTCATTTTAAATACTCTGCACTTTCTCTATATTTTTATAAAACACACTGTATACGAGTTGTATACCCGGTGTATACACGGTGTATTTTAAAAACTAACACAATATAATTAAAACGAAATAAAATGTTTATTATTACGTTTATAAACTTATATCTGTGGCTAATTATGATTTAAAATAATTAATACCAAGAACGAACAAATACTTAAATTTTGATTAGCACTGTTTACTTAAAATTACCTATACTAATTTACAATTCCCTACGATAGGAAACCAGAATACGTTATAACGAAAAAAGTTCGATTCCGAATATAACAAAACAAGTAGGTAAATAACACAATAATGACAAGGAAAGGATGGCGAAAATTCTACTCACCAGCCAGTCACCATCATGCTCGATCACCTCCCAGTCACTTCACAAATTTATTTGGTTCGAACAGACCCGATCCGTCGGAAAACTCGCGGAAAACGCGTGCTAGATCCCGCGGAAAGCTCGGAAAAATCTGCCCCGGCTGCGCCAGTGAAGGTTACGGGAACGGTAGTAACCTTTTTAAAAACTACTTTAATATTTAGGAGGTGAAAATTTGATTCAAACAACTTAATTATGTGAGACGTCTAAGACGAAGTTTATTCTTTGAACGACTAACTGATTTTATAAACTATGTGCCACAAGGCACAGGTCTGCGTGGGTGGCGGAGATAAGGCATCCGGCGCAGTAGCCAGAATGCGTGCTTGCACATTCATGAGTTCAATGTTGTGACTAGCCTACTGGCCGGTTGTATAACTATGTTGGAGATACTATCCCTTAGTTGAATTTTATAACATGCTCGGGGACAGAAGCAGCCGGACGTATTCTATGTTTTTATTACTTCCAGTCAGGAAGAGATGTATAGAACCGCGAATAATGTCCAAAAAGAAAAATGACCCCGAAACCCCCTTGACGTTTTACGAAACGTCAAGTCAGAGAAATTACAAAACCTATTTGAGTTTCACGCGTGCGAATCACGGGTAGAAGATTTATAATAAAAAATATATGTAGCGTAGGAAATCTTATTTATTTCTGCTCAAACTACAACGGCAACGTTAGTTAGGAGGGCTTTCTTCCACGCCCACGTCGTCGTAGGATCTCATTACATTTGGAATTGCTTAGACGGCCTCGGTGGCGTGGCGGGCGATTGCTCGGCGGAGACGCAAGAGGCGCGGGTTCGATTCCCGCTGCGGAAGAAATGTTTGCATGTTCTGCAAATATTTCTTCCGGGTCTGGGTGTTGTGGTACCATGGTACTCGTAGTTTCTGATACCCACGACACAGGGAATCCTAGTGTGGGGTCAGGACTATGTATGTGACTGTTGGGTGTTATTTATTTATTTACTTAACGTACGAGCCCACGGGTACCCTGTGTACTGAGAGCACTGGTCCTTCAATCGTGGTTTTAAATCCAGTCGTGCACCAATGGATTATTTAGTTCGAAAAAGTATAGTTTAATTCAATAGTGATGTACGAAAATTACAAAAAAACATAATTGTCTTTGTTCTAGGACTGTGACGAAGTTTTAGTATGACTGAATTCACCCCCTTCCAGCTTGAAGGGGGTACCCTGAACTTGCAGTAGCGAAGCCGGGCGGCCTCGAGCGTCGCCGAGTAAATGTCAAGGTGAAGTTCAGCTGGCAATGTTCAGGGGCGATGCTGGAATCTTTGAACGAAACATTTCCTGGATGCATCTATTGTTGGGGGGTTAAAAGGACAAAGGAAAGGAAAAAACTGATTACATACATTATCACGTCCGTATCCCTAAGGGTGGGCAGAACAACAAGGTAATCATAAGAGAACTTGCAGCCACTCCTGATTTAATCCTGAGATGAATATGGTGAACCATGGTCCATCATGTTGGTGAGGATGCTATCCCTTAGTCGACTTTTACGACATGCTCGGGGAGGGAAGCAGCTGGACGCATTTTCGTTACTTCCAGTCCAGCAGAGAAGTATATTGTGTTTTTATCAGAGGTTATTTAGATGCGCATGAAAACAAGCGATTTGAGATAGTAGGAAGGCGCACGAATGCTGAGTCACGTAGATAGCACATAGGGTCGGCGTGATCGTAAGACAAAAAACTAAGGCCTTTTACCATCTATAGTAGATGATTCATACAGCGTCAGGAGGCAACTTGTACCTGCACAAACGGGACGATCTGTAGGGCCCGGGACGAATTAAGATGTAGTTTAGTTAGTAGGCTTGCCCATCATCTATTCCATCCTCTCAGCTTAGTCGGCCTTGTCAACAGGAAAGACATGGTCATTACGTGCGCAGCTGACTAAGCCGAGGGTTTCCTTACGATGTTTTCCTTCACCGTTTGAGAGTACTGGTATAGCGGACATAATTTTTTCGCACAGAAAAATCCATTGGTACACGACTGGATTTGAACCAACGTCCTTAGGATCGGAACGCGGGGTCACTACCAACTAGACCACCAGTGCTCTCGTAAGTGCTATTATGATGTCACTTCTTTCGAACCACTGTGGTGAAAGGATTTAAAACCCTCAAAAGACTCCTTTCGTACATTTATGTCAATTATTATTCATACGTACCTACATAATATCGCGCCTGTTTCTTATAGGGGTAGGCAGAGATCACGGATCTCCATTTGCTACGATTCTGACATTACTTCTTTCGCTTTATTCACTATCATAACATTCTTCATCATGGGAGCTCTTGTGAGTTAAATGAAGTGCTCTTAGGTATGTAGATAAGTAAGTTCGTGGCAAACTCTTGTGACGAAGTTTTTAGGCCACCTAAAGGCCTCCGTCATGGCTTAACGACTTAAAAGCCGGGACCGACCACTTAACGTGCCCTCAGAAGCATGGAAGCGCTCAGCTCGTAATGCGACCTACGGTCACCCATCCAAATTCTGAACGCGCACAACGTTGTTTAACTTCAACGGTCAATAAGGAACGTCTAAGCAAGCTACGCCACGAGCGCTTCAAAGGCTGGTGGATGCAGATGAGGTGTGGTGATGTGAACTCACAAACCTGTTATAACGTAGGAGTATTTTTATTTTCTGCCCTTGGTCCTACGGATTTCCGCATCGATATCATAATGGAAAAATACAGGTTCTACAACAGCAGCCTATCAACACTCAAAATCCTCATAATCATGATTTCCCACTAACATAATAAGTATTATAATAATAAAAGCCGGTCAAGTGCGTGTCGAATTAGCACACGAAGGGTTCCGTATATTAAAAAAATGTTTAATGTGCGACGAATTTTGTGTAAAACACTGACGTAGAAGGTTTCCTTTGCTTTTTTGACGACCTCGGTGAGATACGGAGGGATCTAACATCATCAGGTGGGGCATTGACCCTTAGTTTTTTAATATTCTAAAATGACATTGTATATTGTTTGTTTGGGGAAGACCTATGTGTACGTAACGGACCAAATCGGTGACGTTTTGCAGAAAAGCCAGGTCAAGGGTACCCTAAACCGACGAGCATGCATGAAAAATGTGATAAGAGTGAATGAAGCACGAGTAGAATATCAGACTCTGCTTATCTCTATGTAAAACAGGCGTTATACCATTTGCACTTTTTAACTTATCATTATGTTGCTGTTCCGATTCACAATTGTAATCCAAAATAAACTACCAACGCGTGCGTTAGCAGTGCTAACTTAGCACATTACAAGTGTTATCTTGTAATGTGCCATCACGCATTGTCTGCGTGCCGTGACGTCACTGATAACAAACAGGTACTGATAGTTTGATAAGCGTGTGCTCGAACAAAACAATTTAATTTGTTTATGGTGTCCGCCTATTACACTATTCCGTGTACTGTAACTACTAGTTGTCACTAGTTCTTTAGAACCAGTGTGGTGAAAGAATTTAAGTGCGCCAAAGACGCTCATTTGCCGCAAGACATGCCGATTTCGTCACGATGTTTTCCTTTGCCGTTTGAGCGTACCTACATTATTTTTTCGAGCAGAAAATACATCGGTGCAAGACCGGATTCGAACCCACGACCAAATAGGATTGGAAGACGGGGTCACTAACACTTGGCCACCAGTGTTCTCTCTGGAGAGTCTCACTGATCTGTGAGGATATGACGGTGTGAGGGAACAAAAATAAATAAATAAATAAATAACACCCAACAGTCACATACATAGTCCTGACCCCACACTAGGATTCCCTGTGTCGTGGGTATCAGAAACTACGAGTACCATGGTACCACAACACCCAGACCCGGAAGAAATATTTACAGATCATGCAAACATTTCTTCCGCAGCGGGAATCGAACCCGCGCCTCTTGCGTCACTGCCGAGCAATCGCCCGCCACGCCACCGAGGCCGTCAATAATAAATTGGAATATATTAAATCAATTCATATACATTTATTCATAATTATATAACAACAGTACAAAAACCAAAGAGTTATTAATTTTTACAAATAGATATCATGTATTATGTACATCGTATCGTAGAAAGTATTTAACGTAACAATTTAAAGAAAATATGTATACACCGTGCTTCCGAGAATATCTTATAATTTTGGCAAACACTTCTATAACTTCTACTGATGAAGTCTTTCAAGGGAAGCAGTACATAAAAAGGCTTCTTTTAAGGTTATATGTAATTTTTTAAAATTGAGTTGTCTAGTAAGAATGTCTTTATTTGGGCTATGTTGCAACTTACTACAATAGAAAGAGATTCTATCAAACTGATATCTTCATTTTATTTACATACGAGTATGCAATAACCACATACAATACCGAAAAGAACCCGAGAGCTAACGAAGAAGTACGATTCTTTTTGATAACGAAAATGCCAATTTGGATAGAGACACTTATGCATTTTGGATGATTTATTGTAGTTTACGAAATATAACACATTATGTGATAAATTAATTTAATGTCAATCTAGAGTAAGGAAATAATTTAGGATATCTATCTAGTGTAAGTCTCCAATCTAGGCAAGTTCTGATTCAAATCGTGGCAAAGTTTAAAAAATGCGCGAAAAGTGTACTTTTAATGTGGGGCCATATACAATACACCGCGCGAGGGAAATAGAGGGCTTTTAATTTTTATGGAAAACTGTTCTTATTCTTTCCCTGCGGTCAGAAAATATGTTTTCGTAGAGGGTCTACGAAAGCTTGCGAAAAGCTTTGCTGCAGCAATATTGTGTGCCTCTGACTACCCCATTAGACGTCTATTTATGATTCTTTAATCATCGATCGCCAATCGATAGATTGTACCTATGTCTGACTTAGTTTGAGAAAACTGTGACATGTTTTCGTCCACCATGATACCACAACGACTAGACTGGAAGAAATATTTGTAGCTCTTGAGAATATTTATTTTCACTGTCCATCGCCGGAATCGAACCCACCCCTCACGATGCAGCCCGACACACAAGCTACGTCACTGAGGTCGGTAATCAGGTTATATTTTTTTTGCAATCAAAACATAAACTTCAAATGATTAAACTGACACATATGTTATGTGTCATGTTTAATCATTTGAAGTTTATGTTACTTACCTCGATAGATACATTATGTTAGACATTACACAAACATGGGCATGGGTGCAAGGAGGGTGGGGGGGAAGAGCAGCTGCCTCGAGTGCTCGGCTGACGCAAGAGGCGCGGGTTCAATTCCTGTTACGGGAGAAATGTTTGTATGTTCTGCAAATTTTCTTCCGGGTCTGGGTGTTGTAGTATTATGTATTATAAGTATGTGTTTACAAAAAAAGATAAGTATTCTATCAGCAATAGTACAAGCTTTGCTTAGTTTGAGGCTAGATGGCGCTGTGTGAAGAATCTTCACAAGTTTTTTTTCATAAGATAAAAGGTATCTTCGTATTAGGATGCAAGCCAAGCGTAGGAAATCCGGCTTAAGAAATTTCAGATTTGCCCCCTTGGACCAATAACTGCGTACGCTCACGCTCACAGGAAACTAATAATACTCGAATACACAAGTATATTTACTGTGTCCTTAGATAAAGCTAAAAATAAACAAGAATAAATATAACAAAAACCTTTGTAACCTGAACTCTCTTGTCTTAGAATTTCGATGTCTTTGAAGTTCAGGTTAGACTGGATATTGGCGGTATATTTGTGATTTGTAAAGTCTTCATTTTGTGCTGTAATTAACACATTATAATTTCAATTTTTTTATAGAATAAGACAATTGTCTAATGAGGACTTGTTCATAAATAAAGTGTGAAAGTACAAGAAATCTCAGCCTCCTTATTCACTATGACCAAACAAAATGTAACACCGGCAAACGCGGGCACGTTTGAGGAATCACCGTGTTATCGTATTCTATATGACAATTTTGTATTGCAAAAACGCGATGAAGCGCGTTACAAACAAGTTATGAGCTGTCAAGTTTCGTTTGGTCATAGAGAATAAAGCCCCAGGGAACGAATGCAAAACTTGTTGACATCGCGCGATATGTTAGGGGCGAACTACTAGTGTATTATGTATATCGAACTTCTAATTTAGGTCCTAATTATATCCCATTGACGTCACAAAATACCCCTATGAACCAATATGCTGGTTATTTGGAGGTCGTTAACATGACGCTGAACCGGGTTGTTCCCATATGTTCTATGGAACATGACGTCATCGGACAGAATTCTTTCTTATTTTATACTATGGAACATGTAATACTTTTATTTCTCAAATTGTTCTATAAGACAAGGTAAATAAGGCCTCTTTACGATTATCTTATCATACTGGCCTCTAGAAAATAATAATAATTTATTGTGGCATTTGTCAAAGTGACTAATTTGATTATCACAATTTGAGAAATGTCCTCTAACTTGAGATTGGCAGTAATGGTTGTTCGCTACTATACGACCGATTGCCTAAGTTATATTCATAGTTATGGTTAAAATAGAATATTTGACATTATCAGTGTCATTTCGCTTCTCATGGAAGATTTTAGGAAAATTTGATTCTCATTTTCTTCTATGGCATGAAACTCGGGTGAAAAGCTAGTATGTAGATCTATGGAAAAAATTGGGAAGAAAACGTGTCATTTTGTTCGATGACGTCATGTTCCATAGAACAAATGGGAACTACCCGCTGAACCGACATCGGCCTAGTTATTCGTAGGATGACACGGTTCTCCTCGGGTCACTAGATTTACACCCTAATCTATTTGAGAGGGTCAACGAAGCGCACGAAAATAGCACTCGTGGCGTAGCTTCGACGTCCTTGATTGATCGTTGAAGTTAAGCAACGTTGCGCGCGGTCACAATTTGGATGGGTGACCGCAAGTGGCATACGAGCTGAGCGCTTCCGTGCTTCAGAGGGCACGTTAAATTTTCAGTCCGGAGCGGCCTAAAAACTCTGTCACGAGAGTTGGCCACTAGGTCATACGAACTTACTTTACTTACGAAAATAGCTTCTTTGATGCGGACTTTTATCCTTTCATCACAATGGTTTAGAATAGTTTAGAATCAGTGACATAGTAAAGTGTATTTATCGAGTAAAATTGACAAAAAGCCAAGTGATATCCTGTCAAAATATTGTGGTTGTAAAATTAAAAAAAAAATGTGACGGGATGGTGAATGGCGGTCCGGTGAGGAGAGGACTGCGGTTGTGGGTGGCGACCCTTATCTGAGTTCGCTGGGTTGGTATTGAAATTAATATTCTATGTTTGTTACGCGATTTTTTCTCCAATTATGAATGGATTTTATGGATTTTGATGATTCTTTTACTGATGTGTAGAGAATGGTCCAAAGGTACAAATTTTATGTCTGAGGGATTTATATTTAAAAGTAGGTAAATATTTTCAAGTTATATTTGAGGCCGTAAAATAAACTGTGGAAATGACAACCTATCTACTTATTTTCTTACTCAATTTTATTCGAAAGAGTGTCGATGGCTGACACCCTGACATTATTGTTAGTTTCTATCTTTCTATTTATAGGATGGCACCAAGGAGTTTTTATTTATTTTTAATTGAAGTCGCTTTTGTTTTTAGTTTTTAAAACGTATTATTTTGATTGATTGTTTGATAACGGCAGGTCCTTGACTGATTGTCTGATAATCGTGGTTTCTAATCCCAGCCGAGTATCAGTGGATTTTTCCTTAACAAATTGATTATTGAGCATTCTTTCCTGTGGATAGTCTGAGAGAATGGGACAGGTGCCAAGCATGCCTAATTGTGTAGGCAAAAGTTGTCTCCTGACCTTATAATCATCTAATATTTAGATGTTAAAGAGCTAAGTATTATTTACCTACTGCAGATGACACATTTTTAAAAAACCCTTTTCATTATAAAAATAAGGTTCAAAATGGCGTAACTGCCGATAGGGGGGTGATGATACAATGAAATAATCGTATTATGTTGTTTGCGGTCGCGTGGGAGGGTCCCGACCTTAGATAACACTGCTTTTAACCAGTACAAGTCAATAGGTACCTACTTCTTTGAATAGATATCATTTGAATAGGCTAGAAAATAGATCACACATCACCCAAATTTTTTGGGCAACAAATCCAAATGAGGTTAAGAAAAAATTAAAATCATTTTATCTTTGAAAAAAATACAGGTAGTAAAAGCACAAAAAGTTAACCTGGCCCATGAGGGGATCGAACCCGCGACCTTCGCGTTATTAGCACGACGCTCTAACCAACTGAGCTAATGGGCCGATGAGCGTGATGACGAATTTACATAAGTAGGTAGTACGGACACGATTTTTGATGTAAGCTTTAGTACAGGTGGTGAGAAAAAAGCTTGCATGTACATAGTTATGTTTACATAATATTTCTGCAATATTTTTTATTGTCCTAAAGTGTCAGTGTTCTGAGATACCGAGGTAATTGAAAGTATGTTGAAAGTAAAGATGATAAATGAAAAATATACTTCGTCCTTCATATCGCTTCATACGGCAAAGCCTTAGCCCCAGTAAGTGCATGAAAGGAGCCTTTGAGGCGCACTTTAAATCCTTTCACCACACTGGTTTGAAAGAACTAGTGACACGGATAGTATGTAAGTATTACCAGTGAGACAGTACGGCCTACTAACAAAAATAAGCTTATCTAAGTGCTTCAAGATAAAGAAAATTAATAATTAAGCAATAATAATACCGCTAATTTTTATTCGTAACACTTACATTATTTATGTAAGTATTCTATCAGCCATATGGTTCCCATAGTACAAGCTTTGCTTAGTTTGGGACTAGATGGTGTTGTGTGAAATGTCCTCAAATATTTACTAATTTATCGTTTTTTTTTTATATTAGTCTATGTGTTATTATAACATAATTACTATGTATATTCCTAGTTTCATTTAAATCCGTTTAGTCGTTACGGCGTGATTCAGGCACAAACATTATTATGTATGTTCCACACATCCTCAAAATTTTTCGCATCTTACTTTTATAAAAAATGCGAAAGTTTGTGAGGATGTTTGGACGTTTGTGCCTCAATCACGCCTAAGCGGCTAAGCGGATTTGAATGAAACTTGAAACATACATACCATGCGAGCGAAGCCACGGGCGGCAGCTAGTTTATAACATAAGAAGGATAATTTGTGGAATAAGTGCTGGGCAAGCCTACTCCATCTTAATTTGTCCCGGGCACTACAGCGTCCCGTCTGTGAAGGTAAAAGTTGCCTCCTGACGCTGTATAAATCATCTACTATAGATGGTAAATGGATATACCTACTGCTAGAGGAAGGCCAAGGAAAAGATGGATGGATTGTGTGAAAGAGGATATGCGTGTGAAAGGAGTGAGTGCGGAGATGACGAGTGTCAGGAGAAAATGGAAGAGGGAAACATGGTGTGCCGACCTCACCTAGTGGGATAAGGGCAGGAAAATGATGATGAGATGGTAAAAGACCATAATTTTAGGATAATGTGAAGTCAGAGCGTGAAGCATGGTACAAATTATCTGTCACGCACGGCAGTGAGTGGCGCGCGTGAATTATTACAAAGATACCTAATCAGACAGGGTTATCTACTGTCACTATTAGCTTACTTATTTTTCGCCATTGTTTTCGTTTTAAATAAAAACACTAATACACAGAGGTCACCGATTGTTCCTGTTGGCTAGGGTTGTCAATTTCATTTTTATTTTGAAACAATAATTCTTTTTTTTTAATATATATTTTTTTATTTGTAAGTACTTCATTAAATGAAATTTACGTACATATCACGCTCATATCCCTAATGAGTTGGGCAAAGCCACAAGTTAGAAAACATGCAGCTATTTTTGATTTAAGATGGATTGGATATGGTGAAACATGGTGACGGTGATCAGCCTATCGCCCATATAGATGGTCCATCATGTTGGGAGGATACTATACCTTAGTCCACTTTTACAACAAGCTCAGAGAGAGAAGCAGCTGAATAAATTCCAATAAATTTCATAAGTTGTGTCCATTTATTATTAATTTAATAAAAAAAAATAGATATTGTTGATTACAAAACTTAACGTAGGTAGGTACTACTCCTAGTTATGTCACTAGTTCTTTCAAGCCAGTGTGGTGAAAGGATTTAAATTGCGCCTCAAAGATGCCTTCTGTCCAACTTATCGCACCTAATAAAATAAAAATGATGGTGTAAGAGAGGCAAAAATTGTATGCTATGTATTTGCTAATTCTTGGTACAGAATGAACAGAGATCAGGGTGTTTTTATAAACTTAGATAACATTCGTTTTATTATAATAACAATCAATTTATATAAAAACCTACTTGACAGTCATTTTCATAGAGGTAATGTTATCTGCTAAAGTTTAAAACATTTTATCCTTCCTACTTTATTACAAATGTGAATATTTGTATGTTAGTACCTCAATCACGCCTAAACGACTGGACGGATTTGAATGAAATTTGGAATATATATTGTACACACATATACATAAATATCACCTCTTTATCCCTAATGGGTTAGGCAGAGCCACAAGTTAACATAAGAAAACTTGCGGCCACTTCTGATTCAGTCCCAAGATGGATATGGTGAACCATATTGTACATGTGCTCAAATAACATATAAATAGGCTGTTTTTCATCCGGATATACCCGAGTGAAGCCGCGGATGGCAGCTAGTAATGCTATAAGTAACTGCTAGAATGACAGTCGGAAGTGTAAGTATTCAAAGTCCCAAGGAGATCCAAGTTTTCCATAAGATAGATTGTGTTAAGATAATTTTTTTTTTTTGATCGAATTTATTAAATCAACTTTGTTATTTTTTGACAAAGGTACAAACCAATATCAGTAGGTATCAACACAAATATTCAAGTATACGTGCCGTGACCCCGGCGTCGCAAGCGCAGACTTATGCTATCATTGTTGACATTTGCCAATCTTGCTGTGTCGAGAGGCATTTGCGTAAGCCCCTTATCTTCAACCCAGCCAGTGGAGAGCTCTCAAATGTATGAAAACACAAGCAGGGACAGGCCAAGAGTACTGGTCTCCCGTATCAGCTAGGTAGATAACGTGGGGGCTTAGAAATTGTAAAGTCGTTAGTCGGTGATGGATCGTCGCCGACTGCACACCTCTGGGAGAGATTTTATTAAATTTATCAAAAAAATACTCTTCCCTTAGCATGAATGAGTTTGTATATTTAGAGTAAAGGAACTAAATTCCCAAATTTAATCATAATTTACTATTATTACTGGTATCCAGAAATTGAGAACGGTCAAAAATGTTCATTGATATACCTAATTAATTAGGCTTGTCATAATAATACACAGCACTTGTGACTTTAGAGACAAAACAAATTGGTAGACTGAAAGTTCAGTATTTTTACATTTGTACCCAAGAAGATAAGTTCTTTAAACCCAATTAAGAAAGATTGCGGAATAAATAGGTAGGTGACATGTTATTCGGCAATTAACATTTCACACTTTGTTGCCAAGATGATAAACTAGATAGCTAGTTTGGTAAAAGTTTATTTTGACCTTATCCGGTCCTAACGTTTTAATTGCTTAAACAATTGTTTTCTTTAATTAACGTTTACAACTCTGATAATGGAAAGCTCACTAAGTACATAGTTACTGATAGCAGTATGATGTGCACGAAGCAAATATGCGTGAACGTACGAACGTTTTATCTGTGCAAAACAAAGCCACGCGGAGGGCGCGTGGTCGTCGCAACGACTCTTTAAAAATAGAACGCAGCGAGTTACCAACACTACACTAACCTAGGGTTGCCAGATGCCTAGTATTTTACCGGTTACCCCGTTATTCAGGAACCATCTAAAAACCCGTAATTAGCAAAACAAAATACGGGGTAAAGAAAACTCCAGTATTTATTATAATTACGGCAGAGGCTTGCAAGTCTTGCAACCTGTCACGTATGCAGTGCTAACTACTCCAACTTTAGGCATAGTATCAAAAGTTATGTTTGGACGTGCCTTTTACCTACTCCCTTAGTCACTATCAACTATCAGGAGAGCCTGGAGATTTGAAAGGATATCTGTGCCTGGGGATAATCGTGAAGCTCTTTTCTTGCTTTCCATATAAAATAAAAAACGCGTATTTTTCATGCTGCCTCAAATCAAGTAGTCGCAGGTGGCAACCCTACACTAACCACTGTAACATGACCTCCCCTGACCCCCCGTCTCTGAACAAAGTCGAACATAGAGACGCGTCTATTTCGAAATTTGGAGGTCAGCATTACGCTGGTAGGTACTTGTTTAACACATTAGCTCCGAAGAACCACGCCCTGATGATGTTCGATGCGCCTCGCGTTCCAAATTTGATATTCTTGGCACGGCTCTTCGATATTCAGTGTATTTGGCGCTGTTATTATGTTTTTTCTTTTAATTTTATGTTGTGATGCACGGAATTCGTACGAATTCTTCTTTTCTGCAAATTGCAGCATACCTCATTAAAAGTTTAAATAACAGAAACGTAAATATTTGTCACAACATAATTCCTTTGTTTACGCGTAACTTGATTTGAGTAGGTCATTATAATTTCATTATTTTTATAATAAAACTTAATTAAAATAATTTGTTGATGTCTATGCACTACTCATGAAAGTACTAAGTTACTTACTTACTTTTTCTTAGTTTATTTTTATTTATTTTTGTTTTTAGATATATGGGTGATGTGGTTGCTTACTTAATATTTTTCTTTTTACATTCATAAACACCTAATAAAAAAAACTTTTTAAGTGCAATGAGGTACCATACCTCTACTTACCTATTTACATATTTTTGTAAGTACAATCTGTAATTTACTAATTATTGGTGGCTGGATAGAGCAATGGTAGTCTAGTAGGAGCGGCCTTGCTTTCCGATCCTAAGGTCGTCGGTTCATATCCGGTCGCGCACTAATAAATTTTTCTTTACAAAAAATATTGATCGGTAATAACAAACACTCAAACGGTGATATACAACATAGTGCGTAAGAGAAACTGGAATCTATAAAATTCGAAAAAGAGGCACAAAAGAGGCTTTTAGGTGCATTTTAAATACTTTCACCAGACTGGTTCGAAATTAGTGACACGACTAGATTACATGGTAATAAATTCTAGGGTCAGCGTACGAGACTTAGAGAGGATATAAAAAAAGATATATTTTGACAAGTTGCCTTTTCTTATTTCTCTCTTTTGAGGACCTCGGTGGCGTGGCGTGCAAGTGCTCGGCTGACACGCAAGAGGCGCGGGTTCGATTCCCGCTACGGGAGAAATATTTGTATATTCTGCAAATATTTCTTCCGGGTCGTGGTGTTGTAGCATTAAGTACCTATTATAAGTATGAATTTACAAAAAAAAACAGTAGTACCCATAGTACAAGCTTTGCTAATCATTAAAACTAATTACTATACATACATTCACTTGTAGGTATTTCCCTAGATTATATTTGTAGGTATTAGGATATAAGCATCTGTGACACAGCTGACAGATTAAAATATAAGGTCAACGCAGTAAGAGAGTGCCAAACTGAGATTAAAGATGATCTAATGGATTATACAGAAGCATTGGTTCATTTTATTTATATTTCGTAAGTCAATGAAAACAAGATTAGATAACTTATCCAATTGCTTCATGGCATTGACAGTACGATACTAAAAATAACAATAATATTGAAAACTTATTTATCTAGCATTCGTCGCAGTAGTCGTTCCAGAAAACAGCGAAAACAAGGAACTAATACGTCCTACTATATCAGTAGGTGCGTTAATTTGACACAGAACACAAGACACAACAAAAATAGCAATAGGGTCAAACAAGAACAGAAATAGAAAACATGAGATAATAAATTGGTATTGATTTGTGCTAATTAGTTCCCTCTGTGTCGTGTGGGACAAACAGCTCTGCAAATTTGTGGAAAGCAGCGCTGGTTTTCAGGCTGGACCCGAAACGGATGACCCCACAAACGCAAAACAATCCCTGTAAGATATAACGAAATTAGTAAGAAAAATGAGCAAACAAAATTTTACAAGTCAATTCTAGTAAGTAGTAAGAATGGCGGCCTTGCGAAAGACACAAATCTACAAAGAAAGACTAGGCAATACGGTTTTTCTTACCATCGCCTACTCAAAACGGGAAAACTATCAAACAATTATTATTATTCTATTTTTGGGAAGAGAGACAGATTGTCTTAGACCTCCATACTGCTCTACCTAGACTTTCATTTCGTTCACTTATACAGAACAGAACATAATTATAATAACAGAAGCGTCGATTCTAAATTCATACAGCGGGGCCAGTCACCGCATCTTGCATAAAAAGGTTTGAAACAAGACGCAGGCGATGGGCGCGTCAGTCGGCCAACACGCGGTCGCAGCGTGAAAACTGACGTCAGCAACGTCAGTCCGCGTCATGCCGCCAAACCCGACCCTATGCCATCAACATACAGGTGTTAAACTATTGGCCAACTCTGTACTTTTCCGCTTGCGCAAGACCAGCTTAACTTGCCGGATTTTGCAGTAGTTGCACAAAAAACAAAGCTATAAAACGCGAGGAAGAAAAACCAGACGTCAGTGCGTTATCTGAATGTAAATATACCGCGGTATCGCACCCAACCGAGGATATATAAGCGCGAGCGGCGGTGACTCCACGCCCAGTGCGGATCGCACGGGCAGACTGAAAACATCAAACAAAACAAAACACACCCAACAGAAATACACTGAAAACACACATACATTCATACTACACGATAAGCGAGCTTGTGAACACGCGTACTGAGCGTGATTGATAGCTATGAGTAATGAAACCACACAAACAGGATTCATGATCGATGATACACAAATGTCATTTCACCAAAAGGTGAATCAGCAATGACTCACTCGTAAAGGGATATCCCAGGAAATGACAAATTGATTGATCAAACTGATAAAAACGTAAACAAACTGCAGATCAATGCACTCACACGCAGCAAACATAAATTATCAATTAGAGTCTGCAATTACTATCCAATTACCCTTTAACTTCTAATATACCAAAACAAACATAATGAAAATCAATTAATTGAATAAGAATATAGGAATGGGCCGCAAAAGTTCGAAGAACTTTACATAGGTCATGGTTAACTTGTGACTCATTCATTTGTAAAAAGGAAAAATATTCAAGGTATTTGACAAATTCAAGCATAAGATGAAGTCAGGGTAAAAGAACTGCATTTTTCAACTCTTGTACCTTCAATAATTTACGATCATTAGCTAATACTGGACGCTGTAGTGCCCGGGACGAATTAAGATGGAGTAGGCTTGCCCAGCACCTATTCCATCCTCTCAGCTTAGTCGGCCTTGTCCACAGGAAAGACATGGCGGAGCTGACTTGGCCACGGGTTTCCTCACGATGTTTTCCTTCGCCGTTTGAGAGGACTGGTATAGCGCACACAAATTTTTCGCACAGAAAAATCCATTGGTACACGATTTGAACCCACGACCACGACCTTATGACCGGAATGCGGGGTCACTAACAACTAGACCACCAGTGCTCTCAGGGATATTGAACAACTAACACTAAAATGTTATGAAAGAAAAAATCGCTAGTGACTCAAGATAAGGTGATCCTACCAAGCTCATGAATTTAATTATGTTTTCACGATATTTTATCGGACGCCCTGTAATTTCAACATCAAGCTTTATGTCAAAAAAAAATGTATTTGGCAGTTATTGAACCAAATACAAGACTTTAGAAGCTATTTCGAGGCTAAACACTGTAAATCGATAGACAGTTCAAAATGTTATCCATACATACTAATATTATAAATGCGAAAGTAACTCTGTCTGTCTGTCTGTTACCTATTCACGCCTTAATTGCTGAAGAGATTTTAATGAAATTTGGCAAGGAGATCTATTTCATCCCTGGGAAGGAAAGTTTATTTTTTATCCTGTAAAACGATCCCAAATTGAAAAAAAGGATGTAAAAGGATAACCAGGATAACGCATAAGTACTTCTTAGACATTAATTTATGACAGACAGTTAATTTGACATTTATAAGATTTTGATAATTGACAATGTCATTCATATCAATCGTCGTCAGCAGATCTCTTTTTCTTGCAGGGCTGTGGGTAAGGGCCTCTAGCTGGACCGATTTCATGGTTTTTGATTTGTCTCCGGCCTGAATTGCAGAATAACTACCTAATAAAACATTTGAAAATTTGCATTATTAATTCTAAAGCGGTACGAAGTTCGCGGGGTCAGCTAGTAGATAATAAAAATAATAATAATTTCTAACATAATATTGACACAAAGTTACGTCACAAAGATCCTTGAAATAATACGATACAGGCTTGCCTCGTGCGTGGACCACCAGCAAATTCCACTGTAACTTGTGTTTTTTGTCAATAAATATATTTGTATTTGTATATTTCTCTGATGGACTGGGAGTAAACGAAAAACATAGAATGCATCCAGCTGCTTCTCTCTCCGAGCATGTCGTAAAAGTTGACTAAGGAGTACCTAGTATCTTCTGCAACTTGATCATCTATATGGGTGATAGGTGATCAGCCTATCACCCATATAGATGGTCCATCATGTTGGGGACATCATCATTTAATATATCGATTATTGATAAATACTTCTAGATTGTTTTGCATTCTAGGGCTTATAAACAGAACAATATTATTTGCAATGAAGAAAAATTGATATTGCTCGTAAAATAAAATCGAGACGCCATGCGCCAATGAGCAATAGCAATTTTGCTAAATCTGATACGTACTTGACGTTTTTAACGGCATCTATGAGATGGATTCGTTTATAATCGGGATTAATATACTGTGCTTGTGTGTGGTATGCTATAATATATATTACTAGCTGCCATCCGCGGCTTCGCTCGCGTGGTATCCGGATGAAATATACCCTATATATTATTCCAGCACATGTACAATGTGTATTCCAAGCTTTATTCAAATCAGTTCAGTCGTTTAGGCGTGATTGAGGCACAAACATACAAACATCCTCACAAACTTTCATATTTATAATATAGTAGGAAGTAGGATAGCTGTATCTGGGGTTACTCGAAGATTATTATAGAAAATATATCGTAATATGCCTTGCTATAATATATTATAGCTACGTATGTGACGGCCTTTACTTTACTGCCAAAAAAGCAGTATCAATGTTTTAATGTTTAGAGGTTTGTTTATTCCAAAACTAACCTTATTTTGATGGTAGAAGGTGGATTTTCCTCTGTATTTTTTGTACGTTTATTCGAATATTCTCGCTCAAGGTTTCGACTTATTTACTACTGAAGGGTAACAGATGTTCCATTGTTAACTTTAGTCAGTGTTATATTTTTATAGAAAAAAAAACATCAGACAAGTGCGAATCGAATTCGCACACGAAGGGTTCCGTACCATCGTACATGTACTAAGTATATAAATGTTTCTTTTATTTAATTTAATTTTTATTATTTGAGAGCCGAACCCGCGCCTCTTGTGTCTCTGCCGAGCACTCGCCCGCCACGCCATCAAGGTCGTCATATTAAATATATCATATTGAAAATGACAATATAATACAAAACTCTAAAAATCTTCCTACTGAAATCTACCCGGTCGGTAGAGTCAACTAAAATTATCTAAAACCTTTTGCTATTTATAACCACTCTTATCATTTTTACCTTTTCAATCATTTAACCAAGTATTTTTCAGCCAAACTGGAGATATAATAGCATAAGTAAACAAACCGTAGCGTATTTTTAGTTATAACGATAAATTCGCTTTAGTTTTGAGGTGCCAATTACTCAAATAAGTACATTTGTTATATTTTTTTTACATTCTTTCTGATTTAATTTGTATTATTTGTCTGACTGATTGTACCTACGTCCGAAAAGGGCAAACTGTTTGTACTTTTTTACTTTTCCTAACAACTTATAGTTTCAACAGTTAATAATAAAGATTATTCTATTCTATTCTATAAGTAAATAAACCTCGCAATGTAAGTTTATAAAACTCAAAGTAACTATTAGTAGGTACTAGGTACTTAAAAGTTCCACTAACATGTAATGTAAAAGTAAGTTTTAGGTTAAGTATGGACGGTTTGTTTACATAAATTGTATCCAGTTTGGCTGAAGGATAGGTACCTAACGTACCTACAAGAGCAAACCTATGGGATCTGTGTCAATATTCTGTTGCATTCTCGATGATATAGAAAAGGTACAGTAGGTAGTGCTCGAACCACAAATATAGTGCGCATCGGCAAACTTCGTGATTTGTATGAAAACAAAATTTGTCCGCATATGCAACTACTTAATAATAACTAGCTATAACAGAACCAACCCTTTAAAAAATAAGTATCTTTGTCGACTTTTACGACATTCTCTGTCTATTTCACTTTTCGTTTAGCATTTTTTTTGCTTTCATAAGCAAACAAAACATACTATAACTAGTTGTCAGATTACATATACAACTGTTGAACATTTTCATCTATAATTTGTCCTGTGGACAAGGCCGACTAAGCTGAGAGGGTGGAATAGGTGCTGGGCAAGCCTACTCCATCTTAATTCGTCCCGGGCACTACAGCGTCCAGTTAGTGAAGGTAAAAGTTGCTTCCTGACGCTGTATAAATCATTTACGCTGTATATAGATGGTAAAAGGCCTTAGTAGTAGTAGTAATATTAGTAGTAGTGGCATCAGAGTCACATATAACAACGTTTTTAGACATCTCATGAATCTGAAGCGCTATTGTAGCGTTTCAGAAATCTATACTGATGCCCGTGTTGACTCTTTCCACGCCATCCAGAGAAAGAGAATAGCTTCGTTTATGTCCAGAGTTGACATGTGTAAAAACACAATTGTAAGGAGTTTGCCGGATTTTTTAATCCTGTCGGATACGTACGAACGGTGGGTGGCTATTGCCACCTAGAATGTGTTATTTTATTTTATTTTTGGACGTAGGTACTCTATGTGCCTACCTTATTTCTGTGTATTTTTAGTTTATATTTTTTCTAGTTTAGTTTTTTATTTTTCTTCTTATTGTACATTTAATTTTATGGATCTCGTGTCTGCAAATAAAGAATTTATTATTATTATTATTAGCTCATGCTCAAACTTCCCATGCTAAATGAAAAATCTTCCAACGCCACAGAATTTGCAGTAGTGTCGCGGGCGCGGCGGTGACGTCACCAGCACGCAAGCCGCGCGTGTTTAGCACGCCTACAAATGTGTGCTGCCTGCCAACTGTGCCACGCTTTGTGTCGATTCTATTTTGTCAAAAGCCTATCAACATTCATACAATACCTGTCCAGCCACCAAAGCACTTCACCATCTTCCTGCCCTTATCCCACTCTATGTGGGGTCGGCACAGCACGATCCTTGGACCATGCTGTAAGAGTTTTGGCTAAGGTTTTTTATGACCGGCAGGTTGCCTGACGTCAACCCTCCTTGGGAATACTTGTTTATTGTATCTCATCATGTTGGAGAGGATACTATCCCTTAGTCGACTTTTACGACATGCTCGGGGAGAGAAGCAGCTGGACGCATTCTATGTCTTTTCTTTACTCCCAGTCCAGCGAAGAAGTAAGTCCACCACAGCACTTAATGACTAAAATAAAAGTAAGTTCGTATGAGCTAGTGGCCAACTCTTGTGACGGAGTTTTTAGGCCGCCTACATGCCTCTGTCGTGGCTTAACGACTTACAAGAGAAACAGACAATTTAACGTGCCCGCTGAAGCACGGAAGCACTCAGCTCGTAATGCCACTGGCGGTCACCCATCCAAATTGTGACCGCGCACAACGTTGCTAACTTAAACAATCAATCAAGAACAAGCCACGAGCGCTTCTATGTCTAAAATGAACGATATCTACACTCCTATTATAGACACCATTTATCAGTACTTAGAACATTTAACGCATATCTAAAGATCACTACCTACTGCTTTGAGGACACAATAGGTAACAGTGATTTAGTTGTAAGAGTAAGTTAATATAATTTTAATAAAACTACGAAGCGTGATGCAGCACTTTATGAAACCGTGATGCTCACAGACTCGGGTCCATGTTGATGATCTCAAAATCTTTCTCGACCTTCGCCCCGTTAGCTTTATCACCTACAGCATCATCTCAAGCAAAACAGCCAAGCGTGACTTTTTACCTGTATCTTCCACGCTTCGTCGCGTTACGAGGTGTAAATGCAACGTAGATTTAAGAGGTGTCCAAACTATCCCCGTGATTTTAAGGAATAAAAAAATTTTGACCATGACTTTGACTTCTCAGCTTGGTCGGCCTTATCCACAGGTGAATGGTTATTAGAGTCTGCTTCACGCAAGAAGTTTCGAAGGGGGCGCCGAAGTGTGTCTTCGTATTACAAGAAATTCCCGTGGAATTAGTTTTAGTATCGCCAAATCCCACGGGACTTTATTCTTGAAAAGGACTAGGTAATCCATTGGAAATAGGTGCAGAAATAGCGCCATACATTTTGGCAAACACAAATACACAATCAAACCGCTCAATATTTGATTTGATGACGGAAATCAAGGTAATTATTGCCTGAACCGGTTTCCACGTTTAACTGTGTTTTCAGAAAATGCGCATTATTGACCAGAAATACCTGTTAAAATTTATTGTTACATAGGTTAATAAATGTTGGACATGTTGTATACAATAAGTTGCCCAGCATGCTAGGCAAGCTTCTCCATCTAAATTCGTTCCGGGCACTACAGCGTCCCGTTAGTGAAGGTAAAAGCTGCCTCCTGACGCTGTATAAATCATCTAATATTGGTAAAGGCCTGTTTATATCAACGACCCCATTGAGAGGTCACCACACTTTCCCTATCTAGATTACCAAATGTCCTCGTATGTAACACAATCTTGGCAGGTTGCCCTTGCCATGGGCTCGGATTATCGACTTTTGGCACGAATCCTGGTGATCACTATTTTATCGAACACGCATTGGAAAAACTTCGAAGTTCGAAGTATAGTGTAATTTGCAGGACCTCGGTGGCGTGGCGGGTGAGTGCTCGGCTGAGACGCAAGAGGCGCGGGTTCGATTCCCGATTTCCCGCTACGGGAGAAAGGTTTGGTTCTGCATATCTTCCGGGTCTAGGTGTTGTAGTATTATGTATTACTTGCTTTCTTCCGCGGCTTCGCTCGCGTGGTATCGGGACAAAAAGTAGCCTATATGTTATACCAACACACATGCCAATAATATTCAAAGTTTCATTAAAATCCGTTTAGCTGTTACGGCGTGATTGAGGCACAAACATACATCGTCACATCCACACATCCTCACAAACTTTCGCATTTATTAAATTAGTATGTGTTTACAAAAAAAAGAAGATTCTATCAGCCATCTGGTTCCCATAGTACAAGCTTTGCTTAATTTGGGCCGCTGTGTGAAATGTTCACAAAATTATTTATATTTATTTATATATCTATGTATGTAATCAAAGGTTTAAACTAAACCTTGCGACAACTGCTACTAGTCGTGCGTGTCACTAGTTCTTTCGAACCAGTGTAGCGAAAGGATTTATAGTGCGCCTCAAAGGCTCTTCCATGCACTATTTGACATAATGTCATGTTAATGAACATTTTAGGTTCTAGGCTATTAAAGCCATGCCGGTTTCCTTCACCGTTTGAGCCGTACCTAGTACGCATAAAGTTTGCTGGTATAGCGACCTCGGTGTTAACGGATGAGTAGATGGCCTTAACCAACTGGCTCTTAATAACTGGATATAACTTACGCCCGGTTCTAATATTTTACTAATGGATGACAGACCATTACCATTAGCAACGTTATTAGCTGACGATATTAATAATATTAATATCGTCATATTATATGAATATCACTATATATTTTTTCAGAAAAACAACGGTGCTTTTGTGGTGACGACCTCGGTGGCGTGGCGGGCGAGTGCTCGGCTGAGATGCAAGAGACGCGGTTCGATTCCCGCTACGGGATAAATATTTGTATGTTCTTCAAATATTTCTTCCGGGTCTGGGTATTGTATTATGTATTATAAGTATGTGTTTACAAAAAATATATAAGTATATAAGTATATAAGTATTTTATCATCCATCTGGTGTCCATAGTACAAGCTTTGCTTAGTTTGGGGCTAGATGGCGCTGTGTGAAATGTCCACAAATATTTTTTTTTATTTTGTAAGCACGATAGATATTATCAAATAGCTTGATATTTAAACGATCTGACACATGTAAAGACTACGACAGACGTACAATGGCTAAACCTTTGATGTTGATAATTCTACTAATAAGGGATAGTATCCTCTCCAACATGATGAGATACAATAAGCAAGTATTCCCAAGAAGGATTGAGGTCAGGCAGGCGGCCTGTCATAAAACACCTTAGCTAAAACTCTTACTGCATGATCAATGGATCATGATCCTTGGATCATGCTGTGCTGTGCGGACCCTACATAGAGTGGGATAAGGGCAGAAAGATGATGATAATGAATTCTACTAATCTATCAGCATTTAGTTTCAATTTCAACCTGCTCATTATATGAATTAAATTGCTTTATAGATGCAGACAATGATGTAAATAAACATTGCAATTATTTCGCAACCACTCACGTGCATACCTATTAATAAAATATAGAATAGCAAAATGCCTTTAATGGTATTAGCTTTGCTAACGATGCTCACGTGGAGAATTGCACATACCTAGTCAATTTAATTTATTATTGTTATCATGGAAACTGGTGGCTACATCGGGCGTACCATATTTCTAAGATTCTATGTTAGTTTGTAGGGGGCAATCTTAGAAACCATTAAATCGATTAAAAACTATTTCATTGGTAGAAAGTCTTTATATATTCTACGGATCGTTCAAGTTTCTCAAAAAAAGTATGGCACTTTTAAACTGATAATAATGTAGCTATAAAAGTCATTTCAGAGTGTCATTTATTCAGAAAAAGAAGTAACATTACAGCAGTAAGTATATAATTACCAAGGCGTTACATTTAGAATTAGGTACATAATTTGAGGATATTGCATATAAAAATTATATACAATATGTACATACCTAGATAAGTACACAAGGGAATAAAAATCAACAAAATAATCCATACCTACTAATATTTTAAACGCGAAAGTTTTATGTACCTATCGATGTTTGGTACTCTTTCACGCCAAAACTACTGAACGGATTTGAATGAAGTTTGGAAAAAACATACCTAGTGCATGTGCTGGATTTACATAACATATTATAGGCTATTATTTAACCGGGTACCAGACGAGCGAAGCCGCGGTTGGCAGCTAGTATACAAGAAATTAAAATTCTTAAAAATCAAAAAATTAGCACATAGGTATGGATATCAATAATTATTTAGCTTGACGCTCATACTTTAGTGTCAAGCTTAATAATTATTAATGTCTTAAGTACAGTTTATGAACATCAGGAAACATCCAGGATTGGTAGTTATTAATTACTGCCATAGGCACTATAATCAAAACAACAATCAAATAAAAATATGGTATCCGTCAGTAAAATAGAGAAAACGGGCATTTTGTCAAGGAGATTGTATTGTAACCTGAAAAAATAATAGGGTACTCTCTTGCCTCAAAAAAAAACACGGACAAAGTCGGGGGTTATAGTAGTAAAATAAAATTAAATCTCGAATCGTTAAAACGTTTACACTGAAATAAGAACGTGGGTTTATAAACTAGTATCGTACGCCACAATTTCATCAAACAGCAGACGGGCATCAAACCCACTATAAATAGTCCACAGCACGAACATCTGTGCGAGCGAACTTTGTACCGCAATCGAAAACAAAATACGACAGAAATAACCACAAGAGGGGAGAATCGGGTAGGGTGGTCGATGGTCACTTGTCAACATGTGAACATGTTAGGTATAATGAACAATTAAATGGTCATGTGTTATTTGAGAGCACTATAATAATAATAATAATAATAATAAATGCGGACTTTTCACACAGAGTATAAAACAGAGTACAATTTTTCCTGCTAATGATATAAAAAACTGGTCAAGTGCGAGTCGAATTCGCACGCGAAACACATAAATGTTTCTTGAATGATACCTCCTTTTATTAGCCATAGAAATACTTACACACTTTGTGAAAATTTCAACTCTACCTATTACGGTTCATGAGATACAGCCCGCTGACAGACGGACGGACAGCGGAGGCTAGTAATAGGGTCCCGTTGGCACCCTTCGGATACGGAACCCTAATATAACAATTTATGGGGCATTTTTAATGGCTGAACCGGTTTGGATGAAACCTAAATTATTGTCCTTGTAAATATAACATGTAATACCACGCCAGAACGCGAGCATAAGATGCGGGCGGAAACAACAGAATTTTCGAAAAATTGTTGGATTAAGTACTACCATAATATATCTATTAGGAGTTAAAAATAACTGAGCTACTTATGATCGGTTACGCATAGGACCTCTGTGATGACTGAATAGGTAAGACTTATTATACAATCACGTATGCCATCGGGAAACACAAATTAATGAGCAACAAACAACAATTCAACGTTTCAAATACAAATGCAAAATAATACAAATAGAAAATAAATTATTTACAAAAGGAAATTTAAAGTATCACCTAGTAAATGTTACCGACAACCTCAGTGGCGTGGCGGACGAGTGCTCGGCTGAGACGCAATCAAGAGGCGCGGGTTCGATTCCCGCTACGGGAGATGTGTTTGTATATTCTGCGAATATTTCTTCCGGGTCTGGGTGTTGTAGTATTATGTATTTAGAAGGAAAAACATATAAGTATTGTATCCATCTTGGGACGATCGGTATTTCTAATGCAGAGCCACAAGTAAACATAAGAAAACTTGTAGCCACTTCTGATTAAGACCTAAGATGGATATGGTAGACCAGGATGACAAGTGATCAGCCCATCGCCCAGATAAGTGGTCCATCATGTTGGAGGATACTATCCCTTAGTCGACTTTTACGACATGCTCGGAGAGAGAAGCAGCTAAATCCATTCCATGCTTTTTCTTTACTTCCAGTCCAGCAGAGAAGTAATATAAATAAATAACACCCAACAGTCACATACATAGTCCTGACCCCACACTAGGATTCCCTGTGTCGTGGGTATCAGAAACTACGAGTGCCATGGTACCACAACACCCAGACCCAGAAGAAATATTTGCAGAACATGCAAACATTTCTTCCGCAGCGGGAATCGAACCCAACGTAACTGTTTTTTGAAAATCAAAAAACGCTTTATCATCAGACAGAGCATGATCAATTCAAGTTCAGACGGCCCACTTAGATTGGTGATCTCATGTATTTTCACTAGTACTTACTCAATAAAAAATTTTACTCATAAAAAGCAGGGAAAACCGCTCGTTCTACTAATTTTCTTGGAAAGTATAGTGCCGTATGAAATGTAAACAGAATTTTACATATCATTCCATGTCTTGATACGCTGGTGTAAGATTGTTTAATATATTTTTGGGAAAATCCTTATTTTGCTTCGAATACTCACGTAGTGCGAATTATCTATAGCTCCTAAATATAATTTAGCATAAAATTCAATTCAATTTTCACTGATAGTCTTTTAGGTAGTATTTATAAAATTTTAAAACTATTAGTATGTGATTCTAGAACTTCGTAATAACTGAGCTGATTTAGATGAAATTTCAGTTACCTCTTCTATAATACCACTAGCTCTTTCGAACCAGTGTAGTAATTTAAGGCTCATTTCGTGCGCTTCCATTAAAATAGAGGTAGCTCTAATTACCCAAGTACAAGTAGCTTGTTTTATAGGTATTTTTGGTGAGGATCAAACAGCTACAAACCCAAATCAAGGTTCTAATCAAATAATGTTGATTTTTTTTAGGTTTCTAGTCCCTTAGTGTGGGCGGCGATCTTTGGAATTGTCAGTTCGATCGTCGTAAACATATAAAACTGAGTTACTGAAATAGATTTAGTGCCTCTACGCCTAGCAACGTACAACAAATATACTACAAATCTAATAATAACTAATCAGTGCTAGCTAATAGGGAATATGCTTGTATTTTTTTTAATTTTTATTAGATCATCATCATCTCCCTGCCCTTATCCCACTCAAGTGGGGTCGGCACAACATGTTTTCCTCTTCCATTCCCCTCTATCAGCCGTCATTTCAGTATTCACTCCTTTCTTACTCATATCACATTCACGCAATCCATCCATCTCTTCTTTGGTCTACCTCTACCCTTGTATCCATCCACTTTCATATCTAACATTCTTCTCGTCACATGACATTTATCCCTCCGCATGACACGCCCATATATTTTTATTAGATGTTTTAAAGAAATAAATATTAGTGCACATTTCACAAAGCGCCATTTAGCCCCAAACTAAACAAAGCTTGTATTATGAGAACCAGATGGTTGATGCTCGGGACGTGAAGTAGCTGGACGCATTCTATGCCTTTTCTTTACTCCCAGTCCAGCAGATAAGCAGTAGTTGAAAATATTTGAAAGGTGGCAAAATGCAATAAGAGCACTAAATACTCTGGAACCTTCGACTGCCTATCTCATTCCACACCTGTTTTCATTACATGTTATCGAGAAAGTAATTCTTCAGCGGCGTGACGTCACGCGTGTCTTAGTCGTGATCCGTGCGTGGTGTGGCCCTGACACACCCGTGAAGGAAACGCGTCACTTTGTATATAATCATTTCGATACAAAGTGTACCTACGTTTGTAGATGTTCTAGGGAAAAGCTTAGATCGTCGAATTTTCTGTCTTTCATGTCTGTTAGATGTCTAGAACGTGGTGTTTTTTGACATAAAAGCGATTTTGCTACAGTAATGTACGATTCGTCATATAACCGGGTAATAATGATGACATAATTATTGCCGATTCCAAATTCTACTACCGGACTAGTGATCTTTTGTTGAAAAAATATGGCGTATTTTGTTTTCGAAAGGTGAAAGAAAACACCGTGAGGAAACCCGCGGCCCAGTCAGCTCCGCCCTTATTGACCATGTCTTACCCGTGGGTAAAGCCGACTAAGCTGAGAGGATGGTACAGGTGCTGGGCAAGCCTACTCCATCTAAATTCGTCCCGGGCACTACCAGCGTTCTGCTATTAGACAAATGTTGTCTCCTGACGCTATTATAAATCATCTACTAGCTTTTGATAGATAACATCGTTGGTATGGTAATGAACGATCCGTCATCCGTAAGTAGAATATTGGAAACAGGCGTTTTAAAATCCCTTTGCGTCAGCTAGTGAAAACCATTTTTATGAAGTTAGTACATTTTAGGGAGAAAAAAGGTTTTGCTGCCGATTCCGCTAGAAGTGGAATGTTTTATAGGTATGTTAGTCTTTGAGACGCACTTAAAATCCTCTCACCACACTGTTTCTAAAGAACTAGTGGCATGATAAGTTGTAGTTTGGTACGCTGGTGTTCTAGTTCAAGATTAATACTATGCCCATAATAAGTGACAGACAATATAGTACATTGACAAGTGATCATAAGAAACCTTGCAGCCAACTCCTGATCCAAGAATCCCAGGATGGATTGGTAAATCGTCTATATAAGTTGATCATGTTGAAGAGGATACTACTTCTTAGTCGTCTTTTGTGTCATGCTCGGGAATAGAAGCAAAATAGTGACGAAAAAATATGACAGACAATGGTCGGGAACTTCGATCATTTTGATCGAAGGTTGGGAAAATAAACTTTAGTTCATGAGAAGATATTGGAATGTTACAAGGTATTTTGTTTGGGTTTAAACCACAGATTGGGAATGCCATTGCGTTTTAATTATATTGAAACGAGATTATATAAACAATTTGTTAAGATTGCCTACACTCTTTGTTCTAGTTATTGAGTTATTTTTGTACAAAGCTTTGTAGTGTTCGGGCAAAGGTCAACTCAAGTTGCGAGTTTGGAAACTTTCCATGGCCGAGCCTTATATAGTTAAATTTTAAGGTTTACTGCAATGTTTCCGCCTCTTGAAGATGATGCAAGTCCCTTGCTACCACTGACCTGAGAAACTCTTTATTAAGGAATTTTGGAATTCTGGAAAAAAAAGGAATACTTCTGTGCTGGACTAGGAGTAAAGAAAAAGCATAGAATGCGTCCAGCTGCTTCTCTCCCGAGCATGTCGTAAAAGTCGACTAAGGGATAGTATCCTCTCCAACATGATGAGATACAATCTTGGACTTTTATTCGTCCAAGGATACAATAAGCAAGTATTCCCAAGGAGGGTTGACGTCAGGCAGGCGGCCGGTCTTAAAACACCTTAGCCAAAACTCTTACAGCATGATCCGAGGAGCATGCTGTGCCGACCCCACATAGTGGGATAGGGGCAGGAAAATTATGGCGATTTAAAAAGGAACCACGCAAGTTTTTGTTAAACTATGTTTTGCATACCTTCATAACGATTTGTTTATATTTGTCTTCAGTTAGTATCTTGAATGATACTAATTATTCTAACTTGTGAAAATTCAGCGGTATCGTAATGATAAGGCTGTGATGTCACCGCTTGTTATCAGCTGGGTTCGCGAGGCGGCGGCCGCAGCGAGCAGTCTGCTGCGGGCCCGCTCAGGACCCGTGGGCCATTCCGCACGCGACCACTAGCTTCCAGTTACAAAGGCTAGCCTAGCAGAGGATTTGTAGTGACCAGAAAGTAATTTCAACAGGAAGTGAGATCAGTGCATAGCCAAAGTGCAAGTGAAAGTGCAGTGAGACGGATTGCAGTGAAAACAACAGTATTGTATAAAACTCTTTTAATTCTCTGGAAGCTTAATCAGCTAATAACATATGCCTTAACTAGAGACTTAAGTAGTCAGAACAGTCTTAGTATGAGTAGAGCTATAACTAGGTAACGATCATGAGATCTGGATCACAGTCTTGTGCGCTCACGCGGATTGCACGGGTAGCGGGGTCGGGAGCAGGCGGTGTACGGGCGCGGGCGGGACTCTCTCCTTGGCGTGTCTCTTCACGTGCTTGGCGAGGTGGTCGGACCGCATGAAGCGGCGGTTGCAGACGCGGCAGCCGAACTTCTTCTCGCCTGTGTGGGTGCGCTTGTGCCGGGACAGCTCGTCCGAGCGGGAGAACCTCCGCTCGCAGCCCGCCCATGCGCACCTGAAGGGACGCTCGCCGGTGTGAGTGCGGGCGTGGGCCTTCAGGTGTGACGATTTGAAGTAATTTTTCCCGCAACCCGGATGGAGACACTCGTAGAGGCGTCGCCTGGCGGCGGGCGCGGGCGCCACCAGCCACAGGGCCGGCAGCAGGGTGCCCGGGACGAGCACGGCGGGCGCGGGGCGCGGCGCCAGCGGCACCCAGCCGGGCGCGGCCGCCGGCGCCAGCTGCGGCCCGCGCTGCTCCTCCGCCCGACTCTCCCGCGGCTGGCACTCCGCGTGTGGAGAGGGCACGCGGGCCTCCTCCAGCTGAGGGCTCGCCGGCGCGATGCGCTCCTCCGCAGGCGGCGACTGAGCCTGGCTGGCGATGTATTTCACTTGAGAGTAACTGTGGCCTCGGTTCATTTTAAATTTCAGCGTTTTGAGCATGTTCATGGCGTGCGGCGGCGGCGGCAGCGGCTCGGGGCTGCAGGTGCCATCCTTGTGGGCGCGCATGATGACGGAGGGCCGCAGAGGCTCCGGCGGGGGCGTGGCCAGCAGCAGGCGCGCCAGCTCCAGCCGGGACCGCTTCGCGAAGTCCTCCTCGCCCTCCGAGTCCGAGGGCTGCGGGGTGACGAGCCCGCCGGGCGGCGGTGACTCACGGTGGCGTTTCAACGCGGCCTTCTTTAGAGGCAGCTCGACCTGCGAGACAAAGACGGAACTACGTAAGTGAACGGTCGACAACTCGGTAGAGCACGCGCGGCCTGCGTGATCGTGCAAGGCGCGCTCTCATGCCGCACTTTCGATTGCACAAACGATACAATATTTGTAAAGGAAAAAAAAATTTTTTGAACTTTTTCATGAGTCGAAAAATAGCAAAAGTTTCGAAAACTCACTTTGTTTTCCATCAACGGGGGAGTCGATGGCGGGGACAGGGGACCGCAAACTTCTAGTACAGTAGACATATTGACTAAGTTGATATCATTCAACGCGAAAACTTTCTTTTTTAATTCACAAAACTTGCGCGGTCGCTCTGCGCTTTCGCTCCAGAGAGCCGTGTGGTTCCGCGAGCGAGTAGCAGACGAATAAACCGCTTCGCGAGTTTTCTCGCGACGAGGCATGCGAGGTCGCGGGGCGCGGGGGGCGCCGGCCAATGGGAGCGGGCGGCGCGGCCGCGTGCACCAATGAGCTGGCGGCGGATCACGCAGCGCGCGCGTGCCGGCGCGTGGCGTTCACGTGCACGGCGAGTGACGAGGCGCGAGGTCGCGCGTGACGTCACCGGCGCGCCCCCGCGTGACGTCGCGAGGGGCGCGGGCACGCCAAGGTCGCTCCGCCAGCGCCGGCCTGCAGCGGCAATCGATGACACCCGTCACACGACCGGCACACGTCTGCATACTGGCTTCTCTATTTTGACAGTTTTGGGGTCGTCGCCCTTGACGGCTGAGCTGCGTTTCTAGATCGGTCAAAGTGGGTCGCGATCGTATTGCCAATAACAGCCGGTGCGGACATCAACAACCCACAAGATTTTCCACAGTACCCACCTACCCAATTACCGTTTTATATTTGGTAGGTACTACCTCAACTTGCAATAATATTATTGTGTAATGTGTATTGTACTCGTATGATGCATGCAGGATAACAATAACAAGACTGAATAAGTATTATATTTTATTACATCAATGTAGACTAAATAGTCAGTTAGAGTCTCGATGTTGACTCTTAGAGTTAGCATCGAGAAAAAAGTATTTACGCCTATCGAATAATATTTTACGATTCATACCTATTTACTGTGCATTGACTTTTCCAGCGAGTTAGCGGTTTGCTACCGTTACAAAAGGAAGAAAACGTGCATTAGTCACGGCGCTGCGTGTGTGCGTGAGGTGCGCGTGTGTGCGTGCATCGTGAAAGTGCGTCCACAACTCCACAGAACCAGGCATAGTTGGTAGGGGACCACGCGACCGGCGAGTGATCACACGGACTGAGTTATAAGCGACTGCGTTTTTACTCGCGTTGAAAATTATGTACTAGGTACTTCTCTGCTTTTTATTTTTATTAATATAATATGTGCAATATTGTACCTAATAAAGAAAAAATACCTAATTGTACCTAATTCTAGATGTAACGCCTTGGTTACGACTGTAATGTTACTTTTTTTGGAAATAAATGACTTAAATGACAAGCGCGTTCTCGTGCCCTGTGCGCCACAGCAAAATTTCAACAAAAATACCTACGAAAAAACTAGTGTTGCCAAGAGTCCATAAATCGATAACACATCGTGACTTGTTTTTGTTGAATTTTATGCATTAAATTAAATTACTGCTGGAATATTTCCGCTTCTTGAAGATGATGCAAGTCCCTTGCTACCACTGACCTGAAAAACTCTTTATTACAGAATTTTGAATTCAGGGTGATTTAAAAATGAAGAAAAAGAGGAATATTTCTCTGCTGGACTGGAAGTAAAGAAAAAGCATAGAATGCGTCCAGCTGCTTCTCACCCCGAGCATGTCGTAAAAGTCGACTAAGGGTATCCTCTCCAAAATGATGGGCCATCTATAATGGGCGATGGGCTGATCACCTGTCACCATGTTTCACTATATCCATCTTAGGCTCAGACCAAATAAAAAGAAAAGACCCCGCACCGCGAACAACAAAAGTGAAGCCACCTTTTTATCTATGTGTGTGTTTTGAGGTTTTGTGTGCCTAGTAACCTAAAATTCATAGTAAGTATAATAATTAAGAAACTATGCTATTTGAAGTACTTACAAGTGAAAAGTGATTCCGTGAGACTTTTTATGTGATTTAAGACTCGTGACGAACTAAGAGCGATGAACATGGTTTTAGTGTAGATGTGTGCGTGAGCGTGTATATTTACTTGCAGGAGCACGGTTTTGTGTGGCTTCACTTTTGTTGTTCGCGGCGCGGCGTCTTCTCTTTTTATTTGGTCTGAGTTTGTATGTGTAATTTGTTATTGAATGTGTTTGTTTTTTTATTGTGCTACGGACTAAGTTGTCTGATAATAAAGATTTATCTTACTTATATTATAAATGCGAAAGTTTGTGAGTTTGGATGTTTGTGCCTCAATCACGCCTAAACGGCTGAACGGATTTGAATGAAACTTGGAATATACATAGTACATATACTGGATTAACATATAGGCTATTTTTTATCCGGATACCACGCGAGCGAAGCCGCCGGTGGCAGCTAGTATTAATATAAAACAAAATAAAGTGCCAACATCGCATTCTTATCACTTTTACCCCACACCAAGTCCGGCGTCCGCAAGTTCAGTTGTAATAAACAGTACACACCTGTGTTCGTGATTTCGATATTACGCGCACGCCTCGCGCTGACCGACCATGCTAACCATGGACTGGAAGATAAGCAGAATAACAATCATTAACTAATTTAGGTACCTATCTAGTACCTACATAATTATATAATATGACGCCCGTATCCCTAATGGGGTGGGCAGAGCCATAAGAAAACTTGCAGCCACGGGTATCAATTATTATTATTATGTATTTTAATGATTTTGTACTCCAGACGAATTTTCAAGTTCATCGCACAGCCTGTTAAAAAGTTTCCATACAAACTTAAGAACTCTCTTGCACTTCTCCTGGGTTTTTTTTTAAATATCAGAAAAATGTGTTTCATTATCATGGAAAGGAAAGTTCCAGAGTTGGTAGTGCGGTGTGTGTCATCGAGTTCCACGATGGTGACGCCCCCCGGTAGTACCACGCCAAGTTTGTTTGTACGGTTGTATGAGTATCTTACGGTAGCTCTGTCTGAGTCAAGTAATTATACGTATTCGGTGGAGCGATGATGATCACTGATTATGTTCCACGAAGTACACCGGTGAACTGCACGGAATATTTTGAAATATAAAAGGAAAGTGCGCTTGCCGAAATAAAATCGGTGATGCTTATTGATTTTCTAAATCTCGGTTTGATTGAACAAATCTTTTATATCATCTTTTCCCAAAATGACTGATTTTTAAATGCTTTTGTTCGTGAATGTCGTAAATTGTACTGTTGGTAAATTGTAGTACAGCACCGCAGCCATTAATTTCTTGCCCATAAAATGTATGACATGCATGGTAGGTTTGTTGCACAGATTGCACGGACGTATGTACCATAATATTAACTTCTGCCAAGGCAGAAGTTATTCAAAAACATGAGTAAGACTCATTTGAGTGTTCCCCTCCACGGAAATCTTTAGTAAAAGGCGAAAGATTTGTACGTGTTGAAGGGAAACCAGAGTGACGAGGACGGAATATACTGGCTGAGGTAACTCGGACGCCGTGTGTTTTCGTCAGCGCGATGCAGGATGGGAACAAAATGACTAGCGACATCTAGTTAGGTTTTTTGTAACTAAACTGCAATGCCGCTGAAAAATATATTTTGATGTTTTGTCAATGACGCTATCAACTGATGCCATAAATATTCAGAATGTTGTATTTTCGGATTTTGGTCGGTTCGATCCGGATGTGAAATATTTTTGTAATTGGTGTATACACCAATTACAAAAATATTTGAATGCCGTTTTATATCTTTTCAAAAATAATATGGGAATGTTGCAATTGTAATTTTGTTGTAATCTTCAGTATTTAGAGTACTTTCCCTTCGCCGGGTGACATTAAAAAAAACTCCACCCTGGAGCGCGATTCTTGAATGTCAATTGTGATTTCGAAATCACCGGTGATTTGTCGTGTGTTGATTTGAAAATCACTTTTTTTCAAAAGTCATATTTGTCATGTCTAAGTTTGTTTAAATGGGTTAAATCCTGTTGGTGGAATGAAATTGTCACAATCGCCTTCAAAAAAAAGAAAAGAAAATAAATTGAACAGAGCAAGCAACTGTCACTGACAGTGGCTAATGTTAATCAAAATGTTTTACCGGCCAGTATGCTTTTATCTTTAGTTGGAATCGAATTATAAAAGAAATTATTATGATCTGTGATTTTGGGAACATCCCTTGTCGCGCGTCGTAGTGTTCAAAATGCTTGCAAATTGAAATAAATGAAAAAATCTGTTAAAATTACGTTTCGAGTTTACATATTTTTATTTAGGCGCATACTATTCAATTTACTTTTTAGTGCCACCTAGTGAGTTTTTACAGAATTATAAACGCATATAGCTTACCCTCAGAGTTAGATGATGCTACATTTTGCTACACTCCGTATAATATTAGTTACTGCCTTTCGTACTTAGTACAAGGAAATTTGTGCAGATAGCGCTGTTGTACGGATATTAGAGCTGTGAACTTTACTTAAGAGAATTCCTGACCTGTAAGAGAAACTAAAATATACATTAGCTGCCGTCCTCGGCTTCGCTCGCATGATACTTGGATAAATATGGCCTATTTGTTATTCCAGCACATGTAGGTACCTACTACCTACTATGTACTATGTCCAAATTTGATTTAAATCCGTTTAGCACAAACATCCAAACATACTCACAAACTTTCGCATTTATAATATTACTAGCTGTAAGCTTACGTTGTCTGCGTGGTAGAATATTATTATGGCATGTTGTTGTCTTAAAGTTTAAAGTCAGAAATGTGTTTATTTATTAATACTTAAGTACTTGGCACGATGTAATGTGTTCGTGTCTCAATTCATAAAACTTTGTAGATTTTTAGTACCAAATGACATTTATATATAATAAGAACGATAAAATTAAAATAAGACAAATTTTGGCAGTCGGATTTTAAAAACTTCTGCCGTTAAAGACGTTAACAAAAACATGAGTAGGCCCCCTTCACGAAAATATTTTGATGTGGACGCAATAAACTTCGAAACGAATGTAAATTAAAATTTATGCATCTCGATATTTCGTAGACTTCGTAGAAATTGGCGCATAGAAAACACATGAATGAGCACCTACCTACTATAATTTTTTACATTATTAAAATACTAGCTGCCGCCCGCGGCTTCGCTCGCGTGATATCCGGATAAAAAATAGCCTATATGTTAATCCAGTACATGTACTATGTATATTCCAAGTTTCATTCAAATCCGTTAAGCCTTTTAGGCGTGATTAAGGCACAAACATCCAAACATCCAAACATCCAAACTCACAAACTTTCGCATTTATAATATAAGTAAGAAGTAAGATTTATACCTATCACGTAAATAATTATAAGTATTTACGTATTAACTTAGTTAAATATTATTAAAACAATGAAACGCTCGTGGCGTAGCTTGCAGGCGTTCTTGATTGATCGTTAAAGTTAAGCAACGTTGTGCGAGGTCACAATTGGGAGGAAAATTATCTCTGTAACAACTTCTATCGAAGAAGTACTTCTTCTTCGATATATTCAAAAATTATATTTCAACAAGGCGTAAATTTGAGGTCGGAGTATTAGGTTCACATAATAATTGTCCAAATCAACAAATCGGTGCTCGAAGAACTCAAGTTAGAGAAAAGGCCACGTCTGTCAACTGTGTGCCTTCGCAGGATACTTGAGTTCTTTGGACATATAGCTCGCAAACCCGGAGACGATCTTCAAAAACTCATCGTCACGGGAAAAGTTGAGGGAAGAAGGTCGAGAGGAAGGAGTCCGACGCGTTGGTCAGATCCGCAACACACTGGACATCAATATGTCAGAGGCAGTGCATGTCGCTGAAAGCCGGAGCAAATGGCGCAACATCGTGCGAGCAAAGTTTATTCCGTGATGGGTCACGACCCCCAGTATTGGGGAAAAGACGCAAGGAGGAGGAGTAATTGTCCATAGTACGGTGTTTTTGTCAGCGCGATTGTGGCGAAATGAACAGAGCCATCTAGTTAACAATATTGGAACTTTTATACAGTCAAAAATGCTCAAGGCAATAAACATGAACCAAAAAAGGTTTTTGATAATTCTATTTGCAAAATATAGTCAAAGTAACTTTAACAGAGGAATGCAATGTGCATTGTATTTTGCAACAATTTTTTTATCTGGCACAGCCCGAAAAATGTGCCTTTTGGAATACCTTGCAAAAAAAGATTACTTACTTCTTTCCTTAAAGGACCGAATTATACCACTTTTTTTTAAATTCAAATTCAAATTGTTTATTGCACTTAGAAATAACATTACAGACACATTCCTCTAACAAAGAGGGAATTTATAGAAAAATAAAAATTATTAAAAAACTACCCTACTAATATGGCACAGTTGAAACTTAAAAATACTTATACTGTAATAAACCACTCAATTTACTTCAATTGTTTTAAGATAAATTATAACGTTTTCAATTTAAAAAAGTCCGTACAAATAGTATTTTGCACTCATAATAATAATGAACAGATCATTTAGTGCCACCTAGTGAGTTTTCACAGAACTATAAACGCATATAGCTTACCCTCAGAATTAGATGATGCTACTTTTTGCTACTCTTCGTGTTGGTTACTGCCTTTCGTATTTTGTACAAGGAAATTTGTGCAGATGGCGCTGCTGTTCAGATATTAGAGCTGTGAAATTTACGTATGAGAATAAAATTCCTGGCCTGTAAGAGAAATTACAAAAAACACAAGCTGCCGTCTGCGGCTTCGCTCGCGTGATACTTGGATAAAAAACGTCCTATGTGTTATTACAGCATATACTATGTCCAAATGTTATTCAAATCCGTTCAGCAGTTACGCCGTGATTGAGGTACAAACATCCAAACCAACCATTACTAGCTTTAACCTAACGTTGTCTAAAAAGTAGCTTAAATGTTATTCCGTGCCATATTCTACTTCTGTAGCAAACTTCCTTGGTATCCATTCAACAGTTTTATGATATAAAGTATGGAGTAAGATATAGTAGGATTATATATAATTTAAATAGGATTTAAAAACTTAATAATTCTGTTCTAGAAACAAAAAGTAAGATTGTGGTTTTAGAATCTCGAGTTTTTTACAAGTGGTCAATCCACCCCCTAAATCCTAGAACGTGTAAGTAGGTATTTAGTTGGCTTGTCCGAAATGCTTTTAGTTTTTGCAAGTTACTTATTCCTACTTACTTAATAATAGCGTAGTTTATAAGATTCACACTTAGCGTTACGAATAGGTACTATTTACCAATAAGTTAGACATAAGTTCTTTGACCTCACCAAGAATCATCACAAAAGACAAAAGAACCAACTTTTAAAAGTAAAGTCAAAAAGCTCCCGTTAAAGTATTTTCGTAGCCCACTTTAATATAGATACCAGTTGAAGACCACAAAATGTTCATCAAGGGCATAGCAGAAGAGGATGAAGAAAATAAAATTCTATTCTATTCTATTCTTACTCGGGCCTTCGCCCGAGAAGCGCCTTTTACATAATTAACTGACATTTGTAACATTTATACACTACATAAAAAATACTTTATAAAGTTACTAGCTACCGCCCGCACCTTCGCTCGCGTGGTACCCGGATAAAAAATATCCTATATGTTAATCCAGCACATGTACTATGTATATTCCAAGTTTCATTCAAATCCGTTCAGCCGTTTAGGCGTGATTGAGGCACAAACATCCAAACATCCTCACAAACTTTCGCATTTATGATACAAGTAAGATAATCTAGAAATAAATGCATGATTAATATATTAATACTATGAATTCTCAATTTAAATATGTTATGGAATTAAGGCTATTTTCATTTATCAAATAAATTATGTTTATTTTTGTTATTTATCTTTATTATTGTCCTACATACGTCGCAAAACGTGGATATTCGCCAAAGCCATCTGCGAATAATTCTTAAGATACAATTTATGTACCTAAGCAAAAACCGTTGCTTATTTTTCACTTTAGTTTTAGGTAAATAAACCATGCAACATAAGTTTTCACACCTTAATTTAACTATTAGTACTACCTAAAATATCTATGAACATGATTGTAATGAAAAGGGCGGTTTGTTTACATAAATTGTATCTCCATTTTGACTGCAGTATAGCCAGTGACAACTCGTCTGAGCGCCCGTTGAAATCTTTTGTACCTACGCACTCTCGTCTCTACGAAAGAGTTACGTAGCGAAGGAGGATTTATACAAAAGCATAATTTATTCGAAAAAAGAAACATTGCAATGAAAATACTTGGAATACGTTGAAAAATACCACATGGTACCACAACACCCAGACCCGGAAGAAATATTTGCAGAACATGCAAACATTTTCTTCCGCATCGGAAATCGAAACCGCGCCTCTTGCGTCTCTGCTGAACAATCGCCCGTTACGCCACCGAGGCCTTCATGTATTTATGTCAATGAATTTATGTATTAAAGACTGAATTAATAAATCATCATCATCTTTCTGCCCTTATCTCTATGTGGGGTCGGCACAGCATGATCCAAGGATCTCTCCAAGGATCCAAGGAGGAGGCTAAGGTGTTGTATGATCGGCCGCCTGCCTGACGTCAAACCTCCTTGGGAATACTTGCTTATTGTTTCTCATCATGTTGGAGAGGATACTATCCCTTAGTCGACTTTTACGACATGCTCGGGGGAGAATGCACTCTATCTTGGACTTGACGTATCCAGCTTCTGCCAGCATCCTTCATGACGTTTGCCGAGTCGCGGTCTCTACTCGTTTACCCCAGCGGTTGTCGGTTCTTCGGCAGATATGGCCATCCTACTGCCACTTCGGTTTGCTTATTCTTTGAGCTATGTCGATGACCTTGGTTCTCTGTCGAATAGTATCGTTACGAATCTTATCCTTCAGAAAAACTCTGAGCATAGCACTTAAAAAAATAACTTTTAGACTTTAAAACACGTATGGACTTACATAATAATAATAATAATAAGAATCTTTATTACGGACGAAAGTTTTGCTTAATACTAACTTATTCTAACACTAATTCTAATTCATCCTTTTCGTCCGTTTGCCCTAGTTTGGCATAGGCTTCTTCCAACTTCTGCCACTTGTTTCTATCCTGGCAGTTCTTGGCCATAGCTTGAAGTCGTCTTCCCACCTTTTAAATGGTCTTCCGCATTTCCTTTTTCCATTTCGAGGTTGCTAATTTGTTATGACTTACATAGAGTGGGATAATTTGACGACCTCGGTGTCGTGGCGGGCGTGTGCTCGGCTGAGACGCAAGAGGCGCGGGTTCAATTCCCGCTACGGGAGAAATGATTGTATATTCTGCAAATATTTCTTCCGGGACTGGGTGTTGTAGTATTATGAATATGTATGTATTTACAAAAAAAAGTTTATAAGTATTATCAGCCATCTTGTGCCCATAGTAGAAGCTTTGCTTAGTTTGGGGCTAGATGGCGCTGTGTGAAATGTCCACAAATATTTTTTTAAAGAGGTTTTTAATGCAGAGGACGAACAAATGAACTAAGAAAGCGAAATCATTCATTCAAGAACTTTCATATTTTAAAGCATTTAAAGGTTTTTAAGTGTCTATTTTCGAAACTTGTTTTGAAACCAATGTATCTAATTAAATATCTTGAGATAAGAAATATGTAATAGATTGAATTTATCTTTCAAATTCGAAAATTATGCTTTTCAATGAGAAACTTTCTGTGTGTATACGTAATCAGATGTTGTTTACCGGTTTTTCTATTTTGAAAAACTTTTTGATGGTCCATCTATGTGGGCTAATCACCTATCACCATGGTTCACCGTTTCCTATCTGGGGATTTTAAATCAGAAGTGGCTGTAAGGTTTTCTTATGATATGCCCGGAGTTAAAAAAAAGTTACCTATAAAAATTATCAATTTAAAAAAAGTTGTTCGAAATTTAACAAAAAATGAGTGCAGGTACAAAACAATATTTTTATTTATTTATATACATTATTATTTTAAATACTGAGATAGGGTAGTCGCTTTGTATTAGACATTTATCAAAAATTCATTTTAACTGCGATTCACCATTGAAGGCCGTCACATAACGTAGTTATAATATATACCTACTATAAGGCATATTTTCTTTAGTAATCTTTGAATGACCACATACGCAGCTATAATATATATTATAGCACACCATACAAAATCACAGTATATTAATATATATTATAGCTACGTTTTTGGTGGCCTTGAAGGGTTATATTTATTATTATCAAGATTGAATATTTAATGTAATAGGGCAGCATAGGTATGATAAATCCATAATAAGATAAAAATAATAATTCACTTTCACACCATTTAAATGTGTTAAACCAGTTAGTTTATCTATAAATATAGTTCGATTAATATACCGATCTAATAATTTCCCATTCATCTTAAGTCTTGAATTATTTAAAAAAGAAAATTCCTAGCATTTTCTTGAGTCTACGAAGGTTCTACGCGATGCGGGAGGGGATGACTGTGGGCGGGGCGCGCGCCGGCCCAAGAGTTGCTAACACGCCTCCGGTAGTCAGTCGCGTGCTAACCGCCGCACGGGGCGCACGTCTCCCCAAAACCAACTTACGCGATCTCGTGTGTGAGTGTTGTGTCATGTTGGGAACAGGTGCACGGTGCTAGGTCATGTCACGAAGGAAGCAAAGCAACCCCAAACCACTGAAACGTGAGTTATGAGATAAATTGTTCTTTGGAAAAGTTTGGGAAGTTTTTTCCGCGAGTTTTTGTTTTGCAGTTTAGTTTGTAGATAAGGATTTAATTGTATCTTATATTAAAAATACTTACTTACCTAGCTACAGAGTACGATGAATGTGACGTAAGTTAATAGTCATCATTGTAAATTATGCTTATTATTCATGCTTTAAAATAATGTTATACATACCTAATGTCAATACAAAAGTTTGTCCTTATATGAAGCAAGTCATGACACCGACCAATAGAACCCAGACTGATTGTTTAAAGTCGACAATTATTACTTACCTTTCTGAACTGTTTAAGGTTTAAAAAGTATTAAAAAAAAGTCTACTTGTAAAGTATAACTATCATACAAAGTATAAGTCCTGAATTTAGGAGCATTTTGTAATACATGATCTCAAATTTTCATATCTATAGTCGGTCTTAAGAGTTTTGGTCCATGTAGATTTCACTAGCTGATGAGTATTGACAGTCTAGCTTCTAATAATGGCTTTGTGACTGGTATATTTGATAAAAAGTAGCCCGGATGTGGTTTCAGGTCATAAACTATGTATATTCCAAATTTCATCCAAATCCGTCGATCCGTTACGCTATTAACAACAAAAAATAATCACAAACTTCCAGAATAATCTATAAAATAATACGTTTTAAATCCATTAATTTTGTCAATTCAAGGAAGTAAAGTAGTTTGACTAGTTTTCAAAGGATTTCTTCTGAGATTATGAAAATACTCAATATTAAACATACACTTTATAGGAAGACTGTTACACTGACTGAATTAGATGACTCAATTGATCATGAACCCACTATGTATATACATAATTATGTACAATTTATTGTTATTTACCCCATTTTTCATCATTATATCATATTAGTCTGTTGGCATTTGATTCCGACTTAAATCTTATATTTCCGTCAGAACAGGTGCCCAAAACAGTGCTAAACGGTCACTAAAATATCTCAAGACTGTTCATCGTTCCATTTCAAGATATCCAGTTGGTAAATAGATTAAATGAAAATGAAGAGATGGCAATATTTCATATTTCAATTCCATTTTACAGCTGATGATAAAATATTAATTATGATTTAACAGCTGACGGTATGTAGAGTCGAAAGAAGAGAGGAATGGATTGCTTGAATGTTGGGGTGAGTAAGAAAGGAGTGAATACTAATATGACGGCTGATATAAGGGAATGGAAGATGAAATCATGTACCGACCCCACGTGGGATAAAGGTAGGTAGATGATGGTTTAACGATAAATAAAATGCTTAAAACTTATGTCAATAACTAGCTGCTGCCCCCGGCTTCGCTCGCGTGGTACCCAGATAAAAAATAGCCTATATGTTAATCCAGTACATGTACTATGTATATTCCAAGTTTCATTCAAATCCGTTCAGCCATTTAGCCGTGAAAGAGTAACAAACTTTCGCGTTTATAATATTAGTACGAAATTACATCAAGACCTATAGATCAATAAGTACTTACTCTATCTATAGATATATTGAACCTGTAATAGTTTTAAACGTGCTAAATCACGGTGGCATTTGATAGCCACGTGATTAAACAATTGCCACACGTCACAGGTAAGCAATAGTTACTAAAGCTAATACTTATTATATTAAAATTATGACATCAAGGTTGAATGTTGTAACTGTTTTGTTTTATGATTTTTATATAATGTGAGGTTGATTTTTATTTCGTTAGGACAAAAATTTGTCGGATTTCAAAATACTGGCCATATTTTTTCTTTTCCTTTGCCACTCAGAATGGCAATACTAAAAATACATTTTATACTTTTTGTTTTAAAGCGTTATGTAGTGATTTTACATATCGACGGCAAAAAGCAGAAATGTCGTATCTCAAAAAATGGCCTAAATGACTTAAAACTTGATTGTTGATAAAAAAAGCCGCGTCGAATGGTCTATGTCTCTACTTTCTACTTACTCCTTGATTTTTTCCTAGTTTTTTTTACTTTTCACACGACTAATTGCTGTAAATAAGTTTTTTGGCTCAGGTGTAAAATTGAAAATTTTGAGATACGACAAAATCGCTTTCTTCCGTCGATATCATAAGAATAATAATTAAGAACAGGAATGTAAAAGATTGTGACATAAATTATAGCGATACCTAAAGTCTATAAATGATTGCCTTTTTTATATAAACAAGCTGTCAATACCTATATTATTTTTTAAATGAATTTTAAACTTAATTTATTTTATTTGGGTTAAGTCAGTCGATGACGAAGACAATGTTTATAAAACGGTAGCTTTTGGCTTGTAGATAACATAAAATTGAACTTTATTTGCAGATATGTATAATTATGCAATCTACAGATAAGATAATTGCTCTATAGAACTATCTAAATCACTAACTGTTGTACTAATGCTTTATTCTTGCAAATATATTCTTAGTTTTTGAATAAAATGCTGTCGCTATAACTCTTGAAATGTGTTGTAGATATTTAAAAGTTATTTTTCCACATCTTTGCTAAATTAACTGAAAATATATTATTTGGGCAATATCCATTTGTATACAGTTGCAATAAAAACACTTGATATATATCTAAACTAATATGAATGATCCATTTAGCATACTTACATTTTTTTATATTTTTTGATTAAAAATGTATACCTATTTTTATTTATACGCTAGCTGAAAAAAGAAAAGGGCTATTTTTAGGGTTTTTCCAGCAATAATTCTAATTTTTCTCGCCGTAAAAACCATCCTTGAACTTCAACGAACATTTTAAAAAAAGATTTGGCCAAATTGGTCCAGGCGTTGTTGAGTTATGCGCTTACCAACACATTTTGCGATTCATTTTTATATTATAGATTTTCTTGCAACTCTGTCTAGACCAGTATCTTTACTTTTACATTTAAATATGTTACACGTGTTGCACATAAATAGGCATTTATCAAAGTATCTATGTCAGAATCCGGGTTAGATATATATAAAAATAACATTTTGTTTGTCCGATCGAATCAAAGTACGAGTTCGTTAAACCACTATCTCGACTTAATGTATTCTGCGATTGTCTGCTTATCAGCGGCTGATAACTAACAGTTCATTATTGTGGAAACTACCAGGATGACTTACCTACTCATTATTGGATAAAAAAATGTGGTTCTAGTTAAAAATGCGCTGTATAGCGGCGTAATGAAAAAGGTTCGTCAGTTTTCAAATTGATTCGTTAGACGTGTCGCGAGACATGTTACCTTTTCAATCTAAGGCACAGAACAAACTGTTGCATTGAAAATTATGTTTAACTGTTCGACAACAAAGTTCAAATTGACGCGTATCAAAGTTGTTTGACTATTTATCGTGTCATACAGGATAGTATGTTTTACTGAATCTTACTTGTTACTTATATTATAAATGCGAAAGTTTATGAGTTTGGATGTTTGTGCCTCAATCACGCCTAAACGGCTGAACGGATTTGAATGAAACTTGGAATATACATAGTTCATGTACTGGATTAACATATAGGCTATTTTTTATCCGGATAACACGCGAGCAAAGCCGCGGGCGGCAGCTAGTTAAAAATAATTGATTCTTACACTAGTGCAAGCGAAAACTGACCTCAAGGTAACGAACCTTTTTTTCGTGACTATACATCGAGTAACTTGACGATATCTGTTATAGTGTACACGCCAAGTATAACGGAAATATTACAAGGTTGATCAACCATGAGTGTTGTGTATTTTTGGAATTTCCATCAAAGTTTTCCATCATCATCATTTCAGCCTGGTATCACCCACAGCATACGCCTCCTTCCAAGTAAGATTTTTAAAGTCTGCATAATGGTTCTAGAATTACGAATTCCATTTAACCTGGGAATATCTTTCTACGTTTTGGAAAAGGGCCAGGTCAAGAGTACCCTAAACCGACGAGCATGCATGAGGAATGTAATGAGAGCGAATGAAGCGAAAGAAGTGTGTCAGGATCATAGCAAATGGCGTTCCGTGATCTCTGCCTACCCCTATGGGAAACAGGCGTGATTTTATCTATGTATATCCTTCCAAGATTTCTGAGTTCTACATAATGAGCTTAAAACTACAAATACCAACATAATACTTGTATAATTAGGCTTAAGTTAAGTAAAAAATATACATAATATTATGTAAAAATCTCTGTATCGTTAAAACTTAAAGAATCATGATGTAATTTGAAACAAGATCAAGACATCGTATTGTTTACTCATTTTTATTATGAGACAGACGGCTAGTGTATTAAAATTTACTTATTCTCGAGAATTATCGAGAAAATAATGATTAACAAAATGTTATGAAAGTAAAAGAAAGTCACGAGATAGCAATTATAATAATATCTCGTTCGCGACTGTGACCGCCTATCGCCGAGTAAACAATTCGATTATCAATGTCCAAGACAAACATGTTACTATCACGTGGATAAAATAAAACCCGGGTTTTAACGGTCAAATACCAGGAGTTCACCAAAATATCAAGAGCTGGTTCTTTCGGCTTCGGCCAGCACGCTTTTCCACCGATGAGCTGGATCAGGTATAGGCCATTTGCAACGGCCTTTAGATAGCCCGACTGTTTTTTTTGTAAATTATATTTGTACTAGCTTTCGCTCGCGTCATATCCGGACAAAAAGTAGCCTATATTAACAAGCTATGTGTGCTGGATATTCCAGCACACATAGGTACTATGTATATTCCAAGTTTCATTCAAATCCGTTCAGCCGTTACGGCGTGATTGAGGCACAAACATACATCGTCACATCCACACATCCTCACATCCTCACAAACTTTCGCATTTATAATATTACTAGGACTAGGATTAGTTGTAAGTTTACTTCTGTTCATACATACATACATATTACCACGCCTGTATCCCTAATGGGGTGGGCAGAGCCACGAGTAAACATAGGAAAACTTGCAGCTACTTCTGATTTGAACTCCTAAGATGGATATGGTAAACCATGGTAAAAGGTGATCAGCCCATCGCCCATAAAGATAAAAATAATAATAACGGAAATTTTTAAATGCGTGTTGGTCAATCAAAGGGATGGATGAAAGGCGACTGCATACAGCTAAGATGCGAATGTTGAGATGGATGTGTGAGGTAACAAGAATTGACAAGGTGAGGAATGAATATGTGAGAAGGGGCCTGAAGGTAGCGCCAGTGACGGATAAGTTGAGGAGCAATCGGTTAGCGTGGTACGGACATGTCATGAGAAGGGAAGAATGTCATGTGACGTAAAGAGTGTTGTTATGAATGTGGAAGATTTGAAAGATGACATGAGTAAGAAAGGAGGGAAATGGAAGAACACATGTTGTGCCAACCCCAAATAAAGTGGGATAAGTTCAGGGAAATGATGATTTTAATATTGGAACTAAATTTCTATACAGTTCACAAATTTAAATTTAGAATAATAGGTATAATTTAAAACTAGCTTACCTAAAAGTGTTTCTATGTTAAATAATGTTTTATGTTTCAAGAATGACGTCAGATTTTTTATAAAAATAATCAGTTGACCTTTGATTTTGATATAAGATTTTTCACCTCTTTAGATAAATATTTGTAGATAAATGAAGCAACTATATACAATGACCTATTTCATTTTAACTAATTATGCGTTGTATTTGACTGTTTGTTTAGTAACCTAGCAACGTAAACATAACAAATATTTAAAATTATTTTATTCTACCGATTTAAATAATTAACTTAAAAATTTGTTTATAAAGTAAAATGGTAATTAAATACAAATTTATCATAACTTTGCGGAACATCAAAGATGAATGACAAAAGTGAGCTGCCACCAGCGGCTTCGCTCGCGTGTTATCCGGATAAAAAATAGCCTATATATTAATCCAGTACATGTTGTATGTATATTCCAAGTTCCATTCAAATCCGTTTAGCCGTTTAGCCGTGATTGAGGCACAAACATCCAAACATCCAAACTCACAAACTTTCGCATTTATAATATAAGTAAGTTTGAATAAATGAGAAAGCAGGTGAATCGGCGTGAAAAAGCTAGTAAACACAGCTTATCCAATCACGAAGGTGGACGTATCTAGAGTAAAACAATCGTCTTTTTGATAATTCTAATTATTCTGTTGCGATATTATTCTGACTTTTAACCCTAGCATTATCAAGCTTCGCCTAACTTGGCAGAGTGACAGGTAGTCATAATGTTTTGTCACGGGATAGACAAGGACGCAAGACCTGTCAGACTGTGTTAATAAATAAAAATAAGGCTTTGAAAACATGCTATTTTACCACAGTATAAATTAATAAATAAATAATTATGGACATTTCACTCAGCGCTATCTAGCCCCAAACTAAGCAAAGCTTGTACCTACTATGGGAACCAGATGGCTGATACAATACTTATATACTCTTTTTTTTTTGTAAATATATACATATACTACATAGTATTGAAACACCCAGACCCGGAAGAAATATTTGCAGAACATGCAAACATTTCTCCCGCAGCGGGAATCGAACCCGCGCCTCTGGCGTCTCAGTCGAGCACTCGCCCGCCAAGCCACCGAGGTCGTCATATCATAGTGTTTTGGTAAACTTACTTTAGAGACATTGCTCAGCAAAACGTTAAAGTTACTTCTCTGCTAAGAGGAAGGAACAAGCATAGAATGCGTTTCAGATGCTTCTCTCCCCGAGCGTGCCGTAAAATTCGATTAAGAGATAGTATCCTCTCCAACATGGGCGATGGGCTGATCACCTGTCACCATGGTTCACATACCATCTTGGAAAGAACCAGGAGAGGATGCAAGTTGTCTTATCTTGTGCCTCTGTTCACCCCGCAATGGATACGGGCGTGATATTATGTATGTGTTCAGTAAAATTCATAATTTCCTTTGAATATTGGAACTGACCAATAAATAAACACTTGAGTGTTAAGTCTTGTATCAGATCTGATCCAAAATAACTACAAACGTTGTTGCAGTGCATTACAGTCAAGTGTACCAGATCAAATCATAGTTCTGAATTTAAATTCTAAACTCGGAATTCAGAATAAAATTGATATTTAACAGATTCTTTTATACATACATACAAAAAAATATTATCACGCCTCAAATATTATCTTAACGGTGTGGGCAGAGCCACAAGTAATCATAAGAAAACTTGCAGCCACTCTTAATTCCCAAAATGGATTGTGAACCATGGTGACAGGTGATCAGCCCATCGCCCATATGGTCCATCATGTTGAAGAGAATGCTATCCCTTAGTCGACTTTTAGAACATGCTCGGGGAGAGAAGCAGTTGGGCGCATTCTATGTTTTTTCCTAACATCCAGTCCAGCAGAGAAGTTATTCTATTTCTATTTTGTTAGAATGAAATCTTATTCTCCATGATTGAATTTTTGAATATTTGTAGGTTACTGGAAGTTTATCCAGTTTGACACTTCTGGTATACATGCTTACCCAAAAAGATTAGAGCCAAGGCAAATCAATTGACAAAAAAGATACAATTTCCACAATAAACAAGCGAACGTCAAAATTACAAACGGCTGAATACGAAATCGCGATGTAAAATCACATAAAACAGCCGAGGACAAAAGTGCAATCATTCTTGTTGTACATGAGTTACAATTTGTACACGACAGTACACCTGATACGCGGCGGGCGGCGTCTCAAAGGGTTATTGTGTGCCAGCTTTTACGCAAATTACTGCGCGTGCGACCGCCGGATACTTTGGTCAACAAATTGAATTTGAAGATCACATGACCCTATATGAATAAAATATTCATCATTTACTTGTCCCTCTTAATGCGGAGTCGGCTTAATTAAAAATAGGTAAGGTATTATAACTGTTTTAAACTGAGGCTTTTCATAATTTGAGCGTGCAGTACTATCGCGTCGGATTTCAGGTGTGTGAAAGAAAGACAGAGAGTATGATCGCGCAAAATATTGAAATCAGATAAACCACCAAATTAAATAATTGTCAATTACAATAAAGCTACAAAATGTATTAAGAAACTGGCTTCAACAACAAAATAAATAGATATTTTCTACCTATTAAAGTAAAACTCATCTGAAAATATGGTAGGGTTCTCAAAACATGATTTTTTAGATCGAATATTTTTTCCAAAGAAAAAATGTTAAAATTTTATTTTATTTTTCGTTATCACGATGAACCCACTTTAGTTTTAGGGAGATAAACTTCTCAACATAAGTTTTCACACCTTAATTGAACTATTACTACTAGGTACTTAAAAGTTCCATGAACATGTAATGAAAAAGTAAATTTTATGCGACCGAGATTAGTTTGGGGTATTTGGATGATATTTTTTATTTAATAAGGGTAAAAATATGGCTCAATTAACCTTATACCGTTTTTCTTGATTTAAAATAAGTTTATAAGCTATTTTGAGGTGACATAAATCATGCCAAAGTAAAAAAAAAACTAAGGCTTTTAACCATCTATAGTAGATGATTTATACAGCGTATACAGCGGAGGCAACTTTTTACCTTCACAAATGGGACGCTGTAGTGCCCGGGACGAATTAAGATGGAGTAGGCTCGCCCAGCACCTATACCATCCTCTCAGCTTAGTCGGCCTTGTCCACAGGAAAGACATGGTCAATACCTGCGGAGCTGACTAAGCCGCGGGTTTCCTTACGATGTTTTCCTTCTCCGTTTGAGAGTACTGGTATAGCGCACATAAATTTTTCATACAGAAAAATCAATTGGTACACGACCGGATTTGAACCCACATCCTTAGGATCGGAAGGCGGGGCAACTACGAACTAGACCACCAGTGCTCTCATGCCAAAGTAAAGGTAATCAAATATTTATAGCAGATTTTTTCTTGTAAAATATATTACCGTAATGAGGTGTCCGTTATGGAGCGTCACAAAATAAGACTCAAAGCAAAATCACAGACTTACTCCCCTTATTTGTACCCCTTAAATCTCACCATATTGCGGCTACCCCTCGTTAACCCCTCAGTTCCCACGGCGAAGCGTGCCGACTATCGACTGAAACCGGTCTAAATGACCGACTCTTTTTTTCTATTAGATTAGAGGGTGCTTGTGTGAACAGCATTTTGGCATTTTGACTTCTATAGGGTCATTAAATGGATATTTGTTTTCTCTTTGACAACCTCGGTGGCTTGGCGGGCGAGTGCTCGACTGAGATGCAGGAGGCGTGGGTTCGTTCCGTTCGTTTTAGGCCGCCTAAAGGCCTCCTTAACGAATTAAAAGCCGGGACCAACAATTTAACGCTCAGCTCGTAATGTCACATTCAGTCACCCATCCAAATTGTGACCGCGCACGACGTTGCTTAACTTTAACGATCAGTCAAGAATGTACTAAAATCTAAGCAGTCGGTTTTTGTTCTTTTAGAAAAATACTTACTCATTATGTATTTAGTGATAGTTATTTGTTTTAAATAGTAGGTATATGTGTATTCTATGTATATTTATCGAAATATATATATATGTATATTTGTTTAATGTTATTTTATTCATATCATGTAGCTCGAATTCGTACACCCCCGGCCACCCTTACGTTTGTTCTCTTTTTCCATGCATGGTTGTCTGGAAGAGATCGCTCTTAAGCGATAAGCCCGCCAATTGTACTCTTTTTAACGTAATTAGTTTTATATATATATATTTTTTTGCTAGTGCAAGGTGTACAATAAAGTATTTTCATTCATTCATTCATTCATTCATATTTATAATAATAAATATGAATGAATGAATGAATGTGATTTGTTCTTCTCATGTTTGCAACAGCATAATGGATTTTGCTGAACACATAGTTAACGATCTGAAATAAGGGCTACATTTTATCCATATAGGTAGCACGCGAGTGAAGCTGCGGGCAAATGCTATTGTCAAATATTATATTGAATATTATTTTAAAGTGGACTTATGCCAGTGTCACATAAATATTATTTTTTATTATTTTATTATGAATAAGAGTTGTTAATAAAAGCCAAATTATGATAAAAAAAAATATTTAATGCAAAAAAAGCAAATTATAATCAATAAGGTCTCTTAAATTAAATATTAAACGGTTATGATTTTAGTAATAGGTATTTTTAAATTTAAATTTCATTGTAGGTATTTCGCCACATTTGCAATGTAAAATACTTGACAGTTATTTGAAACTAAACGACCTGTTTATGAATAAATGTGTTTTTTTATAATATACCTAAGACAGTTAAATTATGTATTTGAAAGGCCTAAGCTTTTATTTACATAATATTTAATTCAAATTTAAAATAAATGTTTCTTCATTTTTTGTGAGGCATAAACTTATGTACCTAAGTTATATAACATTATAAAACTAAAATTTCGGATAGCCTTGTGTGTAGGTATATATTTGTATCCACTTAACTTCGGAACGAATGGATTTAGATGAAATTTGGTAAAATTAAATTAAATTAAATTTATTAATTACCAGTTTCACAATTGTATTTTGATGTCGTCTTAGATCTAAAAAATAATTTAACTTAAACTAAAACTTTTGTGAATCCAATAAGAGTCATGACGGATTAAGACATGCAATGTAGCTGTTTCTATGACAGTATTAAGGATAAAAAGTTGACAATACTGTAATCAGCTCTTAAGCGATTTTAGCAATTTACCTCGTACTTCCCGGCATGCAAATATAACGGAAGTCATGGACCTTCCTGTTTGCTAAAAATGTATTAGATTTGTTTCTCTATCCGAACAGGGATAGTCCCTTAGTCGACTTTTACGATCCTCTCCAACATGATGGACCATCTATATGGGCTATGGGCTGATCACCTGTCACCATGGTTCACCATGGTGAATCATCATTGAATCAGGAGTGCAAGTTATCTTATGATTACTTGTTGCTCTGCCCACCCCATTAGAGATATAGGCGTGATAATAATGTATGTATGTACTAAATTTCAAATAAAGTGCAGCAAAATTTATGAAAATTGGTTCTAAAATAAGAAAACTATGCAAAATAAGTTAGTAACTGATAATAAGATAAGAAGTAGAAAAACTTGATAATTTTTTTTCTACTATGCGTCAAGGGGCTGTAGAAAAAACTACAAGAATTTTATTGTGACATAAATACGAAGTTAACGGTTTAAAATGACTGTAGTATATTAAAAAAATCTGTAGACTTTGTCAAAAAAACACGATTAACTAACCGATTAACTATCTAATATTTAATAACAGTTTTTTAATTCATATTTCTATGAGGAACGGTTATCGTATCTTAAGGTGATTAAAATAAAATGATAGCTATCAAACATGGCGGGCAGGCGATACAGGGTATTTCATTACTTAAGATAAATACATATTTAAACATTTTACTTAACTGATTCCTGCAGCTTCTGAAGGAATTTGAGATATTAACTACTACTTCTCGAGTTTTTATAATAAGTTTGGTTAATGTGTTTAGTTCTATAACAAATATTTTAAATGTGCGTTTGTTATAGAACTGTTTAAAATTCCAATAAGAATCCATTACTTCTACATAAATTTATATAACAAATTAGCTGCCGCCCGCGGCTTCGCTCGCGTGGTACCCGGATAAAAAATATCCTACATGTTAATCCAGTATATGTACTATGTATATTCCAAATTTTATTCAAATCCGTTCAGCCGTTTAGGCGTGATTGAGGCACAAACATCCCAACTCACAAACTTTCGCATTTATAATATAAGTAAGATACTTACTGTTTTCTACACTAATATTATAAAGAGGAAAACTTTGTTTGTATGTTTGTTTGTTTGTACTGAATAGGCTCAAAAACTACTGGACCGATTTTAAAAATTCTTTCACCATTCGAAAGCTACATTATCCACGAGTAACATAGGCTATATTTTATTTTGGAAAAAAATAGGGTTCCGTAAGATATTTGGGTTTTTCGGACACAAGGTGTAAAAAATCAACCAGAAAAGTTACTTATTTTGCGTACGCTGCCTAAACTATAAAAGATAGAACCATAAAATGTTTTAATTAATTGTAGATCTTATAAATATCTACAAAAAAGTCCGCGACACACTATACCCATCTATGTCGAGTGAGGCACAGCAACCATTTTTTTATTTAAAAATCTTGAATTTTTTTTGGACTACATTTAAACGCGTTTATTTTACTCATGCTATTAATCCTTATCAAAATAAATGATTTCATCACTAAGAACAGTTTATGGAGATAATATTTGGTCTTTGAATGATTAAAATTGGACGTTTGGTTTTGAAGTTATGGCGAAATTAAAATATTACGATTTCTGCTGCACGGCCCGTTGCGAAGTGGGCGTCACCAAGGCGGGGGTGCGCGTGCGGGAGGGGAGTTTAGATCTATGAGTAAGGTACCCGCGCGGCTCAGTCGCGAGGTCGGCTCCCTACGCAGCGGTCGTGCGCGAAGTCTATATAGTATAAAAATGAATCGCAAAATGTGTTGGTAAGCGCATAACTCAACAACGCCTGGACCAATTTGGCCAAATCTTTTTTTAAAATGTTCGTTGAAGTTCAAGGATGGTTTTTACGGCGAGAAAAATTAGAATTATTGCTGGAAAAACCCTAAAAATAGCCCTTTTCTTTTTCCCATACAAATGATTTGTAACTAAAACGTAGTCAATTTGAGCTTTATTGCTATGGTATAAAGTTCATATTAAATTACAAGCACTTGAATTATTAATTTTAAGGCGATACGAAGTTCGCGGGGTCAGCTAGTAATTTATAAAAAAAATAATTATTTGAATGGTACATAATTATAATTACCATTCAAATTATTAATTTCATATCAATTGACAAAGAGATCTCATCCCGGGGAAGGACATACTCGTAGGCGACTTTGTACAAAAATAATCCTGAAGGAGGTGAATGGTAAACCCATCATTATCACGAGGTTTAGCAATGTCATCATCATCTTCCTGCTCTTATCCCACTCTATGTGGGGTCGGCACAGCATGATCATGGTGTAAGAGTTTTGGCTAAGGTGTTTTATGACTGGCCGCCTGCCTGATGTCAACCCTCCTTGGGAATACTTGCTTATTGTATCTCATCATGTTGGAGGATACTATCCCTTAGTCGACTTTTACGACATGCTCGGGGAGAGAAGCAGCTGGACGCATTCTATGTTATTTCTTTACTCCCAGCCCAGCAGAGAAGTTTTTTGGGTGTTATTTATATACTAGGTAAACAATATCAGAATGAAATTCCTTGGAACTTCTAAGCATTGTAACTCTGAATTATAAATCTCTCGATAAGGATCGCTATCTAAATGTGTATCTGGGATGATCGATCAGCGGCTATCTGTCGATTAAATCCTGTCGATAAATCCCCGATTAGGCGCGCCCGATACAGATCAAATTACATGAATGTAGGATGTTTACTGACGGATTATGCGTACAGTCGTGCTTATAACTTGTTTTCTTCAAGTAGTTATTAGCTTGTAACACGCGAGCTTTTTTCATTCTTTTTTATTATACTCAGTTTCACTCGCGGCCTAATAAAATATAGAATTTGGGAATAGTGTATTTTTCTACTAGTAAAATATTTTTCAGAATAGGTTTTTACAATGCAAAAAATTACCTCTTAAATTCATGTTTTTTAAATTTTCGAGTTCTAAAGAAAATTTAATTTATTAAATTTACTAGCTGCCACCCGCGGCTTCGCTCGCGTGGTACCCGGATAAAAAATAGCCTATATGTTAATCCAGTACATGTTTTATGTATATTCCGAGTTTCGTTCAGATCCGTTCAGCTGTTTAGGCGTGATTGAGGCACAAACATCCAAACATCGTTACAAACTTTCGTACTAGATGGCAGCACCGGTAAAATTAGTACGCGCTATCGTTGCGTTTTGAGCTTTACGCCGGTAATTTCAAGCAAACTAAGACTTTTCAAATTTATTTAATTTTTAAAATTGAAGTCACCAAATGACTAAGAAGACTACGAAATTGAAAAAAAAACAATGGAAATTAACCATTTTGGTGACTTTTTATCACTCGATGATTTTCAAGAATTGATAACTAATAAGCAAGATTTGAATTATGCAAATGCAACAATTTAGAATTTGTATTAAGGAGACGTAACTTTTGTTTTGAAAAAAAAAATTCGTTTAAGTGTACACGACTGTATTTGAATTTACTCTAAAACCTACAGAACATGATTTTATATTATCTCCACCTATCTATATTCTATCTCCACTTGCCTATCTGTAGATGTCTATCGGTATCAACGGCTGGCGATTTAATCCCTTCTGGATAAACTATGTATATCTTTTGAGCTACTTTATCTCAATTTAATATTTAAACGGTTTTTCAAAAATAATATGATATTGTATAAAAATAAAAATGTACTACGCTATCTTAATTTACCCATTTATCATCTAGTCTTTGGTTACCCTATTCCACTAATATTGACTTGATAAATTTCATTTTCAGATTTCCTTTCAAAGATTATTTATTATTTCGAATTTAATCAAATAACGCCTCAACACCGTATTGTAGGACGACAGGCCTAATATTCAGCTACGCGGAGAAAAACTATGAGCGTAGACCTAATGGTTCGGCTGCACATTTAGACATTTGGGTGACCGCAAGTGGCATTACGAGCTGAGCGCTTCCGTGCTTCGGAGGGCACGTTAAATTGTCAGTCCCGGCTTTTAAGTCGTTAAGCCATGACGGAGGCCTTTAGGCGGCTTAAAAATTCCGCCACAAGAGTTGGCCACTAGCTCATACGAACTTACATACTTACTCTATTCCTTATACGTTTCGAGTAACTCTCAAATAAAAGTATCGCAAATGACGATGATTTAAAAGAAAAGATTAATTATTAAGGTGAAAATTTGAATATTTGTTTGTTTGTGATTGATGCTCGAAAACGAAATAAAAGAAAAAACCGTTGTAACCTGAGCTCTCTTTGGTTAGAGTTTCAAAGTCTTCGTAGTTCAAGTTAGACTGGATATTCACACAGGTAATAAGCGCGCGAAATCTCAGTTCAGGGCGAACTACTAGTTTATAAGGATGGGTTTAACGGTTCTATTTCAAAATACCGACATGTTACCGTTACAACAGTAATACAAAACGTTACACACTTCCAAATCGTGTCCAATACCTTATTGTAAGTGATCATGCGATCCCAATTAAGCTTAGCAATGTTTACTTCAGCTTAGATCGCGAACTCAGATTCCACTTAATTTATTGTCCCAGGAATTGATAAAACTTGTGATTGTATCTGTACCGTACCGAGATTTACCACGTGTTGTTCAAAAACAAACTTTAATGCATGAGGTTTCAATTGAAATTTGACTGTGAGATTTTGAAAGACGTGCATTAAATAGTTGTCAAAATAGAGGTGGGTTTATGAAAATGCAACGGAAATTGAACCGTATTGTAGTGTTGTAGAGTTGAGTTTTGTTTGGTGTCGAAGGTACATTCGTGTCATCAAGTTGCAGGACGTCGGGATGGAGATGTTGATGGGTTTGGGAGATCCAAATTTATCGGTCACGAAATGATCTCTTGATAACAGTTTGTGGGATTTGCGTTTTTGGGAATGCAAGCGGCTGTTTTAGAAGAAAAAAGCAAGAAATTATTTAAACACTGCCTAAGCGCCTTGTTCACCATCTCTGGGTAAAGTGTTGATTAGTTAATTCCTGAGTAACGTTACTTGACAGGTAAAGGTTACGAGTAACTTCTGTCAAAGTCAACGGTCAATCCTATGATAAGCGCTACTCGAGAGTCGTAAAATTGACATTGTAAGTTACCGGTCATTTTAACTAGCGTATAGCTTAATCGGCATTTTACTTGAAGGTGGTGAAACAGACCCTCAGACGTTGTTATTGACGAATAGCTGTCAAATATAGAGTGTCTAACAAAATTGTATTTTTTTTTCCTAATATTAAATTATCAACTTGTTAGAAAATAATAACTTGATACGATCGCTGCGATAATGTATCGATACGGAATACGTAATGTTCAAATTCTGTGATAACAAATTATTATAACATTTAGATTCTTCATTTTGAAAATATTGATAGAGTCCAAACAGAAGCCCTTACCTGCGATTTTATATAGTCCTTTTAAAATAATTTGTCTTTGTCGCCCAATCAACCGTTTTCGCCGTAAGAAGTTTTATTATTACATTATAGAAAATATTAAAAAAAGCAAGTGGTGAAATGTCGAACGTCAAAAATCAATCAAAGAGTGTCACGTGACCACGTGCCGTTTTTATTTCAGTCTGTTTAGAGTCCGGCTAAATAGGAATATATTATAAAATAATAAATAAATAAATAATACATACATATTACCACCCCCGTATCCCTAATGGTGTGGGCAGAGCTATAATTAAACATAAAAAAACTTGCAGCCACTTCTGATTTAAAGTCCCAAGATGGATATGGTGAACCATGGTGACAGGTGATCAGCCCATCGCCCATATAGGTAGTCCATCATTTTGGAGAGGATGCTATACCTTAGTCGCCTTTAACGACATGCTCGGGGAGAGAAGCAGCTGGACGTACAATCTGCTTTTATTACTTCCAGTCCAGCGAAGTATACATTCAATACATTTATGTAGAAGCCCTATCGCGGAGTCATATCAGCGACGCCTGTTTCAATAGTCTATCATCTCGTCCACTGACTCTTGTGACTACAGATAAGAAGTCATTTCGACACTAATTACAGGGTCTATCGATAACGATAATCACTACCGATCTTTAGATAACACATTTTTTCGAAATGCCTGCTCTATCTCACATTCCATTAATTATTTATTTTGCTTAGTTTGGTGCTAGATGGCGCTGTGTGAAATGTCCAAAAATATTGATATATGACTACACCCTTATTTAAAAACTAAAGTTTCCGTTGGTCCGTATCGTGAGAACGTCATGAAATTATTGAAACTTACGTGCTTCGTTCGCTTACTAAATATTATATTTTATTATAATTTACTTTGTCAATAAATTGATTTGTAATTTGAATTTTATTTTTTGAGCGCTTATCACTCATCTGTGTCGCCACACCCGTATTCAAGCCAGAGTTCCCGTTTGTGTGTTAGTCCGTTGGTCTGTATCGCGAAATCGTCATCAAAATCATTAAATTAGTATTTATTATATCAGGTGAGCTATTTTATAAACCGTTTGCAAGAGGCCTTTAGATAGCCCGACTGTTTTTTTTTGTATTTTGTAAATTATATTTGTATTAGTTGTAAGTTTCTATCTGTTAATAAACTATCTTGTAACAGAATATCGTAAAAATAAGAACGTAGGTAGATATTTGGCTACATATTACCGAGATATCTACCCAAACATCAACACACGTCCCTACTTACCTGGTAGGCAAGGATATTATATAATTCAGGTACGCGATTAAGTCCCGTTATAAACTTTAACTTTATTTTGGACATGTCTCTAGGTGGGATAACGATTTCATAGAGCGGCTTATCGTACAAGGAAAAGTGGAGGGAACCAAATCACGCGGAAGGTCACCTATGCGCTGGACAGACCAAGTAAAATCCGAATTAGACAGTGGGTGACCACGACCGCTTTGTCAAGAGCGAAACGACAGAGAAGAAGAGGAATAAACTTTAAATCATTGAAACTTTTGTTGTTGTGGCACACTTTGCTGTAAATTGTGCCACAACAGCCTTATTCAAAAGCTAAGGTTCCCGTAGGTCCGTTGGTCCGTTGGTCCGTTGGCCCGTATCGCGGGATCGTCATCAGATTTCGCGAATGTTCGTGCCTTATCGGTGAATAATAGCGCACGGGATGCAAACACAGATAGTGCCGACCCGCGTCCGCCACGCTAATTCCATTTCGGATGATATTGTTTCTGATATTGTATCTTGGGGTTCCCACCAAACTAACTGATAGATATGGAAGAGGAATACTTGTTGACTAATTACGGGACTACCATTCCCACAGTTCCGCTTGTGTGGTATAAATATTTGAGGACATTTCACACAGCGCCATCTAGCCCCAAACTAACCAAAGCTTGCACTATGAGCACCAGATAGCGGACAACGTGGACACTCACAGTACGGCTAGTCCACCAGTTCAAAGTCACTCAGCGAGCTATGGAAATAGCTATTTCTCTGAAGAATAGGATCCGTAATGATTGTTATCCGACAGAGAACCAAAGTCACCGACATAGCTCAGTGAATAAGCAGACTGAAATGGCAGTGGGCTGGTCATATCTGCCGAAGAACCGACAACCGTTGGGGAAAAGGAGTTGTTGAGTGGAGACCGCGACTCGGCAAACGTAATGTAGGACGCCCTCCGGCTAGCTGGAGTCACGATCTGCGAAAGGTTGCTGACAGAGACTGCATGCGTCAAGCTGAAGATAGGGTTCAGTGGACTGCTATAGGCTGATGATGATAATTAACAACATATCTACCTAATTTGAAGCAGTTTTTACAGATCTGTACATCGATCATCACTGGTCAAACGAGAGGTCACAGATAAAATTCTCTGGCGCAGTTGATAACGATCGGTCCATGCGGCCATCACGCATTCTCTATCCCTCTCTCTCGCACTGATAGCTATCGCTATCTCTCTCTATCAGCTAGTTTAAATTAAAAATGAAATAATGAGTATCGTGTTATCAGCATCCGTTGCGTATCGCGCTGATAAGGGCACATCTGCCATGACGGTCGATCTCATCTGCTCTATTTGTTTCGTCATTGGTTTCATAAATAAATAACACCCAATACATAGTTCTGACCCCACACTAGTATTCAACCCGGAAGAAATGTTTATAGTAGGTACTAACTCTTCTTCGACGACCTCGGTGGAGTGACGGGCGAGTGCTCGACTGAGACGCAAGAGGCGCGGGTTCGATTCCCGTTACGGGAAAATGTTAGTATGTTCTGAAAATATTTCTTCGGGGTCTGGGTGTTGTATTATTACGAATTAAAGTATGTATTTACATAAATAAAAAAGTATATAAGTAGTCTATAAGCCATCTGGTGTCCATAGTACAAGCTTTTCTTAGTTTGTGTGAAATGTCCACAAAATATTTATTTATTTATTTTCTCCCGCAGCGGGAATCGATGCGCCTCTTGTGTCTCACCCACCACTACACCGAGGCCGTCATAGGGAGGGATGGTTTTTATAACAACCTCTGGGCATTTCCATTGAATGTTTTCTTTAGGGACCTCATAACTTTGAGGGTTTTTAACGAAGCTCAGCCTTGAATGAACTTGAGCTAAACATTATGAACTAACGTTTCGACTACGAAATTAATACTAACTACTAAAAATACTACTACTTTTTTCATTAGTTCTTTCGAACCAGTGTGATGAAAGGAGTTAAATAGCGCCTCAAAGGCTTCTTTCGTGCACTAGACACAGGAATTCTATTTTTTTTGCCGTTTTCTGATGTTTTCTTTCACCGTTTGAGAATACTGATTTAACAAACAATAAGAGCTTTTTAATTTGAGTGTCTCTGATTCTGCGTTGAGAAATTTACTTAGGGTTAACGCCTACTGTCCCGTTTGATAGCCGTCAAAGTCCTGGTACAAAAAAAAAAACAAAGTAGGGATCTGTCTAAAGTTTGCTTGTATATTTGTATCTGGTGACGAATCCGATACTAAAATTAACAAATATAGTGCCCAGTAAAGTAGGAGATACTTGCAGCGCCCTGCGGCTTCGCTCGCGTGCAAAGTATTATTCTTTACCAACTTTTGAATGAATCAGAACTTCAGAAAATTTCTGAGAACTTTATTGCACAACCTGTGAATTAGTTTAGTATGATAATGTCAAAGTTTATTTGAACCGAGTTTTGAGCGAATCGAACCAAGGAATACAATTTTCCATAGAAATTTATCACCCTACTTAAGCCCCTTAAGGGTTGATTTTTGAGAATCAGATTAGCATAATATATTATTTTAAATTCTAAACTAGGTATCGACATTCTAAAATTTATCAAAATCGGTTTAGTGGTTACGGAGTTGCGTGGTAACAAAATTTACACACACAAACTTTTGCATTCATAATATTGGTTAAGTAAAGTATAAGTTTATTTTGTACCTACCAAAAAATTACAAGAATGAACAGTTAAATTATTACGACTTAAATTAGCTCTTCTAATGCTGTTTCTAATTCTGTGGTTTAATAGTAGGATGATACAGAATAGTGGGTAGAGTACCATCGCTAATTAGTTGATATTTAATGTTCCCTATCATTGAAATAATCGTCAGATCGACAAAATGGACTTTACAATCGTCAGTCACCTAATCTATCCGATAGCGTGACCCCAGATACCCTCCTCTACCTAGTGTGAGTTCCTCACCAAATATTTGAAGCGCTCGTGGCGTAGCTTGCTAGACGTTCTTGATGGATCGTTGAAGTTAAGCGACGTTGTGCGCTGTGACAATTTGGATGGGTGATTGTAGGTGGCATTCTGAGCTGAGCGCTTCCGTGCTTCGGAGGGCACGTTAAATTGTCGATCCCGGCTTTTAAGTCGTTAAGCCACGACGGAGACCTTCAGGCGGCCTAAAAACTCCGTCACAAGATTTGGCCACTAGCTCATACGAACTTACTTTGCCAAATATTTCGATTTTTGCTGGACTGGGAGTAAAAAACATAGAATGCATCCAGCTGCTTCTCTCCCCGAGCATGTCGTAAAAGTCGGCTAAATGATGATGACCTACCCAACATGATGGACCATCTATATGGGCGATGGGCTGATCACCTGTCACCATGGTTCACCATATCCAACTTGGGACTTTGAATCAGAAGTGGTTGCTACTTATCTTATTATTACTTGTGGCTCTGCACACCCCATAAGTGATGCTGTCGTGATAAATCTATATGTACATATATCGAACTTCAATTTGTGTGGACTAAAAGCCATTTAATACATAATAATATAAGAGCCTTTTTGGACACAGGCCTTCAAACACGCTACAGCATTTTGTCCATACAAATTGTAGTGGCTTGAAAAACTCGGACTAGGCGTTCTGATTATCTGATGCTGCACGGAACCCTGACATGATAGGATGTACTGTTTCAATTCTAAGAACATTTTTATCTTGGTTTTTTATAAGAGTTTATTTTGAGAAATAGGGACAAAAAAGTCTAACGTATCTACCAGAATTAAAAATATTCATTATTACGATGATAGGATAATGACTGCTCTTTGCATTATGATCTAAAAAAGAAGGTACCTATCTATGCAATGTTGGCAAATTATATCAAAATCAAATAAATTAACATTCATTTCTTAGATTGTTCTCTTCAAAATGTACCTATTACAACATCTACCGCCTTTTTTATCTTTCTTTCTACACTTCCAAATCGGTACTAGACCAAGGAGTATTTTATCATTCTACCAAACAAATGAGGTTTGTGATAATGTTTAGAGTAGTAGGTACTTAATCTGTGACAATGGCTGACAATAATGTTTGTTTGATGCTGAGGTTTGATGATTTTCATATCCATAGAGTTTGTGTAAGGAAAATAAATATGCAGCCAGTATTTTTATTTTATTTTATTTTATTCGGAAAACAAAAAGTATTACAAACTAGATTAGGAAACAACTTAAAAAGACTACTTTACCAATTAAATGTTTTGAATATAAAAAACTAAAAAGAGTTTGTTGACATAAAAAAAAACGAGTAAGAAAATAACAGTTAGGAAGAGAACATTTAGGTAAATAATTTAGTAAATCTAACCAAATAGCTGAGGCACCGATTCAAATCAATGTTCAATAAGAGCGCGCTTTAAAGTAAACGGTTTGGTGTTGAAAAGGTCTAAATCAGCCAACGAATTCATTACGATATGATAGGATACACTCTATACAAGAGCTTGGGGCTTATCAAGTTGGCTACTTTTTCTGGCGTTCAAATTCCAAATCTTATCTAGATATCCATTGTACACCCAATATTGTGTGCATACAAGTAACGTTGTACTTCAGATCCAACAAAGTTACAACAAAGAGATCTAGATGGTCCCACCGTGGCTTATCAACGCGACGCTATCAGACTCTGATGTAAAAACATTACCCACAAGTAGGTATGTCATTACAAATCAAGCTGCAATGGAAATTATGCTTTATTACCAGTTAGTTAGTACCAGTTTTGGATGTGGCATAAACAGCGCCTTTAGTAGGCTGGTTCATTTGACGACTTGCTCAAAACCCGTAACGTTTCTGGTTTTAGCAAGGCGTGGGTGTATGTTCCTATTTTGAATTTTAAATCTGCGGATGAGAGGCTGTTTGGTTTCAAAGTGAATTGAACTATCAATTGCTGAGTTTAAGGTGCAATCTTGCTTGCAACACGGATAGTTTCGAAGTTGGTTTTTCCACGTAGATGTGGAACCTTGTATTGTTTCTTGAATAACTTATCAGCAAGTTATCGGTAGAATGTATTTGTAATTACTGTTGGATACGGGCTTAGGCAACTGGTACGGTACCAATACCTTTTCAAAGGACATCGACTATTGTTCCTATAAATAATAAAAGAAAATATTTGTGGATATTTGACACAGCGCCATCTAGCCCCAAACTAAGCAAAGCTGTACTATGGGCTCCAGATGGCTGATAAAATACTTATATACTTTTTTTTGTAAATACATAATACAACACCCAAACCCGGAAGAAATATTTGCACAACATAATAACTATTTTTTACCGTACGGGGATCGATCCCGCACCTCTTACTCCGAGCACTTGCCTACCACGCCACATAGGTCGTCAAGATAAAGCATTTCTTTGTCGGCGAGACTACCGGAAAAAATAAATTGAAAACAATTAATTCACGAAGCCAAAAGCCAATTTCTTCCGAATCTGAACATCGTTTAATCGAATTAAAAATTCAACCTTTCCCCATTGTTCCACCATCAAGATAACCCTTCCAAAACAAATAGCTCTAATTACGGCTGAATTTCGGTTAGGACCAAGTCATTTCTATTTGGTAGATTAATTCGTGCATCAATCAGAGCCAACGGACAAATTGAGGGAGGTATTTTTTCGATTAAAAGTGTATTGTTCAATCACGCTCCGTTAATAGGAGAGATAACATCAGAGAGAGCTGTTTCTACTGACCACGATAAACTTACTTGACAGCGTTTATTTGCTTGTTTGCTAATAAGTACTGTTGACTGATGCAAGGAATTTATTTACAAGGAATTTATATCCTACTACTAGCTGCCGCCTGCGGCTTCGCTCGCGTGGTACCTGGATAAAACATAGCCCACATGTTAATCCAGTACATGTACTATGTATATTCTAAGTTTCATTCAAATCCGTTCAGCTGTTTGGGCATGATTGAGGCACAAACATCCAAACTCACAAACTTTCGCATTTATAATATAAGTAAGAAGTAAGATTGTCCTATAGTAACTAGTTAGTTAGGGGCTAGATGGCGCTGTGTGAAATGTCCACAAATATATATTTATCTGGAACTAGTGAATCGCCCGCGACTTTGTGCACGTTTTTTTACACAAACTACATCTTCCATCTAAGTTCGGGAATTCCATTCTAGCGCACCTCTACACCATAAGATAAATATAAGTTTCATGCTTCTAAGCTATAGGCCGTGCGTTGATTACCAGCCAGTCAGTAACATAAGATTTTTTATATATTTAGATACTTAATGGTACAGCCTAAGTGATAAGGGTTATTTTTAGAAAATAGTTTTGTTATATCTTTTTGCAGCCTTTAGGGCCAACGTCCAGTTTAACGACGATTCAGTAATCGGTTAAATATAACTATTACATAATATATATCGCCACAAACATAGGGCTGATTAGAGTACCATAGTATCACTACATAGCAGCGGGAATCGATCCAGCGCTTCTTGCATCTCGAGAGCACTCTTCCAACAGGCCACCAAGGCATCAGTAGGTTGGGTTGGCTTCTGATAGAGGGAATGCATGTCTTGCCGACCTCACACAGAGCGGGAAACGGGCAGGGAAAACTGAAAATGAGCTAATGACATACGAATATTCTCAGATTTCTCAATGTAGGTGTGATATCTAATAACAATAACAGTGTAATTCGACACTGATTGTATTGCGATACCAACAGGTGTTCGCGCGCGGGTGGCCTCTGAGATATAGCCGAGATCACTTGTATTAAAGTCTTTAAGAGAACTGGGCCTTTTAAAGTCTACATTTATCTGTATGAAGCGCTCGTGGCGTAGCTTGCTTAGACGTTCTTGATTGATCGTTGAAGTTAAGCAACGTTGTGCGCGGTCACAATTGGGATGGGTTACCGCAGGTACGAGCTGAGCGCTTCCGTGCTTCGGAGGACGCGTTAAATTGTCGGTCCGGCTTTGAAGCCGTTAAGCCATGACGGAGGCTTTCAGGCGGCTTGAAAACTCCGTTACAAGAGTTCTATATGAATCTACTATAGATGGTAAGAGGCCTTAGTTCAGTTTAGTCAGATTTAGAAGATGGTTTCCTAAACTTTTTTTAATTGACAGAGTAAATAAAATCGTCTAAAACAACATAGGAATAAGTTCAATACCACGAAAGGACGCGTAACTCATTGAGAAAACACAGAGCAAAACGTGTTTTAACCCATCTCCAGACTAGGTGTAGGAACATTTTGTAACCTAATCACCTGTCTCATCTTTACTGGACTATTGTTCATTTATTCTCTGTACAATCCATTTTCGACTCTATTCACTATACCATAATGTAGAGTTTCAAGTGACGGTAGAGTTTCGACCTACGGCCCGCGATCCATTTCATCTCCGAAGCATAAATAGTAAGGCGTCAATTGTTAACAACCTCTCGATTTTCGTGATCGATTCAGGCGATTATGTCGTTTATTTTCTTCTAGTCTCGATTGTTTTATTCGATTGCCGCGAGTGGTAGATCGCCCGTTAGTCAAATTCAATATGACTAGTGAGATTGAACTAGCTTGTCGAAAGATTACTTACTATTTGTGGCATTTTTGTGGGGTGTTTTTTTCTATTTGAGAGCACTGGTGGTCTAGTTGGTAATGACCCCGCCTTCCGATCCTAAGGTCGTGGGTTCGAACCCGGTCGTGTACCAATGGATTTTTCTGTGCGAAAAAATTATGTGCGCTACCAGTACTCTCAAATGGTGAAGGAAAACATCGTTAGGAAACCCGCAGCTTAGTCAGCTCCGCACGTATTGACCATGTCTTTCCTGTGGACAAGGCCGACTAAGCTGAGTGGATGGAATAGGTGCTGGGCAAGCCTACTCCATCTTAATTTGTCCCGGGCACTACAGCCAGCGTCCCATTAGTGAAAGTAAAAGTTGCCTCCTGACGCTGTATAAATCATCTACTATAGATGGTAATAGGCCTTAGTTTGTTTTAGTAATGTTATCTTCAAAAACGACTGATGAAAAATATTTTTAATTTTTTATTATATCTCATTCTATTCTACTTAATACTTCACTTAAAAAAATGTTGACGGCATGATATTGAATAACAATGTAGACATCCAACGAAAAAAAAACTAAAAAAGAAACCATCAAACACGACTGGTAGCAGCAAACATTATAAAACATATAAAACAAAAGATAAATCTGTGATATATTTTGAGGTTATGATTTTGACACTTGCATATCGATTCATCGGATGACGGATACGGCTGTCATAATCGATCCTAATTGTATTTCGTGCTGTATTCTCTTCAGAATAAGTTGTAATATCGTTTGTCTTGTGTAGTTTTTCTGTTTTTTTGTGTGTGGGACAGTACGTTTATTTTGACAGGCAGTGTACGGTTACGGGTGACTAAGATTGTGCGATTGTGTAGAGCGTTTTAGATCGACGGATAAGGACTTTGAACATACGGATAGGTCGAATGTATTACTCTTACCCCGGAACACTCAAACGCATCTCAAAGTTGAGCACGTCAGAAATCAGAAACTGTCAAAAAACCATGAGTTGAGACGTGCTCAACTCTGAGTCACGTTTGAGTATTCGGGGGTTACTCTACTAAGCGCTCGTGGGGTAGCTTGCTTAGACGTTCTTGATTGAGCAACGTTGTGCACGGTCACAATTGGGATGGGTGACTGAAAGTGAGCGCTTCCGTGCTTCGGAGGGCACGTTAAATTGTCGGTAACGGCTTTTAAGTCGTTAAGCCACGTTGGAGGCCTTTAGACGGCCTAAAATTTCATAAGTTTCCACTAGCTCATTCGAACTTTTATCAGATATGTTCGCAGCAGTGCTTCATATCCTCCAAAGCCGTGTGTCCCATAGGTTTTACATTACACATTGTTCTGCTGTAGGTTATAGTTTTTTTTTTGAGTTCCGTTAATGGCTGATGGTAGATAAGATAAACACAATGTTTTAGTTTAATTATATACGTGTTTGTGTATTACAAACTATTAATGGATATCGATGGAATGCCGCTACTGAGTATGGTCTTGTAATAGGTATTCGATCAGGTTTTGTTGCCAATTTGTTGGATTAGATTCCGTTCAGTTTTTTATGTATGAACTTACTCAAAGTTCGTATGAGCTAGTGGCCAACTCTTGTAACGGAGTTTTTAGACCATCTAAAGGCCTCCGTCATGGCTTAACGACTTAAAAGCCGGGACCGACAATTTAACGTGCCTTCCGAAATACAAGCGTTTAGCTCGTAATGCCACTTGCGGTCACCCATCCCAATTGTGACGGCCTACAACGTTGCTTAACTTCAACGATCAATCAAGAACGTCTAAGCAAGATTTGCTTAATTATATAAGTAAAAGATGCAGTATGTAGTCGTCTTGAATTAAAATGACTGACTCGAAGGAAATACATACATATATTATCTAATAGGGTGGGCAGAGCCACAAGTAATCATAAGAAACCTTGCAGGCACTCATGATTCAAAGTCCCAAGATGGGTATGGTGAACCATGATGACAGGTGATCAGTCCATCGCCCATATAGATGGTCCATCGTGTTGGAGAGGATGCTGTCCCTTAGTCGGGGAGAGAAGCAGCTGGACGTATTCTGTTTTTTCTTTACTCCCAGTCCAGCAGAGAAGTACTAATTCTTCCTTATTTGTTCTCTACTTTCTAATAACAGATGTCACCACTTGTAGAATTAAATTATTTTAATTGTTATTCCGTTGTAATTAAATACAAATAAAAGTTACTTCCTTTAACCAGACTAACGAATATGGCCTGAGTGCGATCGGATTGAGATAAACTATGTCCACACATTTGCGCTTTCATTTATACCTTGCGTCTTAGGTTCAGTTACGGAACTAAATAATATCTAAATATCCTATTTTGCTTTGTTTTGTATAAAAAACATATATTAAAATCTTTATGACAAGCCTTAAAATTTTACCATTTAAACAGATATGCTAGAGCAAGATCCTCTAACACAAGTATTATATATACTTAAAAGAGTATCTTAAACAATGAAGCTATGTTAAAATATAAGGTTATGTACTGAAATAAATAAATAATAATAATTTATTTATAGTTTCTAAGTTGTAAGTTTCTTTCTGTTATTTTAGTTATCAAAATAAGAAAAAAAAAACAAATTACAAAGTTTTTTTTTTTATTTATTTATTTATTTTCGGAAAACCAACAGCTATGATAAATGTTGTTAAAATCTATGATAGAAACAGAGAGCCAATTACAGGTTTTCACTGATAGTAATAGAAGAACAACGGAATAACAATTAAGAAGTAGCCGTGAAGATTAGTAAAGCCATGACTCAAAATATTGTGAATTTCTGACTTTATTCTCTGTATACCTTTCAAATCCTCTGAGATTGTTTTATAACATATATAATTGTCTCAAATCATATTAAGGATGCAATTAAGTCGAAAGCTTTATTAATCCTTCAGCCACCTAAAGGCCTCCGTCATGACTTAACGACTTAAAAGCCGAGACCGACAATTTGACGTGCCTTCCGAAGCACGGAAGCGCTCAGCTCGCAATGCCTCTTGCGGTCACCCATCCCAATTGTGACCGCGCACAACGTTGCTTAACTTCAACGATCAAGAACGTCTAAGCAAGCTACGCCACGAGCGCTTCATAAGAAGTTAAAAGCAAGATTAAAGCTCACATGTGTGTACACAACGATTGTTCACGCTAATCCTCACCCACGCAGCATTGTTTGAAGGTAGAACGGTTTTGCGATACGATCGGTCCGATATCATACCGCTGTATAAGGTAACGATAGGATTTGTCTGAGACGATTTATTATAGGCAGAAAAAAAGGTAGGTGGGTACAATCAGGCTTAAAAAGATCTGAAACCATGTAAAATAGCTTCGGAATTTAAAAAAGTACTTTTTAGACAAACAAAGAAAGAGACAAAGTTTTTTGGAGCGTTGTTTTGAATTTTGTTGGTGGTTGGGATAATAGTAGTGATCAAGAAAACAGGTCACAAGGGAGATTTGATTAAAATTTAAGGTAGATGCCATATGAAATGATATAAAATGTATTTATTGAATCTGAAAAATATATTACTATCGTTAACGAAAGACATAGAGAAACTTATACATTCCTTTTATCCAGATATCAGTGAGGGAAATCGCGTAAAAAAATGTTATACATAATAATATCATAGTAAACCAAAAGATTTACCATTTCAAAAAAAATTTCTAGTTCCAGGTATTATGTGTGGTTATTATTTAGTCATCAAACGTTACACAAAAAAGAACTACTTAAAAATAAGTACTGTTGTCAAAATCCGATTTAATCTTCTGAAATTATCGAGTAATCGACGTTACGGGTGCGCGCGCGCCGGATGTCAAACCTAATGTCACTAATGTCAAATACAGACGGCTAGAACTCTATTTCCTATAGACATAAAGTTCATTTTATTCAATAAATAGTTTTAAAGCATTTGTTTGTTATAATAACAGTTACCTGTCATAGTGTGACATTTTAAAAGATTAAATCGGAGCATTACATATGCGATGGTTTGATAGAAAGATGTTTTTATTTTAATAGTGGATAAAATTTTTGAGTGTGCCATTAGTGCTCTTGTCTATGTTGATCTGATATTTTTTATCTCGTCTAGTTGTTGTCATAAAATCCTTAAAAAAATTAAAAACATTTACTATTATTACATAGGTGCTTAGTATAAAGTAATATTGGATAATCAAATTTTTTCTTTATTAAATTTGGTCTACTGTGTATTATTAGTTAGTATTCTCATTTATCATAGTTAGGAAAATATGATTTTTTATGTAAGTACCTATAAAGATTTTTTGAAATAAAAAATATTGCTTATTTTTTATAATTTCCCATGTTTTAACAAGGTTTATTTTCACAACCGAACTCTAAAGGTAGGCTTTTGAAGTAAGTTCAGTGACGCCGCGTCATAGTTATTACGAAAATATATTAAACGTTATTAAAGTGCAATCGTTCCATACATTTTCAAAGTTTCATAGTAGCTGTTCGTCACTGACGCAGCGTCACAGAGGCTTGCTTCGAAAGTCTACCTTAAGAAATAACAGCCAACAATCTCAGACGGAATTCATAGAAATAGAATTATGTGATTGGTTCAGCACTTCACACTTTATTGGTTGATCGATCAATTCGAAATTCGAAAGCGTTGCAATGATTTAAAGGCTGGCGAGAGGTCGTGCCGATCGCGGATAGGGCCCGACCAATAATTATATTTTGTTTTTATTACCGTTCGCTCTTTGTTTGTATTTCTGTGGTTAGCTATTTTGTTTGCAAACAGCAATGCACATTTTTTTATGTGTATAAATAAATAATAAATAAATAAATAAGTGTGAAATGTCTTATCTATCTAGTCGTGTCACTAGTTATTTTAAACCAGTGTGGTGAAAGGATTAAAATTGCGCCTCAAATGCTCTTTTCGTGCACTTGTTTTCGAACTCTTTAGGTTCTCCGAAGTGCCGGTTTCCTCACGATGCTTTCCTTCAATACTTGAGAGTGTTATCGCACATAAACTTTTCGAGCAGAAAAATCCATTGTTGCACTAAGATCCAACCCACGACCTTATGTTCGGTCGGAAGGTCTCTACCACTGGACCACCAGTGCTTACTTGAGTCAAGATCAATAAAAAGCTAAGAGCCGCCTACCTCCAGCTGTGGGCAAACACAGTCGTAGATAATGATGCTGATGAATTCTACTTTGAAATTACAATCAAACAATGCAAGTTAAAGTAAAAACTGACTATACATGGTGGAGAAAGATCAGTCTTAACAAAGATTGCAAACAAAATGTTCCCCATACAATTTACCTGTTGGCAAATGTTCCCGATACGGTCCAATCGACTGCTAATCTCCCCATCGGTAATTTGGTAATAAAATGAAAATACGTTCGCCTTATCTATAATCCACTCTATATAAACATCCCTCACTATATAAACATTTACTGAAGCTCCAAGCTTCAAGGCAAAATAGCCCTTCAAGATTTCAGATGCAATTCAAAATTGTAAGACTTTATCGAGGCTAAAGGGTTTATAATTGCGTGAGAGTGAACGCAGCGTGGATTCGCGCGTCTGTAAATTTAATTTTCTTTAATAAGCTTTTCATGGTTGTTGAAAATTGAGCTTTATGGCTGTGGGTTAGGGTTGGGTATTGGTCGGTGGTTTGGGTGGTGTGGTCCGGTGTTGGAAGGCATGTATCGGATAGCATGTTGCATCGTGATGCACAGATACGACCCGCCCCCCGCTTTTTTCGTGATTCCCACAACAATGGATGATCTGCTAACTAAATAAGAACAATGATCGTTTTATTTCGTCATGTTGGTGCAACCTTTTTTTCGTTACTAGTGGAGGACCCGTGACTTTATCCGTATTTCTTTCCATTCAAGCTAAAGTCAAAGTATATTATAGCTAGAAATACATTTATAAAAGCTATTGAATAGCATTATGCTTACATTTGTTTCATGTACTCTGTAGTTTTAAGTTTTAATCAATTGCACAATCTACAATGTCAAAATCAAATTATTTTAATACAATTTGAAAGGATAATAAATAAAGAAAAATACACAAAAATGATAAAAAAAACCATAAATCTACATTAAATTAATTGAATAATTTATTCTTATCTTTTATGAATAAGTTTCGTAGTGTCAAGTGCACGAAAGGAGCTTCTTAGAGACGCACTTAAGTTTACTTAAATATTGCTGTTCCCCAACAGGGTTTATATTTGACCCAAAAAGGTATACCTAACTTTTAAATGTAGCAACATAAGTGCTATAAACCTATTCCATTCTTAATATCCTTTCACCACACTGATTTGGAGGAACAACTGACAAGGGTAGAAGTAGTCAATACAAACGTCATCTTTCTGCTGCGTCCTCCGCTAGGAGTTCTGTGACAGACAAACAGAGTTATTTCCGCATTTATGACGACCTCGGTGGCGTGGCGGGCGATTGCTCGGCTGAGACGCAAGAGGTGTGGGTTCGATTCCCGCTACGGGAGAAATATTTGTATGTTCTGCAAATATTTCTTCCGGGTCTGGGTGTTGTAGTATTATAAGTATGTATTTACAAAAAAAAAGTTTATAAGTATTCTATCAGCCATCTGGTGCCCATAGAACAAGCTTTGCTTAGTTTGGGGCTAGATGGCGCTGTGTAAAAAATGTCCACAAATATTTATTTATTATATTATTATGGATATTCCGTCAGTCAGTTACAAGCAAGAGTTTTATATATATAGATGTTGCCAGACTGATCGAAGGAGCTTGCGCGTATCTAGATGCGTTTAATGCTATCTTTTAATCCGAAATTGGTTGAATAATTGCGTAAGACTCTTTTCACATGTGAACAGTTTCTTTAAAAAATTATTACATACATACATATTATCACGCCCGTATCCCTAATGGGGTGGGCAGAGCCACAAGTAAACATAAGAAAACTTGCAGCCACTTCTTATTTAAATTCCTAAGATGGATATGGTGAACCATGGTGACAGGTGATCAGCCCATCGCCCATATAGATGGTTCATCATCATGCTCGGGGAGAGAAGCAGCTGGACGCATTCTATGTTTTTTCTTTACTCCCAGTCCAGCAGAGAAGTATTTGATAAGTATTTATTTTAAGGATTTTATTAAATTTATTACAAAAAATATTAAATTGATATTATTATTTATGAATAGAGAGGACAGTTCGCTGCAAAAAGTTATAGAGATTTTGAAGTCACGTATGTATTTTAGTCTTGGAAATGATTCAGTCGAATCAGTCAGATTTATTTATATATAAAATAAATCATTAAATCATCACGCTGGTTACAAACATGTTATGCCGTGATAAACCATAGTCCGTTGACTTTGTTAGATTAAAATAACTTTATTAAGCCTTTGCCACATGCGTCTGTCAATATCCGATGGGATGGGACGGATCGAGTCAATTGTGTGACAGTTGCATTGAGCATTAGTTAAAGGACAGTTGTTAGGGTCGCCTTTTATCATCTATAGTAGATGATTTGTCAGGAGGCAACTTTTACCTTCACAAACGTCACGTTGTAGTGCTCGAAACGAATTAAGATGGAGTAGACTTGCCCAGCACCTATTTCATCATCTCAGCTTAGTCGGCCTTGTCCACAGGCAAGACATGGTCAATACGTGCGGAGCTAACTAAGCCGCGGGTTTCCTCACGATGTTTTCCTATCGTTTGAGAGTACTGGTGCAGCGCGCATAATTTTTTCGACGATATGAACCCACGACCTTAGGATGGGATAAATTGTGACAGCGCACAACGTTGCTTAACTTCAACGATCATCAAGAACGTCTGGTTCAGTACCCACTGGACCTTCATAATTGGACCCTACCTTCGCTATAGGACCTATTCGACCTCCTATCAAAAACATGGTACCCACTGGACCTTCATTTAAACAAGCTACCCCACAAGCGCTTCAAAAGTTAAATCCCACATCTCCTGTTTTTCGGTCTGTGTAGCAAAACCCTTAGCTAAGAGGAAACTTAACCAAGCCGTTTATATTTATCGATATTTTATATATTGAATAATTTTCCGTAAAATTGGTACATTTATCATTTATTCTAATTATAATGGTGTTATGATTTTCCTGTTTCTATCGTGTTGTTTGTTCCATATTTGAGATTACAGTATTTGATTCATATAAATTATTTTGCAGGAATAGAGGAAATATGTTACTGACGTGTTTTAAGCTTTTGTTTCCTGAAAATTTATAAGCATTTATAGACAATCTAACTGGTACGATTGAAAAAAAAAAATTACTAACCTTACTAAGCTTCGGACCAGCGAGTACGCTACTTTACTTAAACATGACAATATTTTTAGTATGTTTAAGATGACAGAGATTTAGATGTTAAAAAATACCTTGGTGCAGCCGAATGAAGGACTTCCTTTTTTCAAAGTCGGTTAAAAAGGACGTAAGAGTGCGATATTAATGAGAGTGCGTACTATAAACAAACAGAGTTTATAATGTCCGGTTCCAAAATTCTAATAACGGACGATGGATTGTTCACTAGCAACGTTGTTTTTGTTTTATAGGTGCTCTTTGACAGGTAGGGATTGATTGATTTGTCACCTGTAAGTAGACGAGTTGGGAACGGAAAAAAATGCATAAGACCAACACATTGAATTCGAATATTAAGCATCAAAAAAAGTCACATTTTATTTTTAGGTAGGAATCATTTGACGTCAATATGTTGCAGATGGACGCAACTTCTAGGAAAACAAGACATATGATTAGTTATTTGTTAAACCTAGTTTTCCTCAAGGATGAGGGGCTCTCCCAAAAGGGCCCCCAGATGGTTTTGTTGAGTTATATTATTTCTAGAGTCATCGATTACTAATCTTAACATTATTTACCTGTTAAGTTAGGTTTAAGTTACTTACTATTACTGTTTTGGTACTTAATTTATACCTACTAAGTAATTTAAAATGATTGAAGGAAAATATCGTGAGGAAACCGGCATACCTCAGATCAGAACCAAAATAAGTTCTTAAACATGTTGGCGACCTCGGTGGCGTGGCGTGCGAGTGCTCGGCTGAGACGCAAGAGGCGCGGGTTCGATTCCTGCTACGGGAGAAAAGTATGTAGGTATGTTCTGCAAATATTTCTTCCGGGACTGGTTATTTGTATTATTGTGTATTATAAGTAGGCATTTACAAAATATAAATATATAAGTATTCTATCAGCCATCTGGTACCCATAGTACAAGCTTTGCTTTGTTTGGGACTAGATGACGCTGTGTGAAATGTCCACAATTATTTATTTATTTATGTTTGTGGCCGAAGATTTTTAGGTGCACTACAAAGCAAAGTAGCACTAGAATGTATTCTTATTCTTGTCATAACATTGTGTCAGGGCGCGGCAACGCAAGCCCCTCCCTTCAAAGACTGGTTCTGCAACTTCTAGAACTTAAATCTTTATGTAGAAAGCAGCCTTTCTACATATAGGCAAGTTTGTCTGTGCCACAACGACCGTACCTAACTGTTCACTGTTTGTTTTGTGCTTTGATAACGAATACATTTCGTCACTGGAAAGGCAAAATTACGTAAGCGCCAAAATGGCGCCAAATAGGCATATTGAGTTATTATCCTAAAATAGCAGTCCAAATACAATAATATGAATTGCTGGACATAGAAAATGAAAAAAGAATGAAATCTTACGTTGACGTCATCAAAATTCGGTAATTAGGTAGAAAGTTATGATTAAAAAAACGAAAAAAATGAACTTCAAACGGCTTTTTCTCGATTGGCGCTTACGTAAATTTGCCTTTCCAGTGACGATTTATTAGCAGAAAGAATCTTAAAACTACATACATACATATTATCACGCCCGGCAGAACCGCAAGTAATCATAAGAAAACTTTCAGCCATTTCTGATCCAAGACTCCAGAGATGGATATGGTGAACGAAGGTGACAGGTGATCAGCCCATCGCCCATATAGGTCCATCAAGTTGGAGAGGATACTAGGTACTTTTGTCGACTTTTACGACATGCTCGGAGAGAGAAGCAGCTGGACGCATTCTTCACTCCCAGTCCAGCAGAGGAAAAGCAAATTAATATTTTGGCTGTCTCTGTATCCGAAAAGGCTACGGATTTTGAGGTGTTGTTGGTCATAGGTACCTCATTTACTTCAACTGTATAGATGTATCTGTTTTGTCCAGCATTCCAGGCTCTTTTAACTCTACATTTCAATTAATTTAATAAATACAAAGACTGAATAACTATAAGTATTTTTACAAAATACAAAATAAATGATATAAAATCCTTTGAAAATTATCTATAGATCAAATGATTTACACTTACCTCTATTTGAGTTGAGCTATCAATAGATCGTTCACATCGGTGTATATGCATATTAATGTCCAATTTCTTTACTAACTCTTAAAGGTCAATCTTTGACTAAAATATTCATTAGAAACATCACTTCCTTAAGCCTTCTTAAATATTGGTTTTAGTACCATTTCAAACGATAACTTTTTAATAGAAGATCTTTTAATAGGGATCGTGTCTTCGATTTATAGAACAAACAAATTAGCCGCCGACGGTGACGAGATGTTATTAAGAAATAAATTGGGCGAGCATTTAGGGTTGTCACTTTCTTAAAAGCTCATAAAATAAAACTTAGATATAAAATTCATAAAATCATTCGATAAAAGGGTCACCAGAAAGAGGACATATAAGTGTAATCATCATCATCATCATCGCTCGTGACGTAGCTTGCTTACACGTTCTTGATTGATGGCTGAAGTTGAGCAACGTTGTGCGCGGTCACAATTGGGATGGGTGACCGCAAGTGGCATTACGAGCTGAGCACGTTAAATTGCGAGGGCACATCAAATTGTCGGTCCCGGCTTTTAAGTCGTTAAAAACTCCGTCACAAGAGCTGGCCATTAGCTTATGAATGCGAACTTACTTACTTATTTTATCATCATCACCAGCATCATCAGCATATAAGTCCAATTCTAGACATTGACCTCCCTAAACTAACTAAGGCCTTTTACCAATACCTAACTACACTACCTGTAAAAAAACAATCACAATTGTAAATGAATGTTGAGTTTAACTAAGATTGCACAATTTTATTATTAAAACATTGTGAACTTTTATTAAATAAAGAATTTCTAAATCAAACAAATATTCTAATCTAAAGCAATATAAAAAAAAACTTTGGTGTCTAATAAATTATAGATAAAAATAAAACAGAAAGTTAAAGACCCATTTTATTAATAGAATGGTACGGTTTTATGTATCATAAATTTAATAAAATAAAAACGTTTCAAACAATTTTTTTTAAACTGTAACTGTGCTTTGATGATTTGAAAGGAAAATTATGACTCTTTATTTTAAACCAGCTGTTACCGAAGTTGAAACAGAAATAGCCTATGTTCTTTCCTAGGATGCAATCTATTTCCTTGTCGAATTGTATCCAAATATTACCAGAAAGATAGAAAGAAAGAAATAACATTTATTTGGCACACACAAAGACATATTACAAACGGAAAAGGGACAAAAAAATGAGGTACATAAAAGAGCAAGAGAAGACAGACACAAACGACAAATGTACGTATTATAAACTAATTTAAAGCTAGAACTAATACATAGTCTGATTTTTACTCTTCCCGCGGACCAATCGGCGTTATAATGTGGCTAAAAAGGTAAAACTCTCAGCATGTGCTACTTCCAGGTTTAACTAGAAGTAGCGCTGGTTTATCAGCGGTTTAGGTACGAATAGGTCAACAGGACAGCATTCATTTCACATTTATAATATTCTAGTTGTGTCACTGGTTCTTTCGAACCAGTGTGGTGAAAGGATTTAAAGTGCGCCTCGAAGATTCCTTTCGTGTGCTTGACACATGTTTTCGAACTTTTTACGGTTCTACGACATTCCGGTTTCCTCACGATGTTTTCCTTCATCGTTTGAGTGTTAATTTTTTCGAACAGAAAAAGCCATTCGTGCGCGACTGAATTTGAACCTACGACCTTAGGATCGGAAGGCGGGGCCGAGACCACTAGACCGACAGTGCTCTTATACTTAGTATTAGTATAGACTAGCGACCCGCCCCGGCTTCAACGGGGATAGACATATACCATCGCGGACTTTTTTATAGACCTTTTTAAGGTGTACAATACTGTAGTACATTAGTTTGATCTATCTCGTAGGGTTCAGCCAGCGTTTGCAATGTAAGCGCAAAATACTCGTATGTGTTTATTTACGACATCACATTAGAAACCTCTAAAATTATCAGTGTTTCTCTACTACATTATGCATGTATTATACATATAAACCTTCCTCTTGAAACACTCTATCTATTATAAAAAACCGCATCAAAATCCGTTGTGTCATTTTAAAGATCTAAGCATACATAGGGACAGACAGATCGGGAAGCGACTTTGTTTTATACTATAGTGATTTTGTGACAACCCTATAAAAACCAAAGAGCGGGGGTGAGGCTTGCCCGCGGTCGCGCATATAAATTACGGATTTACACGTAATGTTTCATTTTTCAGTCAGCCGCGATTGACGGGTAATGAGCTGATGTTCGCAGTTTAATAGATTCATGATAAGGACCGAGGGAAATTGAACATTATGTAAAAGAAAAAAGAAAAATTAGAAGAGAAAGTGATTGAACCGGTGTAAGATTATATGCCGTCGTATAATTTAGTCAATTTTGTGTCCTAAAGCAAACATTTTCTGTACATGTACGGAACTCTTCGTGTGTGAATTCGACTCGCACATGGCCGTTTTTATTAAATAAGAGAACATAGTAATTTTTTCTACGTTCTTTTAGCGTACGTGTGATTCGATCGGACGAGTTCAGCTGATGACGTCCGACCATCCGGCTGACGACGGATTTGATGTAATCTTAGACAGCAGTGGGCCAAAAAGATCCAATATTAATTCCTAATAACGAACCCGCGCTTATAAACACAGGATCACATCATCTATCACCTGCATGATACGTAATATCCTTTTCTTTTCGTCACGCCATCTACTTTAAATTCGCGATGACGTTTCCCGCGCGATTTGTAAACATGACGTCACTTCCGGCGAGGCCGCGGCGGAAATTCGACCTCCTTTAGGAGGGAGGGTTGGGCACAACAACTTATGAAGCTGCTGTTTTTGTCAACTGTTTGATTTTGGTGGGCGGAATTTGAATCAAATGCATGTATTTATTATCTATTAATGGAACTCTCGTTATTTTATCAAATTGAGATCCGTGGTCTTTGCCTACCCCTATGGGATTCAGTTAGTTTGCTTTTAGTTGATTATATTTACCATGATCAGATGGTTTTTGAATTAAATAAATAAATATTTGTGGACATTTCACATAGCGCCATCTAGCCCTAAACTAAGCAAAGCTTGTACTATAGGAACCAGATGACTGATAGATTATACTTTTTTTTGTAATACATACTTATAATACATAATACTACAACACCCAGACCCAGAAGAAATATTTTTAATGCTAATTACGATTAAATATTACAATAATTGACGAACATACGTCGCAGTTGCATTATGCCATGATCACGTAAGATTTTTTTGTAAATTTAATTTACATTCTTCTTATATTTTTAAAATAAAAAGATCTCTGATTTTATCTGAAGGTACACCTGAAATGGTCTTCGAGATATAACGAAGTCCTTATCCCAAACGACGAAGGAAAATGGCCCAAGAAAAATAAATATTAGTAATAAAGCTAATTGAAAAAATGCCCCAACAAATATTTCATCGCTAATGTTCTTCTGCTAATGTTGTTACATCCGAAAGAATATATTTTCACTAGAAATACGCAATTAAAAATAGATCTTTGTTAATTACCTCAGGAATATGTTACGCAGTCTAATTATGCATAAGTTTTGAGCTTTTAATACTTTTATATATTTTAAGAGAGGCCGTTTAAAAATGACGTATTCCATAGCTTTGTATTTAGTTTATCATTTTTATTTTCAGGTAAGTTGCTTGATATTCTACCAGCATTGGATACTACAATTTCGACTTGTATATACCATAGTTAGTATAACTACATTTTCAAGTAAGTATTAATATTTTTATTATCAGAAATAAACTTACAACTAATACAAATATGGTTTACAAAACACAAAAGTAAGTATTGATTAAAATATGAGCGTCTCAATTGATAGCTTACCTTACCAACCCTCTATAAAAAGTTATATTTTCAAAAACCTATGGATGATGTCATGGCCTTTTAACTGAACTTGAAAACTGACAATTTCGCTGGCAAATGGTGGCCATAACCCTTGATGCGTTTTCCCCCAAGCACGCTGCGCACTAGAACTAAAGCGGTTATGAAACGGAGTAGTGAGCTGAGAGCATTACATACTAGGCGGCACCGACTTTGCAGTATATCTCATACAAATGAGCAAGCGGAATCAAAGCGCCTCTAACTTTTTAATCTGAGACAATTCAAATGCGCTCATAATGCACGCAAGTTGGGACAATAAGCCGGCGCTCGGCTTAAACAGGCAAGTGGGGTATCTGCGGCCATTGTAGCCGTGTGTGAGTAGGAAATTCACTTTTTTTTCTGCAGTTTTGTTGCGTGGATTGGCTGTGGCTTGTTTTTAATGGAACGACAATGAAGCGCTCGTGGCGTAGCTTGCTTAGACGTTCTTAATTGAAGTTAAGCAATCGTTGAAGTTGTCTTCATTTGTGCGCGGTCACAATTGGGATGGGTGACCGCAATTGGCATTACGAGCTGAGCGCTTCTGTGCTTCGTTATATTGTCGATCTCCGCCTAAAAACTCCGTCACAAGAGTTAGCCACTCGCTCATACGAACTTACTTTAATGGAATGACAGGTGTGTTGTAAACATGTATAAATAATAAAGATTTGTGGACATTTGACATAGCGCCATCTAGCCTCAAAACTAAGCAAAGCTTGTACTATGGGCACCGGATGGCTGATAGAATACTTATACACCCAAACCCGGAAGAAATGTTTGCAGAATATTTAAACATAACTCCCGAACCCGCACCTCTTGCGTCTCAGCCGAGCACTCGCCCGCCACGCCATCGAGGTCGTCACATATGTACACACTTATGACTTACTAAAATAAAATAAAAATGCTAAGCAATGTTTTGCGCGGCCAAAACTTGGATGGGTGACCGCCTGTGAAAGCCGCGTGGTGTTGACTTTTTGCGCTCCCAGATTTTGTTACGGACATCAACAAATCTATACTTCATATTTAGAGATAATATAAATAAATCCTGGATAAAGGTTGTAGATTAGTGACAAAAGCTCTATCAAACCAGTAAATTATTTCCAAACAACTGAAAACAGATCTAAGGGCCGGTCCACACTCGGCATGTGAGTCACGCGCGTTAATTTCCCCTGGTCTGCTCGGACGCCCCGCTGACGGGTGAAAGTGACAACTTTCTTATAAAACGCCCGAAGTGACTCCGGACATGCCTTAATAGCCCTCTGAAGGTTCACTAGAGCTGTTAATGTTTTCATATAATTTGATTTACATGATTTTACGAATTTGTATACCTAATGTAGCAATAGGTGGTCTATCTATTAGTCATGTCACTAGTTCTTTCGAACGAGTGTGGTGAAAGGATTTAAAGTGCGCCTAAAACGCTCCTTTGGTGCACTTGATGCATGTTTTTCGAACTTTTTAGCGATTTCTGCAACGTTTCAGAGTACTGCTGTAACACACATAATTTTTTCGAACAGAAAAATCCATTGGTGCAATCTATCTTGTATAATTATATAAAAAATGAGTATAATTATAATAACATACTCTGAAAACTTCAAACTTTCTACCTATTACGGTTCATGATATACAGCCCGCTGACAGACGGGTGGACGGACGGACAGTGGAGGCTTAGTAATAGGGTCCCGTTGGCACCCTTCGGGTACGCAACCCTAAAAATAAAGGTGTTGCTATTACGAAGAAAGACATCTTAAAAGTGCAAAAGACAATGCGAGCGTCTTGCGATAACGCTGCGATCACGTTACACTATCGTTGTGTCACATTGTTCGATATCGAGAACTGCACTTTCGCTCGATACGCAGGGCTGTCACTAATACATTAGGTACCCTACCTACACAGTACTAAGACCTTTTACCATCTATAGTAGATGATTTATACAGCGTCAGGAAGCAACTTTTACCTTCACGGGACGCTGTGCAGTGCCCGGGACGAATTACGATGGAGTAGGCTTGCTCAACACCTATTCCATCCTCTCAGTTTAGTCCGCCTTGTCTACAGGAAAGACATGGTCAATACGTGCAGAGCTGACTAAGCCGCGGGTTTCCTCACGATGTTTTCCTTCACCGTTTGAGAGTACTGGTATGGCGCACATAAATTTTTCGCACAGAAAAATCTATTGGTATACGACCGGATTTGAACCCGCATTCTTAGGATCGGACGGCGGGGTCACTACCAACTACCACCAGTGCTCTTACCATCTATAGTAGATGATTTATATAGCGTCAGGAGGCAACTTTTGCAGAATGTACTGGATTAACAATAGGCTATTTTTATCCGGGTACCACGCTAGCGAAGCCGCTGGCGGCAGCTATTATTATTATCTATAGTAGAAAAGGATACTTACTGGCAATTCGCCCCGAACTGAGATCTTCAAGTTTTCCAGCGGTAAGCTTCAGAGTTCTTCAAAAGTTTGGTACTTCAGTCAGCCCTAGTAGATGCAGTCTGCGATGCTGTGCTGTCCGATAGTGCATTGTCCGCGATAAGCTTGTTATTCCCGATAAAGAGAAAGTCGCAATCATCTTATTTGTAAATATGAATACCGTTAATTGGTGAAGGTGACCGGCCCTATCTGTGTACCTTTGTGTGACGTCATGACCTCACATTTCATGCAGTCCACGTAAAAAAACCAAATACTTGACGGCCTCGGTGGCGTGGCGGGCGATCGCTCGGCAGAGACGCAAGAGGCGCGGGTTCGTTTACCGCTGCGGAAGAAATGTTTGCATGATCTGCAAATATTTGTCTAGATACTCAGGTACCCACGATACAGGGAATCCTAGTGTGGGGTCAGGACTATGTATGTGACTGTTGGGTGTTATTTATTTACTTAATAAATAAACAAATAGGAAAAATGTTTAAACATTTTATACAACATGACAGCTACTTAAAGAACGTCATAGAACAAAGGTTAGAAGCAAAGCGAAGTAGAGGAAAACCAAGAATTAGTTACATGAATGTGAATAAGTATAAGAAGGGAAGGAAAAAAACGGTCAAGTGCGAGTCGAATTATCACACGAAGGGTTCCGTACCATCGTACATGTACATAAATGTTTCTTGTAGGGGGCCCCCTTTTTTATTTTATCTTATATTTATTATTTACTCTCCAATAATCAACAAATCAAAAAAACTAAAAAAAACAAGCTCTCAAATTTAGGTAACCTCTAGCTTAGACAATCCTGATAATAATTGGCAAAAATATAAGTCCAAGATGATCTCGTTTTTGATTTAATTTGCACTTAAAATTAAATCAAAATTGTCAAATAAATTACCATCGTCCGATTTAAGGGGTCGTTAGGGTGTTTTAAAATTGTAATATCGGCGGGATCAGTTAAGGTGTAAATGGTGTAATGGGGTATAAATCAGTGGTATCAATGTTACCGTCGCTGTCAATAGCCGAGAGCGAGGAATGAGTGGATAAGACTATCTTTGTAATGGAGAAAGATCCAAGACATCTGGCTCTTAATGTCTTTTGTAATAAAATAATATACCTAATAAAAAATACTCGTAATAATAAATTAAAAAAAATCTCGTAAATCCTATTCGTTTTATTTTGTATAGGAGAGCTTTTGACAACTCTGTAGACGTCATTTAAGATTCTAAATTATCTCATTGAGTAGCTAAAAATGTATGGGCTTGACATTAGCCATCGCGTATGTCAATCTTAAGCATTTTTAGCGTTTAGCGACTTTGTTAGGCGCAAAAAGCATCGACTACAGGATCTGCTATTTTAATTAAAGATGGTTTATTTCGAAAATCTGTTCTATTCGTTGGTGTGAAAGTTATCTTTGGTTCTTCAAAGTGAAAACACGATAAGAGAAAAAAATACGATTAAAAAAAACCTTGAAAAACCCATGGTATGAGTAAGTACCTATGTTTTGATCTAGACAAGTATCTAGTTTCGGGAACCTTATAATACTTTCAGACGAGTTTTACTTTGATAGGTAGGTAATATTTCTTTTGTTTTTGAAACCAGTTATTTGATTCATTTTGTAGTTTTCTTGTAATTAATAGTTTTTTGATTTCAATATTTTGCGTCGTCTCACTCTCTTTTACAAGCCCGAAATCCGTAGCCCTCTTTCGAAATCGGTATAGACGCGATGGTATGGAGCCTCTTAAATTGAAAGAACCCTAATATCCACAACCACCTTTCGTCGTATGAGACCATTATCGTGAGATGGTGGGATAAGGGCCATAATTTGCAATATATTTAAGGGCAGAGGTGTCGGTCCTTTGTTGGACGCGCTAACAAGTTGATAATCACAGTTGATTTGTATGCTAATCAGATATTTGGAGTTATGGGTTATGTTTGGCAATTTGCTGACCGTCCAAGTTTGGTATTATATTTTGTCATCACCTGTATACGTAATGTAGGACGCCCTCCGGCTAGCTGGAGTGACGATCTGCGAAAGGCTGCTGGCAGAGACTGGATGCGTCAAGTCGAAGATAGGACGCGATGGCGCTCATTAGGGGAGGCCTATGTTCAGCAGTGGACTGCTATAGGCTGATGATGAGATTATGATGATGTATTTTACTAACGCCGGTTGAAATATTCAACTAAATGACGACGAATCCTTCTTTGAAATAGCAACGTTTCTATAAAAAAATATCTCCAAATAAATATTGGAATCGCTAAGCCGTGATTGAGGCACAAATGTACAAAGGATGCATGACATCCTCATATCCTAATAACTTTTGTATTTACAATATTGAGTATATGCCATAATTATATATGTCCAGCTGCTTCTTTCCCCGAGCATGTCGTAAAAGTCGACTAAGGGATAGATATCTTCAATATGATGGACCATCTACATGGGCGATGGGCTGATCACCTGTCACCATGGTTCACCATATCCATCTTGGGACTTAAAATCAGTGGGTGCTAGTTTGTTATGATTACTTGTGGCTCTGTCCACCCCATGACATGGACGGGATAATACGTATGTATACATGCCATCTTCAATCCCCTATGCCCCCAAATCCGACCACAACAGTATTGTCTGCAGTTACTGCTGATATTAGACGAACATCATTTGCTCGGAACACCTGTTTGCACTATCTTGGAACCTGTTGGTAAGACCAGCTAGCTCTTAGCCTTATCTTTAAGTCCAGGATTCGTAGATAAACGGAGATATAGGAAAATTCCTCGTATTTGCTAGGGGATATATCTCCCGCGATACGTATCGGTAGAGACGCGAGAGCAGCTCTTGTATTCCTATCATAACATTTCATCATCATCATCTTCCTAACCTTATCCCACTCTATGTGGGGTAAGAGTTTTGGCTAAGGTGTTTTATGACCGGCCGCCTGTCTGACGTCAACCCTCTTTGGGAATACTTGCTTGTAGTATCTCATCATGTTGTTAAGTTTTTCTTGGTTTTCATACATTTTTGTTTTTATATAAGCGATGTGGTCGCAAAGCGACAAAGCTCTTAAATAAATTAAAAAAAAAACATATTGGGGAGGATACTACATAGACATAAGATTTATTTACTAAAATAGCACGCATAACACATAACATAAAATTTAAGAATATTGTGAACAAAAAGCCAGGCAATTGAATAAAAAGACATTAAACATTAAATACTAATCAATAAAATTATTATTGTCAGCATTGTGTCTGCTGTTTTAGGGTGTTTTTAGGATTCCGTACCCAAAGGGTGTCAACGGAAACCTATTACTAAGCCTCCGCTGTCCGTCCGTCTGCAAGCGGGCTGTATCTCATGAACTGTAATTCAAACATTTATGTGCACGCAAATGGTACGGAACCCTTCGTGTGTTTATTCGACTCGCACTTAACCTTTTTTATTTCCTCTGTAACTTCATGTCTACACTGCACTCTGTAATGCAATTGTGAAGCTCTTAAGCTTATCTTTATGTTAATTCTTGTTTTATCGATTTTAATGGTAAAACATAAGTAGATAGCGTCCACAATGTTGCTTTGAATGTGTTTGCATTTACTAAATACAAGTTGTTCTAACGTGATCTCTCTCAGACTATACTCGATAGCAACTGCAGTAAATAAAAGCGGTTAAGTGTGAGTCGAATTCGCACACAAAGTGTTGTGATTGAACTTATTGCAATTTTCAGTTCAAGTAGTTCAACAATATTTTTAAGTTGAAAAAATTGGAGGAAGTTTATCCAATATGTTCAACTGGTTGTACAGATAGTTGAACATATTGGAGTAGACGTTCCGTAACATAGTACATTAAAAAATGTTTTTTGTATGGGGCCTTTTTTTTTGATTATTTGTTGTTATAGCGGCAATAGAAATACACACCAACTCTCTACTTGTTACGGTTTATGAGATACAGCCCGCTGACAGGCGGACGGACGGACTGCGGAGGTTTAGTAATAGGGTTCCATTGACACCCTTCGGGCGCGGAACCCTAAAAATGTATGCGTATTTATTCTGAATGTAATAAGTAGGTACCTATTATCTGTTCTGTGACGCTGTACAAAAATTTTTCGTCGTTGAATTTTTTACTTGTCATAGAATTAAATGTAGCCTTTTTAAATACCTTTTCAATGCAATACTTGTCAACTCTGCGGGCAAACTAAAATGTCAAAATAAACTAGAGACAAAGGGCGCATCTATAACTGACGATAACTAGAATTTTCTGGGGTGGTTTTTTTGTAGCCCTTTGATTGACCTTTCCAACGCACAACTTTGTGACCGCTACTTTTTTGGCCATGGCCCAATACTATGTATAGCCAAGTTTCATTCTAATATGTTCAGCCGCTACACTGTGATAAAGGCCCTTTTTCACTCACACTTTTACAAACTTTCGGATTAATAATATTAGTAAGTAATATCTTCCATACATAAGGGCAATTCTTACGCGGGTAAGTACCATGTAGATCCATGGCACAATCCATAGTAAGTTTACAGTGAAATAGGCCTCAGCTACAAAGTACCTGTTATCATCAGCGTTATCAGCTTGCGAGTGGCAAGCGCAGTTTAGGCAACATCGTGCTCTATCGCCTGCAATCAGAGATTGCTGCACTCAGGTGCAATGCGTACTTATTATAAATTATCACGTCTTTATCGCTGGACGCGAAATCTGTTGCTAAAGACGGTGAGAAATTACTAAATAGTATAAAACAAAGTCGCTTCCCGCTGTCTGTTCCTATGTCTTTAAAACTACTCAACGGATTTTAATGCGGTTTTTTTAATAGATAGAGTGATTTGAGAGGAAGGTTTATATATGTAAAACATGCATAATGTAGTAGAGAACACTGCTAATTTTAGAGGTTTCTAATGTGATGTCGTAAATAAACACATTTGTTTGCGCTTATAATTGCAAACGCTGGCTGAGCCCTACGAGATAGATCAAAATAATGTAGTACAGTATTGTACACCTTAAAAAGGTCTACAAAAAAGTCCGCGATGGTATATGTCTATCCCCGTGTGAAGCCGGGGCGGGTCGCTAGTACATAATAAATAAATACACAGTCGCATGGTACCACAACACCTAGACCCGGAAGAAATATTTACAGAACATGCAAACATTTCTTAAGCAGCGGGAATCGAACCCGCGCCTCTTGCGTCTCAGCCGAGCACTCGCCCGCCACGCCACCGAGGTCATCAGATTACTGCTAGATGATGGTAGCGTGGTGAAAACGCTGATCCCATTGCCATCGTTAATTATTACTTTACTTACAAAGTAAGACGATATATCTGTAAAATCCTCAAAATGGCCGCCACAAAACTTCCAAACATCTAAGACTTATTCCACCTGTATTATCAATTACATCAAAGTTACGTACTCTACATGGAGTGCGGACTGTATCGCGGGGGTTAATGGTGCGAGAATCGCTGATAACGCCCTCCCCCCCTCGCCCCCCAGCCCCCAGCCCACTCCCCACCGCTTGGAGTATCAGCCGAAACCAGATCTGAGATTGGGCAATTGTCTGGTAATAGATTAGTGGGAGATCGTGTGGTGGAGAAAAATAGAGTGGCTTTTAAAGAGGTTTGGCTTGTACTGAACTGAGAATACGGATTAGTCCTAATGTTTTGCTGATGAGACGTGTTTGCTTGGTGATAGGTACACTGGTTTTCGATTCCAAGGTCGTAGATTCGGGTGGATCTAATGGATTTTTCTTTTGAATATCTATCGTGAAGGACATATTGAGAAAATCTGTGGATGTCAATGTCATTCCGTTAATGTTAGAAAAAGTTGTATCTTGACTCTTTGTAAATCATTTTTAGTAGATACCTATAGGTAAAAAGTGTGAAACTATTTTTTACGAATGAAAAATTTTATCATGAATTTTTTCAGAAAAGACTTAACTGTTAGTTCTATATTTTTTTACAAATAAAACAGATATTTTTTTACGCATCAGGAGTGTTTGATCGCCATTTTTAATATAATAAAGGTCAGCACAAAACATACAATATTCTCTATTCCACACTAATCGTCACTCCAACCGATCGATTCTCGATCGCGCGTCGATTGCCGATCGGTCGGAAAAAGCGCGCGACCGCGTCGTGTGAACGGTACTGATAATGTCAGTCACATGATCAATCTGTAGGCCCTTTTCACACGTAATCTCGTATAATATATTTCGCTACTCACCTGCTTGTGGAAGATAGCCGACGGACTCAGGGCCATATTTTGATTTTAATACGCCGTGGGTGGATATGTTAGTGAGAGGATAGATAACTCTGTTGTGTAGAACAGGCTTTTGTGAACACCTAATGTAAAATGTGACTTTTATTTATTTACAAAGACAAACTATAACCACATTAAAAAACTTTAAGGTAATCGGTATGATAATAAGAAATGAAAATGAGCTCAGTTTTCTAAGTTCGCCTACAGATATAAAACAGAGCTCAGATCACCGACCGCAGGTAAGGTCCCCGAAAGGCTGGCGACCGTTCCTCGTTGGATAGCTATACTTATCTTTGTCCTTGTGTCCTTTTGTCATTGGTTACTTTAATCATCAGCTTCTTGGATAATTCCTTGAAACGTAGACCTATTTTAAGTCAACTTTGCAACAAAAGTTATTATAAAAATACAATCAAAAGCCCCAACTGCAAAATATTATGAATTAAACACTAAAAACGTATTAAATCATATTTTTACTACTTATAAATGTTATAAATTCATTATTTACTACATATTATTTGATTTTAATACTCATAACAACGCAAGCGACGGCATCATACACGCGTCAAAATCTTATAATAAAAAAAATCGATTATTCTCAACCGCCATATTTAAATAATATCAACATTTGCGTGCCTATTATGTCACCTAATAGTCTAAAATATAAAACTCATCAAAATTATTATATCTAACTAAAAACATTTCCAAAACGCGAAACGTCTCTGGCCTCTGCGATCCCGTATCACTCGCTCGGGGAAAAGGATAAATAATTTAGTATGATCCGGCGATATCCGATCTCAGAACAAAGGTACGTGAGGCTATCGGAGCCAGCCAGCCCTGCGCGCTGACGCCCGCCCGCCCGCACACCCTCTCCACTGTTACACGATATTTAAACGTCACAATATCGGGCGTAAGAGCGTTATCACACTGGCGATTTGCGAGCGTTTTTTCTTCGAGGCGATGCTCGCCGCTAGCTCGCCGTGGGTACATTTACGAGTCGACGGCCTCGGTGGCGTGGCGGGCGATTGCACGGCAGAGACGCAAGAGGCGCGGCTTCGATTCCCGCTGCGGAAGAAATGTTTGCATGATCTGTAAATATTTCTTCCGGGTTTGGGTGTTGTGGTACCATGGTACTCGTAGTTTCTGATCACAGGGAATCCTAGTGTGGGGTCAGGACTATGTATGTGACTGTTGGGTGTTATTTATTTATTTATAACGCTCTAAAGACGAACTACCTACAATCAGATATTTCACTTTATTTTGGAATGCAGAAAACTATAGTGTCCAATTGTGTCCGTCCGTTCATCTGTGTGTCAGCGGGCTGCATGTATCTCATGAACCGCAATGGGTAGGGATTTGAAATTTCCTCAAATAAAAAACAAAAGGGGGGAATTCAAGATCAAAGAAGATTCAAAAAATATTTATGTACATACATGTATGATGGTACGGAACTTTTCGTGTGCGAATTTGAGTCGCACTTAACCGCTTTTATTTTTCAAAAATCTCGCTAGATTTGTTGACAATGGAAACATGCTGGCTGGGTGTGAGCAAAAGGCTGCTAAATGAATCCCTTATGAAAATGTGGTACAATGTATCTGATAGCCGCGCGATAGTCTTGATCGAATTCCTCTTATGTACGAGATTAGTTTTGATAATGGAACTAGATGGCGTTGTTCCTCTTTGTGACATACGCGAAAAACACCATTCAAGATGTCTTTTAAATTAAATTTTCTCAATGTTGACCTATAAAGGATAATAGTTCATTTAGGACGGTATGGGAATGGGACAGACATTTTGTAAAACTTTTTATTCAATCATCATCATCATTGATAGTTCGAATGTGTTGAAACTAACGATCTAGGATCAAAATCTTCTCGCAATCAACATCATCGGTCCATTGGGTGAGACTCACCGTGAGAGGCCGTTTTTCAGTTGAATTTTTAAATAAACACCCAGGAGGGTTAAAATGGCCACTTTATCAGATCTGCTGCTGAATTGAAGTGCGTACAATTCACCAACAATTCGGACCATTTTACGAAATTTACAGAAATCTGTTAGGATTTGCTATAAAGTCGACAAATTAATTGCTCAAAGTGACCTTTTTAGCCCCACTGGACTCAATCGGGGATCACCCGTGGGCCTATTGGATAGGAGAAGGTACTTCGAATTTTTAAACAAACTCCATCAAAACAAACGGTTTTAAAAACGTCCATATTCAGAAAGGTAACGTTATCGCGTCACGCGCAATTTGGCGAGCGCTGCTCGTTGGAACTAACGAGCGGCATCTACATCACTGATATCGATGCTTTGTGGCCTATGCCGTGCCCTGCCGTGGCGTGTAATGACACTATAGAGTTCCGTACCCGAAGAGTGCTAACGGAACCCTATTACTAAGCCTCCGCTGTCCGTCCGTCTGTCAGCGCTGTCCGCTGCACTTCATGAAGCGGACTGTATGAGAACTCCTTGTTGAACTATTTTAGTTCCTCTACCTCTACCTATTACGGTTCATGAGATACAGTCCGCTGAGAGACGGACGGATGAACGCAAAGGCTTAGTAATAGGGTCCCGTTGGCATCCTAAGGTTTCGGAACCCTAAAAATTACAAGTACGATGTTAAGGAACCCTTCGTGTGCGAATTCGACTTGCACTTGACAGGTTTTTTTAGAATAGAATAATATTTTTGTCATAGGATGAGACACATTATCAAAATAACTTCAATCAGTAGGTACTTATATTAAGCACACAAGCTATGACTAGTCATAGAACACAGTAGAATAGAAACAGGATAAATTTATAAATACTTTTGTAACATTTCATATGACATCAGGAGTTGAAGTTCAGAAAATTGGAAATTAGAAATCCAACCATTTATTTGCAATAACAAAAAACATAACTAACTTGAAATATTTACAGAACATATTTTGAAAAATGGTTCCAACTCAACAAGACATATGAACTCAAAATTTGTTTAAAAAAATATACATAGGTTAGACTTTGGATTTTAGATATTTGTCTGAAAGGAAGCTTTTTACACAATCTACTTAACTTTTTAACTATATTTATTGCAAGTTTATTCAAATTCGATCAGTCGTTACGGCAAATTGAACCTTCCGGACACTTATGTTTTTGCAAATGTTTTATTTAATAGACTTCAGAGAGATGGTTCTCAATTCAGCTGTATTTTTTATATCGTAAGTACATACATACATATTATCACGCCCGTATCCCTAATGGGGTGGGCAGAGCCACAAGTAAACATAAGAAAACTTGCAGCTACTTCTGATTTAAAGTCCCAAGGTGGATATGGTGAACCATGGTGACAGGGGATCAGCCCATAGTTCATATAGATGGTCCATCATTTTGGAGAGGTTTATATCGTCATCATTAATTTTCATATGATTCATTGGAGTAAAGAGGTTTTTATAGAGACTAAAGTATTTTCAAAATCCAAGGGTATTAGGCCATATATTCACTTGCCACTTCTTAATACTTCTCTGCTGGACTGGGAGTAAAGAAAAAACATAGAATGCGTCCAGCTACTTCTCTCCCCGAGCATGTCGTAAAAGGCGACTAAGGCATGGTATTCTCTCCAACATGATGAGATACAATAAGCAAGTATTCCCAAGGAGGGTTGACGTCAGGCAGGCGGCCGGTCATAAAGCACCTTAGCCAAAACTCTTACAGCATGATGCAAGGTTCATGCTGTGCCGACCCCACATAGAGTGGGATAAGGGCAGGAGGATGATGATGATTCACGTGCCACTTCCCCACCAGATGTCACCAGGCAGTCGAGCGTGCGAACCGCTGAACATCAAAATACTCCGCAATTACGTTCGTTCAATTCGTTCAAAAGGCCGTAAACGAGGCGAACCAAGTAAGCCGAGATTAAGCCTTGGTTTCCAAGGATACTTGTCATCTCTCCAGCCAGTCTATTCTATTCTCAACGTCTGACGTTGTACGCCGTTTTAAGAAACATTGGACCATGATGGAGTTACCTATATACATTATCATTTTTCTTCCTGTATGTTTGTGCGTGTGGTCATCTTTTTGATGTACTCACTAAGACAGCTATCGACAAATCAGAGTTGGAATGACATAGAACATCAGACTGTAAATATTAAAAGAGTTAGACAGCAGGATCTACAGGACAAAATGTATACAGAATGTATGGTTTTGTTGCTTAGTTATGATACAAATATGAACAGTTTAATAGTACTAATCAAACAAAAGTAGCGTCCACCATAGAACATACTACATCAGTTCAGTATTCCCATAAAATGTACATTATTTCGAATTAGTTTTTTGTCTTAAAACTTAGATGTTTATAAAACGAAATAAAAAAAAAGCCCTCAAGATTTTAGATTGCGATGAAATGTTTTTTTAACTTTCCTATAACTAAAGCTGACTCGTTCCCTGACGGCCGTACGTTGACGGCCGTTCGCTGACGGTCCCCAGGAAAGCAAGACTTGCGCGATGTTTCGAGGTGTTTCATTAGCTCAATTGAGTGTGAATCGGATAAGGTATCCTTGAGGTAAGTATGTCTGAAGCCGTTATGTGTCACTTTATTTTTTGATAGCTAGCTTTACTTTTCACGCCTTGCTTTCTTAAAGACGACCGGCATTGTAAGGGAAACGAGATAGTAAGAAAAAATTAAAACTAAGGCCTTTTACCATCTATAGTAGATGATTTATAAAGCGTCAGGAGGCAACTTTTACCTTCAGAGACGGGACGCTGTAGTGCCCGGGATGAAATAAGATGGAGTAGGCTTGCCGAGCACCTATTCCATCCTCACAGCTTAGTCGGCCTTGTCCACAGGAAAGACATGGTCAATACGTGCGGAGCTGACTAAGCCGTGGGTTTCCTCACGATGTTTTTCTTCACCGTTTGAGAGTACTGGTGTAGTGCACATAAATTTTTCGCACAGAAAAATCCATTGGTACACGACCGGATTTGAACCCACGACCTTAGGATCGGAAGGTGGGGTCACTACCAAATAGACCACTAGTAGTGCTCTCCCTCAAGAAAAAATAAAAGGAGGTAACATTCATACTGTTTGGTAACATTGGGACGGCCATGACATGAATAGCAAAAAATCGTTCGTACTGAAAGTTTAATTGTGTCCAGTAGTATACTATAGGCTGATGATGATGATGAGATTTATGAGCATTATCACGCCACATACCTATGCTACTTTTTATCCTGTAAAACAATTCCAAAATGGGAAAAAGGATACAAAAGGATAACCAGGATAGCGCATAAATACCAGGGCTGTGGGTAAGGGCCTTTAGCTGGACCGATTTCATGATTTTTGGTTTGTTGGATTTGTCTCCGTACCGAACAACTACCTAATAAAACATTTGAAAATTTGCATTATTCATTCTAAGGCGGTACGAAGTTCGCGGGGTCAGCTACCAATAAATAAAGAAGCTTGCTATAAAATATATTTTCAACAAAAACTTATTACAAAAGCTAGGTAAACCGACCCACTTTATCTCACGTAAATAATTCAATCGTCAGTGTATAAACACCCTCAGTAGAACATATCATTGCGTTATCGGCGCGGCGCAGGCACCCTCGCGATCGCCCGCCTGATAACTGATGCTGATGTACACACTCCTTTATTGTGAGTTTAGAACTCTACCTAGCCGTACAATGTAAACTTGAACGGAAAATATAAACGAAGACTTTTACCATCACTTCATCATCGCATAGATGATTTTATAAACATCAGTAGAACTTGTCGCCCTCGCGATTGCCCGCGCGATAACTGATCAGGAGGCAACTTTTGCCTTAAACACTTAAAAAAATATGGTACATTTTTTTTAACGCATTCTGAATTCAAAATTGACTCAATTCACAAAACAATAGTACACTTTGGTGTAAGAGTATAACAAATTTTGCACCATACAAACACTATCAATTGAAACTCAGCTTTAACCCCAAAAAAATAGGGTACATTATTGTGTAATCGTAGATTTCGAACGTCGAAGCGGCAGTCCGATAAACGAAATTCAACTCTACACACAGGTGCTAAGGTCCATTTTGCCCTGTTTCGTGACGTAGCCTGTTGCTCCCGGATATTACCCCGGTGTATCACTCGCACCCCCACCGGGAATCACCCTGTAATACCCCAAATTACCAGCTCTTCGGGTAATTAAATACTTTCTTCGGTTGTAAGACGTGTGATCGACTTTGGGGGATGCTTTTGAACTTTATAAGAGAAAAAGTATTTGTAGTACGGGGCAGTCATGGAATGGATCGATGATGATTTTACATTGGACGATAAATAGATTTTATGTCGATTATTGTGAGCGATGGGCTGAAAACCTGTCACCATGGTTCACCATCGGGCGTGATATTATGTATGTATGTGTATATTGCCGCTATAACAACAAATAATAAAAATAAAAGGGTACAAGAAACATACTGTACATGTATAATGGTACGGAACCCTTCGTGTGCGAAGTCGACTCGAACTTGACCGGTTTTTAGCGACGACAGCCGGTCTGGAATTAAAACAAGTCCCAAGATGGAAATGGTGAACCATGGTGACAGGTGATCAGCCCATCGCATAGATGGTCCATCATGTTGGAGAGGATACTATTATTTAGTCGACCTAGGGGAGAGAAGCAGCTGAACGCATTTAATTTTTTTCTTTACCCCCAGTCCAGCAGAGAAGTAGTATCAATGGATAGAGAGTAGATATCCTTAGAAATATCATCATATCGCAGTAAACACGCCTCTAATAGGAAAATATGTTCAATCATAGTACCAGGGTCTTATCCAATCAAGTCCAGTCACGTTATCAGAGCGAGCAGGCACACCTTAGATGTTATCAATTTAATTAATTTCCACAAACATGGCGTCGTAAAAACTGTGTGCTTTTCATAAAACCCACATCAAGACACACCCGTATCGCTAATAATTAATTATTATAATTAACTGTCTATGTTTTATGAAGAAAATATTGCCACCACCTTTTTTGTAATCGGTAAAGGTGCTAGAAAAGCGCTCTTAAGCGATAAGACTGCAAATTGTACACACTCTTGTTTTAACGTATTAAGGTTTTATTTTTTATGTTATTCCTTAGTGTACAATAAATAATTTTAAGTTTAGAGATTTTTTTTATTATTTCTCAAAGAAATTTACATTTCACTTACAGAAAAACTTTAACTTATATCAATAATGTAAGTTTAAACGCTTTGGATCAATAAAAGTAGGTAGTTGACAAACAGAAGTCAATCAAAAGTTTCATTCATTTATGGAATGGCGAAATCTTAGTGTCTTTGTTAGTTTAGAGCACGTGGTCTAGTGGTAGTGAGCCCTCCTTTCAATCCTATGGTCGTGGGTTCCAGACGTGCACAAATAGATTTTTTAGAAATAAAAATATTATGTAAAATATAATCTAGGGTTATTTATTTTTATCTTAACAAATTATTTTGATGAAAACAGCCACGGAACTCTAAAAGTAATGTCGCTAATGACTTTCTCACGTGATACCTATCAAGTTATCAAAATCTCTCTAAGTTTTACAAAGTGAAATTAAAAATTACTTAAACACACTCATAATAGATTAGTAGGTATATTTTTGTCTTGTATTCTTAAACTGATCGAATTAAAATCTTAATAAATCGAACTAAGGCCTACCAAAGCATAATTATTTTGGCTACACTAACAAAATCTAACTGATTTCTGTTTTCATCCCCGCTTCTACAGTACTGGTGGTCTATTAGTGGTAGCGACCTAATCTTAAGGCTGTGGGTTCAAATCCTGTCGTGCAACAATTTTTTTTTTAAATAAAATTCATCTAATTCAGGCACATTAAAATATACATAGGCCTATAAAAAGTCAATTGTTTTTCTGTTCTGTGAAATTTGATAAATTTACAAACGCATTTTTTTTCTTTTAGGGGGCTTCCTTTTATTTTATTTTTATTATTTGTTGTTTTAGTGGCAATAGAAATACATACTCTTTGAAAATTTCAATTCTACCTATTACGGTTCATGAGATACAACCCGCTAACAGACGGACGGGCAGCGGGGCTCTGTAATAATGTCCCGTTGGCACCCTAAAAATAAATCAAAGTCAAAGTGTAGTGCAAAATAATATAAAGTGTTAGTGAATATTACATACAATAAGAACACAAGAACAAAGTGTCTTCCCCTTAATAGAGACAGTAAGAAAAGTGCTATTGGACACATTCTTAGATATAATTTACTTAAAAACTAGGTCAAAGTCAAATTACTAATTGGCCTACTTGGCTAGATTGTATTAGAGTACAATTAATTAATATTTTTAGTACACTAATTATAAAAAAAAGTCAAAATGTTTTATTCCATAAAATCACGGGGATCACTTGGACACTTCTTAAATCTACGTTGTATTTAGGTACACCTGTTCGTAACGCGACCAAGCGTGGGAGATACAGGTAAGAAACCACGCTTGGCTATTTTTTTTGAAAATGATCCCTTTACAATCATGTTTATAAAAGGATTTGGAGCATTATTCAGTCCCAAGCATTCTTGTCTTCTATATAATCGGATATTTTATAGTAAGCTTTTATAAACAACTTTCGTTTTAATAAAAAAATTAATCCGGATATCCAAGCGAGCATAGCGGTGGGCTTATGCTAGTAGATGCTAAGGGTAGATTTTAAATAAGTAAGTCTGTATGAGTTAGTGGCCAACTCTTGTGACGAAGTTTTTAGGCCGCCTAAAGGTCATGGCTTTACGACTTAAAAGCCGGGACCGACAATTTAACCTGTCCTCCGAAGCACGGAAGCGCTCAGCTCGTAATGCGACTTAGGGTCACCCATCCCAATTGTAACCGAGCGCAACGTTGCTTAACTTCGACGATCAACCAAGAACGTCTAAGCAAGCTACCCCACGAGCGCTTCTTAAGGTAAATGTTGAGGTAGTTTATAGATAGGAAACAAAGGTAGCCTTGGAAATGCAGCTTTAGTAATTGTTTCCGTGTGTCTATCATGAACCTGCATGTGTAATTTGTTATTGATAAGAAGTCCTTACCGACTTCAAAAAGGAGGTTATATTGATAACGATTTTATGTACTACGTTTATAAAATGTGTAAAATACCTATATTACATATACTTCATATTTGGAAGTGTATGGAAAGGGAATCTGTGGAATGCCCATTTTTAGGGTTCCGTATCCGAAGGCAGTCCATCACTAAGTCTCCTCTGTCTTTCCGTCCGTCTGTCCGCATGTCAGTGGGCTGTATCTGATGAACCGTAAAAAGTAGAGTTGAAATTTTCATAAAGTGTGTATTTCTATTGCCGCTATAACAACAAACAATAAAGATAATATAAAATAAAAGATTTCCCCATACAAGAAACATTTAGGTATGTACATGTACGATGGTACGGAACCCTTCGTGTGCGAATTCGACTTTCACTTCACCGCTCTATTGTGTTTTTCTTTTTTATAAATAGGTACCTATACTTTCTTATTTGCTAATAGCTAAGCAAAAGGTTTGTGCCCAGCAGTGAGATGAGTAATGCTGATGATGATGATGATGATGTAGATTTATTATAAAGCAAACAATAACACTACTAAAGAATTTTGTATCCTTACCAACCTATAAACCAAAACGAATCACGACTAAGACAATCAAAAATGTATCCTATGTACCCACCCCACAGTTTAAAATCAAACGCGCAATGAAAAATCAACACCCTTCTATGTTTAAAATTACACATGTGTGGGTGAGATTATAGTGTGTGTGTGCGGACGGGCGTCGACGATAAGGATGTATTAGCACATTCCGCCCGAGAGCCACTGTATTCATTCTTATCCGGGGTAAGGCAGGTTACACCCCTAGTGACGGGCGTAGATATCGATGTACAGCTTGTTTATTTGCTAGTGTTGTGAACGATGAGATAAGAAAATGGAAACAAATGAAAAAGGTTTTATAAAAAGTTATTTTTTCAAAAGCTTTTTTGCTCTACAATTTTTTTGTTTGGTTATTTGCGGCTGGTTTTGGTAATTTTTATTATTATTATTATTATTAACTCATTTATTTCAGATTATATATATCCATATTACAAAATTACAAAAATATTCAAACTTAAATTAGACACAATAAAAAATAAAATTAAATAAACAAAATAAACATAAAATTAAAAACTTAACCTAATACCTAACTAGAATCCTTTACGAATTTGACCCGTTTCATAAACGGGTCAAATTATCACCTTAAGTAACCGAATGACTACCCCCGAATAATGAGAAATGCTCAACTCTGAGTCACATTTGAATATTCGAGGGTTATGTAGACATTTTTGTATTTTCAGAAATATACAATTCATTAGACTTATTTATTCAAGCTGCAACTTTTACGACTGACCATAAATTGAGTTTATTAAATTGCAAAACTCACATCTAAAATTCTCATGTATGTATGTATGTTCGTATGAGCTAGTGGCCAACTCTAGTGACGGAGTTTTTAGGCCGCCTAAAGGCCTCCGTCATGGCTTAACGACCTAGAAGCCGGGAACGACTGTTTAACGTGCCCTCCGAAGCACGGAAGCGCTCAGCTCGTAATGCCACTTGCGGTCACCCATCCCAATTTGTGATCGCGCATATCGTTGCTTAACTTTAACGATCAATCAAGACGCCTAAGCAAGCTACACTACGAGCGCTTCAAATTTTATATTAAAATTCAAATTCTCATAGTGTTCTATGATTCTCCTATTATCGATACTTACCAAAGTGTCGACTCAATTGCATCCCTAGAAGGGGGTGAGCGTCGCTTGGCGCTGCGAGATAGCGCGATACGATCGCGGGTGGTGTCTGATACGAGGAATAATAATAATTTTATTATTATAATCGCGAGCCAGCCAGCGCCTCGTACTCACCTCTCATGTTACTGTGCAGTTTTTGGTAGATCAATCTAGTTTCTTTCTCTTTCTTAACTTTTGGGGGCTTCTTAGTGGGGTATACGGTCGTCCAGTCAGTGCTTTATACTCACCACTCATGATACTGTGCAGTTTTTGGTAGATTAATCTAGTTTCTTTCTATTTCTTAACTTTTGGGGGCTTCTTAGTGAAGTATACAGTCGTCCAGTCAGCGCTTTATACTCACCACTCATGTTACTGTGCAGTTTTTGGTAGATTAATCTAGTTTCTTTCTATTTCTTAACTTTTGGGGGCTTCTTAGTGAAGTATACAGTCGTCCAGTCAGTGCTTTATACTCACCACTCATGTTACTGTGCAGTTTTTGGTAGATTAATCTAGTTTCTTTCTATTTCTTAACTTTTGGGGGCTTCTTAGTGGGCTTGTCAATGTCCGCACGTATTGACCATGTCTTTCCTGTGGACAAGGCCGACTAAGCTGAGAGGATGGAATAGATGCTGGGCAAGCCTACTCCATCTTGATTCGTCCTTGGCATTACAGCGTCCCGTTTGTGAAGGTAAAAGTTGCCTCCTAACGCTGTATAAATCATCTACTATAGATGGTAAAAGGTATTAGTTTTTTTAGTATACCTTTGTTCAGTCAGCGTCTTACACTTACCACTCATGTTGTGCAATTTTTGGGTTGATATCTCGTCAGAGCACTAGTGGTGTAGTGGTAGCCGAAAAAAAAGTCAAAAAATTGATGGCATCTAAACCAGTAGGTACTCTCAAACGGTGAAGGAAAACATGGACATGTCGTAGAATCGTGGATAGTTCGATAACATGGTATCAAGTACACGGAAGGAGTTTGAGGAGCACTTTAAATCCTTTCACGACACTGGTTCAAAAGATAGACCTATAGAAGTTCGAAAATTTAGTAAAGCGTTTATGTTTAAACCAAAAATGGATACACATATATTACATAGGACGCTTCCACAGGCGCCTGGCTGATACCACCTCAGCACAGCAAATCAACTTCATTTATTTCTCTACTAGCTGCCGCCTGCGGCTTCGCTCGCGTTGTACCCGGATAAAAAATAACCAATATGTTAATCCAGTACATGTACTATGTATATTCCAAGTTTCGTTCAGATCCGTTCAGCTGTTTAGGCGTGATTGAGGCACAAACATCCAAACATCGTTACAAACTTTCGTACTAGATGGCAGCACAGGTAAAGTTAGTACGCGCTATCGTTGCGTTTTGAGCTTTACGCCGGTAATTTCAAGCAAACTCAGACTTTTCAAGTTTATAATATAAGTAAGAAGTAAGATGGACCCCATCACAGCGTGTAACACGGCGCAGACAATGCGTGTAAATGAAGTAGTTACCTATAAGTTTTGTGTATTTATTTTCTGTGATTATATGGGCCGTAGGTGAAGTTAAATCAAGATCAGACTGTAACTTTCCTATAATTTAGTCACAAACAAAGTTTTTTTTCTTAAAAACTGCGATAAACGATATGAAAACAGTTTGTACATGAAACTCAGTAAAAACATTGAGTGACCGTCAGTGACTCCTGTATCCGGCTTAGCCTGGCTCCCCGGGGGGTGCAGGGGTAGGGGGCAAGGGGGAAGCTTATCTCAGAAGCGCAGATTGAATACATTTCATGTGCGATTTCATACGAGACTGGCAATCGGAGATTTTTGTACTCAAGTTTCCTAAACTGATATCGATAAATATCCTTTCTACCTAATTCTAAGTACTACTACAATTACTCGTCTCTCTACTAGGAATCATTTTCCTAAATAAAATAGCCAAGCGTGGTTTTTACCTGTATCTTCCACGCTCGTTCGCGCTTCGAGTAAATTCCACGAATAGAATAAATAAATAAATAAATAAATAATCACACACATAGTCCTGACACCACACTAGGATTCCCTGTGTCGTGGGTATCAGAAACTACGAGTGCCATGGTACCACAACACCCAGACCCGGAAGAAATATTTACAGATCATGCAAACATTTCTCCCGCAGCGGAATCGAACCCGCGCCTCTTGCGTCTCTGTCGAGCAATCGCCCGCCACGCCACCAAGGCCGTCACAATAGAACTAAGTAGGTATTTAAAAAAGTCAAAACAAATATGTTAAAAAACAACTCAATCCGTTTTGGACCCAGTGCCAATTTATCTTATTGAGCACGCTTCTGACAATGATCTAGATTAGGTGAGACCGACCTTCTGCAATGGTCTATTGATAGCACGCCTGTGTTTATGTCTTGTAAATTATATTTTTAACCATTTTAAGTAGGCCAGTCAATATCGATATCAAACATCGCAAACGCGCATGTAAAACGATTTTTTTATATCTTGTTAGGTCCCTCGAGAGTAGTTTAATACCAAATTTTATACCTAAATTGGCAATACTGAAAACTATGCGCTGCTCGAGATATTGTCAAAACTTTGCATATTTTTATTCAGTTTGTTCGAAAAAACTGTCCTAGGGAAAAGTTTTTTAGGGATCTTTGTTGTATACATCTGTAAAATTAACTAAATTTGCTGCAATTTGTGTATAACCCATTGGTTGCGGAGATACAGTTGGTCAAAAATTGCCTATCTTTGATTGGCTGTATCCCCGTAACCAATAGACCTAGATCACTCGGGTTAATCACTCAAATTGTAGGAAATTTAGTTAGCTTTACAAAAGTAAACAACAGAGATACCTGAAAAACGCTTCCTCAAGGTAGTTTTTTCGAAAAAAACCGAAATAGGGTCCTAATTTTCGCAATATCTCGAGCAGCACAGGGTTTTTAGTGTTGCAAATTTATAAACTACTCTCAAAGGACCAAACAACATATAAAAAATCGTAAATACATGCGCGTTTGCGATGTTTGCCGTTTTTGTGTCGATATTGACTGGTCTAAACGTTGACCCTCTATACGAAGAGATTATAATTTACTTACATCACTTACACAAACTTATCCATGCCACTATTGATTGTCCTGACTTTATATCGTGTATTTCTTAGCATATTGTGACAGATTTCGTAAGCCTACCTTAACTCTGAGAGATGTAGAAAATGCTGTTCTTTGAACTTTGCTGTATATGCCGTCTATATAACAGTTTAGTCAAATCCTCTAACGTGGTCTTATTTGATATTAATCTTACTCCTTACTTATATTATAAATGCGAAAGTTTGAGAGGATGTTTGGATGTTTGGAAGTTTGTGCCTCAATCATGCCTAAACGGCTGAACGGATTCGAATGAAACTGGGAATATACATAGTACATGTGCTGGATTAACATAAAGGCTATTTTTTATCCAGGTATCACGCGAGCGAAGCCGCGGGTGGCACCTAGTATAAATTAAGCGGTGTGTTTACAAGGCCCTGTTTTATTATAAAGCAAATCATGTTTAATTTATTATTTGAACTTTGCAACTAGTTTTAGGGTAATTAATTTCTTAGATGCTGAAATTATTTTCATATTCACATGTTTTATTATGAATCTAGTTTATTATTTATTAGTATAGATTAGTGTGGACTATGACGAATTTATTTTATTGAATTAAAACAAAAGAATTGCCAACATGACAACTTTAAGCGTTAACAATTCAAATGCCTACATCCTTATCACTACCTTGCTATCAGTCTACATTTCACGAATACGTATCAACTAATGAGCCTGGCGCGGAATCGAACCTGCGCCAATGCCGACTGATAACACAATAAATGATACTACCATGTGCTTATCACGTGTCGATTGGAACCTTGGAAATATACGGATTCGTAAGAAACTGCGGCCGCTATTTCACGGTTAAAATAGCAAATAATTACAATATTATCACACCCGTATTCCGGGCAGAGCCACAAGTAATCATAAAACAACTTGCAGCCACTCCTGATCCAAGAGTTCCGTTATGGACATGATAAACATTGGTGATAAGCCCGTCGCCCATATAGATGGTCCATCATATTGAATAGGATACTATCCCTTAGTCGACTTTTACGACATGCTCGGGGAGAGAAGCTGGACAAATTCTAAGTTTACTTTATTTGCAGTCCAGCTCACTCGCGAATTTAATTCATACAAACCTTGTGCGCGGTCACAATTGGGATGGGTGACCGCAAGTGGCATTACGAGTTGAGCGCTTCCGTGCTTCGGAGGGCACGTTAAATTGTCGAGCCGGCTTTTAAGTCGTTAAGCCACGACGGAGATCTTTGGCGGCCTAAAAACTCCGTCACAAGAGTTGGCCACTAGTTCATACAAACTTACATAATACGAACCTTGAGTAAAAAGTATAGTATTTGTCGGTTGCCGTTCTTTGGAAACCGTAGCTTGGGACCTTGAGGTGTTATGGCGTGTTAGAGGTCCGATAAGAAGAAGATAGCAAAGTTAATTGTAATCATTATTGTTGCTGTGAATTCTATTCGCTATGCAGGTGAATAGGCACCTTAGGTAACATTTAATTAGTTTTTATGTTCAGAAACTGTACGTGTAAATATCATCATCATCATCATCTTCCTGCCCTTATCCCACTCTATGTGGGGTCGGCACAGCATGTTCCTTGGATCATGCTGTAAGAGTTTTGGCTAAGGTGTTTTATGACCGGCCGCCTGCCTGACGTCAACCCTCCTTGGGAATACTTGCTTATTGTATCTCATCATGTTGGAGAGGATACTATCCCTTAGTCGACTTTTACGACATGCTCGGGGAGAGAAACAGCTGGACACATTCTATGTTCTTTCTTTACTCCCAGACCAGCAAGTAAGTATATATTTTTTGTTTATAATATTAACAACTTCTAGATATTCAAGGAGATATCCAAGAAGCTAATAAATATGACCAATGACCAAAGGGCTGGCGCTTACCTCGGACAAAGGATAAGTATAGCTATCCAACGAGGTAACGTCGCCAGCCTTTTGGGGACCTTACCTGCGGTCGGTGATCTGAGCTCTGTTTTCTATCTGTAGGCGAACTCAGATAAAAAACTGAGCTCATTTTTATTTCTTATTATTATACCGATTACTTTAAAGTTTTTAATGTTATTATACTTCTAGATTATTTTTGTCCCTCTATGCCATAGATAGTATCATAGTATGAGATACAGACCCATAGAGTCAATGGGTCTGTATCTCATACTATCATACAATACAGGTCTGTTCCGGTTCTGTGGAGTGTGGATCGGTGAAAAACGTGAAAAAGCTACAGAGATAAGAGTTTTGGCCGCCGCCAGATAGTCGTTTGTTTTACGTATGCTGTATCCAAATTGAGAGCTGGGTCTAGTAGTGACTTTGCTTATCTATGTGGTCGTGGACTCGATTCTCGTGCGTGAATGTTTTTTGGAATTCCTTACTCAAAAGGTGCCAACAAGACCCTATTACAGCATAGTGTAGTAATAGGGTAAATTTCTAAGTTCGATTCGCTTAAAACTCGGTACAAATAAACTTCAAAATAAATAACAAAGCACGTATCCTACTAATATTGTAAATGCGAAAGTTTGTGAGCATGTAAGGATATGTGGATGTGACGATGTATGTTTGTGTCTCAATCACGCCCAAACGGCTGAAAGGATTTGAATGAAACTTGGAATATACGTAATACGTATGCTGGAATAACATATAGGCTACTTTTTATCCGGATACAACGCGAGCGAAGCCGCGGGCGGCAGCTAGTATTATATATTTTCTAAATTACGCCCAGGGAGCAAGAGACTTCTAAAGATTGTATGGGATTTTTTTACGGGTTGGTGGGATTGGCTCAAAACTTAGTTAGGATACTTTAAATTCAAAATCAATGAACATGTGTTTCAGAGTTTCAACTCAAAAAGAGGTAAAATGGGGTGTCAAAATTTATACCACGCCAGCGAAGCTACGTGGGTAAACTAGTGATGAATAAAGAAAAACTTTGGAACCTAAAATATTATGTTCATTGTGCAGGGTTCAATGAATTAGGTTCACTGAATTTACGTATAGCAAATGTTAAGTTTAATTTTATTTAGTATTTTATTTATTTCTTGTAGAACATGAATCATTGTTTTGACTCTATGCGAATATTAAGTATTTCAATTGACTTGATTTAAAAACGTAGGCTTCCTTATAAGGAAGTTAATTGACTCTGCAATAGGTAATTTGGAGGGGATCCAGTCAGTTTGCGAGGAGGCTTGGTGCAATAAGGGCTACTCATTATGTTTGCGAGTTAACCTGATGTATCATTGAAATATTAATAAAGTTCGTGTTCCCTGTTAGTTTATTGTACAAATAAAAAAAAAATGGTCTGGTTGAAACGATGCGCGATCCAAGAGCTGATTCTTATTTGGCTCAACGGATCAGTATTGCCATTCAGCGTGGCAATGCGGCCAGCGTCTTGGGCACGCTTCCACCGTCTGATGGATCAGGTGGGCTATCTATAGACCGTTTGCAACGGCCTTTAGATAGCCCGACTGTTTCTTTTGAATTTTGTAAATTATATTTGTAAGTTTCTTTCTGTTAATAAAGATAGTTATTTATGGAAAAAAATTAGGCATTCATATTTTTACAATAAAAGTCATAATAAGTTAAGTACCTACTGAGAACAAAATATACTACTGACGTCATTGGCACTTATTTCTTACACCTACCGCCAGAAATCACGCTGTTTTATTTCAGAACGACGTTTGTAAATGTTAATATCACTTGACAGACCACAGCGGATGTGATAACCTTAAATGTGAATTTATTTGTATGAAGGGATATTTAAAAACTCTCCCGCTGAGGTCATCTACTAGGCAAAACCTTATACACCCGCGTGGATCCTACTATCACTAGTTATTTCGGAGCCTTTGAGGCGCACTTTAAGTTCTTTCACCACACTTGTTCAAAAGAACTAGTGACACGAATAGATAGATAAATATCGGCGCCGCGAAATTACGAAGAGCGCTCCTTCGTCTGTTATTCAGCTAAGATTTTGCAATTAGCCCATCATACATGAATTTCCTTAAAATATTCGCGTAAAAAATATGTGTGTAGCTTTTAAGTCCCGGCTTTTAAGTCGTTAAGCCACGACGGAGGCCTTTAGGCGGCCTAAAAACTCCGTCACAAGAGCTGGCCACTACCTCATACGAACTTAATTACTTTTGTCCCAAAAACTCATTGAAAACGCTTTTTTCATTTTAAAATGTGAATCCATGCTGCCACGTTGGATCAAAGCTCCATATAGAACTTTAGAACACGGGTTTGTGACGTGAATATGTCGTAAAGAAAATTAAAACAAGTGGGTGTCCACAATCAATATTTATAAATGCAAACGTAACACGGCAAGTGCGTCTAGCGCGTTAATCCCAAGGGTTCCGTCAGCATTGATTTCTTAAGAATGTTCTACAAACAATATAATTTAAACAATTTATATTTGATCTACTTTGTAATGGTTTATAAGAAATTGGCTGACCCCGAACTTCGAATAATGCAAATTTTCAAATGTTTTAAAGTAGTTATTCTGCTATTTGCGCCGGAGACAAATCCAACAAACCAAAAAACATTAAATCGGTCCAGCTATAGGCCCTTACACACAGCCCTGCAAGAAAGAGAGCTGCTAACGACCCGATTGATATGAATTGTCAATTATCAAAATGTTATAAATGTCAAATTAAATGTATTGTCATAAATTATTGACTAAGAAGTATTTATGCGATATCCTGGTTATCCTTTTACCGGTATAGCGGAAAATAGTATTATATCAGCCATCTGATTCCCTTAGTACAAGTTTTGCTTAGTTTTGGGCTAGATGGCGCTGTGTGAAATAAACAAATGTGGAAAAACGCCATACATTTTTTGACAGAACAATATTGCTCCCAGATGATGGCTCTCTATGATGGCTCTCAAGTCTTCCTATAAAACGCCGACCAACGCTATATTTTTAGAGTACGTAACTCTAAAACAGATTACCTACTCACTTTTTAAAGCTGTTTGAGCAAATAAAAAAAAAACTATAAATAATAACTGACAATTTGAATATTTTATTCCATTCATATTCAAAATAGACTTCAAATTGTCTATTCAACTAATAATTTATTTTCTATTAGCTGTTTGTTTTACACTGGATAATACTAGTAAATATGTGAATTTACGGATAAAATAATCATATTTCTTGTATTTGGGTACGGGCTAAAGAAGTCAGTCGACTAAAGCGTAACATAGGCATGTAGGTACAAATAGTGAGGCTTGTTGTCAAGTTTGAAATAAATATCATGTTGTAGGTAAGAAAGGCCTTTTACCATTTATAGTAGATGATTTATACAGCGTCAGGAGGCAACTTTTACCTTCACTAACGGGACGCTGTAGTGCCCGGAACGAATTAAGATGGAGTACGCTTGCCCAGCGCCTATTCCATCTTCTCAGCTTTGTCGGCCTTGTCCACAGGAAAGACATGGTTCCTCACGATGTTTTCCTTTACTTTTTGACAGTACTGCTCTAGCGCACATCATTTTTTCGCAGAGAATAATCTCAATAATATAACCGTATAAATAATAATAATAAACATCATCATCATCAGCGTATAGCCGTCCACTGCTGGAGATGGACCCCACTAATGAGAGCTAATGATGATAATTAAAAATAATAAATCGTCAAAATATGCAGAATAACAAAAAATATTTATTAGTAACAAACTAAAAATAGCCAAAAAAATAAAAGTTGCCAGACTAGTTTAACGGAATCGACCTTACACCGCGTGTGTGCATGGTAACACTTTCTATTTCATCTATACCTAACTAGATTTTGCCCTCGGCTTCGCTCGTGTGGTGTAAATACTAGCCTAAATGCAATTCCAGGTCACTATGTACCTTCCAAGATTCATCCAAAGATTGTTGTACAAAATTTACTCGCATCTTTACAATCTTTTGTAATTATTATTAGTATAAATAAATAAATATTTGAGGACATATCACACAGCACCATCTAGCCCCAAACTAAGCAAAGCTCCAGATGGCTGATAGAATACTTATTTAATTTTTTTATTTTTGTAAATACATACTTATAAAACATAATACTACAATACCCAGACCCGGAAGATTCTGAAATTCTTTATTGTACACGAAACGAAACAATTACAAACAAAACATTAAAAATTAGAGAGTTTTCTGCCAGCAAACCTTTGAGGCAAGGGAGAAGCTTTGACATAGGAGGAAGTAATGTATACAGTACAGAGACGAAAAAATATTTGCAGAACATACAAACATTTCTCCCATAGCGGGAATCGAAACCGCGACTCTTGCGTCGCAGCCTAGAATTCGCCCGCCACGCCACCTAGGTCGTCTCACAATTGGCTGAAGTATACTGTTTTAGTTCAACCAGTGCTATAGTGGACAGCAGTCCGTCTCACCGTGGGCCCCGATTGCCTCCCCGCTGTGCTTCCGTGGGTGTTACGACATTACTCGATTATTCCGTTGAATATACTTTTATTTATTAAAGTAATCAGATCTTTGTACAGATTGTACACTTATCTATTCAATCAACGGTGTCAATGACCTTAGAAGCGTCAGACAAATGTGACGAAGAATTTGACTAACCACTATTTGTAAATTTCCAAAAATTCCTACTACTAACAAATAAGCAAGTTCGTATGAACTGGTGGCCAGCTCTTGTAGGCCGCCTAAAGGCCTCCGTCGTAGTTTAACGACTTAAAAGCTGGGACTGAAAATTTAATGTGCCCTCTGAAGCACGGAAGAGCTCAGCTCGTAATAGATAGATAGATAGATAACACTTTATTGCTTACCACACATTGAACTTACAAAATAGACAAAAAAATAATAATTATGGTAATAACAAAGGGCGGCCTTATCGCTAAAAGCGATCTCTTCCAGGCAACCAAGGATGGATTGAATGGAACAAAAACATAGAAGGGGTAATGCCACTTGCGGTCACCTAAATTGTGACCGCGCACAACGTTGCTTAACTTCAACGATCAATCAAGAACGTCTAAGCAACCTACTTCACGAGCGCTTCATATATCCTCGAGTCACTAGTTATTTCGAACTAGTGTGGTGAAAAGATTATAGTTCACCTCGAAGAGGAGTCTTATTTATACAGATGTGGCAAGTGGTGGAGACAGTAACGAAGACGGCGCGCTGACACAACTGGCTTCGTAGAAGTGTCACGGAAAAAGCTAATTCACTTTTGATACCATCAAAAATGTTCTTATAGCAGTACTGTTTACGCCAAGCACGGCAATACACGCACATGATAGGGTAGTCCCCAACTTTTTATTTGTTAGCCGTTTAAAAATTACTTCTTCGCTGGACTGGGAGTAAAGAAAAAGCATAGAATGCGTCCAGCTGCTTCTCTCCCCGAGCATGTCGTGTATAGTGTCGAGCATAGAGTGGGATAAGGGCAGGAAGATGATGATGATTCTTAATAGGGTAGGCAGAGCCAGAAGTAAACACAAGAAAACTTGCAGCCACTTCTGATTTAAAGTGCTAAGATGGACATGGTGAACCATGGTGACAGGTGATTAGTCCATCGCCCATATACATATAATGGTCCATCCCTTAAACGACTTTTACGACTTGCTCGGGGAGAGAAACGGCTGGACGCATTCTGATTTTTCTTTACTCCCAGCAGAAAAGTATTTCTTGATTCATTATATTTATTTAATAACCTAGGCACTAAGTTGCAAAAACTATATCTGATTCTAGGTAGGTTCGTGTTTACGATCTAGCCGTTCAAGATATTACTTTAAACTATGTTAAAGGCATTATATTTTTCCTTGAACAGTCCAATAAGCAGAACATGCCACGACGCGTGTGCAGTGGAGATCCGGCGATAAGGCCGCCACTTTGCATAATACTGCAGATTTTTTTAACAATACATACGTATGAAGCTTGTAATGCGCTAATGTTTGGTGATGGGACAAGTTATAAAACGATGGCGGATTTGGATATGGCGGGTCGTCGCTCTCCAAGACATGTTCTTGGACACCCTGGTGACGGTAAGATGGAGGGGTTGGCGATCGCTGGTGCGCTTTCAATCCGTAGACCCAAGATATTTCCTTGCAGGCTTTTCCTTTGTTAATGTGAATGGCACCGATTCCTCCGTTTGTGATCCGCGGTTTTCGCATGTAGAGGGTCCGTATAAAAAGTAGCCTGATGTTATATTAGCGTATGCACTATGTACTTCTAAGGCCTTTAACCATCTATAGTAGATGATTTATACAGCGTCAGGAGGCAACTTTTACCCTCACAAACGGGGCGCTGTAGTGCCCGGGACGAATTAAGATGGGTAGGCTTGCTCAGCGCCTACTCCATTCACTCAGCTTAGTCGGCCTTGTTCACAGGAAAGACATGGTCAATACGTGCGGAGCTGACTAAGCCGCGGGTTTCCTCACGATGTTTTCCTTCACCGTTTGAGTACTGGTATAGCGTACATAAATTTTTCGCACAGAAAAATCCATTGGTACCCGACCGGATTTGAACCCACGATCTTAGGATCGGAAGGCGGGGTCACTACCAACTAGACCACCAGTGCTCTCATGCGCTATGTATATTAAGTTTACTTAAAATCCACTCTGCTGTTATAGCGTAATGGAGTCACAAACCTCTCCACATCCTCGCAAACTTTCGGATTCATAATTTTACTAGTTTCCACAAGTATTAATTTAAAAGGACAAAAAACCCGACTGCATAGAATTTAGGTTGAGAACACTGGTGGTCTAGCGGTAACGGCCCCGCCTTCCGATCCTAAGGTCGTGGGTTCAAATCCAGTCGTGCAATTCGAAAATATTGTGCGCTATACCAGTATTCTCAAACGGTGAAGGAAAACATCGTGAGGAAACCGGCGTGTTGTAAAACCGTAGAAAGTTCGAAAACATGTGTCAAGTGCACAAAAAGAGCCTTTGAGGGGCACTTTAAATCTTTTCACCACACTGGTTTGAAAGAAAACTAGTAATGCGTCTAGATAGATAGGTAGCATGGTACATTTGCCATATTAGACTTTTTGATGTATGAAGATGATGATGATGATGTACTATTTTAGTCTTAGGACCTGAACTTCGTTCCTAAGTGGTGTTCTTGCACTTGTTGCCTCAATATTTTTATCACGACCCTCTGGCCAAAGTTGCCACCAGTCAATAGCAAACCACAGCAATTTACTTCGTCTACAAAAAAAAATGATTTTGAGAGATGATGGTTCTAGGTTCTATACCCCGTAACGGGATAAATCTTTACAATTTCTGCAGAGTCTGAATGTTGTGGTACCATAGTACTCGTAGTCTCTTATACTCAAAAACAAAAATGTAATTTATATGACTTTTATGGGTAAACTAGCTGCCGCCCGTGGCTTCGCTCGCGTGTTATCCGGATAAAAAATAGCCTATATGTTAATCCAATACATGTACTATGTATATTCCAAGTTTCATTCAAATCCGTTCAGCCGTTTAGGCGTGATTGAGGCACAAACATCCAAACATCCAAACTCACAAACTTTCGCATTTATAATTTAAGTAAGAAGTAAGATAAGCAACAGCTTGTGACTTGGGCCTCACGTAAGGTCAGTTGCAGGTCACGACCCAACTTTACGATCGTAATGATATTATAATGTAATTAAATTTCGTTTTTGCAGGTAAGTAGGCCATCTTAGTGGCGATTCTACGCGGGCAAGTAGGTATGGACTGGTGACAAGAAATTGGTACTGATCGCTATTATGACAAGAATGTTAGGTTTATTTCTGTAAGTATGTATTTTTACACTTTGCTTGTACTGCTCAAAGTAGGTACCTGAAGACTGACTGTTTAGGCGTCTTTAGGCATGCCGAGGCATCTTTAGGCATGCCGAGGCATCTTTAGGCATGCCGAGGCATCTTTAGGCATGCCGAGGCGTCCTTAGGCATGCCGTCCCATGCAGATAGCATGCGCCGTGCCTAAGACGTATATATACTAACCTGCCCTGACCTCGATAATGTTGAAAATTAACGCGTTTGTCCTACAGTTAAATGTATGTTAGAATGGTACGGTATCTAGATATAGATATTCGTTCTTGTAAAAAAAAACCATTGCTTTAAAATATATATTCTCTTCCTGAGCATGTCGTAAAGGTCGACTAAGGAATAGTATCTTCCCCAACATGATGGACCAAGTATATGGGCGATGGGCTGATCACCTGTCACCATGGTTCACCATATCCACCCTGGGACTTTGAATCAAGGAGTGGCTGCAAGTTTTCTTATGATTACTTGTAGCTCTACCCACCCCGTTAGGGATACGAGCGAGATAATAATGTCTGTAGGTAAAGAGCATTTTTGTTCTTGTAAAATTCCACTTATCCGCGACAACCAAATAAAGCCAAACTTTACAGCCTCAGAATCTTAATCTAAACAATTATAATTTTACAATCACATAGATTCCCAAGCTCACATAACTCGTGGGGGTAATGTATGGCCCTACCCCCCCCGGGGGGCAGGCCAGGGGGGCAGGGGGGGAAAACAGCAAAAGTTAAGTTCGCTATCTCATCTGTTTGACGGATTCACAGACATCAGAGTATTATTTTATGTAGATTAGAGGTTTTGGGCTAATCTTGATTGTGGGTTAAAGTTGTGTGGGTTTCGTTGCTTTATTTATTTAGAACAATAGTTTCTATATTAGCTGTTGGCAGGTTGTATTTTATATAAATAAATTAATATTCATGGACATTTAACAGCGCCATCTAGCCCTAAACTAAGCAAAACTTGTACTATGGGAACCAGATGGCTGATAGTGGTATTATAGCACATACATTTTTTGAACAGAAAATCCATTGATGCACGACTGGATTTGAACCCACGACCTTAGGATCGTAAGTCGATGTCACCACCACTAAACCACCAGTGCTCTCTTATAAGTAAAGTAAACTAGTATAAGCGACCAAAAAAATAATCCTAAAACCAAATCAGCAATTCAGATAGATAATAATGTTTCAAAACAATTTTGGACTTGCCTCTGACTGTTCTTCGATAAATGGCTCTGTTTTGCTCTGTAAAATTAAAACTACCCTCTGGCTGACTACCCTGCCGCCAAGATCCCGCCCGCCCTGATAACGCGCTATTTAATCACGATAACATCGAGGGCGGGCGGGTATCGCCCTGGGCTTATCGCGTTATCACCCCGTACTCTTATCAGTTGTTATGAAACACGTTTAATGTTTGCTTTTGTAGTCTTTGCCGGTTACGTGATAAGTAGCAGACGAATGGAGTGTTGGTTCGAATCTTTGTGTATTTTTCTATGACATTTTACAAATAGACACGTCTTAATGTAAAACTCGGCCCTAACTGAAGACCAGTCCGGTTTGTTTTTACAAAAATGCTGAGTTAGGGTCCGTTTTGCAGCAGCCTAGAATATGGGTTAGTATCATTTCGTCTAAAAAAGCAGCTGGTCTAATTAGCAAGTGGTTCAAAAAGCAGACGGTCTAAAACGCTTCTCGCCTAAAACGCAACTGTTCTAAAAATACATCTCGTTTAAAACGCAACTGGTCCAAAATGCTACCCGCCAATAATGCAACTTGTCTAAAACGTTTTTTCTCTAAAATGTAGTTAAGTGTAAATTTATGTTGTTGCAAAAAAAATACTATTCTATTCTATTCTGCTCGTATTCTAAAGTCATTGTACTAAAAAAGTTGCGCGAAGATTTTACTTCCTATCAGCACACTGGTTCGAAAGTACTAGTGACATACTGGAAGTAGTACCTAAGTAAGAATATTATCAAGTGATAAACCGGCTATCTTATCATTCGATTTAATTCGTCTATGAATGGATATCGATAAAGTAATGAACACGAAAACAAATGTAGCTCACTGTAAATTACATATTGATAAATTTTATCTTTCGACAAACTATTTTATCTAAAATGATCAAACTCAAGTTTACAAGATATAAATCTGTTGACAAGATAAAAATCTGTTCTTGAGATTAAGCTATGTACAGACCGACGCGGGAAACCGGCTTTCTTAAGAGAAATGTGTCTATGGTGTGTTTTAATATGTACGTATTAAACAGTGCTACTTTGTCATGTTATGTTTCTAAAATCAATTATTATGTCGAGAATGTAAGTTAAATATTTATTATTTTATTGTAATAGAAACTAGTGGGTATCTACCTACGTGATAAAAAAATGATATTCTATACATATTATTCGAAGTTTCATTCAAATCTGTTCAGCCATCCTGGCGCGATTGAGACAAACATTCTAATCTCAGAAAGGATTATGTTTAACAAATGTATGGAACCTAGGCCTGGTAGGTGTTAAATCTTTTCCCATTGTAATTTTTTTATCATTTTGCTTTATTTAATGCGTGTTCTTACAATACCTTTCTCACGGAGGGTAACACAAAATATAAATCGATATGGTGAGACTGTATTGAATAAAAAAAAACTTATTTTGACAGCTTTGTACTTTGATTAGTAGGTAAAATGGCTGCATTTCGTTAATGTAGAATCGAAATTTTCGTATTAAAGCTGTCAAAATACATAGTGACGGAAGCAGATACTGCAGGATACTGCGAAAGCATGTATTTTATACATTTTTCTGTAAATAGTTTAGCTTCAAATTCACTGATTTTACTCATAGAACTGGCCCGCTAGAGACCATGTCCTTTTAGGGTATCTAATATCAGTACGAAGGAGATAATTTGAACTTGAACTTGAACTACAGGCGATGGTTTGGCCGCACCGCGACCACAATCTTTACTACAAAAGATTATGTACATGTCTGTTTGTCCTATGGCTATAAAACGTGGTGCCGTATCTGCCCCTGGCTTGGACGCCCATAAATAGCTGCCTTTTATCTTTTGTGTCTCAATGGTTTTACAAACAAATCGCTGTTTGTGTCATTTGAGAAGAGAAAGTCTTTGATGCTTAGAGCACATTGGGGAGGTGGGACTGGTTTTTGATTGACAGTTCAATGACCTTGTTTAATATATTATTGCAATTTTTATTATGGAAAAGGGTCTAAATCGACGAGCGTGTATGAAGAATGTAATGAGAGTGAATGAAGCGAAAGAAGTGACGGCCTCGGTGGCGTGACGGGTGATTGCTCGGCAGAGACGCAAGAGGCGCGGGTTCGATTACCGCTGCGGAAGAAATGTTTGCATGTTCTGCAAATATTTCTTCCGGGTCTGGGTGTTGTGGTACCATGGTACTCGTAGTTTCTGATACCCACGACACAGGGAATCCTAATGTGGGGTCAGGTATATTGTACGGGCCAACCCGCACATTCAGCAAAATGCATTGTGCTTTAGCATTACTTATTACACAATAAATCAGTTTTAAACTCACTACGGCAACGTGCGGTCGTTTTCATTATCATCATCTCCCGATCTGATCAATTTAATCATAGTAATGTTTAGGGTCCGCAACAGACCCTACATATATGACTGTTGGGTGTTATTTATTATTTCAAAAGTGCCATACTTAAGGGCAGTCGTTCGAAATAATAAGGCATTAGTTTTATTAATATTTAATTTTAAATTATTTATTATTTATATAAGTATGTCGGGATTGTAGCAAATGGAGTTCCGTGATCTCTGCCTACTCCTATGGGAAGCAGGCGTAATTTTATTCACCTATGTATGTATGTACCTAATTTTTATTACTGTAACGCATATCTTTAGTAATCTGATATATCTGACTTTTCTGATGCTCATGACTTTGAAAGTAGTTAGAGCTTTGTGATAGATAAATATATCTAGTGGAATGCCCCGCGACTTCGTCCGCGATGAGGTTTTAGGGTTCCGTACCCGAAGGGTGCCAACGGGACGTCCGTCCATCTGTCAGCGGGCTGTATCTCATGAGCCGTAATAGGTAAAGAGTTGAAATTTTCCCAGAGTACTCGTATTTCTATTGCCGCTATAACAACAAAAAATAAAAATAAAAGGTGGGCCCAGACAAGATTTTTTTTCTAACGCCTTTAATTGATTATCGAACTCTTCGTGTGCAAATTCAACTCGCACTTGACCGTTTTATACAAACTTCTTCCCGCTCTATATTGGAAGCCTAGCCTGGAAGAGAACGCTTTTAGCGATAAGGCCGCCCATTGTACGACGCATATTTATATACCTATTTTGTTTAAATTAAGTATTTCTTTTTTCATGTTTTCTTGTGTTTTACAATAAAGATATATTGTGTTTGAATTTCGAGAAGTCCTTAAAAAAATTAAGCAATTTTTGAAAACAGTTTTTTTTCCCAAAAGCGCGCTACACACTCCGTAACAGTTCGGCGAGCTTTATTAAGAATTAATTGTTTGTCGCGGCTATCGGCCACATCCTGCCGGTCGGCGTGAGATAGGACGCGATTACATCGCCCGCTAATTAAACTTATCGTAGACCAATTATTTATAAGCCGAGCTTATCGACGCCATTGTTTATAAAGTTTGCGCGTGACACACGGGGAATGAGCTTGTTGAGCGTGTTCGGGAGTGAACAAGTTAGGTTTGTGTTTTGTTCTGCGAGATGCTCAGTTATTTGTTGACATGTTACATGTGGCTCCAAGTTTTCTTATGACTACTTGTGGCTCTGCCCACCCCATTAGGGACACGGGCGTGATAATATACATACATATATGTTACGCGAAGGGCATATAAGTATTTTTTTAAATCTATTATAATTAAGAATGGCTCTTTAGTCGACTGGCCCCGGAAAAAACTGGCCCTACGGGGCCGGTTGACCTAAATGCATTTAATTTATTAGTTTTCTTAGTCGACTGGCCCCATTACTAATTTGAACAAAAAATCTATTGTCTAAATTCAAATCCGTGTACAGAAGTGTACAAAACGTACTCAAGATAAACAAAAATTAAATACCATGGTTATAAATATGATACTTATATTTATTGGGTTCTTTTGCTTTACTTAGAACTAGTCAAAGTCAACAATATATAACAATATAAAATTAAAGTTTTTAAAAGTCACAGTCGTTTGATTAATGCTTTATCAGAAGTATTCTAATCAACTAGTCAACAACATAAAATTAAAATATTTAAAAATCAGCATTTTAATATATGCTTGCTTACTCAGAACTAATTCTAATTCTAATTAATGTTAGGGGAACAAAGATCTGCACTGACGTCCCGCGGTGGAGTGTATTGTGCATTATCCCCCTGCTGCTAGCCCTCCCCCAGCCAGCCCAACTACTTGAAGTACCGCAGAAGGACTTTGGGATGTTGGCAGCAGTATCCTCGATGGTGTTGTTGAGGCCGTTGTTGGTGCCGTCGAAGTTGATGATGATGGTGCCTGATATTGCTCGATGACCGTCTGCAGTACCAAGATTTGTCTTATTTCGTTTGTTGCGGAACAGTGGAGTGTCACGTGCTCCACAGTTTCATCCTCATGGAAGCATCCACGACAGAGGCCGCTCTCCGTTGCTCCTATTTTCAGAAGTTGGTGATTTAACTCACGGTGTCCTGTGATGATGCCCACCATTATCCGAAGGTCTTCATGACCCATTTTCAGTAGAGTTGATGTGAGGCGTTTGTTACATTTGGGAATCAGTTTTTTAGTGTGACTCAGAACTATTCAAAATCAACAATATACAAAGTAAAATTTAAAATTTTGTAAACGAGTCTTTTGAATAATGCTTACTTAGAAATACCCAAAATCAACATTATACACTAATACAAAATTAAAATAGATACTTAAAAATCACAGTCGTTTCATTAATGATCACATGCTAACATAAAACTTGCTCTTTGATTGAATGTCCTTAATAACTAATATACAAAAAATGTACTTTAGGATCAGCCTTAAAAATATATAAAAAATTAAAACTTTAATTCCTCTAAACAATGGCCTACAGTTATATTGCCGCTAAGTACTTCGTTTATTGCGTAGTCAATCTTTTTTTTCTCTCTATGGTTTCAGGCAACCTCTTTGAAATTTTGAATCCATAATAATATCGACAAAAGTTGAAACACTTTTCTTCTTGTCTATTCTAATAACAAATTCTGTAAGCGGGGCCAGTTGACCAATTCAAAACATGCATTAGGTCAACTGAACCCTAGGGGCCAGTTCGAGCGGGGCCAGTCGACTAAAGAGCCTTAAGAATAATGTTCACATGACAAGTTAAAGTTTCGCTTAAACTATGAGAAACGTGTGTTTTAAATAAAATAAATAAATGTTTGTGGACATTTGACACAACGCTATCTAGCCCCCAACTAAGCAAAGCTTTTACTATGGGCACCAGATAGCTGATAGAATGCTTATATACTTTTTTTAGTAAATACGTAACACTACAACATCCAGACTCGGAAGAAATATTTGCAGAACATACAAACAATTCTCGCGTAGTGGGAATCGAACCCGCGTCTCTTACGTCTCAGCCGAGCACTCGCCCGCCATGCCACCGAGGTCGTCATATATGAGGTACCTATATAAAATGCAGGTAGGTTTACGACCTCCGCCATCGCCTTTTTAAATTAACTTTTGTTAAAACTTTTTACAATAATAACAATTATTTAGAGCTTTTCATTAAATTTATGTTCCATTTGGCTAATTCAAATAACAAAACAGCATTTCATTTATTTTACATAACTTTTTCAGTAAACCCCATTTGCGCCTAAAATCTAATTAAATATGTAAGCTAAGGTTTTACATGACATAAGCTCGGATTCTATAATTCTACTACCGAATGACGGATCATTATCATAACCATGTTTTTTTGCGCTTTTCGTCAGATATCGGTTCATGGTTGTCAGTCGAATATATTATTATCAACTCGTTTATTTAAGATATTTCATATAAGTCAATTAACACATTAACCATAAAAAAATAATCTCACATAATAAATCACAAAATTAATTCAATTATGTAGAACAATCTAATTCATTAATTATATTATGTCATAATGAAAATAAAATGACCAAAATAAACATAAACTAAACTGAACTAAGGCGTTTTACCATGATTTACGGCAATATTTGCAGAACATATAAACATTTTCTCCCTCAGCGGGAATCGAACCCGCGCCTCTTGCGTCTCAGTCGAGTACTCGCCTGCCACGCCGCCGAGGTCGTCGAACTAATTACTAATTTAATTATCCGTGTGTAGTTTCAAAGTGCATTCGACACGATAATATTTACCTATTTATTTAACTGATAAGGAATACGACCTCGATGGCGTGGCGGGCGAGTGCTCGGCTGAGACGCAAGAGGCGCGGGTTCGATTCCTGCTACGGGAGAAATGTTTGTATGTTCTGCAAATATTTCTTCCGGGTCTGGGTGTTGTAGTTTATTATGTATTGTAAGTTTGTATTTACAAAAAAGTACCTATATAAGTATTCTATCAGCCATCTAGTTCCCAGAGTACAAGCTTTGCTTAGTTTGGGGCTAGATGGCGCTGTGTGAAATGTCCACAAATATTTATATTTTCCTCGATACAGCTAAGTAACAATCTATGATCATTTTTAGGGTTCTGTACCCGAAGGGTGCCAATGAGACCCTATTACTAAGCCTCGGCTGTCCGTCCGTCAGTCAGCGGCTGTATCTCATGAACCGTAATTGGTAGAGAGTTGTAATTTTCACAGTGTGTCTATTTCTATTGCCGCTATAACAACAAATAATAAAAAAAACAACCGAAACATTTATGTACGTATACGATGGTACGGAACTCTTCGAGTGCGAATTCGACTCGCACTTGACCGGTTTTTCTTCTTTTTCCCTTCATATTTATATATTTATTGTTTCATTATGTCGTAATCAGAAGTTTTGAACTGACTACTCAGAGCAAAAAGTATGCCAGTAGGTTTCTAAAGGCCTACCTTTGCCGCCTCTGCCGCCATTCATGCTGCGGCAGAGTAGTATAATTAAAATAAATGAACAACAAAAACTAAAAAAATCATGTTAATCAATGGTACTAAGGGATAGTATCCTCTCCAACATGATGGACCATCTCATCTAGGTATATGGGTGATGGGCTGATCCCCTGTCACCATAGTTCAAAATATTTTATAGATCTTGGGACTTTAATCAGTGGCATGTTTCTCATGATTACTTGTGGCTCTGCCCATCTCATTAGGGATACGGGCGCGATAATATGTATATATGTATTTTTTAACATCGTGAGGAAACCCGCAGCTAAGTCAGCTCCTCACGTATTGACCATGTCTTTCCTGTGGACAAGGCCGACTAAGCTGAGATGGAATAGGTGCTGGGCAAGCCTACTTCATCTTAATTCGTCCCGGGCACTACAGCGTCCCGTTTGTGAAGGTAAAAGTTGACTACTGACGCTGTATAAATCATCTACTATAGATGGTAAAAGGCCTTTAAAAATATTTTAATTGTTATGCTGTGTCACCAACGCTGCGTTTTTGAGTCAGGCTACTTCGTCTTATTAAGAATATGGGCAATGGCATAGTGGTGCACAGAGACGAAATACATTTGAAAGTACATAGATATTTTGAAAGTTATTCAAAGTAGGCGGCTATAGGTTCACGGTTTTAGTATAATTTAATATAACATAACAAATCCATGGGTGATTTAATAATGATTTCATAAGTAGCACCCGTGGTTCTGACATACCTTTGAGACATGGTCCTACTGAGACGCGGGTGCGGATTCGATTTCCGCCGCAGGAAGGCCGAATTGTTTTGAATGTCATATCCCATTTCATATCATCTCATCTTTCATATCTCGTACTCTTACTAGCTATCTTTTTGAACATTTTAATGCCTCGTTAATTTTTATTATAATTTGTTTGACAAAACCTATAATTTGTTGAATGGAAGTGACATTTGATTTGATTATTTGTGAAATGTGGTATCATACTTCATGATATTTTTTTTAATTTATCAATTTAGCTATACATTACACGAAATTATGACAGTTTCCCATTGGGCTGGGCTGACTCACCTCAAACAGTTCGTTAATCTGTCTATCAACTGATCCAAGAAACAAAATTCTCATCCACTTCTATTAAATCAACTATTTTTATAAATAACGACTTAGACTTAGGCTAGAAAATTTGGCGCGATATTTTAAAATCGTATCGCGATCGTGTCGTTCGTGTACGACCAATAGCTTCATTTACATGTCCCATTTCCTTAACGGCCATTTTCGAGAATACTGCACTCACTGGACACGCGCTTTAAGGCATAGGCGACAGCGATTTAAAAAAATTAGGGGAGGTCTAAATGGGCGAGACTTGCAACTTCATCATCATCTTTCGGGGATTTCACCTGCCACTGGATATACTGGATAGATTGGTCTCGCTTTGTGTGCTATTTACATGGTCCGTTGAAAAAAAAAAAAAGAAAAAACGAATATTTATTTTGTTACCAAAACATACACATACATATTATATATCTTACAATATAAGGTTTTTACTTTGCTTGTTCTTTTACTCAGCATTTGCAATGGCAAACGAGTCAGCCTATTTGGCTAGATTTGTACTTACCTACTACATATTACAGATTGACCATCCCCCAAATGTAGGATGTTTACTGAGTGTTCTGTCAAGATAAACATAAAGTAATTCTCGACTTTCTCTTTGTCACGCACTAGCCATTTTTTGGCAGCATGTTCTGTCATCAATTTTCTTAGTAAATTCTCCTATCTATAATATAAAAATGAATCGCAAAATGTGTTGGTAAGCGCATAACTCAACAACGCCTGGACCAATTTGGCCAAATCTTTTTTTAAAATGTTCGTTGAAGTTCAAGGATGGTTTTTACGGCGAGAAAAATTAGAATTATTGCTGGAAAAACCTATACGTTTATCCCCGAGCGAAGCCGGGGCGAGTCGCTAGTTTTACATAAAAAAAGGTCTCAAAAAAGTACTACATAAAAAAGTAAAAGGAAGTTTTTTAGTAAAAGGCACTCAAAGTAAAATTAAAATAACAAAACATTTTTTAATGTACATCGTCTGTGACTTCTGCACGGCTTGACCGGTTAATTTTAATAACCCAAAGACATAAACTACCAAGCTGTCGACCATATTGACATAGAATGGCGTATGAAATTGTTAGAACCGCCCCGCTTCTGCTTCTCTCTTGTCCCGTCCTCCACATACTTTTAGTTAGCAACATGGCAAATTACAGACATAAGAAATGTGCAGTTGCATTACAGTATTAACATTTTTATGGCCAATATATTCCGTTTAAGCGTTTCCAACAATTGATGGCCGGCGTAAATGTGAATTTAATGTATCTTTCTTTGAAATAGGTTCGACGATTAGGCGGATTTTGGACATAAGCTACAAAATTCCAGCTGCTCGTTTCGATATATCCTAGAAAAATATACTTTATAGATGTCACAGTAAAATTGTAAATACCGTTAGATTATAATCTTGCGAGATTGTAAACTGACGAATATCTGCTTATGTCGAAATTAATAGGTTAGTTTAGGTTAGTTAATGAAAGACTACGCTCTAAATATAAAGCATTTAAATTGTAAGCAGTATGTTACGGTTTACAATCTTTCTACAGATTATAATCTCGCGAGATAGATTATAATTTAACGGCATTAACAATTTTACAGTGACATATATAACTCATATAGTTGTCACATTCAGGAATCTTAAAATAAAAACCTGCCAGTTGATAAAATCTCTAATAAGATATTACTTAATTTAGCTGAGCGCTTCCGTGCTTTGGAGGGCACGTTAAATTGTCGGTCCCGGCGTTTAAGTCGTTAAGCCATGACGGAGGCGTTTTAGGCGACCTAAAAACTCCGTCACAAGAGTTGGCCACTAGCTCATACGAACTTATTTATTTATTTTTTAGTACTTATTTACAAAAAAGGTGTACAAATATTATATCAGCCATCTGGTGCCCATAGTACAAGCTTTGCTTAGTTTGGGGCTAGATGGCGCTGTGTGAAATGTCCACAAATATGTATTTATTTATTTATTATTGTAAATCGTTTTCGCGATACAGGCTTGCCTAGTGCAAAGACCACAGATAAACTTTTATATTATAAAAGTTACCGCCATAAATGCTCCGGAATATATAAGTTAAATAAGTTTAGATTACGTAAGATCACTGATTTTTTAGGGTTCCGTAACCAAACGGTGCCAAAGGGACCCTATTACTAAGCCTACGCTGTCCGTCCGTCCGTCAGCGGAGCTATATCTCATGAATCGTTATAGGTAGAGGGTTGAAATTTTCACAGACTGCGTATTTCTATTGCCGCTATAACATACAAAAAACATTTATACACGATGGTACGGAATCTTTCGTGTGTGAATTCGACTCGCACTTGACCGGTTTTTTTTTAAAATGTGAATTTGTGATTTTCTATATTATTTTTTTAACAATAACAAGCACAGCGGGGTGCTTCATTACTTAGGTATATCAATCTTTAAAGAATCAGTGACCAGTCTAGATCAGATAAGAAACCTATTAATTTTTATTAATTTTTTATCTGATTTTAAGATTTTAACTTTTATTGCTAGCTGCCGCCCGCGGCTTCGCTCGCGTGGTACCTGGATAAAAAATAGCCTACATGTTAATCCAGCACATGTACTATGTATATTCCAAGATTCATTCAAATCCGTTCAGCCGTTTTTGCGCGAAAGAGTAATAAACATCCATACATACAAACTTTCGCATTTATAGTATTAGTAAGGATTTACTTTGACTATTGATAGTGTATTGATAGTATCCTCTCCAAAATGATGGACCACTTATACGGGCGATGGGCTGATCACCTGTCACCATGGTTCACCATATCCATCCTGGGATTTTGAATCAGGAGTGACTGCAAATTTTCCCATGTTTCCTTGTGGCAAAACTCAACCCATTGGGGATACGGGCATGATAATACCATAATGTTTTAAACCTCTGTATTTTTTCTTTTTAAATATTTGAGGACATTTCACACAGCACCATCTAGCCCCAAACTAAGCAAAGCTTGTAATATGGGCACCAGATGGCTGATACAATACTTATAAACTTTTTTTTGTAAATACATACTTATATCACAACACCCAGACCCGGAAGAAATATTTGCAGAACATACAAACATTTCTTTCGTAGCGGGAATCGAACCCGCGCCTCTTGCGTCTCAACCGAGCACTCGCCCGCCACGCCACAAAGGTCGTCGTTTTATCCTTTATCTCCACAATAAATATATGTAAATACTAGATACCTACGCCTACAATAAAGTATCTTTTTGAAGTACAACTATAAACTGTATTGGTATCCAGGAGGACGTTGCCAAAACGTATAAGCCAAACAAATGACATTTTATTTGTGCCAAAAATGGCGCATGAAAAAGTTTTATCCGTCCCCTATCGATTGAAACGAGATTTTTCAAATCAAATTAACGACTATCTTGACGGCCTCAGTGGCATAGCGGGAAGTTGCTCGGCTGAGACGCAAGTGGTGTGACTACGATTCCCGCTGCGGAAGAAATAAATAAATAAATAACACCCAACAGTGACATACATAGTCCTGACCCCACACTAGGGTTCCCTGTGTCGTGGGTATCAGAAACTACGAGTACCATGGTACCACAACACCCAGACCCGGAAGAAGTATTTGCAGATTTGATTAGATTGACGACCTCGGTGGAGAGGCGGGCGAGTGCTCGGCTGAGACGCAAGAGGCGCGGGTTCGATTCCCGCTACGGAGAAACATTTGTATGTTCTGCAAATATTTCTTCCGGGTCTGAGTATTGTATTATGAATTATTAGTATGTATTTACAAAAGTATATAATTATTCTATCAGCCATCTCTGTTTTTCATAGTACAAGCTTTGCTTAGTTTGGGGCTAAATGGCGCTGTGTGAAATGTCCATCAATAAAAAAAGTTATGTCTAAAATTAAAGCTCTCAACAAATATATAAGGGCCTTCGAGCTTTGGCCTTTGCTTGACCGATGTTTGAGCTCCGGTTCTACCCACACATCTTTACCTAAAAGCCTTGTCGATAAGCAGATATGAGTGCGACCCGATATCGCTCGATAAGTGATTGTTCTCATACCTCTAAAACCCTTGGCGTCATCACTATCAGAATAAGGTGCATCTTATCGAACAAGGGCCTTTTATATCTCTGAGTTCATGATACCTACCTTTTAGTAAGTATTATTATTACTTCTCTGCTGGACTGGGAGTAAAGAAAAAATAGAATGCGTCCAGCTGCTTCTCTCCCCGAGCATGTCGTAAAAGTTGACTAAGAGATAGTAACCCCTCCAAGATGATAGACCAATCTATATGAACTATGGGCTTATTACCTGTCATCATGGTTCACCATATCCATCTTGGGACTTTGAATTAGTGGCTGCAAGTTTTCTTGTGGCTCTGCCCACCCTATTATGGATACAAGCGTGATAATATGTATGTACGAGTATGTATGTATTATTACCTGTATGTTGTTATGCAGAAGGCGGCTGTTTTAAACACGTGCCGTAGGCAGACGTCTGAATTAAGTGGTTTATCTCAGACTTGATGACTATAGTAGATGATTTATACAGCGTCAGCAGGCAACTTTTACCTTCACTAACGGGACGCTGTAGTGCCCGGGACGAATTAAGATGGAGTAGGCTTGCCCAGCACCTATTCCATCCTCTCAGCTTAGACATGGTCAATACGTGCGGAGCTGACTAAGCTGCGGGTTTTCCTTCACGGTTGTGAGAGTACTGGTATAGCGCACATAAATTTTTCGCACAGAAAAATCCATTGGTACACGACTGGGCTTAAACCCACGACCTTAGGATCGGAAGGCGGGGTCACTACCAACTAGACCACCAGTGCTCTCAGACTTGATGACAGTAGGTCGTAAAATCGTCTTATATCATTCACATGGAAAGTCTTAATCATGCCTAACTGTGACTCCACATGAGGTCTTCGGCCAAGATGCTGTAACATGAGATGGAACAAAAAATTCCGAAGCTGAATACTTTGAATGCCTGCTTAACAATAGCGAGTGTTTAAGTGTAAAGCTGGGTACATACCAAGCGAATGAAAACGAGTAAATCATCATCATCAGCATTCGCAGGCAGATCTCACCCACAGGGTATGGTCTCCTTTTGTTCTTGTCATTTCTCACGCGCGCTAGCCTAATCCACTTACGATCCACGAAAGAATTATTTTGGACATTCTAATGAAAGCGAGATTTTATTAGGCCAGCAAATACCTATTGCAAGTCACAAGCCTTCGTTCACTCTCGGTTGCAAAAAATCAAATAATTGTTAATTGCAGGAATACTACAAAATGAATCATAAAACTGGTTTCAACAACTAAAGAAATGCTTATTACCTACCTATCAAAGTAAAAATCATCTGAAAATATGGTAGGGTTCACTAGATCCACAAACAAACATAGAGGTACTCAAAACATGGATTTTTCAAGTTATTTTTAATTGTTCTGAGCTTTTAATCGTGTTTTTTTTCTCTCGTGTTTTCACTTTGAGGAAACAAAGAAAAAAATGTTAAAATTTCATATTATTTTTGAATAAACACATTTAATTAACTGATGGCAGAGTTCTACGTCGATTATGGTGAGCAAATCCTCTATTACATGCTCTTAAATCTTAAATCCTATGTCGATACCTATCAAAAAAATCCAGTGTGTGCTTCATCCGTAGACAACGTCTTGACGAATTGGGAATAAACAACCAACCTAATAATTGTGTCAATTTTTTTACCTTTAAACGCATTATTATTAAGAAAATAATACACCAACGAAAGCTTTTACTTATCCGATAGGGCGGGCAATTGCTCAAATAACCGTAGATTAAATTCACATAAAGAGTTCTTATTTGACGTATCCATACATTATTTTATCTCTCAAAAAAAACTCGAAAAAAGCTCTAACCTATCCGATGCGGAATGCGGATGATAGCTCTGATAACCGTAGATAGCAGATGTTAATAATTTAAATTCACCTAAAAAGCTCTAATGTATCCGATATATATAGGGGTGGTAGATAGTTCCGTAGATTACCGTAGATGTTTCAGATGTCCGGATAGCTACAGTCGGCAGATTAATGTTACGGAAGATAGGCCGATCTACGGATAAGTCTGCAGTTGACCTGGTTTCCTATACTGCGGTCACCGTCACGAATTTACGTCTATTTTGGGACATAATTTGTGTAACTGCACCATTTTTTAGGCCTGCCCTATTCCACTTATCTTAATCTTACTTATATTATAAATGCGAAAGTTTGTGAGTTTGGATGTTTGTGCCTCAATCACGCCTAAACGGCTGAACGGATTTGAATGAAACTTGGAATATACATAGTACATGTACTGAATTAACATATAGGCTATTTTTTATCCGGATACCACGCGAGCGAAGCCGCGGGCGGCAGCTAGTAATACTATAAATGCAAAAGTATGTGAGAATGTTTGAATATTTTTGTGCCTAAATTATGCCGAAACAGCTGAATGGGTGTGAATACAAACTTGGAATATGCATGATGCCTGTGTTGGAATATAGGCTGTCTTTTATTCAGGTACGTGTGCTGGAATAATATAAAGTCTGTCTTTTTATCCGGGTACTACACGAGCGAAGCTGCGAGCGGCAGCTAGTATAAGTGGAGTTTGTTTATAATTTGTAAAGCTGTATTATGCTCCATCAAAAAGGTAATTTCATTTTATGTACTAGTCGTGTCACTAGTTCGAACCAGTGTGGTGAAAGGATTTGAAGTGCGCCCCAATGGCTCCATTCGTGCACTGACACATACTTTCGAACTTTTTATGCTCTAAAACGTGCCGATTTCCTCACAATATTTTCCTTCAGTAAGTAGGTACTGGTATAGCGCACATAAATTTTTCGAACAGCAAAATCCATTGGTGCACGACCGAATTTGAAACCACGACTCATACTACTATCACTAGGCCATCAGTGTTCTCGACCAACAAAACACTACGAATGCGTGTTCCTTAAAAAGCTTTAAAACCATTTGACTCAAACGACAATCTTTAATAGTGTGACAGATGTAACACAACTCGATCTTAATCGAATAAAATCCTCGAACAATATTATCGATCGACAATAAAAAAGAGAGCAATGACTGCTACACAATAACCCAACAATAGGGTGCGAGGGAAATAAAAAAAGAAAAAAGTATACCGACTACCGGCGCGAGCGACGGTCACATTACAACATCGATATGAATCGATACATCGATGTTTTCATTCGAATGATTCGTTTGATCCTTCGTTTTGGATACGCAATGGTTGTCAGTATTATGGTCAGTGTCGTCGTGTTGTGTGGTTTTCGTGTAACAAATGGAGCATTGTTCCACCTTTGATACACTAAACGGTGTTGAATCCAATTGAATCGGTTGGACATCAATTATTTTGTAAAATTCGATGTTATTGGAAGATTATATTGTTTGTAAAAGTTTTTCTACTCACTTTCTATACACAAAATAATTAATTTAGAAGGAGTATCTATATCAGTACAACGAAAAGTAACTGATGTAAGACGATATTGAAGCTATGCTAAATAGTAAATAGGGCAATGAAGTTATAGAGTAATGACTTTAGTACCCATGTGTGCCATAGTCTATGGCCGTTTGAATCAATTTGAAATTCGAACTCCGTTTCAAACGAGTATTCAATTTCGAACGAATTAAAAATTCGAACAGTTTTTAGGACCGAAGAGGTTGCTATCGCCTTGTTTTACTCTACAACAAAAAGGTTGCATCACAGAAAAGCATAGAACATCGTCGAATGGCTTCAAAGCGCTAGTAGCTCTGCCTTCTGCGCTGTAGGTTGTTGGTTCGATTCCATACCTAGACAAATAAATAAATAAATATTTGAGGACAAATCACACAGCACCATCTAGCCCCAAACTAAGCAAAGCTTGTATTATGGGAACCAGATGGCTGATAGAATACTTATATACTGTTTTATAAATACATACTTATAGTACATAATACTACTACACCCAGACCCGGAAGAAATATTTGTAGAGCATGCAAACATTTCTCCCGCAGCGGGAATCGAACCCGCACTTCTTGCGTCTCAGCCAAGCACTCGCCCGCCTCGCCACAGAAGTCGTCAAACATTAATGTAATTAAGTACCCTACATAGTATTGAAAAAACTTTTTACAGGACCAAAGAGGTTGCTACTGCCTTTTACTCTACAACTCTTCGAACGAACCAGTGAAAAAATTGTATTTAAACATATTTATTCTCATTGAGATTTCCCTTTATGTATGTTCGTATTAGCTAGTGGCCAACTCTAGTGACAGAATTTTTAGGCCGCTTAAAGGCCTCCGTCGTGGCTTAGCGACTTAAATGCCGGGACCGACTGTTTAACGTGCCCTCCGAAGCACGGAAGCGCTCAGCTCGCAATGCCATTTGCGGTCACACATCCTAATTTGTGACCGCGCATACCGTTGCTTAACTCCAACGATCAATCAAGAACGCTTAAGCAAGCTACGCCACGAGCGCTTCAGAGATTCCCTTGAATATCACAGCCCTACAAATTCGATCCAGTATGTAACTCCATCTTTCCATCGTCCATCTGATGAATGTGTGAAGGTTTAAGGCACGAACACTAGGAGCCATTGTTGTCCGATGTCTATCGCGACACAAAGGACATCGCCTTAGATTAATAACAAAGTCTGTCCAGGTGACAAATCTGGCCCACCCAGACCCTTGACTGGGGTTTACTTGTAAGACTGTCTAATAAGACAGTCTTAAACAATAAATACTTGTTACAAGTAAATACATTACATCCAATAGGATGTAAAGAATTAGCGATTTTCCGATGATTTGTGTTATGATGGACGACCTCGGTGGAGAGGCGGGTGAGTGCTCGGCTGAGACGCAAGAGGCGCGGGTTCGATTCCCGCTGCGGGAGAAATGTTTGCATGCTCTGCAAATATTTCTTCCGGGTCTGGGTGTTGGTATTATAAGTATGTTTTACAAAAAAAAAAGAAATATATAAGTATTCTATCAGCCATCTGGTTCCCATAGTAAAGCTTTGCTTAGTTTGGGGCTAGATGGTGCTTTACTATGGGAACCAGATGGCAGATAGAATGCTTATACACCTTTTTGTAAATACATACTTATATTACAACACCCAGACCCGGAAGTAATATTTGCAGATCATGCAAACTCCGAATTTCTTCCGCAGCGGGATCGAATCCGCTCCTCTTGAGTCTCAGTCGACAGAGGTCGTCACCTATACCAACTAGTATAACGTACCTAAAACTGCGGGTATAAGTTTTATATTATGTAGGTAGATATCAAGAATATATTTCAGTTTGTTTTTACACCGCTCAGCTTCATTCGGTGCGAATCTCCGCAGTCCGAGTTATCTCCGCGATAGTGTTGCCATTTTTCTTCTAACAAAGGATGCAATCGCCCGTATGTGTTACCAGTGTGGTGTAAGTTAGCAGCTTACGACCTTTGTCCACAGCGATTTTACTTGAGACTAAGCTTTATCCTCTCCAACTTGATCTGTGGGCAATGGGCTGATCACCTGTCACCATGGTTCACCATATCCATCTTTGGAGTCTTTGATCAGAAGTGGCTGCAAGTTTTCTTATGATAACTTGTGGTTCTGCCCACCCCGTTAGGCATACGGACGTGATAATATGTATGTATGTACTAAGCGTATACGCTCACTGCTCCTTTTTATGACCCCGAAGCACTGGTGGTCTAGTAGTAGTGACCCTGCCTTTCAATCCTGTGTGTTAGTATCAAATCCGGTCATGCACCAATCTTCTCTTCTAATTTAAGAGCTGTGCTCTTGTTGGTGATGCAGCTCTGTTCCTGTCCAGCGCAGCCTCCTCGACCTCCTTATAAGACCCGACAGTTATCTTCTCCTTTACTTGGCTCATGTAGCTAATTCGTGGCCTTCCTCTTCCTCTCCTTCCTTCTACTTTTCCTTCTATGATGGGCTTTCCGTCATGCACCAATGGAGCTTTTTATTCGAAAAAATTCCGTGCGCTAATCAAACGGTGAAGGAGGTAACCGGCATTGCAGAGAACATAAAAAGTTCGAAAATATATGTGTAAGGAAGGCGCACTTTGAATCCTTTCACCACTATGTGTGAAATGTCAACATTAAAAATTATGGTCCCAGGTACTAAGGCCTTTTACCATCTATAGTAGATGATTTATACAGAGTCAGGAGGCAACTTTTACCTTCACTAACGGGATGCTGTAGTGCCCGGGACGAATTAAGATGGAGTAGGCTTGCCCAGCTATTCCATCCTCTCAGCTTAGTCGGCCTTGTCCACAGGAAAGACATGGTCAATACGTGAGCTGACTAAGCCGCGGGTTTCCTCACGATGTTTTCCTTCACCGTTTGAGAGTACTGGTATAGAGCACATAGTTTTTTCGCACAGAAAAATCCATTGGTACACGGCCGGGTTTGAACCCACGACCTTATAATCGAATGGCGGGGTCACTACCAACTACACCACCAGTGCTCTCTCCCAGGTACTACAGCGTCCCTTATTGAGTACAAGAGTTTACTTCTGCCGCTGTGTATGCTGATAAATCATCTAGTATAGATGGTATGTTTTTAGGGTTCCGCACCCAAAAGGTTCCAACGGGACCCTATTACTAAGCCTTCGTCCGTCCGTTCGTCTGTCAGCGTGCTGTATCTCATCAACCATCGTAATAGGTAAAGTTGTAATTTTCATATTTTACATAAAAAAATAAAAGGAGGCCCGATACAAGCAACATTTGTGTGCATGTAAAATCGTACGGAACCCTTCGTGTGCGAATTGGACCCGCACTTGAGCGGTTTTTTTATTATTCATTGTTGTGGTCAATGTGACTTCTATCTTCGTCATTGCAATTCTTGCAGTAGGTAATTTGTAATCAATTAAAATGAAAATCGCAAACAACAATTGATTAGTCCTATACTGCCATCAGAGTAATAGAAAAGAATAGAGAACATAAAAGCTTATAAGTACGAACATTGAATGAGATCGAAGGTGATAGTTTTGTTCATTATTAATTAATAAACCTTTTTATGTTTAGAATTGAATTCAGATCAAGAATGTGACGTGTTGTTTAGATCATGCAAGTCATTTATTGCTTCAATTTAATTGTATGCAACAGGCATGAAACTTGTACCATGTAAATGGCCCTTAAGACTTACTTGTGAATCCTTTCACCACACTAGTTCATGAGAACTAATGCCACGACTAGCAGTAGCTGCAGTGAATCGAAAACGTCCGAAATTATCCCTAAAGGTACTGTTCGTTGTTTATCCTCTTACCAGAGGAAACTTTTTACTTGGTGTTCAGATTAAGTACTGTGTCATTTAATTTGCGTCATTTGGTTGAGAGTAGGTCAACTTATTGTGCGTTTGACGGAAAAATCCAGTATTTATTGTGTAGATTAAAGTTTTGTGATAAACGGTGAACTGACACAGACAGGGAAATATACACTAACATAATGTACACTAATATCTAATGTATACTAAGGCCTTTTTACCATCTATAGTAGATGATTAATACAGCGTCAGGAGGCAACTTTTACCTTCACAAACGGGACGCTGTAGTGCCCGGGACGAATTAAGATGGAGTAGGCTTGCCCAGTACCTATTCCATCCTCTCAGCTTAGTCGGCCTTGTCCTCAGGAAAGACATGGTTAATACGTGCGGAGCTGACTAAGCCGCGGGTTTCCTCACGATGTTTTCCTTCACCGTTTGAGAGTACTGGTACAGCGCAATTAAATTTTACACAGAAAAATCCATTGGTACTCGACCGGGTTTAAACCCACGACCTTAGGATTGGAAGGGGGTCACTACCAACGACCACCAGTGCTCTCGAGTTACTAATGTACACTAATACTATTTAAAACAGAGCTAAATGTCATTACAATTATAAGTGTAGTTATCATGCAAGAAAATTTTGAGCGAGTAACAAAGGGAACAGGTTCGTAAAAGTACCTAGGTTTTGTCATTCAAAAAACAGTTAGATGATCGAATGACGCAAACACTCAGCGTGTGGTAGGTACATAGGTATCTATTTTTAGATGTACAGGCGCATAGACAATATTAGCTAAAACAGAAAGTTGTTTTATTCAATTTATATAAAAAAGGTTATTCATGATATTTTTTTATGTCTGCAAGTATGATGCGATCGCGGATGAAATTTTTGATAAAATCAGGTTTATCATTCGTAAAGCATTCCCCAAATCTAACGATACCTACCAGAATTAACAAGTTTAAAGCAGGCTTTTCACGCTGGGTGTAGGCCGACTAAGCTGAGAGGATGGAATAGGTGCTGGGCAAGTATCCATCTTAATTCGTCCCGGGCACTACAGCGTCCCGTTTGTGAAGGTAAAAAGTTGCCTCCTGACGCTGTATAAATCATCTACTATAGATGGTTTAAAGGCCTTAGTAGGTACCTGACAGTTTAACTGAACAGGTAAACCGAAGCGTGTATGTTCTGTTTAGGCTAAGCTTACTACTACTACGCAAACTTGTGAGGTACCTACCCCTAACATTATATGATGTGCCCAGCTACCCTGTACCATAAATAGTTGCACGTGTAATTCCGTTACACGTACTACAAGATGTTTTTATTATTTACCGACTTATTGCTAATTCATCATCATCATCTTCCTGCCCTTATCCCACTCTATGTGGGGTCGGCACAGCATGATCCAAGGATCATGCTGTAAGAGTTTTGGCTAAGGTGTTTTATGACCGGCCGCCTGCCTGACGTCAACTCTCCTTGGGAATACTTGCTTATTGTATCTCATCATATTGGAGAGGATACTATCCCTTAGTCTACTTTTACGACATGCTCGGGGAGAGAAGCAGCTGGACGCATTCTATGTTTTTTCTTTACTCCCAGTCCAGCAGAGAAGGAACTTATTGCTAATTAAACATTAAAATTCAGAATTGTTATTTTCGATGTATCAAGTTCATATCAAGAACAACAATCAAGAACGTCTAAGCAAGCTACTTTATAATATTAGTATAGATTATTCCTTGTTTATAAAGTACATAGGTACACAGAAATAAATGCGGCAATACAAAAATAAGTTCCTAATCCATTCAAAGCCATGTTTTCAATATAATTATGTTACGAATTTAATTAATTACAGAGATAATAGTTGAGTACGAAATAGTGTGGTGTCGTGAGAGATAATATCTCCGGCAAAAAACGTGTATGCTGCTAATTAAAGAATTATGAGATCCAACCGTAAGATAATATTAGATGTCATATTGCCTATTTTATTGTTCGACTTTGATATAACCAACCTGGGTAATCAATTCTAGAAAATCATCAAGTGATAAAAAGTCACCAAAAAAGTCCACTTCCACAGATTTTTTCTTAATTTCGTAGTCTTGAAAGTCATTTGGCGACTAAAAAATTAAAAATAAATAATTGAAATCACCAAATGACTCTCTAGAATAAGAAATTAAAAAAATCAATGGAAATTGACCATTTTGCTGATTTTTTATCAATCGATGATTTTCAAAAATTTATACCCGTTTGAAGTTTTTGGAGTTGGATACAGAAATAAAATTTTGTGAACTTCCGTACGTCCTTACGTGACTAGGGGAGACCCGGGCAATGTGCATAAACGGTGAAAAGAAAATAACTCAACTTTCAAAAAATACTTCAAAAACTTTTTTGCTCTCAGTATGCAAGTCGCGATGGCCGACAATGCGGCCTACAAGTTTTTTACAACGACATCAAATATTTCCTTATCTCACAAATCTATCGGGTACCAGAGATTATATCATTGCTTCTACTTTATCCGTCATTCAATCGCCCACATTGCCCTTCAAAAAACCTAATGACCCCAAAAACAAGTTTAAAAGTTAAAACACGTGAGTCACGATGTACCTTCTTATTAGCACCGGTTACTTACTGGCGCTTCAATGAAGCTTTCAAAAAGGTGATATGATATCCTTTACATCAAATTTTATGTTTTAGAAAAAAGATAATGATTTAATATCATTACTTGCACTAAAAAGTTACGAATCTAATTTGATCACTCCTGATAAACGCAAATAATTAAAATTGCTACTTGCCATATCCATCTTAGGATTTTAAATCAGAAGTGGCTGCAAGTTTTCTTAAGTTTACTTGTGACTCAGCCCACCCCATTAGGGATACGGGCGTGATAATATGTATGTATGCAACGTGCTACAATCGCTTGTAAAATAGTTACATAATAACTTTGCCGTCGTTGTTCCTGATAATCATGATTTTTGGGTAAAACGTTTCAAATTGAACTTGCAAAAATGTCCAAAACTAGTGTAACCTTCAAGGACCAAGAAAAACTCGTCAAGTTTCCCCTTTTCTTCCAGAAGTATTTTTTATTAGATGTATAACCGATAGTGTAGTCAAAAGTGTCCAAAATTAGTGCCAGGCCAGGACTGTCATTTGGCGGATTGACTCCTTCGATACTGGCAATATTTCAGCGGACCTGGAGTGAATAAAGCTTGATCGGGTCCAATTTCGCAAAAACTACACAACGCGATCCGTTGTTCTGATCGCTGATAGGGTTGCGGTACAGTCGGCACAAGAAAGGCATGCCCAAAGCATTGTCTGTTTGATACAAACCATGTCAAAACTTGAAGTGAATGTTGTATAAACTGGACATAATCGAATGAAATCGATTGTCAGTTGTCATCAGTCAGTCTTATGGTTTCGTTAGCGTGCATTTAACTATTTTGTGCATTTCATTCCTTAATCAGGATATTATAACATACATCCTACTTCCTACTATATTATAAATGTTAAAGTTTGTGAAGATGTTTGCATGTTTGTGCCTCAATCACGCCTCTAAACAGCTGAACGGATTTGAATGAAATTTTTAATATATGTACATATGTGCTGGAGTAACATTACTGTTGAGGCAGTTGAAGATCATCAGCTCGTTTCCTACTTGGCAGAAGGCGCTTTACAACTTTCACAGGTACGATTGGTTTATGGTGTTCTGTTTTCAGGTTAATTAATTACTTATTTTATCATTGAGTGTCACAAATGGCTTGATGGATGTTAAAGTCATGAAAAACGGAATAAAAATAAATTGTTTTGTTTTCCAAAAATTTCAAGACACTTTTTTTTAAGTTTTTTTATGTAAACTTCAATGTTTTCTGCGGTCGCTACCCACACGGCTCGCGTATCGTCCGATCTAATATTATTCTGGGAACGGCCTTAATAAGTCACTACAGAATGTTATCTATTCCATTTTATCGGCAAGAACGATAACCATCTCTATCCAATTAGGCTTACAATGCAATATGGGCCGTCCCACAGTTATGACGGGTGGGATTTTGTTGCCCGACAACCTTGCCCTTAGTCAGTCTGGATGACACTAGCTGGTGGCAAATCATCATCATGATTACCCTGCCTTTATCCCTTGCCTTTAGCATAAGTCTGGATGGTATTGTAAATCATCATCTCTGCTGGACTGGGAGTAAAGAAAAAGCGTAAAATGCGTCCAGCTGCTTCTCTCCCTGAGCATGTCGTAAAAGACGACTAAGGGACAGTATCCTCTTCAATATGAAGAACCATGAAATGACACCAATAAAATGCAAAAAATCGCATCGAAATCGTTCAGTTCTACTGAACCTATGCGTGTTCCTACATCAAAAACATTAGTTTTTGAGGAAAATGATAACAGACCAGCACACAAACTTACAACCTCTTATTATAAGCCAAACGCATATACCTTGTCTTTTCCGGCGTGGGTAAAAATACAGACAAAGACAATAGAAAGAAGAAACATAATACTCATTCCTATCAAAAGCGTTGTACTTCGGTAGCCATACTGACATTTATTGAGCAGCTCCTGGGGTACTATGTAACGCAATCCGCGTCATTCTCCATCATACCACTAACTATAACCCCCCAGTGGTGGGTAACCTAGTATGGTGGCTAGTGGTAATTTGATCGGCCGATTCTGAGCAACGATCTTACTATCGCATCTAAATGTAGCGTTGGCAGAACAGTGGAGCTAAAAAGGCCACTTTGAGCAATTAATTTTTTGATTTTATGGCAAATCCTTAGCGATTCCTGTAATTTTCGTAAAATGGTCCGAATTCTAGGTGAATTGTACGCAATTCTATTCAGCAGCAGATTCTTATTTGGCCGTGAAACGGTTGGTATTTAGGTAAATTGTACGCAATTCAATTCAGCAGCAGATCAGATAAAGTGGCCTTTTTAACCCACCAGCTATCTGAAAGATGATTGATGCTGTATTTTTTTTCACTATTAGAATAGTTTGAGAGCACTGGTGGTCTAGAGGTAGTTGCTGGTTCAAACCCGGTCGTGCACCAATGGATTTTTCAGTTTGAAAAATGTATGTGCGCTATACCAGTGCTCTCAAACGATGTAGGAAAACATCGTGAGGCTTAGTCAGCTCCGCATGTATTGAACATGTCAAGCTGAGAGAAACTACTTGTACCACAATACCCAGACCCGGAAGAAATACATATATGCAAAACATGCAGCGGGATTCGAACCCGCTTGGATCTCAGCCTAGCTCTTGCCCACCACGCCACAGAGGCCATCAAAGTAGGTGTAGTTTTCAGTCCATCGCTACAGGGGCACACCTGGAGCGGGGGAGTCGGGGGGGGGGGGTCAGTGAGATCTGCTGATAACGTATCGATTGACCGTCTATCGCTGATCTAAACCATATCGCCATATGCCCTTTAAGTACACTGACGCTTTTGATTGTCATAATGACATTTGACGCGTTATTGGTGGCGTGTCGCAGTGGCCTGAACCCCGCGGCCACATTACCGGGCTTCGGTGATCTTGTCGCGTAGCATCGCCATGATGTAGCCGCAGGATAAAAATCTTAATACATTGAGTGTTTTGAAAGTCATCATTCTTCATTTTCCTGCCCTTATTCCACTAGGTGGGGTCGGCACAACATGTTCCCCTCTTCCATCTTCTCCTATCACTCGTCATCTCTGTACTCACTCCTTTCGCACGCATGTCCTCTTTCACACAATCCACCCATCTTTCCTTAAGCCTTCTTTGCCAGTGTATCCGTCCACATTCATATTCAAAACTTTCCTTATAACATGACTTTCTTCCCTCCGCATCTGTTTTGAAAGTATTTATTTATAAAACATGGCAATGCAGCTGAGGCTGGAGTCCAGGTCGCGAAAAAAGTCCCGCGGAGGGGGGCGCTGTAATCTTCGTATTACGGAAAATTGACATTGTAATTTGTTTAGTACCGTCAATTTCCGCGGGACTTCTTCTATGGAAATAACTCTAGTGTACGTCTGACGTCGTGAAAAAACCCGCCGCTTAGTCAGATAGATAGATAGTATTCGTCCTGGACACTACAACGTCCCGTTTGTGAAGGTAAAAGTTGCCTCCTAACGCTGTATAAATCATGTACTATAGATGATAAAAGGCCTTAATTTTTTTAGTACCTACGTCTGACTGACTACGTAACGTCACTTTCAAAGGTTTGAAATGTCAATCAATTTGGTTTGATATGAATGGGCTATGTGGGTGGAGGTAGGCCAAAGAAACGATGGATGGACTGTGTAAAAGATGAATAAAGAAGGAGTGTTTTAAGATGTTTTCTGACAGAGGGAAAGAAAGTTGGAAAATAATGAATCAATTTGTCACCAATTTATAAGTGACGTTGCGTTGCAATAAATTGCAGCCTGGGTATGCGTGTATTTTCAGAATTAAACTTGTTTTGATTCAAATAAACACAGATTCCTATAAAATAAACATTGTAGATAGGGTCAAAAAACACTTACTTTGAGACAGATCTCAAAGGATAACTTTAAAGCATTTTTATCGCCAACTAAAAACATGAGGACGCAATGGCCGCATTAAGAATCCATTAGCAGCCCACAAAATACTGATTAATTTGTTTTATCTCGTGTAGGACTGTATCAAGAGCGGAGTGCGCTCTTGCACACGACTGTGTGATATGACGACCTGTCATCAAATGTCATTTTGTCAGTTAGATGCCAATTTGACTTAGCGTGATCACAGGCCTATGAAGAAATCTGATGAGAAAGTTTTGATTACCTGATTTTACAGTCTACCTAACTTATCATCTAACGAAGACGCTAGAAGCTTCATACAAAAATGTATCACTGTTACCACGTGACATTACAATACCTAACGTTTAGCGACTTTGTTAGAAGCAAAGTGACTTGGCTTCTGAAATCTCATGACCATTGATCGATGATTTAGGATTTACATAATTTTCATTCTGAAAAGTATTCTCTTGCGTTCAAAACCGACCGATAGCACCCCCAATTTGACTAGCCCTTATAGTAATCCATGCGGCGTGCCACGCAACTCATCGTGTGAAAACGCCACTTGATTTATACCAGTTATCTGTGAGATGGTAGATGGCGCCAGCTATCTGCCACAGATTACAGTGCAGTTAGTTATAACACTGACTTTCTTTTATGAATTTGAAGTATGTAAGTGTTGAGATAATACCTACTGCTCCCGTTTTGATGGCTGTGTGTTGGAATGTGGGGACATTTTGACAGGGCTCGGGTCGTTAACTTTAGATATTTATATTTATGGAGGTCAAGCGTCGGCACCTTTGAAATAACAGACAACTACAGAAACAAGGCATCAAAACTGATGTCTAATAAATGTTTGAAATAAATAGATACATAATTTTTTTACGACATGCTCGGGAAGAGAAGCTGCTGGACGCATTCTATGCTTTTTCTTTACTCCCAGTCCAGCAGAGAGGTAAATCTACTACTATTTGGGTCACTAGTTCTTTCGAACCAATGTGGCGAAAGGATTTAAAGTGCGCCTTAAAGGCTCCTTTCATGCACTTGACGCATGTTTTCTGTTTTTTTTAGGTTCTACGACGAGTACTGATATAGCGCATTTTTAGAAAAATCCATTAATGCACGACCGGAATAGAACCCTTACCCTTACGATCGGAAACCGGAACTTCTACCATTAGTAGTGCTCAGTCGGTAATATTAAAAACGTATGATAGCAAAACAGAAAGTCGACACTTGAATAATCAGTCAGGTAACTATATGAAAACGGATACCATTTGCTCGGCAATCTCAATCATAAAGTCTTAACAATTTTCATCTTAATATCTTAGTAAATCTACTTAATATTATAAATGCGAAAGTTTGTGAGAATGTGACGATTTTGTAGACACGTTTGTGTCTCAAACAAACCATAACGGCTTAAAGGATTTTAATGGAACTTTGAACATAGATAGTACGTATACTGGAATAACTAAGCTACTATATCTATAATGTTTAAGAAAGCTTCAATGCATAGATGACGGCTGACAGAAGGGAATGGAAGAAAAAGTTAGGTACTGACCCCACATAGAGTGGGATAAGGGCAGGAAGATGATGATACAAAACGAAGGGTAAAAAACAAGCATAGCCGCGGCCGGAAGCTAGTGAATTATATAAAAACAAACAGCTAGGTAAAACTTATAATAACTGATTATAATCCAAGCAGAAATAGAAAAGTTAATTGATGAAAGATAAGGAGTCGAAATAATAGTTTTTATGTAAATGAGTGTTGCATACGCTACGGGAGCGATAGGCGATCTACCATCGCTCCTATCTCAAATCATAACCACAGGTGATGAGGACACGGCTGGCTCACTCCATACCTACAGACCGAAGAGGGTTGACGCAAAATGCGGGCTTTCTTCATACACCTACAAACCGAAGAGGCTTGACACATACCTATTCACATTCATAGAGCTTTTTGAAAAGTTTCAAAAAGCTTGTTTAGGTACAAGTTTCATACCGGTGTTGGTAGGAATATTTTTGAATGAAATATGGTAACGTAAAACTGGGTCTAACCTAACTGAAATTTTTGTAGGCGTCACTGTTAATTGAGAGCGCGTAACTGATTGAACTAATATAATATTCATCAAAGTTATAGTAGTTTTGTTTAGTTTTTTATGAAGTTGAGAACTTTTGAGTCAACACATTGATTACCTGACGAGCGTCTACGCAACTGCTACGCGCCTGCGTAGACCTTTGCTATATCATTAACTGCAGCAGCTGTTTACATATGCACTTTGTCATAACCTTGGCTTAATCATACCATCGCCGACGAATCTTGTCTAAGTGCGTACTTACATTGAACTTGTTACAGCTTTTTCGACCTTAGCACTCTCGCTATAAGGTCCATTTTAGTTTATTTTGTATTTAATCTTGATAAGTGTAGCTTAGAGATAGTGAAGCTCTTATCTTCATAGTGCTAAGGTTCATTTTGATGGTAGTTCAGCCTTTGGTATTGTAGGTTTTCAAGGTTTTGCTACTTTGTGTGAAACATTGTCCTAGTAAATACAGAATGTAAAATCTATGTTCTTTCTATGACTTATGAATAAAGTCTTGAATTTAATAAAAGTTCCCCTAAGCTTGATACTTGAACCAATAACCTACGAAAATATCGGCCATTGCATCTGTCAACATTTTTTAAACGAAAATATGTCAAAGTCAAAAAAGCTTAAAGTCGGATGTGTACAAAATAATAATGGTCAAACAATTTTGTTTATAACTGTTCTTAGGCCTAAGAAAAAACCATTGCTATGTACAAAACATTAAGTGATATACTTCAGTCCAAAATGATGCAGCAAATATATTTTATTTTACCTCGTCTGTCATAAAGTGTTAATAATATATTTTATAAGATAATTTCGATTAAAATCTTTATCTGCGGTATGCACCTGCTATTTCCTAAACAGGTGATATAATTATGAATTATGTATTTTATCTTCATAAATAGAATATGTAACTAATTAGGTACACATTTGCATATAAGATGTTTTAACGAATTTAATTTATTTTTCAGGTAAGTCTGAAGACGGCATAATTTTAGTAAAAGTAAGTTTAGGCCGCCTAAAGGCCTCAATCGTGGCTCAACGACTTAAAAGCCGGGATCTTCAATATAACGTGCCATCCGAAGCACGGAAGCGCTCAGCTCGTAATGCCTCTTGCGGTCGCCCATCCCAATTGTGACCGCGCACAACGTTGCTTAACTTCAACGATCAAACAAGAACGACTAAGCAAGCTACGCCACGAGCGCTATGAAACAGTGTAAATGGGAATATAAAACAATATCTTTAATCGTTACATATATTCGTAGATATTCGGAAGTTTAATGAAGAAAAAAAAAATTACGTGTCATTATTTTTTTTTCAAAGGCAACTGTCACGCTGTTCGCAGTGTGTATAAAAGAAAAACCATTCCAAATATTTACTAAAATTGACGTTGCATGTAATTTTCAACTATTTTTTTTCTCACCATCTGTCAGTTTTTGAACAACTAAATAGGTAATTGTAACCTCAATGTCAACCCCCTAAATATCCTAAAATGTCTGATACCATTCATGTCCAAAATTTTGACACTCGCTTAGAAACCGACCGCTATCAGCGTCCGAGATACGCTCTTATGGCGTGCAGCTTTTTTATTTGACATTTTATACAAGTTTATTCAAACAGTAACGATACCATCGCAGACGTTATCTTTCAATGCAACGTTACCGCGAGCGAAGCCGATACCATCAGGGGCCATTGCTAGTTAAACCAACCTGATAAGGGATCGGGTTTGTGTGTGTGCGCGCTCACTCACACAGACGAAGAGCGGAGAGGGGCGCCGGCCGACCGCCAGCCAGTCACTCACTTTACGCGGCAAAAGAATGACGGCTCGAAAACTGTGGTTTCTTTATCTGTGCTAGTTTGAGGCTCTGATACCCCTGTGATGGATGATTCGGTGATGTTGCTCTGGTTGAAGTACCTGAAGGAGTTGGAGCTGGCGTGCGCCGCGCAGCCGCCAGGCGGCGCTGTCGTCGCCAAAACAATGTGTAAGACTTTTCTTGTTTACATTCGTTGTTATCTTTGTTTATTTAACACTTTTACTTTCAAAGGACATAGTTCAATCGCGATCGATTATAACATTCTAGTGTAAAATGCTGTTAATCGGTAGTGATTCATTTATTCTCTGCTAACATTAAAGGGAGATTCGCTAAGTACCTATCTGAGGCAGGATTTTCTTCGAAATAGCGATAAAAATGTCGTTAAGATTGCCTTTTTATCTTGTTTGTGTGTGTCTGATAGCCGTAACAGTGGTACTAATGTAAATACTGGATTTTTATTGCCCTGAAGATATTATATCTGTGCTTGTAGGTAATGACAGTAAATCAACCATATTTTTACTAGTAGCTGGTAAGTAGTTTTGATATTTTATCGATAATGTTATGTGCACTGCACCTTTGGTCCTTCGAGCCGGATATCAAAATGATTATTAGAGGCTATAAATAAAGTCGACTTATTCGAAGAAATCCACTTTGCAGCTATTATTTTTAAAGTGCTTGTGTGTATTTTGTTGAACTATTGAGTAATACGAAAGTTAATATTTTATAAGCACACGCCATGCTCCATCTAGGTGATTGACAGCTTGCCCGCCTCCCCAAGCCACGAAGAAACCACAAGACAAAAGGCACACATGAGTTAGACGTTTTGACATTGACAGCCGCTGTCAAAACAGACACGCCACACACGTTCGGTATTCAAATTCGAGTTTCGATTTTATCTCTTTGAAAATTATGATCTTGATAACGGATTTTAAGAATGACTCCGTAATGTCATGTATTTTAAAGTAATCTGGTTAGTGCATTGCCTCAAATAAACATGGTCGTGATATGGTATCGTGTTGTAAACACAATCATGCAACGTTTGATTATCTCTGTTATGATAAAATATGAATTACATAGGTACTATGCTTATGACTCAACCACTAAATTAATAAAAATGCAAAAAAAACTATGAGGAAAACTATAGGTAGTCCATTTCAGCTAGCTTGGATTGGGTGACAGCTGTCAGATCAGTTCATAATCAGCTATAACCTCTTTTTACCTATAAATATTCCATCACCTATCCTGATTTCAGTTAACTCATGCTAAATAAAAAAGGCTTGGTTTATTAAACTACATTTGTTTTTAAAATTTACTTTAAAATAAATTTTGTAGCAGCGTTCGTTTTTCAAAACTGACTTTCAAAATATTTTTTAAGCAGCGTTCGTTTTTCAAAATTGTCTTTCAAAGTCGTTTTGAAAATCATCTTCCCAAACGGCACTATCTCGCACGATAAGCATGACGTGTGCGCAGTGAATGGGACCGACCGTACCGATGTACTGATAAGACGGGGGCTTATCGCCTTATCAGCCCGTCTGTAGGGGAGGGAACTCAACTCGAGATCAATTTATGATGTTTGATAAGAAACTTAGTGCTTTTTCGTTATGCGATCTTAGAATTTAAGGGCGTTTACACTTAACGTCATAGTGACGTGCATTGTGCAAGTATACGTGCGATAAATCATTTATTGACATTGTGAAACAGTAAAAGTAAGTTCGTATGAGCGAGTGGCTAACTCTTGTGACGGAGTTTTTAGGCCGCCTAAAGGCCTCCGTCATGGCCTAACGACTTAAAAGCCGGGACCGACTATTTAATATGCCCTCCGACTCCGAAGCACGGAAGCGCTCAGCTCACTTACGGTCACCCATCCAAATTGTGACCGCGCACAACGTTGCTTAACTTCACCGACCAATCAAGAACGCCTAAGCAAGCTACGCCACGAGTGCTATGAAACTGTGTAAATGGGATTATAAAACAATATCCTTATTCGTCTGTCATTTTAGTGATTCAAAGCACTCTTTCACCATCTCCAAGTAAAGTAACGTTTCTTGCCAGGTTACGAGTATCTTCTGTCATTTTCAACGGTTACGCTAATCATAGCGCTACTCGAAATTCGTCAATTTGACATTGTCAGTTACCGGTTACTTTAACTGGCGAATGGCTTACTCGGCACCTTACTTGTAGGTGATGAAACAGGCCCTTAAAGAATTTAGCTACCTACTGGGTACGATTAAAAATTTGGACTGTCATTGGCACTTTCATGTCAATGAAAACATATGGCTACAGATAGGTTGGCCATCTTCGCTATTGGGGATTATGTTCGTTATAAATAGGATGTCATTTGTTTTATTCTTATTCGGTCTTAAGTTAGTTTTGAAGGTCGTGACTGACAAAAAATTGAATTATGACAAACTAAATGTCAAGTTGCATTTGCGCGTAGCAACTCAACTTTGACATTTCAGCCAGATATCATCATAAGTTGTATTTATATTTTTTTGCAAATTGAATAAATATATAATTAACAGGCATTTTGTTTATTTTTTGTGAATTAATTCGTACGTCAGGCAATCACGGAAAATTACTTGTAATAAGTAAATAAATACATATTTGTGGACATTTCACACAGCGCCATCAAGCCCCAAACTAAGCTAAGCTTGTATTATGGGTCCCAGATGGCTGATAGAATACTTTTATACTTTTTTTTGTAAATACATAATACTGCCACCCAGACTCGGAAGAAATATTTGCAGAACATTCAAACATTTCTTCCGCAGCGGGAATCAAATCCGCGCTTTTTGAATGATGATGTCCTTTTTCTCACAATCAATCCATCTTTTCATTGGCCTCACAAACTTTTAAAATTACAGTGTAAATTATGAATAGTTAGTATATTGCAGACATTATTTTTGTCATAATCACTTAGTTAATTATTATTTCAATGGAATTACGAGTATTATCGCACGATCTCGTGTGTTATTTGCGTATATCAAATTAGGTAGAGCCTTATCTATATGGAAGTGTTCATTTCCGCTCAAAGATAACCAAATTAATATTTCGCTTTTTAATTAGGAAAAATATTTTTATGTCGGTTTTTCTTACAAATCTGTTCTACAAATCGTTTCAAAATTAATCTAAACGTACACCATAAATCATATACATAAAACTTGGCGATTATATTCTTCTTATGATGTAGTGTAATGCACCTATTAAGTAAGTTCATATGACTTAGTTGCCAACTCTTGTGATAGAGTTTTTAGGTTGCTTATAGGCCTCCGTCATGGCTTAACGACTTAAAAGCCGGGACCGACAATTTAACGTGCCTTCCGAAGCACAGAAGCGCTCAGCTCGTAATGCCACTTGTAGTCACCCATCCAAATTGTGACCGCGCACAACGTTGCTTAACTTCAACGATCAATCAAGAACGTCTAAGCAAGCTACGCCACGCTACTAGAAGTGCATTAATAAGTGAAAATCAACTCCTAGATGAGGCAGATTCAAAGCAGCAGGAAGATGATGTTTGTGTGAAAAAAAAAACAACGCAAACGAAGTTGTAAGCTTTCCTCTAGTTAATCATAAACTAATAGGTACTAAATTAGGTTACTTAGTAGGCATTATAATTATTTAGTGCATCCAATTTATAGAGTTCCAAGTAATGCCATCTATCGGACGATCGAGAGCTATATTATTATTTATCTTTTTTGTGGAACCAATAAACATTTATTACTAGCTGCGGCCCGCAGCTTCGCTCGCGCTGTATCTGGATAAAAAGTAGGCAGCCTATATGTTATTGCAGCCCACGTATTATGTACATTCCAAGTTTCATTCAAATCCGTTCAGCCGTTTAGGCGTGATTGAGGCACAAACATCCAAACATCCTCATAAACTTTCACATTTATAATATAGTAGGATAGGATTATAACGCTGGTATCCCTAATGTAATGGGCAGAGCCACAAGTAGTCATAAGAAAACTTTCAGCCACTCCTGATTTGGAGTCTCAAGATGAATATGGTGAAACATAGTGATAACTAGTTTTTACTAGTTCTCAATCGTCCGATAGATACATGGGTAATTCACCTATCACCATGGTTCACCATATCCATGTTGGAATTTTCCTTTCTGATTCATGAAATAAAACTAACATTTTAGTTTCTGTATTAGAGATTATTTATTTAAGATTTTTTTTTTTTTTTTTATATTTGAAAAAAAAAAACGAGTCTCTTTATTAACAAAAATCAACTTATGACTAATATAAATATAATTTACAAAATACAAAATAAACAGTCGGGCAGTAGCATACCTGATCCAGATCATCAGAACGTTGAAAAATATCACATCCAAAACCATTTCACGATTTTATAAGCTATTTTTTTTCCAAAAATCAGAAGTAATCTAACTAAGCATCAGCCGGGCCGGGAATCGAACCGCTTATCTCTAGTCCGTATCGTGGCGGAGCGTTATCAACTAGATCTCGTTTTTGTAAGCTTTGAAGGATGATGGAAGGCAAAATATTCTACCGTAGACAAAAAGAGGGTTTTATTACTTACTAGCGTCCGCCCGCAGCTCTGCATGGTAGCACTGGTGGTCTAGTGGTAGCGACCCCGCCTTCCGATCCTAATGTCGTGGGATCAAATCCGGTCATGACCCAATGGATTTTTCTGTCCAAAAAATGTATGTGCGCTATACCAGTACTCTTGGTGAATAAAAACATCGTGAGGAAATCGGCATGTCGTAAAATTTAAAATAAAATGAGCCTTTGATGCGCATTTTAAATATTTTCACCACGCTGGTTCAAAAGAACTAGTTAAATAGTTGCGGGAGAAATGTTTGCATGTTCTGCAAATATTTCTTCCGGGTCTGGATTTTGTATTGCTAAAACGCGGCGCGGCGCGTTACAAGTTACGAGCTGTCATGTTTCGTTTGGCCATAGAGAATAAAGCCCCAGCCATTACGAAGATGAACGCAGTCAAACACACAGACCCCATTTCGAAGTATTAAGAGTGTGCAGTAGCGGACTTCCTCACCGAAATCGCTGTAGAACTCTATTGTCGGTTAATTATTCAAAAACAAAATGAAACTTTAACATTTTTTCTTTAGTTCCTTAAAGTGAAAACACAATAAGAGATCAAAAGGTCGATTATAATAAATCTTGAAAAAATCCATGTTTTGGGTAAGTTTTGATTTAGATCTCGGGAAGACTGCCATATATTTTCTAGTTTTTTTTTAACTTTGATTACTTACTACAGGTAATACTTACTACTCACTAAAGTTAATTAGGTACTATTTCTTTTGTTGTTGAAACCAGATTTTTTATTCACTTTGCAGTTTTCTTCTAATTAACAATTATTTGATTTTCCGGGTTATTTGATTTCAATATTTTGCGCGGTCTCACTCTCTGTCTTTCTTTTACACACCTGAAATCCGTAGCGCTATCTCTTTCGAAATGGGTCTAGACACAATGGTATGTAGCCTCTTAATGCAATAGCTACTTTCAAGCTTAGGTATTCATATTCAACTACTCATAATTTTTTCGATCAGAAAAATCCATTCGTGCACGACCAGATTTCAACCCACGACCTTGCGATCAGAAGCCCCGCCTTCCACTATGCTACCCCTAGACCACCAGTGCTCTCAATTGGTTTAGCTTTAGGGACCAAATACAGTGTAATTACAAGACATTCTTATTCCTAAATCTCATAATTCAACCCTAAAAAAACACAAAAAATCTGAGAAAGTAATAGGTACTCGCTTCGCTTGCTTTTAATACTTCACTTCTGAACCCAACTCAAATGAAAAGGCACATAATTCTCACCTCTCGAACAATCAACACGTCCGGAGCCGGCACCGAACCCGCGACCTTTCGCGGCCCCGCCCCCCAGCCGAATCAATTACCGTGATCCGACCGGCCCACTGATAACTGATGCAACCGATACCGTGATAAGTTAACTCTAATCTGTGGTAAGTTTTAACCTATTGAAACTTATAAAGGCATAACTTTGGGTTTACTTGGCTCTGAGCACCGCTTCAGGTTGAAATGTAAATTAAGATCAGACTTTTTATCGACCTCGGTGGCGTGGCGGGCTGAGACGGAAGAGGCGCGGGTTCGATTCCCGATACGGAAGAAATGTTTGTATATTCTGCAAATATTACTTCCAGGTCTGGGTGTTGTAGTATTATCTATTATAAGTAGGTATGTATTTACAAAAAAGTATATAAGTATTCTATCAGCCATCAGGTGCCCATAGTACAGCTTTGCTGAGTTTGGGGCTAGATGAAATGTCCACAAATATTTATTTATTAAAATAAACATAATCATAACATGCTCTTACTATAAAAGCAGTTTTAGAAATTGATGAAAACACACGGGTCTAAGTCCCGGGCGTTCGCTATCGGCGTCACGCTCGAAGCCACCTCTCCATTTATTTCAGGATTTTTATCAGCGATGGAGAACGGGGCCCGATAAGGAACGCTGCCGCCATCGCGATAAGCTTAAACCCCCGTTTCTAGATGCGCGACTAGGAGTTGAACAAAGTGTTTCTATTGTTCACAGATGTTACGTCGCCGGACATAAAGTAAAAATAGCAGCGATCGTAGTCACGGGATACAGTCATCCCGTGACCACGATCGAAACGCGTTCGAAACGTCGGGAAAATAAAAAAAGGTACGCGATTAAGTCCCGCTATACACTTTAATCGCAAAAGTTTAATAAATACTAAAAATATAAATACTTTATCTATTGCGAACGTTTGGGATCACTTTAAATCGCCTTAAAACGTATAGAGCACTGGTGGTCTAACGGTAGTGAGCCCGCCTTTCGATCCTAAGGTCGTGGGTTCAAATCCAGAGGTGCACGAATGGATTTTTCTGTCCGATAAATTTATGTAGGCTATACCAATAGTTTCGAACGGTGAAGGAATATATCGTGAGGAAGCCGGCATGCCGTAGAACCTTAAAAATTCGAAAATATGTGTAAAGTGCATGAAGGAAGCCTTTGAGGCGACATTTAATCCTTTTATCTTTACTGCTAAGAAGTGATTGCAAGTCGCTTTCACAGAACTCCACCTTTATTAGATGGAACATAATCTTGATGAAACTTAGTTAAGGTGCCGTTCTAAACTCACAGACCAGACTTAGTCGTACCTGAAAATTACTTTTAGAGTTTCAGAGTCTTTTTCTAACCTGCTGTCCCACTGTTGGGCAAGGTCTCCTCCACCTTTTTACCTCACATCAGTTAAAATTTCAAGCATTAGCTATAGATAATATAGTTTTCACTATGTATTTAGGTATATTTAATAGTAGGATAGTAGAATTAGAATGGCATACAAAAAGGGTTTTTACCCAGCAGGGCGTGGACGTGGACTGAAATGATAATGATGAGGTATGAGTAAATATAAAAATCTCATAGCTTGCATGCATTTTGAGAAAAAAAAAACCATCGAATCTTAATTTGAGAAGGAAATTTAATACTCATCTAGAAAAAAACTAAAGCCTCTTAAATGGCAAAAATGCAGCTAATTAATTTATTTTCGTGCAAAAGAGATAAAAAATCTCAGATGCCTATCGGAGAGTATTAAGTCCATAAAACCATTTAATTAAGTTCTTGCAATAAAATATAAACGAAGTTATTTATATTTTAAAATATATTTATGAGTTACATTTTCTGCTTGGTGGTCTATATAATAAGACCAGTGTGGTGAAAGGAGACAAATGGTTCTTTACAATACGAAAAAGTATTCCACATTTAACCCCTGCTTACACCAATTCCACATTGAGAAACGGATTATGAACTGAGTGTGAAAGTACCGAAATGTATCAAAAGTAACCTGTTCATGCTATTTTATCACAACTGCTTATTCCAACCTCAAGGGGCTTGTGTATTTGAGCCTTTTGGGGTCGAGACCATAGGTCCGTGGGGCACACAGAATATACGAGCATGATTTAATACAAAACTTTCGAATTAATAATATTAATAAAATAAGATAAGGATTTGCATTCAAGTCCCATCCGTGAAGAATTAGAAAAAAAAAACTTTTTTTTACTTATACATACATACATATATAAAATCAAGCCTGACGGCCTCGGTGGCGTGGCGGGCGATTGCTCGGCAGAGACGCAAGAGGCGCGGGTTCGATTCCCGCTGCGGAAGAAATGTTTGCATGATCTGTAAATATTTCTTCCGGGTCTGGGTGTTGTGGTACCATGGTACTCGTAGTTTCTGATACCCACGACACAGGGAATCCTAGTGTGGGGTCAGGACTATGTATGTGACTGTTGGGTGTTATTTATTTATTAGCCTGTTTCCCATAGGGGTAGGCAGAAATCACGGATCTCCAGCTGCTTCGATCCTTCTTTTGCTACATTAACTCTCAATACATTCTTCATGCGTGCTCGTTGGTTATGTTCACTCTTGACCTTATAATTATAAACAAAGCCAATAAAGGTCATAGTTTTTAGCAAAACAAACGCTATCATAAAAAAATCTCCGTGAAATATTACGTCCTACTGTGTAATGGGGGAGGGGTGGGGGGTTTATCGCCGAAATACGTACGCGGCAGGCGATACCGATCCCAAACGATCGCCCCCATAGATAAGAACGCCTTTCACACTGCAAGATAGTGGAGAAACCATCAGTAGACCAACTCCAGTGAAATCAGTCAAACAATCACCAAAACATACATAATGTGTAAACATTCTGTATGTTTTTTGGTAGATTTTTTTTTATCTGAGATAGGTTTGCGTTTGACCACACTCTACCTGATGTTAAGTAACAGTGTGGTCTAAGATGAAGCAGCTTACCTAGAAGAAACCTAATAAATAGATGGATTGAGAGTAAAGAAAAAACATGGAATGCGTCCAGCTGCTTCTCACCCCGAGCATGTCGTAAAAGTCGACTGATGGATAGTCAATTTTTTTCAATTTCAAAAATTCTTTAATGTGATAAATAACTTATATACTAGTACATTTCCAGTGTAGATTATGACCTAGGATGTACAACTCGCACTGTTAGGAACGTTTTTAAGCTAGGGCGCTTCTCAAAACTTTTAAATTTAAATATACAATTAGTTGATTTTGATGGATAGTGTCCTCACCTACATGATGGCGATGGGCTGATCACCTGTCACCATGGTTCACCATATCCATCTTGGATCTTTGAATCAGGAGTGATTGCTAATTTCGTTATGATTACTTGTCGCTCTGCCCACCTCATTAGGAAATCCGCGGCTTAGTCAGCTCCGCACGTATTGGCCATGTCTTTCCTGTGGACAAGGCCGACTATGCTGAAAGAATGGAATAGGTGCTAGGCAAGCCTACTCCATCTTAATTCGTCCCATGCACTACAGCGTCCCGTTTGTGAAGGTCAAATGAAATGAAATATATATTTGTCTGTGAAACTAGGTAGTACAGATAGTATTATGATCACAAAGTATCTCTAGTTCCTACCAGCCGGTGTACAAACAATAAAACAAATTGAAATATAAAATTAAATTTGAAATTAAAAATTACAGCTAAATACTAAAAGTTTTTGTCCTGCAGAAAACTATCAACGGAGTATTCTTTCTCAATGAGCAACGTGTTGAGGGCATGCTTAAACTCACTAAAACATTCTTTGTGCCGTATTGTTGGTGGTAGCTAAAAGTTGCCTCCTGATGCTGTATAAATCATCTACTAGATTTTTTATTTATTTATTTATCATAATAAAAAGTTTACAAAAATGTTTCACTAAAATAGCACCACGGAACTACTAAGGTTTGTAAAGTAGATGCTACGTCTTAGATTTACTTAACTGTTAGGTACGAACTAGGTAGGTAAATAAATTATACTAATGGTAATAATGTAGGTAGCTGTAAAGTGACTTTGTAAAATATTGGAGCAAGGTAAGTACATTTAATTTAATAAACATTGATATTTTTCTAAATTATTTAAGAAGTATGACTTTAGTTTTAATTTAATATTATTGTGTGTTATACTATTGCGTAAATCAGTGGGTCAGTCAGATGGTAAAAGGCCTTAGTTGTCGTACAGACATTTATCGCACTGTGGCTCGAGATAAGGTTGCCTCACACCGTGAGATGCGCCCCCGCGATACGGCGCGATGCGGCGCGATACCGCTCCTGCACGCCTGTATCTTTTGAAAAGCTTTCTCTTATCGCGAACCAATCTCCTTTTAATGACTTTTTTTAATAGTTTCACGTGATCGGAATATCACTGAATTAAATTATTATTGTGAATTTATAGAGGTGAATTTAAATATGATTTTGTGATATCTTTTTTTATATTTAAGTTAGAATCACTTCGGGGCGCTCTGTGATTATTTCACTGATAAGACCTTTTCAGAGTCTCCAGTAGTTCTATCACAGAAAAAAAAAGTCATGATTGAACTTATTTATATTTTACCGATTACCTTAAAGTTTTTAATGTTATTGTAGTTTGTCTTTGTAAATAAGTTCTATCATGACTTTTCATAAACTATACCTACCATGGGTCACAATTTGGATGGGTGACCAAGTGGCATTACGAGTTGAGCGCTTCCGTGCTTCGGAGGGCACTTTAAACTGTTGGTCCCAGCTTTTAAGTCGTTAAGCCATGAGGGAGGCCTTTAGGCGGCCTAAAAACTCCGTCACGAGAGTTGGCCACTAGCTCATACGAATTTCTATCTCTCTCATACGAACTATCGGCTTGCCAAATTACATCAAAATCTGTTTTGCAGTTTAGGCGTGAATAGGTAACAGACAGACAGAATTACTGTCAAATTTATAATATTAAGTATATTTTTAAGAAATTACATGTTGCATTAAAGTATAATGATCATAATGACAAGTGACGCCAAACCTTGTAGGGGCGTATCAAATACAATATGTACTTATAATGTATATAGGGGCAAATTATATATCGCGTCATCACAGCACGATAACACCCGCATGTAATGTGCAGATAAAAATACAATTTCGTATGTAGGTTAGCTGAAACTGAAATGTAATCAGCTGTTATCAGGTAAAAAGAAATTTATGAGAATTTTGCGCCAAAACGCGCTTGATAGTATATAGAGAAAGTTTTTTGATCAATGCTAATTCGATTTACTAGTGAAATGCTCGTGACTTTGCTCACAATTCAATAAACAAGACCATTATCTTTGCTGAAAATCATGTTATTATTTTGACTGATGACTTTAAAGTCTACGAAATTGAAAAAACCAGTCAGGAGACATTTTATCCCCAGTATTAATCGCGTGTGCAGTGAAGCAATAGCATTGAGGTGGGCATATTGTCTGCACGGTCGTATACACGAAACTAAAACATTCAACAAGGTTGCCATCTGCATCCATTGACATGACAGTGACATTGAAATTGACAGTGAAAATTTAAGTATATATAATTATGTCACCGTAAAATTTTAAATACTGTTAGATTGTAATCTGTCGAAAGATTCAAAACCCAAATAAGAGTCAAAACTCAAGTGCGAGTCGAATCAGCACAAGAAGGGTTCCGTACCATAATGACGACCTCGGTGCCTAGCGGGCGAGTGCTCGGCTGAGACGCAAGAGGTGCGGGAGAAACATTTACATGATCTGCAAATATTTTTTTCAGATCTGGATGTAGTATTATGTGTCAAAAAAAGTTTATAAGTATTCTATCAGCCATCTGTTCCTATAACTAGCTTTGCTTAGTTTGGGGCGAGATGACGCTGTGTGAAAAGTCTGCAATTATTTATTTATTTTATTTATAGTACATGTACAGAAATGTTTCATGGTAGGGGCTCTTTTATTTTTATTATTTGTTGTCAAAGCGGTAATAGAAATACACACTCTTTGAATATTTCAACTCTCTATTACGGATTCATGAGATACAGCCCGCTGACAGACGGATGGACAGTGGAGGCTCCCGTAGACACCCTTCGGGTACGGAACCCTAAAAAGGAGGCTGCTAAGGTCCTTATTTAAGGTTTTAGCTATTTCTGTGATACCTACTTATTTTGTAAGTCAGACAAGCATTAATTCGATAGATATGAGCGTAGACAAGTTATTTGTTATCATTCCTATGTTTAGTTATCTTAATTAGGACTTAGAACAGAACTAATTTGTTTATCGTACATTGACTTTTTATATACATGTATAATATATTTTGAAAGGTACTTGTATCTGTAGATTCTGTGTTTATCTTTCTTAAGAGATAAATTTAATGATTTTAAATCGTGTTCTTTGAATCGTCACTGTAAGATATTTTGATAGCCCTATTCAAAATATTGGACTTATGTAGTCTTATGCCCGATTCTTATATTCAATTAACGGGTGACGGATGGAGTACCTAACCTACCAACAGGGAAAGTAAAGTTTTACAAAAAGGTGCATACACTTATTAATTCTAATACTTTAGACTCTAAAGACTGCGAAACAGAAGTTTTCACTTTTTTATATTGTGTAGTTCGTTCACAATATTTTTTTAAATCCCTATATTGCAATATTGCGTCTTAAATAAAAAATCTTTATTTCAGGCAACATTAGAAAAATTACAGATGTTATAAACTTATTCTACGGCCCATAGAAATAAAAAAAACTAACATTTATATGAAAAATACAAGATTAAAAACAAACTAATAACATATACCTTTTTAAAATAAATAAATATAAATAACACCCAACAGTCACATACATAGTCCTGACCCCACACAAGGATTCCCTGTGTCGTGGGTATCAGAAACTACGAGTACCATGGTACTACAACATCCAGACCCGGAAGAAATATTTATAGATCATGCAAACATTTCTTCCGCAGCGGGAATCGAACCCGCGACTCTTGCGTCTCTGTCGAGCAATCGCCCGCCACGCCACCGAGACCGTCAAATTATTTTGATTTTTTTTATTTATATTTAATATTATCATGATACTCGCAACTTCTCTGCTGGACTGGAAGTAAAGAAAAAGCAAACTTTCTACCTATTACGGTTCATGAGATACAGCTTGCTGACAGACGAACGGACAACGGAGACTTAGTAATAAAAATGAAACGTTACAAATCATATTTCCTTTGGTAATTACATTCAGAATATCGAAATTGTCCCACCGTGTAGCTAAAAATATTCAACCTTATCAAAAATAGAATAGAATTTCATTTAAGACTTTTAAAATAGATTTATTAATAACGGATGCTAACTAATTGATTTTGAACATTTAGGAATCTTAATATATAATCTTAATCAATATAATTTAGCTTAAAAGCTATGCATATCTCGACTACATAAATATTATGAAGCGGCAATATAAAAGAATTTGATAAAATAAGTGCCTAAAATATAATTAATTCAATTAATTTCTGATTTATCAGACAGATATGCTCCGTAGCTTTGGCCACATTGAGCTAAAAATTAGGGGATAGTGAAAAGTCCAAACGTTACTTAAGTCTTACCCGACTGAGAAGGAGGAGGGTAATGTGTTTGAGGTGTGTGTATGTATGAGAGCACTGGTGGTCTAGTTGGTAGGGACCCCGCCTTCCGATCCTAAGTTCGTGGGCTCAAACCAGGTCGTGTACCAATGGATTTTTCTGTGCGAAAAAATTATGTGCGCTATACCAGTACTCTCAAACGGTGAAGGAAAACATCGTGAGGAAACCCGTGGCTTAGTCGGCTTCGCACGTATTGACCATGTCTTTCCTGTGGACAAGGCCGACTAAGCTGAGAGGATGGAATAGGTGCTGGGCGAGCCTACTCCATCTTAATTCGTCCCGGGCACTACAGCGTCCCGTTTGTGAATGTAAAAGTTGCCTCCTGACGTTGTATAAATCATCTACTATAGATGGTAGAAGGCCTTAGTGTGTATGTATGTATGTGGATATATAATGTGTATTCCTTTGGCTCAAGCTGTAGTCCAAACGGCTGGACAGATTTTGACAAATAAGGTGTCGTTAGATTAGTCTAGATGACAAGAGTGTCAATAGATACAGCCTATGACACTCTCATGACACTAAAGTGTGAATAAATCAATAAGGTAGCTTTAAGGAGCTATTTCCTATTAACTTAAGATAGTATCATGGTACAAATTCATCATCATCATCAACATGTGTCACAAAATCAAATATGTCAGACATAGTAGGTTTAACATATTTGATTTTGTGACCTACCTAAATTCTACGTAGTCGGATTTTTTGTTCTTTTAAACGAATGCTTGTTTTTATTTGTTTATTGTTATGGGTAAGTCGGCCCACCTATGCGACCGACTATCCTAGCTCGCGTGCCCAATAAATCGCCTCGGACGCGCGTACAAATTGGCCCGATCGGATCGCACTTGTCTGCTTCGCGGCTTGTTAACGTGTCGCGCGATCATGCGATTTTATTGTCGCTTGTCTGTGTACACCCACGATTTGTGGTGGGTGAGTTTGTGGTTTCTTCCGTATTTCTAACTTACGAGTTTATGAAGTTATCAATGGTTTTCAACGAAGCGTCTCTGCCCACCCTGTTTTATAATAATATAGGTAAAAAGCTACATACATATTATCACGCTCGTATCCTTAATGGGGTGGGCAGCGTCACAAGTAATCATAAGAAAACTTACAACTAATTCTGATTCAAAGTATGGTCAACTATTAAGACAGATGAACAGCCCATCGCCCATATAGATGGTCCATCATATCGGAGAGGATACTATCTCTTGCCCCCGAATACTCAAACGCGACTCAGAGTTGAGCACGTCTCAACTCACGGTTTTTTGACAGTTTCTGACGAAAATCTGTCAAAAAATCGTCATTTGAGACGTGCTCAACTTTGAGATGCGTTTCAGTATTTGGGGGTTAGTCTACTTTTACGACATGCTCGGGGAGAGAAGCAGGTTTTTTCCTAGTCCAGCAGAGAAGTAAACTAAATGATACCCTCAAATCGTCTTAGGGGCAGTTTTTCTAATCAAAAACTAGGATTCCCTTCGTCGAGAGTATCAGAAGGTAAAAGTTTACAAACATATGCATTACAAGACTAGAAATAATTGCAAAATATGCAAACATTTTTTCCGCTTCGAGAATCAAACCCGCACCTCTAACGTCTCAGTCGGCTCTACCCTCACCAGTAGTATCTCTTACCGGAATAAATAGTGTTGAAATTCACGATTTGTTTGCTATTATGACATTTCGTCATAATTCTGCCAATACCATTTTGGCAAATTATCATTCTACATTCAACTCGTACCTACTGCAATGTCTGAGCATCGTCTAGTCACATCAGCATATTTAGAACAAACCAACTCATTTAAATATCAACCCTACTGCATTAGTACTAGGGTACATTTTTAATTACTAAACAAATGATATCGCTAGAGCTTCCACTTTTGAATTTCGAACGGCGTGCGTTCAAATCTTTTACTAGAAAAATCTAAAATGAACTTTAGGTAATGGGAATTACGGTTGATTTTTGAGTGTTTGTTTTATTTGGACAGCACCCGTTTAAATGCTAGTAAAAGTTACTTGCAAAATATAAAATAAACTTTATTTGTTTGTGTTTACGGTTGATATTTGAGTGTTTGTGTTATAAGTTGTTTTGAAGGCGCGTTTCAGTGCATGTAAAATCTAAAGTAAGCCTAAAGTTTGGATGTTTAAGGTTTATTTTCGAGTGTTTCTGTCATACGTCGTTTTGAAGGCGCGGTTCGGTGTTGATAAAGGTGAGTACACACGTGCGTGGACTTGCCGATTCGGCTGCGATTCGATCGCTAACGGGGATGCGTGTGCGCAGACTGTATAAGGACGGTGATTCAGAGAAATTCCGCCTTACCGGTCTGTATAGCTATCTAAATTAGTTTCCGTAACGAACTTTGCTACCAGAATTTTTAAGAAAAAAATATACTGAGAATACCAAACGCTTAAGAGCAAAAGTAAAAAGATGAGTATTGGCATTTTTTAAGTACTAGCTGACGCCCGCGGCTTCGCTCACGTGGTACCCGTATAAAAAAGAGCTTATATGTTAATCCAGCCCATGTTCTATGTATATTCTAAGTTTGATTCAAATCCGTTCAGCCGTTTAGGCGTGATTGAGCCACAAACATACAAACATCCTCACAGACTTTCACATTTATAATTATAGTAGGATTGCTAAGACGACCTCGATGGCGTGGCAGGATAGTGCCTGGCTGGGATTAGAGGCAGGTTCGATTCTCACGTCGGAAGAAATATTTGTTCCGAATCTGGGTGTTATGGTATCATGATAATCGTAGTATTTGATACAAACAATACATGCATTCCTAGTTGGACCAGGACAAGACTATTAGTTATTAATCTGTTCTACGGTAGAATGTATAAAAACCTACGATTATTTTGGTAACGAACTTTTTATAATCAATAAAAAAAAAACACTTAATTCAAATTTAAATACCGAACGATAATAAAGCCACGACTACACAGCACGATGATAAAGCCGTTGCCGTCGTGAATAAGCGAAAACTAAACTCAAACAACTTCTCACAATAAGGAAGAGGGTAATTTTAATTGGCATACAATAAAATATTGTTTGTCCGTCCGTGCGCGCCGTATCGATTACAGCTAGTGCTGTGACCATGTCGATGGTTGCTAGGGATGTGCTTCAAATGTTAATCTCTTATTTTGATAGCGGGAAAAACATCGTGCGGTAAGTTGAACCTAAAAAAAGGACGAAAATATGTGTCAAGTGACCGAAAGGCGTCTTGAAGGCGCACTTTAAATCCTTTCACCACACTGGTTTGAAAGAACTAGTGACACGAGTAGTAGTGGTACATTTTACACCAATATCAGTATAAAAAAAATATTAATAGAAATAAACTTACTCATACAAGTATTTACATACATACATACATATTATCAAGCCCGTATCAATAATGGGGTGGGCAGAGCCACAAGCAACTATAAGAAAACTTGCAGCCACTTCTGATTTAAAGTCCTAAGATGGATATGGTGGACCATTATACAAATACAATTTACAAAATACTAAAGAAACTTAATAAAAATTTATGATTTTGTAATAATAAAGTATTTATTGAGCATTTTTTTGTTCTTTCAAAAGTTTGCAAAGATATTAAAACCTTAGTGTTAGAAAAGTAACTGCATGCCAGACTACGTCATATCATTTTCGGTTCAAAACTATGTTAGACAAAGTAGAGTAATTATATTTCATTTATATTTGATTACGATAAAATATTTAAGTATTATTAGAGTTATTTAAAAAGGTAGTAACATTTGTAAGTATTCGATTTTATAATAAAGTAGCTAAAATTATTTGGATTTATGTTGCCATCTAGCTAAATTAGTTACCTTTTTTCACAAATATTTATATTTATTATACGCTTCAAAATCAATTATTTAAATATGATAACTACATTATAATTATAATCTAAATATTTAATGAATTATTGTATAGTTTAATGATTAACTTTATATGAATTATACTCCGGAAGTGTGTAAAATAGATAAGGGTAAAAATGTATAAAAGCCAAAGGATGGGACAACCCGGCTGATTTTGTAAAGAATTATTGTGAGAAGTGGAAGCTCTGCCGAATAAAAGTACAGAAAACAAACTTGGAGTCTCATTCTTCTGCCTATCTGAACCTTCTGTCACATTAGGATCGGAAGGCGGGGTCACTACCAACTAGACCAACAGTGCTCTATCAGACTATGAAGTCATATTTAAACCCATCCAATTCGTTGAGATGGGTGGAAATGAATATACACTCAGCAAATTTAGAATTCATTAGTACGATTTTAAGCAATCAATAAAGTTACTTACTTCTCTTCTGGACTGGGAGTTAGGAAAAAACATAGAATGCGTCCAGCTGCTTCTCTCCCCGAGCATGTTGTAAAAGTCGACTGAGGGATAGTATCCTCTCCAACACAATGGACCATCTATATTGGCGATGGACTGATCGCCTGTCACCATGGTTCACCATATCCATCTTAGGACTTTAAATCAAGAGTGACTGCAAGTTTTGCAGTTTGTGGTTCTGCTCACCCTATTTGGGATATGGACGTGATAATATGTATGTACTATAGAGTAACTAACTGTAACATACGATTTAAATGCAAGTCCCACCTAGATCTAAAGCAACTTTAAGGAGGAATAAAAGCTTTTGAAGACAAACAACCTATCTAGTTACGTGTTTCACTATGCGCTAAAATATAGGCGTTTCTAGCTGACCCCGCGGACTTCATACCGCCCTAGAATTAATAATGCAAATTTTCAAATGCTTTATTAGGTAGTTATTAATGTTTTATTGGGGGCGGAGACAAATCCAACAAATCAAAAATCGTGAAATCGGTCCAGCTAGAGGCCCTTACCTACAGCCCTGCAAGAAAAAGAGAGCTGCTGACGACCCGATTGATATGAATGACATTGTCAATTAACAAAATTTTATGAACGTCAAACTAACTCTTGTCATAAATGAATGTCAAATAAGTACTCGTATTTATTCATTATCCTTTCACATCTGTTTTCCATTTTGGGATCGTTTTACATTATGAAAAGTAGCCTATGTCTTTCCCCGGGATGGAATATATCTCTTTGCCAAACTTCATTAAAATCTGTTTAGCAGTTTAGGCGTGAAAAGGTGACAGACAGACAGAGATACTTTCGCATTTATAATATTAGTATGGATGGTAAAAAAAATACAACCGAAAAAATCTTCATGTTTTCATCATTCAAAAGTTAGTTGGTAACTTTTCAAATATGTTTTTCTTAATTAATTAACACGGTTGGTAATTAAAATCTGATAAATAGCAATAATTTAGATATTTGAGCAAGGATTGAGCCAAAAAAGCAATGTTTTGTCATGTGGCGTGCGCGGCCACTGATTGTAGATTGCGCGTGCAGGTGCGACCACGATCGCTTCGCAGGCCCCCACAGGGCCGTAGCCAGGGACTGAACAGAGGGGCAAACATAATTAAATACCTAATGCACCGAGACTGGCCACCAGGTGGTGTTTAGTGGGTCGTCGAGTCCGACAACCCCACACTCCCCAGCTGCGACCCTCGCAGTCGGGCGTCTGTCTGAGAGCAGATTTTTCCACCTGCAACTAAAAAAAGAACTATGTTGAATAGCTAGCAGAAGGCAAAGACAGACTGTGGATGATAAGTTCGTATGAGGTAGTAGCCAACTCTTGTGACCAAGTTTTCAGGCCGCCTAAAGGCCTCCGTCATGGCTTAACGACTTAAAAGCCGGGACCGACAATTTAACATGCCTCCCGAAGCACGGAAGTGCTCAGCTCGTAATGCCACTTGCGGTCACCCATCCCAATTGTGACTGTGGATGATCATCATGTAGCATTTTATGATTCACACAATCTTGCGGTAACGTCAGACTGTTGCCGCCATGACCGGGCGCACTTGAATAACTCCTGTTTGCCCCTCCCCCAGTCCTGAGTACACCCTAGGCTTGGTCCTTTGCTTCGTGACAATATAATTGTGCCGCGTGGCCCATTCCTCGCACCTTAATTTATACCTAATAGAGAGATAATCTTATTTTTCACCGCACCTCATTTGCATATGCGGATTATCTGCCGCATTCTCACGGAGTCATTTCATTTTATAGAGCTAGTACTTAGTACCAATAAAAAACGGGTTTGAATAATGAGCCAAATTAAATATTTATACTACTGATTGTAAAAAAAGTGGCTTTTTTGCACTTGCTTGTGCTTCGCAGCTTTTTCATTTCGCTACTCTTTTTGTAACTCCTTATTTTAAATAGCTACCTATTCAAATTCAATAAACAAATAATTAAGATTGTATTATGTAAAACATACTTTAAAGGGTTACGATGAAGAGCATTGAAAACAGGAGAGGGAAAATGATTATACGACATGACAGGACAACATAGAAGAAAAGGTAAAGGTACAGGAAGAGAAAGAGTTAGTTACATGAGCCTGATAACAGAGAAAGTCGCTATCATATAGTTCAAAGAAGTAAAAGGATTTTTAGAGAGAGAAACATGGAAAAAACTGCATCATTGTATCGTATATTGTACCGTACATAAAGGTATGTTTTAAGGATATGCATCAAAAATGCATGCCTTTGAAAATAAGCTCCTTTTGCAACGACGCGTGAGCAGCGCTCTGCAATTCTGAAGGTTTAATTGGCGAGTCGTGCTGTAAGAAATGATGCATAGGATTTCTAGGATCTACTCGTAGTACCAATGTTTTGTCTTCGGATTTATGGCCGGCTAATCAGCGGCTGGCAATTATTTTGTTTTCTGAATTATATGAGCGTTCGGCTGAAACGAAACGGATATAAACTTTATCTAAATGTTATTTATTTGGAAAACGTTCTACAAAAAGACAATATTACTTAATATCATAATTTGTATGTAAAAAAATTTCACTGACATTTTAAATTTTTGGCTAAAAGTCTTCGTTGAATAAAATATAGAAAAATCATATTTTAGCAATTCGGTGTTGTTATGATATTTCGAAAGATTATGTCAATGTCAACGTCATCTCCATATATTTTAGACATTTCTACTACTGACATCATACAACAATAATGACATTGTCGATTGATTCCTTGATTAGGCCTTCTGATTAGATGTAAACTTTTTCAAAAGATTATGACAATACCAATACAAATTTTGATTTTTTATTTTTCTTTATTGTCTTTGATTTTGCGTGGCATTGTCATGTCATGAGAAAAGAAGAATGTCATGTGACGAGAAGAGTGTTAGCTCAGAACAATGTTAGATATGAATAAGGATATGTGGGTAGAGGTAGACTGTGTGAATTATGACATGAGTAAGAAAGGAAAGTGTTGAAATGACTTCCGATAGAGGGAAATTATGAATAATGATGCATTTGAGTAGGTCCTCTGATTAGGTCACAGTGAACCTTTGAACTGGTAAAAAGATAAAGTCTACATGAGTCAGTAACTGAGTCACGGATCGGCGATGCACAGATAGCGCTACCTACACGCATTGCAAACTGTTTATCTGTTTGTTTATGTTCTATGTATATATCTGTATACATTGTAATGTTGTAGGTATTGTGCATAAAAATTTTATAAGTAAAGGTTAACTAAAGGTAATTAACCCATCCAAATTGTGACTGCGCACAACGTTACTTAACTTCAACGATCAATCGAGAACATCTAAGCAAGCTACGCCACGAGCGTTGTGTGACTAAAGATATTGGTCATATTTTAAGAGGACATTTTTACCTTCAAATCAGTATTATTAATTTGGTATAAAGCCGAACTTTTTATTCAGAATGTTCACGTTCCTTTTAGGGTCATCGCCCACTATCCCATTCCATTACCGGATTGGTACAAAAATAAAACAAAGCGATTTTGACAAGTAAGTTGCATTGTTTTTTTTTTGGTAGACGGTTATGTTATGGCACTGTGTACATCCTGTGAGAGCACTGGTGGTCTAGTTGGTAGTGACCCCGCCTTCCGATCCTAAGATGGTGGGTTCAAATCCAGTCGTGTAGGTACCAATGGATTTTTCTGTGCGAAAAATTTATGTGCGCTATACCAGTACTCTCAAACGGTGAAGGAAAACATCGTGAGCAAACCCGCTACTTAGTCAGCTCCGCGAGTATTGACCATGTCTTTCCCTATCCCTTGGTCGCCTTTTACGACATGCTCGGGGGGAGAAGCAGCTGGACGCATTCCATGCTTTTTCTTTACTTCCAGTCCAGCAGAGAAGAATACAAAAATATACAAAATAAAACAAAATTAAAACTTATCAAATAATAACACAGGTTTGGTCAATAAAAATTATTTAACTTGACACCCGTACCTGAAAAGCGTTGGTACATGGAATCCTTTAAGGTTTAAACTAAGTAAAAAATAAAACTGCACAAATACTTTGTCAGCCCCGCCGGAATAAGATAGAAATCAATCTCCAAAACGAGTTCCAAATCTCATTTTTGCATCACAAACATCCGTCCATAAAAGCGACCCGCATAACTCAATGCACACAAGATTCTAATATATCGATAACGTGTGGACGAGGCCGATCTGAGATGTATGCGTCGTCACGCCGCCGCCAATATCCGACCGAGAATTGAAATATCTGACCTATCCCCCTGTCGCGACGGGGCTGGACTAGGGAAAACATTGGGGTACAAGATGCTGGGAAAACATTGGGGTACAGGATGCTGGGAAAATGTTAGGGTACAAGATGCTGGGAAAACGTTAGGGTACAAGATGCTAGGAAACATTGGGGTACAAGATGCTGGGAAAATGTTAGGGTACAAGATGCTGGGGCAACATTGGGGTACAAGATGCTGGGAAAATGTTAGGGTACAAGATGCTGGGGCAACATTGGGGTACAAGATGCTGGGAAAATGTTAGGGTACAAGATGCTGGGAAAACATTGGGGTACAAGATGCTAGGAAACATTGGGGTACAAGATGCTAGGAAACATTGGGGTACAAGATGCTGGGAAAATGTTAGGGTACAAGATGCTGGGGCAACATTGGGGTACAAAAACATTGGGGTACAAGATGCTGGGAAAATGTTAGGGTACAAGATGCTGGGGCAACATTGGGGTACAAGATGCTGGGAAAATGTTAGGGTACAAGATGCTGGGGCAACATTGGGGTACAAGATGCTGGGAAAACATTGGGGTACAAGATGCTGGGAAAACATTGGGGTACAAGATGCTAGGAAACATTGGGGTACAAGATGCTAGGAAACATTGGGGTACAAGATGCTGGGAAAACATTGGGGTACAAGATGTTTGGAAAACATTGGGGTACAAGATGTTTGGAAAACATTGGGATATCCCTAATGGAGTGGGCAGAGCAACAAGTAAACATAAGAAAACTTGTAGCCACTTCTGGTTTAGTCCCAAGGTTTAGTCCTAAAATGGATATGGTGAACCATGGTGACAGATGATCAGCCCATCGCCCTTAAAGGTGGTCCATCATGTTGGAGACTCAGATCAAGTTGGAGGGGATACTATCCTTGAATATTGTGATATCCCTTTAAGCATAAAATATAAGACTGGCATACCTACTAAAACAAAATGGATTTATAATGAATGAATGAATGAATTATGGATTTTATTATGATCTGAAATAAATGAATAATAATAATTAAATTAATAAAATATTATTATTATCATTATAAAAAAGCTAGGACCATACAAACAGGTCCAATATAATTTTGACAGGCTACCAAGTGACCAGGCACATGCCCCAGAAATATATCCCTCATTGCGACCCCGCTCCGCACGTTTCCCAAGGATTCTAGGGATATGATATGAATGTGTAAATGTCACAGATTTGATCGAGTGTTCTGGGGATTATCATACTCATAAATAAATAGGCTCACTTACGTGGGTAACCGAGTACACTAGCACCACTTATACTGTGCGCCTCGCAAACTTCGTGCTTTGTATGAAAGCCGAATTTGTCCGAATATGCAACCCCTTTAAAAACATAAATATCTACATCATTATTGTAACATCTCTATATCATCATCGCGTTCATCTAGTTTTTAATAAAATTTGGCAGAAACTTTGAATACGCTGTCTTTCTTATAAGAGAGCACTGGTGGTCTAGTTGGTAGTGACCTCGCCTTCCGATCCTAAGGACGTGGGTTCAAATCCGGTCGTGTACCAATGGATTTTTCTGTGTGAAAAAATTATGTGCGCTATGCCAATACTCTCAAACGGTGAAGGAAAATATACCCGATATATATAGAAACCCGCGGCTTGTCTACTGGAAAGACATGGTCAATAACTGCGGAGCTGACTAAGCTGCGGGTTTCCTCACGATGCTTTCCTTCACCGTTTAAGAGTACTTACTGGTATAGCGTACATACATTTTTCGCACAAAAAAATCCATTGATACACGAACGGTTTAAACGGTTTAAACTCACGATCTTAGGATCGGAAGGTGAGGTCACTACCTACTGGACCACCAGTGCTCTGACGCGTCAATAAAATAAATAATAAACAAAATAGAATATTAAAATAAAACATTTTCAAATATTATCACGAGACGTTGACAGCTCTCGCGACCGCAATTTCCTTCGCCGCCCATCATTGTGTCATGTGACACGTTATATTCTAATATTCACTCTTTCAGATCGTTATCATTCTGTTTTCAGAAAATTTAGTATATTTTTTTATGAAAATAAGCAATAATAAAATAATACCAATTCGAAAAAAATAATAATTAAAAGCTACGATTATTTTTGGCTATGTCAAAAATCCCCTTGCAATGAAAATTCCAATCGACTCGACTGAAATTTTTTCTGCTTTTAAACCGTCATTTTTTTCCAACCTCCAGCGTTTAACACCTTTAAATTTGTTGACTTTGACGTTGACAAAATGATGGTAAACTTGACAGACGTCAAATAGTACCGCGGTACATAAATAAACAGTAAATTGCTGTAAATTGTAATAATTTATGTTAAACAAGATAAGCCAATCAAAAGTGAACACACAGCAAACAAATTAATTGAATCAACCCTTTCGCCCGACGTAATTCGAATATCGAAACAAAGGAGCATCATTCAAATGAACGAATGAACAAGTGAACGAATAGATTGAGTGAACAATATCTTATTTCGCTATAATCCCCGCGGGAAGCAAAGCAATGCTAATTTCCTGTACCAGATTGAACACGATGCTCAATGTCTCTATTTTAAACTTCTGTTTACATAAAACGATTGTTTTCTGAATATAAAACGGGAAGTGAACCCATTTGTTTCGTTCAATCACTGATTAAAGTTATCCTCAAGTTCGACGCGACAAAATGTTCCCAATAATCCAACATTCAATCACCTAGCTTAAAAACAAACTATATTTAGCTTTAATAATTAATATTTTTAATACCCTTTTTTTCTAATTATCCTATTTAGTCGTATAAAAAGTCTTTAAACAGCGGGCGAGTAATACGTAATATACACTTGATTAAGATGAAAATAAGAATTTAAATATGACTCTTAATTTTATGTCTTTCTTAATGTCTAATACTTAATATAGAATCAAGATAGATTTGATTAAGTATTTGAAATTTGATAATGAATTCAAGACTATTTCTCTTAGTTAAAAACTGATAGAAAATTTATCTATTAATAAGGCAGTTTTCATTAGCCGCCATTTTGTCAATTTATCTTCGAAAAGCTGTTTTTAAATTTGGTTATAGCATTTTAAGTTGAAGGTTAAAAATATGGTGAAATATACATAAAAAGGTTAAAGAAAGGCGGAACTGCTATTATATAAATAGTTATACAGGTTTACATAGTTTTGTCTTTTTCTTACAAATTCGAAATCGAATGTAAGAAGAAGACAAAACATCTTGAAGTATGGTTTAAGTGTTCTAATGATATTCGTGTTTCGCCATAAACTTAATGATACAGTCAACTTCAAATATATCTAGTAGTCTTACCAGTACTATTTTATGCTTCTCTAAAATTATTCTTGTCGGTTAAATTGACGACCTCGGTGGCGTGGCGGGCGAGTGCTCGGCTAAGACGCAAGAGGCGCGGGTTCGATTCCCGCTACGAAATAAATGTTTGTAAATTCTGGAAATATTTCTTCCAGGTCTGAGTATTGTGTATGTATTTACAAAAAAAAAGTATATAAGTATTCTATCAATCATCTGGTTCACATAGTACAAGCTTTGCTTAGTTTGGGGCTAGATTTTTTATTATTTAATCATCATCCTGACAATTTTTTTTTTCATTTACCTACATAAGCAAAATTCTAAACTAATCTTTTAGTCAAGTAGGTCCCTAAATATTATGTTTGTAAAATAAACTAACTTAATTTTAAAATGGTTGCAATTTGTTTTCATATAACTAATTTTGTCTAAATTCTAAGCATACAATGAATATCTTAATAATAACGATATGACTTCAGAGGTGATTGTTTGATACTTAACGTTTTTACAGTTTTACTACTCACATAAAATCACGCCCGTATTCCTAACGAGGAAAACAGAACTACAAGTAATCATAGGAAAACTTGAAGCCACTCTGTCTAACCCCCGAATACTCAAACGCGACTCAGAGTTGAGCACGTCTCAACTCACGGTTTTTTGACAGTTTCTGATGAAAATCTGTCAAAAAAAAAAAAAACGTTATTTGAGACGTGCTCAACTTTGAGATGCGTTTGAGTATTCGGGGGTAAGAGTCCTAGAAAGTGATATTTTATACCCACCTTTATTTAATCGTTTATGCTCAACCTTGAGATGCGTTTGAGTATTCTGGGGTAAGAGTCCCAGAAAGTGATATTTTATACCCACCTTTATTTATCGATTAAATAGTTTGAAATATGTCAAGAAAGGCAGCCATATTGTAAATTTGTCACACGCGGCAAGTTAATAAAGCGCTAGAAGTGGCAAGTTCTTTGTCTGAGAGCGGCCGGATTTATCGCGGCCCGAGGAGCTTCATTTCCTGAGCTCGACTCTTGTCGAACTTGCCGACTGCTCCAAAACATAGGCGGGAGCGGGCTGTGAAAGAGAGGCTTACCCCTGAATACTCAAACGCGACTCAGAGTTGAGCACGTCTCAAGTCACGGTTTTTTTGTCAGTTTTTAATGATAATCTGTTATTTGAGACGTGCTCAACTCTGATATACGTTTGAGTATTCGGGGGTTAGTCAAGTCACTTCTTGTCCAGTATATGGGACTGACATAAGCGGTCGCACTGTCACAATCGGCACTGAACTTTTCAATCGCATATTATGGTAATGAGAGCCCTGATGCTCTAGTGCTAGCACCTCCGCATTCTGATTCTAAGGTTGCGGGTTCAAACCCAATCGTGCACTAATGAATTTTTCAGTTCGGAAAATATATGTGCGCTATACCAGTACTCTCAAACGGTGAAGGAAAATATCGTAAGGAAACCCGCGTCTTAGTCAGCGCGTATTGACCATGTCTGTAGATAAAGCCGATTAAGCTGAAAAGATGGTTTAGAGGCTGGGCAAGCTTACTCCATCTAAAATAGTCCCGGGCACTACAGCGTAGTACAGATGTTAAAAAGGCCTTTGTTAGTTATTATGTCAAAGGATTTACATTTTACATTTTTATCAGTAGCTTCTACTGACTTCTTTATCGTAAAGTAATTTGATTATAGGCTCAGGTCATACTATACCTTAGGTTCATAAGAACTTACTTGTGCTACCATTGAAAATTAGTTACTTTGTATTACGATGAAATAATATTTGTTAAATACAATTTATAGGGTACACGCGTAGGTAGGTAACAAACCTTTTTTCTATTAATGTATTGACATGTTTTCAATTACGGCTTGTCACATTTGATATTAGTTTTTTTATGCTATATTTAACTAGATGGCAGCACAGGTAAAATTAGTACGCGCTATCGTTGCGTTTTGAGCTTTACGCCGGTAATTTCAAGCAAACTAAGACTTTTCAATTTTATAATATAAGTAAGATTATTAAAGTTATCTTTAAATTATCTTTAGACATATAATGCCTTCAAATACTGTCATTGCAAAATAATGTTGTCGATCAGTATTTTTAAGTTATGTCATAGTGAATCTCCGCTTCAGCTTGTGCCATACTCCAGTACATAACACTAGAATGCGAGAGGATAATCACATTGTTTTGTTTTTGATTCATTGCACTTGGAGGGTAGTCATAAACTTGGTATTTATAACGTTCCTTGACTTGATCGGATATTTGCCTGTAACACATTTATCAAGCACTTCGTGTACTTTTAAAGTTCTGTGTTTGTTAATAAATTTACAATGGGAGTAGGTATTCTGTTTTGAGATCTACAACTATACTATACCTAAATCTAGGTCTGTAGCGGGGCGTGTTTTGAGAACAAAACTAATCTTTGTCTTTTTGTTCACATTCATAGTCCTGACCCCACACTAGAATTTCCTGTGTCGTGGGTATCAGAAACTACGGGTATCAGAACATGCAAACACTTCTTCCGAAGCGGGAATCGAACCCGCGCCTCTTGCGTCTCTGCCGAGCAATCGCCCGCCACGCCACCGAGGCCGTCAATCTGTACCCACCTATGTACTCTTTTTAAAAATATGTTATAACTGCAATGAACTAAAAATGTCTTTCTAATACTCAATTCTTAATCTAATTTTATTTTTATTTATTTTCAGGTAAGCCTTTAATTTTAAGGTCATGCCAGAAAAAGATTAGTAAGAAAAGAAGCGAATTTCAAAATAAAAAGACACCTTTATTTTAGCAACTGTTTTCCGCTTCCGCGGTCACTATAAGCTCGGTCTAGACTTCTCAGATTTCTTGATAATCGTTGCACAGGAAAAATGCACAACGTTCATAGCTGATGATAGATTAGCCACTTGGCCCTTGTGTGGTCCAGAGAAGGGAGACAACATTCAGTTTTACAGCAACTTAATCTGCATTGTAAAATGAATTTTAAATTTACGATTTTAAGACTCAATTTATAGCTATTCGTTTTTTAAAATGTGGTGGGAGTGAATCTTGTAAGCGTGTCAAATAGAATTGAGCTGTCAAATGCTGACTTTAAGGTTTAGTATTGATTGTGTAAGATATTTCGCGCGCGACAACTGACTGGTGTCAGTTTTAACGACCACGGAGGTAATCTGACAACTTTCATTTTGTCAAATTAGACTAGAGGTGAAATGTTATTTATAATTTTGACCAAATTGTCGCGTGAAATAACTGTTATTCTATGCTGATTTATTTAAGTACCTACTTTTTTTGACATTGCCGAAATCTGGACAGTTTTATTCCGTGTTATTTGAATTTTAAATATTTTTTTAAGTTTGGTCCAAAATCACAGAAAATCCAACTCGTTTTAAATGTTAGTAGCCATAAATAAGATTAAATCAAGTGTTTATATTCATAGCTGACATTAGTTGAGCAAAAACTGTTGTTAAATAATTTATTATTTTATTTTTTTATATTATTTGCATTAATTTGAGATAGGATCAGATGAGTGACGAAAGATTAAAAATAGAAATCGTAATAGTTTTAGAGACCTAAAAGGCGTCGATATGCTAATTTACAGTATTTTAATATCTTAGCCAATTATAATAAAATAGATAAGTACCTTTGCCTTAGTAGTTATAATAAATAAGATCATTAAAGCGGTGATCATTAGTTCTCACTTCCATAAACTAGTACCCCATATAACCTTACTGACTGTAGAGAGTGTTCCAAATTCCCCATTCAGATCATCATGTTTTGTACAAAATCGCTTGTTAGATATAGGTTATGTAACTAGTGTATTATCCGACCCTTCATGTAAAGAAGTTGAGTTTTTAGTTTTGTTACTTAAGTTAGGTTTATGTAAGTAGTTAGGTTTTATTATAAGTAGATATTAAGTTCGTGTTTTTTTTTTCATTTTTGTCTTTATATGGGTGATGTGGTCGCATAGCGACAAACCCTTAAATAAATTAAAAAAAACCTTACTGACTCACTGAAATACAATCAATGCACAGCCTTTACGTACCTTAAAAATAAATTAAATTGCCGTCCCGTCCGGCATGTTAAATTGTCGGTTCCAGCTTTTAAGTCGTCAAGACTTGATTTTTTAGAGCTGGCCACTAGCTTATACGAACTTACTACTTAACTTACCCCTGAATACTAAAACGCGACTCAGAGTTGAGCATGTCTCAAGTCACGGTTTTTTGACAGTTTTTGATGAAAATCTGTCAAAAACTCGCCACTTGAGACGTGCTCAACTCTGAGATGCGTTTGAGTATTTGGGGGTTACCCTAAAAATTATTGAAGCATGTAATTTGCTCTAGTGTAGAGGTGCACTATCTAGTCGTGTCACTAGTTCTTTCGATCCAGTGTGGTAATAACTTAAAGTGCGCTTCAAAGGCTCTTTTCATGCACTTGACACATGTTTTCGAACTTTCTAAGTTCTACGATATGGCGGTTTCCTCACGAAACGACTAGATTTGAACCCACGACCTTAGGATCGGAAGGCGGGAACTCTACCATTAGACCATCAGAGATACGCTAAAAAAAGATTTATTGAAATTTAACTCCTGTAGGACGCAGTGGAGAGATGAATTGATGAAAAAACTCAAAGCCGTCAAAAACTCAATGTCGCGGGGAGTTTCAATGACAGCCTCGGTGGCGTGGCGGGCGATTGCTCGGCAGAAATGCAGAGAGGCGCGGGTTCGATTCCCGCTGCGGAAGAAATGTTTGCATGATCTGTAAATATTTCTTCCGGGTCTGGGTGTTGTGGTACCATGGTACTCGTAGTTTCTGATGCCCACGACACAGGGAATCCTGTGTGGGGTCAGGACTATGTATGTGACTGTTGGGTTTTATTTATTTATTTAATAGTAACCCCATAAAATTATCTACTTACAAACCAGCTATATTCTGTATCGAAATACAGGTTTAGTTAACCCGAGGTATCAGTTGCCAAAATGGCAAGATCGACCAGCGTGAGAACAAACTAACATTTGCTGTATCTGAATCTTGCGCAAGTTTAGTCTGTGGATCTGATCGAATGATCCAGCATCTGTCTCTCAACATGACGTGGAAATAGCTGAGTTTTGAAATAATATAAATAAATATAATCAATAATAATTATTACCTTAAAGTTTTTAATGTTATTATAGTTTGTCTTTGTGACTGTGTTCTTGTAAATAAACATTTTATTATTTTGTATTATAATAATAAATATTTGTGTACATTTCACACAGCGCCATCTAGCCCCAAACTAAGCCAAGCTTGTATTGTGGGCACCTTTGGCTGATAGAATACTTATATACTTTTTTTTTTTTTTTGTAAATACATACTTCTATAATACTACAACACCCAGACCCGGAAGAAATATTTACAGAGCATGCAAACATTTCTCCCGTAGCGGGAATCGAACCCGCGCCTCTTGCGTCTCAGCCGAGCACTCACCCGTCGTGCCATCAAGGGCGTCAGTAAATAACTTATCGTAACTAAATAAGAACCTAATTTTTGTTATAGACATAAAAATGTAGTTGGTACATAAAATCAAGATGATGTTAATATTAATCTTATTATCTTAAATATAGAACATAAAAATATTTATTTACAAAGACAAACTATAACCGCATTAAAAACTTTAAGGTAATCGGTATAATAATAAGAAATGAAAATGAGCTCAGTTTTCTATCTAATTTCGCCTACAAATAGAAAACAGAGCTCAGTTCACCGACCGCAGGTAAAGTCCCTAAAAGGCTGGCGACGACGGTACCTCGTTGGATAGCTAAATTTATCCTTAATCTTATTTTTTTTAATTAAAAACGTTTTAATTTTGCACTACTATAATGACACTCAACAAAATGACTCTAGTCATTAAAAAAAACGTTAACTTTCTTCAGTCATAATGCTTCTTATAAAAAAAAAGTAAGTTCGTATGAGCTAGTGGCCAACTCTAGAGACGGAGTTTTTAGCGACTTACAAGCCTGGACCGACTGTTTACCGTGCCCTCCGAAGCACGGAATGCATGCTTCTTATAAATATGCCCATCTATATCTGCATCCAGAAGTCCATAAGTACGTACTCCTTACGTAAGCTTGAGAAACAACAAAAATCATACCCGCAAACAGAAACCGCATTGAGCTCAAAAGTCATTCACCAGCGAAAATCCCCTTTAAGATTTGTTCCACTTAGCTCCGTATCAATAACCTCGTGAAGGGCAGTGGTGGCTTGGAAAGGCACGCGATAGCATCCGTGAAGCATCATTGCGCGCTGGCGAGGGCCCGCGCGCGGCCAATCTGCTTTCGCGAGCCGATCACAAGGGGCCGTTCGACAATTAGAAGCATTCCGGATTCGGATCAAAGTGGATGTGACCTTTTTTGGAGTTTGAGTTACTTACCGTTTGTTACTTCATCATTATCATGCGAGAGGTTACTTTTCACTAGGTTACCCTGTAAGAGCTTCCTTGTATCTTTGATCGATTACCTTTACTTAATATCTATACCTAAAGAGCTTAACCTGACTGACTGATTCATCATCGCCGAAGCGAATCTTGAAATTTGGAAGGTAGCTTCCTTTAGCCACCAATCAAGGTGGGATTTTTTCGAAATTCAATCCCTAAAGGGGTGAAAACGTTTTAGGGAACATTTTAACGCATTTTTCGATTTGCTTGAAACTCTGTTCAGATACTGTAAAAGCAAAATAAATGCACACGTGTTTCAGGATTTTTCAAAACAACCCTTAAAAAGGGGGGAACTGGGGTATCAAAGTTAATATTGAAACTTTTTGAAGGACGGTACGATTGGCTTGAAACTCTGTTTGCGTACTAATATAAATGCAAAATAAAAGTAGTCTAACGCGTACGAAGTCGCGGTAAACAGCTAGTCTATAATATTTAGTAAGGGGTAGGTAGCTGCTACTTTGAGTCACTGATTATTCCGAACCAGCGGGGTGAAAGAATTAAATTCGGACTTTTCCTGACAACCTTTAGTACTGACTGACATGCCATTAGCCCAAAGTTACTATTTATAATGTAAAAAACTAAAACTCGTAATTCTGATACATTGTGTAACAGTTTTTACCTTCTGCCTCACATTCGCACTAAAATACAGAGATTTGTTTCTGATATATTTAGATAAATTACTAAAAGGAACCACAATTTATGCACAAACCAAACTTAATCAGAGGATATGTATATAGCACGCTCTGGTGCTATTATATATTAATTATCACGACTAGATTATATTAACATTTCGCCATTAGATAACAAGGTGTCAGTTCAAATCCTAGCGAGCATTCATTGCAATTTTATTACTTCACAATTTCGCATTGAAATATCCAATAAAAATGCTAATTTATATATAAAATGTAGTATAGCACCAAAGCAAACACGTTGGAAATGTTAATTGTTAATGTAAATAAGTTCCACATTAATAATTAAAAATTAGGATACTGGCGTTAGAATACTTGTTAACTAATTATTATAATTTACAAAGAAGAAGCTGCCATAGACTGCCAAGGTCTTACAAAATTAATTTAGAAGATAGTTTTTTAAGGTTGATCTCAATAAAAGAATAAATGATACCAGTAAAATTTCACTCTGTGGTTTTTTTTACAATATAAAACTGGTAACCCTGTGTGGTAGGTAACCCTAAGAGCGAGTTTTTGCTAGTTTGCTCCAGTATTTGAGTCCGGCTAATCGCTGCACGATCGTTCAAGTGTAAACGGTCGCAGATAAGTCGCTCTGCAGCCAGTTGCCGTATAACTCAATCGATTGCTTACAACAGCATCTCTAATGGCTGCAATCTCACCATTATCTATGCTACTGCGACTACAAGCAGTTGACAAAGTGCACTACGTGATATTGCAGCCATTACTCGCAGTGATTCATATCGACCCCCTCGACCGGGGGCTCCTCAACCCCCAGCTTCTCAGATAACGGCCCGCCCAGTGCCCGATATAACCTAAAGCATCCTACGGACCCGCATCTATAAACAACTCATTGTTCTCTATCGCCCAAAAAAAAAGAACCGCTTTAAAAAACAAAAAAGCGCGAAACGTCAAAGTGACAGTTGGAAATCGCGCCAAAACTACCACTGACAAAGCACCGGTGAGCCGAAACAATCAACAAATTCACATCGGACATTTATTGTTTGCTATCGTGGCGTTCCACCTCTGTTGTTTATAACAGAGACGGCCAATTTGCTCGGGAGACTTTTTATCTGGAAATTTTTGCAACTTTTTTCGTCGCCGGACAAAAAGTCGATATGACAGGTCTCTAGGTAGCGGGTGGGCGCCGGTATCGGTGGCGGGGCACGACGAAAAACGAGAATCGAGTGATCAAGCAATCGAGTACACAGAAGGAGCAGGCGCGGGCCCACCGGCCCGTGACAATTGCATCTGCACCCGGATTGCAGACGCCATGTTGGATTATTGCGCCTCTCTGTTCCGATGAAGTATTTTGCTGGACTTATTTTGTTTTTCATTCATATCTGCGGGAGTACAAACACTTCTCTCGAAAATAAAGAAATAAAAAGAATCGCATAACATGAATCTCGGCTCAAACGCATGAATGAACTTCGGAAATAATGGTGTGTCACGAGTCGTGTGGCTTTGTAATAATCTCAAATAAAGAATCATTTGTAGGCCAGAGTCTAAAGGTCGAAGAATAAAACCTATATCTGTATCAATCTCTGTATATCTATAGAGAAATTTAGCATTCTCAGTAGCAAGCTTTATCAAACTCCCAGACTTATCTCAAAATCTGCCAGCAAAGTTCATAAATCATAATGCTCATAATAAGATAAGTATTTACAAAACAAATCATAACACGATACTGTTTTATGAAACTCCTTCACAGTGTGTGAACACGGCCGGTATCAGCTTACAACCTTTCTCGGAAGGTCCGTGCACAATAGTGTTTGACTCAAAATATTCTTATTTTAATCGAGTAGGTGTATCGAGGAGGCGAGTATCGCGCGCTCGTGTGGAATATAGATAGTGACGGACGGTGGACGGCCACGATACCACTCCGCTGTGAAAACCTATTCATAAATATTTCAACACTCAATTTCTTAGACAAAAACGACTTATACGTGCCCTTTAAAGTATCGATTTTTAAGTTGAAAATAAATCAACCAGATATATCTCTCTTTTAATAGCTCATTAGATGTGTGAATTTATGTATTAGTGCCGACATTCATTTCATTAATTTATTTCTTTATACCAATTATCACTCACAAGGTGAGTTATTTTATCAGGATCTCAGATCTGGCACACCCATGGCATTCGACTTGTATGATTTATTATTATTTAATCAAATAAACATAAAGCTAGCACAAATTGATTTAACCTTAGAAAGTTCAATTGGATTCAAAATACTTACTGAAGGAAATACCGCTTAGTGATTCTACGCGTCAATCATAGCCTTCAAAGTTTGACAGGTTTTTATAAGTATTCTTCGGAAGCAATCGAGCTGTCAGTGCGACGCTTGTAACAAAAAGCGCGGGAGGACATGTCATCAGCGGGATGGATTCGAAAATTAAAATCTCGCGTTAGCGCTGGCGGCTGACGGGTGTCGCGCGCGAGCTGCCGAGTGTTGCCAGCATTGCCAGTTCGATTTCAGGCTTGTTCTAAATATGTCAACACTTCTTTGTTATCGAGCGACGTGCGCGGGAAATGAAAGTCCACGAGTAGACGACTCCATTATCGACGCGTCGGTCTCATATAATATTGCGTTGTGATGCAAATTAAAAGCCGATGTGATATGCTATTACGCATTATCCTAATTTACTTCCAAACTTGGTATCTAAACAAAACTTCATAAACTTTGTAAGGCCAACATTTTCTTGAATAACGAGTTATAGCCATAATCTAAACCACGCAGAAAAACTCACAAATTTTATTCAACTTCGACAATTCGCAGCGGGAAGAAAACTTACATGAGTGACGTATCAGACGGCGGCAGGCTGCAGATGGTATTTACCTGCTGTTCTCGTCAGGCTAAGCCGTTCGCTCTCCAGTTGAAAAGTTTCTGACTGCTAGCGGAGATAGCGCGCCATTTGCTCCCGGGTTTTGAGTGCGTGGATGTCGCTGGGTTAGACATTTATGAAGCTTTTTTGAAAGCTTTTCAACGTTCTAGGTTTGGCTTATTACTTTCGGAAATTCTTTCAAACTGGGCTGTCATTTAAAATTTGTAGATATTTTGACGACTGGCAATGTTTTGGTGGACTGATTAAAGAGTGCGATTTCTTTATTAATACCTACGTTATGTATCAGAAAATGACACCGTGAGCTATATTTTTCTTTTTCTTCGCATGTCAATGTCACCTGTCCAGAGAATCAGGATATGACATTATGTGTGCTCGCTCGTCAAAGAATCCTTTGTAAGCAGATAAGCTGTTCACTGCGTCGATTTTTAAACTAATGCTTTTAACTATGTAACTATAGTGTAATATTTTCCTGGCAATATTTTTTGTTGACATAGAGGAAAGCTTTGGCGAAAGCTATGACAAAGTTTTACATTAATGCAGATATTCATCATTTTCATTGCATATGTTCCAAATAAAATGTTCTAATTTTTATTTGTAATTTTAATTAAGCGTCAAATATCGTCATCACTGCAAAATGATCAGTTTATCATAAGACTGATGCAATTTTTAAAGAATAAAATATATAAATAATATGTAATACTAATAAATTAGTAATTAATTAGCGGTGAATAAAACGTTGGCATAACTGGTAAAACAAAACTTGTATAGTTTCAATCTTAACGTAAAATGCATTCTCCGAATCCAGCCATGAAAGCAAGCAATAACCAATCCAACAGTCCTTATCTAGAGAATTTTCAAATTATGTACCAACAGTAATTTTGATCGTTATCACAGTGTGTAATCCGGCGTGTCAGAGATAAGGGAATCGTAAAAATCGCTCGATTAAAAGTTATCGTGGTTTCCGATAGCGATGGTTAGTGCTCGCTTGCCGAATGCGCTGTGCTGAAGTGCTGAATTACCGGGAAAGTGAAACGGAACGTTTTTGAACAGGTGTTGTATTCTTTTGTTTTTTATTTGAGTATTTTAACAGAGCAGGTCCGAATGAAAAAAAAACATTCGAATTTTGAAAAGGTGCAGTATTTTTCTTTTGTTTTTATTTGAGTGTCTTGTCAGATAATTGGGTAAGTACATTCGCGTATACCCTTAAATCAGCCAATTTCATTCCATTATTTTTATCTAACTTGAGATATTTTCCGTAATAGAATTTTGCATCTGAATTATTGTATTATTTATTATTATTGTTATTTCACGAAACGTAACGATTCGTTCTGTTTTTAGTAGTACACCATAGAGTTTGTATGTAGATACTGTCAAAACTAGAGATGCGCTTTACGATGATAGAGATCTTAATGATGACGTGTGTTTATCGGTAAATCCACCACTAGTCGACTAAAAATAATTTAACCCGTTGCAGACATAATAGGGTAAGTGTAAATTATTTAGCTGTCGGAATGGGGACAAAATAGGCCAAAACAAATACTATCGGTTACTTTCCCAAACGCCATGAGCGCCGGTTTCCGTGCCATGCCGTGAATGTCACGATAAGGCTTTCTTTCTTATCTCATATACCCCTTAAACGCTAGCACCTTATCGGTCGCCGTCAAGCCAGCAATTGTTTTAAATCAATACATGACATACCCATTTACTTACATAACTAAGGCCTTTTACCATCTATAGTAGATTTATACAGCGTCAGGTGGCAACTTTTACCTTCACAGACGGGACGCTGTAGTGCCCGGGACGAAATAAGATGGAGTAGCCTTGCCCAGCACCTAGTCCATCCTCTCAGCTTAGTCGGCCTTGTCCACAGGAAAGACATGGTCAATACGTGTGGAGTTGACTAAGCCGCGGGTTTCCTCACGATGTTTTCCTTCACCGTTTGAGAGTACTGGTATAGCGTACATAAATTTTTCACACAGAAAAATCCATTGGTACACGACCGGATTTGAAGCCACGACCTTAGGATCGGAAGGCGGGGTCCCTACCAACTAGACCACCAGTGCATAACGCACATAAAGGTAAATAAATAACACCCAACAGTTACACAACAGTTGCATACGATAATACAGAAGACAAAAATGCTTGTGACTGAACAATGCTCAAACTCCTTTTAAAAACATGATTGTAAAGGGATCATTTTACAAAAAAATAGCCAAGCGTGGTTTCTTGCCTGTATCTTCCACGCTTGGTCGCGTTACGAACAGTGAATGCGACGTAGATTTAAGACGTGTCCAAGTGATTTTATGGAATAAAGAATTTTTGACTTTGACTTTGATATAGTTTCAGCTGCACTGATTATCAGAGTCGTGGGTATCAGAAAATAAGAGAACCATGGTACCTCAACCCCCTGATCCGTCAAAAATATTTACTGAACATTTTGTAGCGCTCGTGGCGTAGCTTGCTTAGGCGTTCTTAATTAATCGTTAAAGTTAAGCAACGATGTGCGCGGTCACAAATTGGGATGGGTGACCGCAAGTGGCATTATGAGCTTCCGTGCTTTGGAGGGCACGTTAAACAGTCGGTCCCAGCTTTTAAGTCGTTAAGCCATGACGGAGGCCTTTAGGCGGCCTAAAAACTCCGTCACTAGAGTTTGCCACTAGCTCATACGAACATATTAATCTCTTGTTGCAGGATCGAACTAGCTACCTAGGTCGTCGCACATAACAAAGATTTTATCGCGCCATAAATAATTTTAGGTCCTTTTTTGGATAATATTAATCAAATAAAAGCAACTGTTACAGACGGCTGTTTTAGACTTGCCCGTCTACCATTACCAATTTCTATCATAAAATAAAATTGTGCGTCCGAATAAAGAAAGTACTACAGTAAACAGATTACAAGTTTTTTAAAGAACTTTTTAGCTATAAAGACATTCAAATATGGATTTAGGTCTTTAAATCAAAAGTAGGTAGCTGCATGTTTTCTTATGTTTATTTGTTCTGCCGACCCCATTAGGGATACGGGTGTAATAATGTGTCATAAATTATAGGGATAAAATTAAATAAGAAGCTGATTATCGATATCTATAACTATCTTATCTAATTTCAATCTTATAAGGATTACATACTTTAATTATTTTATTCCGTTACCTATACCAAACAGATGAACCATTATTTAAATGTCTTGCAGGTTAACACTTGAAGTTCGACCACTTCCGAAATGTTTACAGATAGACAAAATAACATAATTAGTAACTTAAAAGTAAGTAAATAGAATATTTGTGGACATTTCACACAGCGCCATCTAGCCCCAAACTAAGCAAAGCTTGTACTATGGGCACCAGATAGCTGATAAAATACCTTATTATAAATTGAAAAGAATTACTAGTGTTAGCATTTAGGCTATTTTAGTTTGATGAAATGCTAATTTTGGTTTGTTTTGTATTGAAATATAAATCTAACATTAAGAAAAAAAAATTACCTAACCAAATTGTAAACGCTCAGTTTTCGACATTCCGACATCAGCGGTCGACTGAGACGGCTTTTTGTGAGATTGTTGATCATTAAAGTATTGAGCTAGAATACCTCCTACAAGTGTGTTTTTGTTGGTATCCCGAAGATTTTAATACTAGCTTCAAAAGTTATTCTTAATATTATTAGCAAAACCTGTGTACCCACATTATCTATTATTCTTTATCTATCAAATTAAATTGCACGCTATCTTGTAATCAAAAGGTATTATAAAACAATTAACTATCTAGTCTAGCTATCATAATCACGTTATGTAAGATAAAAATTAGATATAAAACAAACCATTTTCTAAACTCGTCGATGTTTTCAAATAGTATTCCATTAGTGATGTGAAAGATACGCTTTACTGCATTTATCGATAAGGCTGTGTTATACAATCGTGACAAACACTCGGGAATGTTACAAGATGTACGGACATTTAAACCAATCAACTGACAAGGAACGGGCCCATACTCTGAGAGAAATGTGAGCTAGCTGTAGACCTTACTGAGAGAAAATATTGTCTTGGACCTTTTAAAGGCATTATTTGCACTTATAACGGGATATTTACCATAATCCAATGTTTTTTTAGTCATTTAGTTCTCGCGAAAACACTATCAAGGCTGTTTTTAAGTATTGATTTAGTAATAATTCTTTAATAATATTTGAAATTTTGCTTGGTGGTATTATTAGGACATTTGTATAAGAGCTTTCTATTATTATCATTTTTTTTCCAATTTAAAACCTAATTTTGTTTGCACGCTATGACCATGCTTCTGCCAAAATAAAAATTTCATTTCATTTAAGTATAAAGTGTGGGTCATTGACTTTATAATGTTTCATAAGTAGCTTGAAATAAAGATTGGTACCTACCTAATTAAATGATTACTCAAATAAAAGCCGAAGAAAGGACGCGATGGCGCTCATTAGGGGAGGCCTATGTCCAGCAGTGGACTACTATAGGCCGATGATGATGAGTTGTTTCTCTACGTGCGATAAAAACTAGATAAAATCTTGCCAAATTAAAAAGTAGGTTCATATTGTAAAGCTTTAGCTTGGTTCTTTGTACTCTGATATTTAATGGTGCTACACGATGGTCTTTGCCTGTTTTGGTGCATGTGGTAAAACAAGAAAGAAACTATGTCATGATAATAAAAACAAAGATTTTGAGATAAGCTATTTTGTAGTTGCGAGATTTCTACTGATTGGTTAGTAGCCATTGGATGGTTCTCAGAGGTTTACCTTGATTTAAATATTTATAGATATTTTGTTATTGAAATGAGACCCATGAAGTTTTTAATTTTGGTGTTTTTATTTCTATTCGTTTGTAATCAAAAATCAATAATGAAAGTCAATAGGTACACTTACGAGCAAGATGATTTTTGATATTTAATTTCGTTTAATCTAAGTTAAACATGTAATAATAAATTTGAAGTTAATAAAAACTGGTGTAATTTTGGTTTACTTTACATCAACGACCACCATTGGAGTTTCCTGCTCACTAATAAATTCTAATCACAAAGATTTCGTAGGCAATCCAAAAATGCGTATTATTTAAATGAGGACGAACTCATAATAAAGCATATTGATATGTATCAACTCATTACATGAACAAAGCCAAAACATTCCTTAATAGCTTTCTAAAGACAAATAGTATGTGAATAATAGGCGGTCCATTTGTAATCGATAAAAAAATCGATTTTTGAAAAATTCGAATATAAATCACTCCTTTGATACGATCTACTTCTGTTTGACAGTTGTAAAGCAGCCGACCCGATTTATTATTTATCGATTAAATTCACTGGATTATTTTCATCGATAAGTTTAATTTACAGTATCTACTTTATTATCTATGATAAGCTAACCAATGTAGACGATAGAAAACAACTTAGTTTTTATGTTATGTTTTTATAATTAAAATTTACTCGTACATTCTGTTAAATTTTCATTCGGTTATTAATCTATAGTTTTTTTTTATTATCTAAAGAAAAGAAGAAACATAAAATGCGACCAGCGGAATCCTCCCCGAGCATATCGTAATAGTCGAAGGGATAGTATCCTCTCCAACATGACGGACAGTCTACGTGGGCGATATCAACTGCCACCATGGTTCACCATATCCATCTTGAAACTCTGACTAAGGCAGCAAGTTTTCTTATGACTATTTGTGGCTCTGCCCCTATTAGAGATACGGGCGTGATAGATATGTTTTATCAGTAACTAAAATCTACTCTACGGTTTATTAACCTGAAGGATCGTCAAGTGGGAAACTGTGAAGGACCGACGCGTGTGCTTATGTCCATTACGACCCCTGAACCCCCTCAGGGTTAACATCCTGGATTGAATTGAGCGATGCCACGTGTCCAATAAAAAAAGCTATTGAGTGATTTAACCCGTTAGCTACTGTACCATAAATTTTATTGATAGCACAGTAGCTAATCAAAATGCTAATAAAATTACAATAATTTCTGCTTAAGACAAGGACTTACGAGCAAGGACAGTAAAATATCGTATAGGTAGGTACTTCTCCGCTGTATCCTATACAATGTCACCAAGAGTTCTTAATCCCCTTTATTACTTTGTTTTGAACATGTTAAAGATCACAATCAACCCATATTTTATGGATTTATCAAATAACAGAACACCTTAAGTAACATGGAAATATTATAATAGAAAATCTTAAGATAAAATGGCGTTCCACTAGACAAACCTACTAGATAATACCGAAATATACGGATAAGTTAATATATATAATACTAGCTGCCGCCTGCGGCTTTGCTCTCGTGGTATCCGGATAAAAAATAGCCTATATGTTAATCCAGCACATGTATGTATATTCCAAGTTTCATTCAAATCCGTTTAGTCGTTTAGGCGTACCTAATTGAGGCATAAACTTACATCCTCACATCCTCACAAACTTTCGCATTTATAATATTAGTAGGACAAGATTGCTGATATCGATACAAAATCTCGTTTAGTAAAATAATCTTCAAAATAGCAGCTTCGTGCAAGAAATCACTAAACTTAATTATATTAAACACAATTTCGGATTTAAGCGTACCTATTTACTTAGTTAAATTTGTTTAAGACATATTTAAACAAAATTTGGTGCAAGCCGACCTTAATGATAAAAAACGGGCTCTTACTCTAATAGATATTAAAATAAAATACTTACATTATCAATTTGAATATTTATGTAGATAATCTAAAGAACTCTAAATATAATTAAAATCAATGGTCTTAAATCGAACAAAACCAATTCACTCGATTTTACTGAATTTTAAAGTTTTATGACATTAATCAGGAACAAAATTAGTCGGAGCAATAACAAAATAATAATATACCTAATCGTAATTATAGTAATGATTCGATGGCCTCGGGGCTCGGTCGATGGTTTTGGTGGCGTACGCGCAAGAGGGTTTCATTTGGGCTCTGCAAACATTTCTTCCGGGTCTGGGTGTTGTGGTACCATGGTACTCGTAGTTTCTGATATCCACGACACAGGGAACTCTAATGTAGGGCTGTGGGGTCAGAACTATAATATAGTTCTGACCCCATCTCATATGAGGGTTATCACACTGTCGATTTGCGAGCGTTATTGAGCGATTTGTGAACGTGGTCGACTGAAACGCAAGAGTCGCTGGTTCGATTCCCGCTACAGGAGAAATGTTTGTATGTTCTGCAAATATTTATGTCGGGTTTGGGCGTTGTAGTATTTTACGTATTATAGGTATGTGTTCACAAAAAATATATAAAAGTATTCTATCAGTCATCTGGTTCCACTAGTACAAGCTTTGCTTAGTATGGGGCTAGATGGTTCTGTGGAAAAATGTCCACAAATATGTATTTATTTATTTATGTCTTCCTCTATTACCACTGCCAAACGAAATCCTCGGAGGGTACTTACATAAAATGACAATAAAAATAAAAGAATTTGAAACAAACGATCATAAACTTAAAGAATAGGAATAAAACCCGTATCAGATTGCTGAACAGACATTTACCTATCTGGCATATAAATCTTCGGCTTTTATCGATGTTTGATATCCGCTGATACTGATCTTTGATAAATACAGATGGAGTAAATACAGGTTGTAACAAAGGTTCCGTACCCTTGAATTTACTCGAATTATATTTTTAAACATTCAGTTTTTTTAATTTTTTCAAAATTTCACACAGCGCCATCTAGCCCCAAACTAAGCAAAGCTTTTACTATGGACACCAGATGGCTGATAGAACACTTACATTATTTTTTTTTGTAAATACATACTTTTAATAATACTACAACACCCAGACCCGGAAGAAATATTTGCAGAATATACAAACATTTCTCCCGTATCGGGAATCAAAGCCGCGCCTCTTGCGTCTCAGCTGACTACCGTGGTCGTCGGTAGCTTTTATAAATGAAGTTCAATTAAAAAGTTAATTTTGTTATTGTTCCTTATTATACCGGCTATATGGAGTGTCAATTTGGACTGCTGGCAGAGGCCGGATGCGTCAAACCGAAGATATGACGCGATGGCGCTCATTAGGAAGGCCTATGTCCAGCTATGGACTGCTACAGGCCGATGATGATGATGATAGTTATTAAGGCAGAAGCTCCAATCCTGACTTCATTACCACTTTGGCTTTTTTAAGAAGTATTGTAGAGCTTCTCTAAGCAGGCTAGGTATATCGGTTTTATTGTACCTTCTTTAGCTGTTCCTTAGATGTTTTGAACGAATTAAACCTGTATTTTTACCTGTTCCTGATTGTGAGGTTAAGCGGAGCCCTAAATGTGGCATTAAAAATGTATAATATAGTATTTTATATGGCCACAATTATATTGATCAATGTATTAGAATATCTTAGTTTGTGTCTAGTTTTTGTTAATTGTTTCCAGCCCAAAGCTTCTAAAACTTTTAATAAAACTTCTCAGTTATGTACTTGCTACATGACATGATGTTAATAAAACCGTGACTTGAGACGTGCTCAACTGAACTCAACTCTGAGTCGCGTTTGAGTATTCGGGGGATAATAATAAATACTGCATTTTCGAAATAACATATGAAATACATAAACTCTAGGTACTAACAAAACTCTGGTAGATTTAAGATTACGATCTGGTAGATAAAATAGTACAGTGGTACTGTACTATTTTATTGTGTCCTTTACTCTCATAAAGTTTGAGAACAGTTTTATCATGAAACCGTTTTAAGGCAGGTTTTTAAATCATTCAAATAACAGCTGTGATAGAAGTTAGTTGCGGACAACATTAATTTTGGGTTATTCCTTATAATAAAATTGTGTGTTTTATTTATTTATTTAATTTAGTGTCACCAACATTATGTGCACCGATTCATTATTTAAAAAAATATGTTTTGATCAGTGTCCAGCCAAATCTCTACTTACTGCATTGTTTTTGGTTAGTTAAAGTTATTATTGAAACGAAATAGAATTTCAGTTAATCAACAATGATAGAGAAACATTTTCAGAGGTAATTTCGGCACATATACATTTTGTATCGTTTACTCATCTTCCTGCCGTTATCCCACTCTGCGTGGGAATACAATATGATCCAATTCATCCATTCCTTTCTGTATGTGATCACCTCACTCAATCCCTTCTTACCTTTGTCATATTTCATAGTCCATCCATCGTTTCTGTGACATCTAAATCCGTCCACATTCATATTCATCGCCCTTACATTATTTTAAATTGAAGACTAGGAACGCCACGCAACTTTTTCCGCGTTTTGTTTTTTTAATACAAACCTCATCTAGCCACTGCGGCCCTTTTGAAAGTTTCATGTTTCTTACAGTTGAGGCTGTAAGTTAATTGTCAGTCATTCAGTAACATAGACATTCTTGATTGATCGTTGAAGTTAAGCAACGTTGTGCGCGGTCATAATTTGGATTGGTGACTGCAAGTGGCATTACGAAATGAGCGCTTCCGTGCTTCGGAGGGCACGTTAAATTGTCGGTCCCGGCTTTTAAGTTGTTAAGCCATGACGGAGACTTTTAGGCGGCCTAAAAACTCCGTCACAAGAGTTGGCCACTAGCTCATACGAACTTATTTACTTAAGAGTTTTATATATTGAGAATATTTTTTAAAATGTCATTGTATTTTCAGGTAAGTCCCATTAATACAACATACATCAATGATACCAGTCGCATTAGAAGGTAAGTGGTAACATTAAGAACATTCGCTAATGTGTGTGTGTGATTTACAACGGGAAACAAATCATACATCACGCGTATAGGCGGCGTGTAAATGTGAATATGTTGTATCAACGCTTGGCATTAGAAGGGTTAAATGGTTAAATGTTTCTTGTATGGAGCTGCCTTTTTAGGGTTCCGTACCTGAATGGTGCCAACGGGACCCTATTACTAAGCAACCGCATTCGTCCACTGCTCGTGGGTTCAAATCCGGTCGTGTACCAATGGATTTTTCTGTGCTAATTTATGTACGCTATACCAGTACTCTCAAAGGGTGAATCTCCGCACGAATTGACCATGACTTTCCTGTTGATAAGGCCGACTAAGCTGAGAGGATGGAATAGGTGCTGGGCAAACCTACTCCATCTTAATTCGTCCCGGGCACTACAGCGTCCCGTTTGTGAAGGTAAAAGTTGCCTCCTGACGCTGTATTAATCATCTACTATAATAGATGATAAAAGGCCTTAGTTTCATTTATAAAGTTATAAAAACACATTTATAATCACAAATGATGTAATTATAAGTCTCTAAAAAATAAGGTGTTATTTTAAGCTGATATGCATCGTCTGATAAAAACGTAGGAAAATCACTCAATAAAAAAACTAAATCTGACACATAAACTTCGGGTCTAAAGTAAATTTAAATGCAAGATCCTGAGATAAGACGATCAGTGACTTCTATTATTTAGTACTTAAGATTAGGTTAATTTGATTTGATATTAGATATAGTTGAGAAACTTGATTTTCCCGTTCAATTTAAGGTTACACCTTAAGTTTTTGACCTGGCGAGAATTTCCGTTTAATCAAAAATATTCTTATCTTATCTTACGTATTGTAAGTTCGTTACTAATTGCTTTTTAAACAGATGAACTGTTCAATCTTAACGATACATTAAAAGTCTTAAAAAAAATTAAAAAGCGGTAAAGTCCGAGACGAATTCGCACACGAAGGGTTCCGTATGTCGTACACGTACAATAATGTTTTTGTATGGGGCCCCCTTTTATTTTAATTATTTGTTGTTAAAGCGGCAATAGACACAACCTGTGAAAATTTCAACTTAAAACACAGCCCGCTAACAAACGGATGGCCGGACGAACGGACGGACAGCTGCGGCTTAGTAATAGGGTCGCGCGGACACCCGTTGGAATCCTAAAAAATTTTTTGTTATTACAATGTTGTGAAAATATCTGTTGTAAAAATTGATGCGAATCTCAATTTAACTAAAATATATACTTTTGTAAACTCACGGTTTAAACAACTTATTTTAGAATATCTATTTACAAACACAGTACTCTAGAAGGTAAATTAGGTAGGTACATACAATATTACTTTGACTTTACACTAAAAAGCGGTAACAAGGAAGCCCACATCTTGTCAAAACTCCAGATAAAAGCAGCCATTCATCCCGCGACGACCGGGACAAATCGTACAATTACTTTCTACGCTAATGACGCGGCGATACCGAGGCGATGCCGCACGATTTATAGTCGCACCATCTGTGGCCGGCTTTACATACATTTTCATATTTTGAGATAGCGCGCGAAAGGATTCCTTTTTTTTCTTCTTTATTTGAATTATATTTCCTGCGCACCTATTGGCTATTTAAAACGGCTTGCGATAGGTACTAATGCCTGAACTGAACAGAGTTGAATTACCCTCGAATACTCAAAAGCATCTCAAAGTTGAGCACGTCTCAAATGACGATTGTTTGACAGGTTTTCATCAGAAACTGTTAAAAAACCGTTGAGACGTGCTCAACTCTGAGTCGCGTTTGAGTATTCAGGGGTTAGAGACATATAATTATGTTTTTTGTATTATGTTCAAATAAGTACTAAGTAAGTTCGTACGAGCAAGTGGCCACCTCTTGTGACGGAGTTTTTAGGATGTTTTCCTTCACCGTTTGAGAGTACCTTCTGGAATAGCGCACTCACATTTTTCAAACAGAAAACCCCATTGGTGCACGACTGGATTTGAACCTACGACCTTAGGATCGGATAGCGAGCCCGCTGCCGCTAAACCATCAGTGGTCTCATAGCTATAGGCTGATGATGATGATCAAGTACCTTACAAGGCTTATTAAGAAAAGATAAGCCGGTAAAATAATATGTAGGCAATACAAAAACTGTCATAATTTCCCCGTATTTTTTTCCATCAAACGCCCGAAGCGAGCCAACTGCTTAAACGCCGTTAATGTATTAACCTCGTTAAACCTGCGTTAAACCGAGTTATCGCGCGACGATTTATCCGACTTTGAACTCGAAAAAAGTAATGCAAAAAAGTTTAATAGAGTCGCTTTGTCGAGGGACACGGGAGATAGGACATTGCCCAAACTTTCTTTGTCAGTTACAGTGAACGGGCAATTTTTGTGCTCTTATGTGTATCTACGCAAATACCTATTATACCACTACTACTTACTAATAATCGTGTCAACAATTTTTTCTCTGCTGGACTGGGAGTAAAGAAAAAACAGAATGCGTCCAGCTGCTTCTCTCCCCGAGCATGTCGTAAAAGTCGACTAAGGAGTACCTAATATCTCTCCTCTCAAACTTGATGGACCTGTATTGGCGGTGGGCTGATCACCTGTCTCCATATCCATCTTGGGAGTCTTGGATCAGAAGTGGCTGCAAGTTTTCTTATGATTACTTGTGGTTCTGCCCACCCAGTTAGGGATACGAATGTATGTATGTACTAATCGTGTCTACTAATTCTTTCGAACTAGTGTGGTGAAAGAGTTTAAAGTACTCAAAAGCTTCTTTCACACACTTGATACAGTCATGTTTTATAACTTTTCAGGGTCTACAAAACGCCGGTTTCCTCACGTTTTCTTTCACCGAGCTGAGCGCTTCCGTGCTTCGGAGGGCACGTTAAATTGTCGGTCCCAGCTTTTAAGTCATTAAGCCAGGACGGAGGCCTTTAGGCAGCCTAAAAACTCCGTCACAAGAGTTGGCCACTAGCTCATACGAACTGACTCACTATTTGACAGTACCGAACGTAAATTATATTTTTCGAACAGAAAAATCCATTTGTGCACGACCGGACTTGAACCCACGACCAGGGAATAGCGGGGCCGCTATCACTAGCCCACCAGTGATCTACAACAGGTGTCCACTTTCTTAAGACAAATTAACTTTAGGCAATGAAAAAGTTTCCCTACAGATTAATGTAGACAAAGCGGTAGCCTAAAAACGTAAAACAAAAAGTGAAATAGCTTTACAGTCGTCAATCCCGAAGCATGTTCCCAGAGAGCAATTACTAAAGTTCCCCGTGACAAATATCTACTCCGCAAATACTGCCTCTAGGGTCACGTGGTAACCGGTAATCGTAATAATAACCGGTTAAAAACCTCCAAAAGCCGGACACATCAAACATTTTAGAAGCATACTGTTAGAAGTTTGACCGAAGTTGTTTGTCAAACCCAGAATGAGAAGTCGGGACGAGCTGGACTCTCACTATATAAATAAATAAATATTTGTGGACATTTTACACAGCGCCATCTAGCCCCAAACTAAGCAAAGCTTGTACTATGGGAACCAGATGGCTGATAGAATACTTATACTTTTTTTTGTAAATACATACTAATAATGCATAATACTACACCACCCAGACCCGGAAGAATTATGAATAAAATTATGAAAATAAAGAAATTTGTCGACATAATAGTAACTCTAACCCTCAAATACTCAAACGCGACTCAGAGTTGAGCACGTCTCAAGTCACGGTTTTTTGACAGTTTTTAATGAAAATCTGTCAAAAATTCGTCATTTGAGACGTGCTCTTTAAGATGCGTTTGAGTATTCGGGGGTTAAGTTTCGAGTTTCTTAAAAAACTTCATACATAAGGGAAAAAGTCGGATACAACATCCGGACGTATCCAACTGCCCTACTCTAAAAGTCCGCGATTTTTTCGCGTTATCGCGCGCCCTCAGGCAAGTGATACACAATTTTTCAGTGCGATATAAAATATACCAAGTTGAGTCTTTAAAAGTTATCGCTGAAAGTTTGCGCACCTCGGATGATATATCGGTAAGCATTAATCTTGAGAGTTTTACGTTAGTTAACCTTTGTTGGAGCTGGCCTTTTTATACTTTTTTAAAAGGCTACAGCTATTTAGAATTTGTGCTATAATAAAGTAGTATTAACCCCCATAGAACCTGAAATCGAAAACATAAATAAAATAAAATAAATAACACCCAACAGTCACATACATAGTCCTGACCCCACACTAGGATTCCCTGTGTCGTGGGTATCAGAAACTACGAGTACCATGGTACCACAACACCCAGACCCGGAAGAAATATTTACAGATCATGCAAACATTTCTTCCGCAGCGGGAATCGAACCCGCGCCTCTTGCGTCTCTGCCGAGCAATCGCCCGCCACGCCACCGAGGCCGTCAAGTACACGAAATGAGCCTTTGAGGCGCACTTTAAATCTAGTAGTAGTAGCTCCTATAGTATCTTTAATGTAGATCTAGTCATTTGAAAACCTAGTTAACCTTTGTTGGAGGTGGCCTCTTTGTAATCTCACTTTTTTTATTTTAATTTTAAAAAGGGAATTTTCACTAAGATTTCGTGCTATAAATCAACTATAGTTTTTTTCAGGTTAGTAATGTTTCAATGAGTTGATGCTACTGATATATAATTCCGATGAAGATAGAATTCTAGCCGAAGTATTAAAGGATTGCCCAAAACGCAACGTTATCGAAAAACTTACGTTTTTTACCCCAGTTGAAGAACAAAAACAGTGTAACATAAGCATATGGTAAAGGTAATGAAATTTACAAAAAAAACCGTAATAAACTGACACAAAGCTATCGAGAGTGGATCACTTTACATTATTTATACAAAATCGAACAAGGGTGATCACCGGCCGGCTGATATATTGTTCATAAACCACTAAGAGTCATAATTCTAACCATGACCCGTTAGTTGTTCATACCGACTGACTACAATCAACTTGCTACCATTATCACGCACTTAGTTTATTCCTATAATAAAATAAAATAACACCAACAGTTATATACTTAATCCTGACTTCATACTAGGATTCCCTGTGTCGTGGGTATCAGAAACTACGAGTACCATGGTACCACAACACCCAGACCCGGAAGAAATATTTGCAGAACATGCAAACATTTCTTCCGTAACGGGAATCGAACCCGCGCCTCTTGCGTCTCTGCCGAGCAATCGCCCGCCACGCCACCGAGGCCATCAAATGTATAAAACTGACAGACAATAACCTCTACACTTCAGCCAAAATGGAGATAAAATTTATGTAAACAAAGAGACGCGTATTTTTCGTTACTACGATGAAATCACTTTAGTTTTACGTAAATAAACCTTGCAACATAAGTTTTCACACCTTAATTTAACTATGGCTACTTGTGGCTTTGCCCACCCCGTTAGGGATACGGGCGTCATAATACATACATAAATACATAAATTAACTATTAGTACTACTGAAAAGTTCCTGAACCGAAAAGGTGGTTTGTTTACATAAATTGTATCTCTAGTTTGACTGAAGTATAGATAGGTATTCTACCTCCTTTTATGACTCCAAGATGACCACAGATTAAATAAACAACATAAGCACAATATCCGTTGAAAGGTCACGCGTATCGGGTAGGAGATCTTAATTTACAACATTTCTATTACTTTTATCGAATCCACTCATGTATGCACCTTTGTTGGTAGTTTTGAACGAATAGTTAATTATGGAATAAAAATAAAACAGTTGCAATATTTCTTGAAAATTTAATAAAATAATTTTACCTTCAATAACTTTTTTTAAGCTAAAGTATTAAGCGACAATCGCTTGTCTATTTTGAAAGCAGTAAGCTTAAAGGCTAAATGGATAATCAAATCTATCTACAAGAATATTAGGAACCCATTTCTACATCTACATACCTATAAATCTAAAAAGTTGGTATACGTTTTTATATAGGTAGATAGAAGATGGATAGATAGACTTTCAAGATTGGTACATACTTATCTAAATAACAAAATTAACAGAAAGAAACTTACAACTAATACAAATATAATTTACAAAATAAAATCAATCACGATCCAGTTCATCAGACAAAATATAACATAACAAATTGAATATGGCATAAACAATATGATTTTCGAAACATTCAATACATTACAAGATTTTAAAACAATAAACCGTTCGGTAACTTTAAGTCCACAAAACTTGCTTATCTTATAGGAAGCGTACCCACTAGGGCAGCGCCGTCCAATTTCGGTGTTCGGAGCTGATAGCATCTGTCTCGCTTTTTATTTATGGGCCTCGTATAATATTCACTATCTAGCTCGGTATAAATAAGGCGAATCTATAACTGTTATCGCGTGTATCTTGAGATCCGGTGATATGGTTTTGTTTATTTGCAAACCTACGCGCCCACGCAGGCAGACAATGCTACTCACTTTTGTGGTTTATACAGTGTGGTTTTGTCCGATGTTTCGTTATATCGATAAAGGAAAGCACAACTCTAAAAGCTGAATACAGATCATAGAATTTTTACTATCGATTAAAATAATCGATTTATAAAAGTCTATGATCTGACTATAATAGTATGTCAGCTCACATCATGTGTCCTCCTTACTTCCTGGTTATTGTCACAGATTAAGTACTACTCAGCATTACCGCTAAATATTATTACAAAATCTCATTTATTTGGTAGAATGATAATTTACTCCTTGGTCGAATACCGATTTGGAAGTGGAGAAAAGAAAAGATTAAAAAAGGCGGTAGAGGTTTTAATTTATTTTGAAGAGTACAATAATGTAATGACTGATAATTTATCGATTTTGATGTATTTTGTTGAATAAACCTACATGTGAGTACCTAGATGTGTTTATATTTCAATAAAGTAGGCATAGCCTACAATACAGTTTAGTTTTCCACGATTATTAATAAATATTGAGTGCTGTTCAATAAAGGTGATATCAGTTTGTTGCAATACAGTTGCAAGAACTTGTTTACAAAAAGACGCGCTCACACCATTACAATTTATAATTATAACACATACAACGAGATGATCTCATTACACTGAACAGATCATGACACGAGGTTTAATATTCCTCTCAAGCACGATATAAAATATCCTCCTCCAATTAACACTTAATAAAAATAAACTCGATACGACAAAAAGCTGACTCGGTGATGGCCCCCAGCGGGCCACAGTCGGCATAATGGGACCTTGCATTCTTCGGCCCTCTCGCGAGACAAGAAAGTATCAAATATTAACCATCGGACACACCTGAAGGCAGACCGCTTGGCATGCATATGAAAACGACAGATACAACCCTACCAAAACCTTCAATCACTACCCAAAAACAACCTCCAACCTTCCCCCAACGATATAAAGCTCAAAATTGAACAGCGAAGACGTTCGCGCTCGCAAAATAATGTTGTGAATGTGGACAAGATAGTATCAATTCGTACGTTAGCAAGAAACACATTTCAAGCGAAACATGGGCCGATGTTGGCCGAATCGAAACAAAGCGTTGTGACAACGCGATAAGCATCGATCGGGTCGCGAACCGTCGCGCCGAAAGCACCCAACAAATTATCGATTCATAAAAACATCGATTTTTAAAATATTGCTGCGCGTTTATAGCGTCATTGTTCCATTCTATAGGGTGGCCAGTTTTATTGGCATTTTATAAATAACTGTTGGCATTCTGGGTGTGTGTTTGGTGTTTAAATGTGACCCGCTCAGAAAAATTTTTGGAACTATTTAAACACCCAACGAGCAATACTTGCAATAGATACATAATTATTTATAATAATTTATATAATGATTCAGCTTATATTCAAGCACCGGCGTTTGACATACCATGATTTTTTTTATATCAATATGTTTCTCAAACAATATTATAAAATCGTCCTAGATAGCCTTTCAAAGCTTTTAACTTAGCAAGCGGTTATCGTTGCAGTTATAGGTCTACCAGGATCTGATGGCAAAAAAAAAGTTCAAAAAATAGCGATTTTCATATGGCAACAAAAAAAATGTCATCTGTCAACTGAAATTTAGAGGAATTGTTTATGGTTTGTCTTCAAATTTCCTTTAAAAAGTGGTGAAAATGTCGAAGAAGAATTGCTAGCGTCAATTTCTTTTTTCCCTTTTTGCCATCAGATCCTGGTAGACCTATACCTACGTACAATATTTCTCATGTGAGGCTGCACACGTGGCCACCCTCGTTGCGCGCGCGCATATCTCGCTCGTCCGTCATGCGATATCGTGCAATCGCGCCGCAACGACGAATAGCTAGTCGATACACAAGCACATCACTATTTCAAGCTTAAAGTATATTTGTCTATAATAAAATATTTTCTTTAAAGTTATATTCTATTATATTTAGACTTCGCACAGTTTAGCAAATTAGGATTTTTAGGTCAATTTTTACACCTCGGTTAACATTATTGGAGTTTTAGTAAGGATCCCTAATTTTTTTTTAATATATTATAGCCTATAATGGACCCTGATAATGTAGCTATATACTGGTGAAAGAATTTTTTAAATCGGTTCAGTAGTTTCGCAGCCTATCCGTTACAAACATAAAAATCTTTCTTCTTTATAATATTAGTGTAGATTTTCACATGAAACCAAACCTACCAATGTGGGTTGTATACTTGGAAAAATTTGAATAATTTCCAATTTTACGAGAATTTATTTACCTACATACCTATACTTTTTTCCGTTACTACTGACCAGTCGAACCCACTGTCACTGCTGTCCCTCTAAACAATCAAAGGAGGCCGAATATTAATAAGTTCAAATGAGCTAGAGGCCAGCTCTTGTGACGGAGGTTTAGGCCGCCTAAAGGCCTCCGTCGTGGCTTAAGCCTGGACCGATGCACGGAAGCGCTCAGCTCGTAATGCCACTTGCGGTCACCCACCCAAATTGTGACCGCGCACAACGTTGCTTGACTTCAACGATCAATTAATAACGTCTAAGCAAGCTACGCCACGAACGCCGGAGCTCCATAACAGTATTTTAATGTATAAAGTTCCTGCCTACCACACTATTTTCAGCACAAAACAGACCAAGTTTTTTCCGTAAAAACTTCTGTTTCTGGTAAACGTTCAATTTTTTCCCATCGTGCCTTCATTATGAACATTTCTTACGTTGGAAGGCTACTAATGAGTCGAGATAGTATAATACTTACACAACACTACACTTTGCTCATACAGTTTACAGCTAAATTTCATTTCTTGGATAAAATTTATTGCACATAAGAAAAACATTACGTAGATTACGTAGACGAACTTAAGGCTAATTAGCATTTTCTTCCAGCTAACCTTTGTGAAGTTTGAAGAGAACGAGGTAGCTTTAGTTTATTAATGACGACCTCGGTAGCGTGGCGGGCGAGTGCTCGGCTGAGGCGCATTCGATTCCCGCTAAGGGAGAAATATTTGTATGTTCTGCAAATATTTTTTCCGGGTCTGGGGGTAATGTAGTATTATATATTTATGTATGTTTTACAAAAAAAATAATATAAATATTCTATCAGCCATCTAGGGCAAATGCTTAGTTTGGAGCTGTGAAATGTCCACAAAGATTTTTTTATTTATTAATGGGACTGGGCAAATCCTTCTTTCATATTCAATGCTCCTTGCTTGACAAGCGTAAATATATGTTTTATACGATTTAAAATGAACGTTTCATCGGCCACCGTTACGTTAATTTATCTTTCTATTCATAGTTGACTGGAAGAGGTTTTTTGTAGGTATGTTATTACAATGTAAAATGTACATTAAAGTATTTTCATTAATTAAATATTGAATACTAGCTGCCGCCCGCGGCTTCGCTCGCGTGGTACCTAGATAAAAAATAGCCTATATGTTAATCCAGCACATGTACTATGTATATTCCAAGTTTCATTCGAATCCGTTCAGCCGTTTAGGCGTGATTGAGGCGCAAACACACAATCATCCTCACAAAAACTTTCACATTTACGTAGTAGGATAGACATTTGAAGTTAACTAAAATGTTCAATGACATTTGCCTGTATCTTCCACGCCTGGTCGCGTTACGAACAGGTGTAAATGCAACGTAGATTTAAGACGTGTCCAAGTGATCCCAGTGATTTTATGGAATAAAAATTTTTGACTTTGACTTTGACTTTGATAGTTTTGACAGCTTCAAATGTTACTTTTGCTGACTGTACGTACGTACTATCTATAAGTTAGTTTATGTTATATATAGGTACGTAGACTGCAACAGGTGCTACTAATGTTTCTTGGCAGACGTAGTTTTGTCTGTATACTATTGTAGTGTGGACCGGTAGATGTAATAAGATATTTTTGTACGTAGGTACAGCATCTTGTCCTATATTTTACTCTGGTATTATTTACGGTTTTGTTCCTAACCGACTTTAAAAAAAGGAGGAGGTTCTATGTTCGACTGTATGTATTTTTTTATGTATGTTGACCGATATCTACGCCAATACTTAACCGATTTTGAGATTTCTGTCACTGGTGTATATGGTCCCAAAGTAATCGCATATAAATTTGATGTCGGAGGGATTTATACCTTCAAGTAATATTTAAAAGTCATGAAGTTAAATTTTGAAATGACAACGCACCTACACTTGTACACGACCGGATTTGAACCCACGTACTTTGTAGGCAAGCCTACTCCATCTTAATTCGTCCCGGACACTACAGCGTCCTGTATGCGAAGGTAAAAGTGGCCTCCTGACGCTGTATAAATCATCTACTATAGATGGTTAAAGGCCTTAGTTTTTTTGTAAATACATACTTACTTATAATAATACAACACCCAGACCCGGAAGGAATATGTGCAGAACAGACAAAAAATCTCCCGGGAATCGAACCAGCACCTTCTTGCGTCTCAGCCGAGCTATTGCCCGCCATGCCAGCGAGGTCGTCAAAGTTGTATCATGATTTGTCAAGTTGATAGAGGCTCGTTTATGTTTGTATTCCTTCAAGTGTATGCAGAGTCTCCGTATGGTGCTCGATAGGGCATCGCACCGGGGTGGCCAGATCGCGCGATAAATTCGCGCGATATTTCCCGAATGACACGACGTCGCGTCGTGGGTAGCGGTTTATCGCGCCGTGAATGCACGCCCTTATGTTTCTGCGCTTTTTATTGCTAGATGAATAACATTTAATCCGACTTATTTACAAAGGCAAGCTACAATAGCATTAAAAACTTTAAGGTAATCGGTGTAATAATAAGAAATGAAAATGAGCTCAGTTTTCTATCTAAGTTCGCCTACAGATAGAATCACCGACCGCAGGTAAGGTCCCCAAAAGGCTGGCGACGTTACCTCGTTGGATAGCTATACTTATCCTTTGTCCGAGGTAAGCGCCAGCCCTTCACATTGGTCATTGGTCACATCCATTAGCTTCTTCTAGATGAATTGTTATGGGATTTTGTAGACTCGAATGAGAGGAACAGCAAGACAAAACCTACGAAGTAAGAAATAAATAATAGGTATTTGTTAAGTCTTCAATCGAATTAATTGACCTAATTTACAACACAGTGAAGGTTTTTATGGGGAAAATATAGATTTTTGTTGTCATTATTAACTAACGTTAAACGATGTGACTGAAGACCATTATAGGTGTATCAAAACATATGAATTCATAAATCCTAGATACCTAATTACATGGTTACTTTAGTTATATATTTAGTAAATAAAGATTATAATGGAAATTTTATATTTTGGTTTCGTATTATAAAAATATTTTCTAAAAAACCTCCAAAATATTTTCGTTCCGTAAACACGTCTCCTCATTAGGTACGTTCGGCGGGCCGCTCTCAATAGCCGATAGCAGGTGCAGCCAAGCGCGGCCCGCAGATACCACGTCTCATTGGACGGCAACGCAATTACGTAGGAAGTGCACGCGATAACCATTACCTGGGATATTGTGCATTGGACGCTGCTGAATATCTTCCTGTAGGACAACTACCGACTCTAAAATCGCTGGAGCCCCGAGCTTGATCATCATGCTTGGACGAATAAAAAGTCATCAATTAATAATTAGGTACAGGGAAAAATAAACATGTCACAATCAGATCTACAAAATTATTTACTAAATTTTCACACCTATCAGATTGTAAAAATTATATAATTATTTGTATGTTTTTTTGGAAACTAAGTGTATAAAAACACATTTTTAAGAATCATAAATTAAAAGACCTGAATATCAAGTCTGACAATTTATGTAGCATATTTTCAAAATATATCTTTATATCCATCACCCGTAATCAAAACCCCACTGTATCCATGACCTTTTACGAGGTTCGCTCAATGCCACGGATTCATAATAAATTGATCGGCTTCCGACGACGCTCGTGCCGTGATCGTAAACTTGATTTCTATGGCCACGTCATAGCAAAGCGGTAGTTAGTAAAACAATCCGACTAATTTATATTTGTTTTATTTATGGTCATATCTAGTTACGGTAGTTTATTATGATGCCTTAGTTAGACGGTGGAGGTCTGACTGATCGTGTCAGTAGCGTAAAATGACTAGAATATCAACATTTATTTAGCAACTAGCAGCCGCCCGCGGCTTCGCTCACGCGGTACCCAGATAAAAAGTACCCTATGTCCCATTCCAGCACACGTAGGTAGGTACCTACTATCCTCATTATTCATTATAATATAGTGTACGCTAAAGGATGACTAAAGTATTGCCATCTCTTACCATTTCATAATGACAAACAGTGACAGGGCTAACTTTAAGCAATGGCTAACTTTAGCGAACGAATATGAATAATGGTATGTAAGTATATTCCGTAGTTTTTGCGTGAAAGAGTAACAAACATACCTAAATCTAAAAATTAAGAAATTTCGGTGAATTTAGTAAAAATTTTGAGAGTTAAGGTCATGGGCGCCGGCAGAAATAATTTCCAGGTGGTGCAGATTTTAGTTTTCTTACAATCTTTGCCGTATATGATTGTTAATAAAAAGATGAAATTTTAGTCTGAATGTTTGAGACATTTACAAATTTCTGACTATTCATTATGAATTTATTATATAGGTACCTAGGCGTCACGGCTCACACCTATTTGTTCACGACGATCGAAATTTAAAAATTCTAAATTGGTGGGCCAGGAGTACCGGGATCGATATTAATCGATTTCCATTACTTCTCTGAACGCACCCTTTAAAGTACCGCTACTCTACACCAGATGGCACCAGCATAAATGGGATGAACTTAACAGAGAAAGCGCAATACAGTTTCAATAATTCCTGTTGATCCCGAGATTCCCAAGGGGTGCAAGTGCACCCTCTGGCACCCCCTTGCCGGCGCCCATGGTTAAGGTAAACTTTACAAAACGCAACGATAGCGCGTCAAAATTTGATCAGAATTAGCAGCGACATCTAGTTTTCAGACGTAGAATTACGTCAGAACCCATGAATAATCAAGATTAGAAACTTATTAGACCAGTAGTAATTTATGCTTCCTTTCACAGGTAATTTGACATTGACAGTTCCTTTTCCATATGTTTTGTATCATCTATTACTAATCTTTGGTATCATCGCTGTCATAATATGTCAAAATAAAAGTATTCTATTTTTCATGAAAAACATGCCAAAAATAAAGAATTTGCAGGTAATTATGACATCAACTAAATGAGAAAAATCGGCTCTTTAATTTGATACAGGTTATGTGCAGTTTTAGACCAAAAATTGATTCCAGGTTTTCATCCCTTTTCACCCCTTTAGAGATTGAATTTTGAAAAATCCCTTCTTAGTACACCCCTACGTACCAAGGTTTACCTACACTGAAAATTTCAAGTCTCTACGTCCAGCGGTTTAGGCTGTGCGTTGTCTGTCAGTCAGTCAGTCAGTCAGTCAGTCAGTCAGTCAGTCAGTCAGTCAGTCAGTCAGTCAGGACAAAGATTCTTATAATATAAGATAATTTTCTTTAACATGTCAATACAAAAAAATCGACTTTCAATACACAGACTATTTATTATTACTTTGAAAACGATGTGTTTTTTATTCATTCAGTCTGTTAGTAAAATATTGGAACCGGCCATAAATCCTTATCTACAAAAACGATTAAATTAACATAGAGTTTTACAAAAACATCTTTTTTCCTTGCACATTAAAAATATTACATAAAACTAATTTATCAAGTAAGTACACAATATTATCTCTCCATTACTCACCCCAACAATAAGCTTATTAAAGGCGCTATTTGATATCAATTCCTTCCGCGCGGTCCGATTCAGTTTTACGACAAATATTAGTATCGGCGGGATCGGGCTGCAGGCGCGCCTTATCGCGGCCAGCCACACACGATATCACACCACACAGGGCTGCCACACTTACAAACTTATCATCATCCACAACCGTTACCGGCTACTCTATACTGATTTCATATTTAACTCTATATTCAACATAACAAATAATACTGTGAAAACAATTTGGAACACGTTGAAAACTGCCTTAGTTAGCTTAAAAATTGTATCGCAGTTTGCCGCGTTCTCTTCTTTTTCGGACGGATATAAATGCTGTGGGTTGCAGATGACCGCTGGCAGCGTCACCGGGCTTTGGTAAACGCAGAGCGAAACCGAGAAAAAAGGATTTTGGGGCAACTAGCGCAAGGGCACTAAGGTACCTCTGCTTGGTCTGCTGCCTGAGTATTGAATCTAACGGCTGCATCCAGAAGGGGCGAGTGAGAAAGAAAACGTCGACTCCGCCGGTGGTGTCGGTGTGGCGTGATGTCACCTAGTTTAACCTACGTCGGTGTGTTCGGGGCTCCCCTCTCAGATGATCTCATCATCGGGGTATACAAGACCGTGTTTTGGTCTACAGAGGGATCGCCGCACCCGCTCTTTAACAATTGATAAATATTGTTTGAAGTTTCGCTGTTCAGCCCTTTATTAATAATGCCAATCTTATTAATAAAGGTAACATACTTTCCCACTGTTGGGTGTAGGCCCTTTGTTTCCGTATAGAATATATTTTTTTCCGAGCAAAGCTATAGACAGAAGCTAACGGGGTATGTTGTGGTAAGAGTAGTCGAAGAAAAGACTCTTTAAAAAAATAAGTTCTTTTAAAAGCTCTCTGTTGACAACCCTAGCACAACAAAGGACTCTATGATCTGAGTTTCTCTTACAACTTAGCGCCCACATTGTATGATTTTACTAAAAGTAGTGACGCTACAATATTATTAAACTATTTTCTAAGTAAGCGTCATGTTAAAAAGGAATTGTAAATAATCTTAGTTTTAGAAAAGGAATAAAAATCTCAAACATCAGTAATTAGTATGAAATTGATTCGTAAATTGAAAAATAGGTAGGTACCTACTAATTACTCGTGTCACTAGTTATTTCGAACCAGTGTGATGAAAGGATTCAAAGTAGTACAGGACAAATGTTTGTATGTTCTGCAAATATTTCTTCCGAGTCTGGGTGTTGTAGTAGTATGTATTTACAAAAAAAAATAAAAGTATTCTATCTACCATCTGGTGTCCATAGTACAAGCTTTGCTTAGTTTGGGGCTAAATGTCGCTGTGTGAAATGTCCACAAATATTTATTATTATTCATTGCAAAGTAGGTATATATGACTGGTTTCAGTGGTGTGGCGACTGAACGGATTTGAATGAAACTTGGAATACACACAGTATATGTGCTGGAATAAAATACTGGCTACTTTTTTTTGGATACCACGCGAGCAAAGCCGCGGGCAAAAGCTAGTTTATAATATAAGTAGGATTCAAAGTAGCGTACTTTTTATGCGCTTGACACATTTTCCGAACATTTTAAGTTTTTAGGATGTTGATGATGATGATGAACTATTGATACCTTATCTTATCAGAGATTTGATTAGTAATTTATATTCATAGAGTATCATTCGATCAGTTCAAGATAAGTTTAAGTTGATATAAGTTGCGTAATTCTGAGTTGTTTGAAATGCAAATGGTCAATAAGTTATCTTATCTTAGATCACAAAGGTAATCCTGGTAAGCAAAGGTAGTTGACCTAACCTTACTTTGAGATGTAGCATGATAACGTCAAGATCAGGGTCACTAAATACGAAAACAAATGAAAGTTCAAGGTCATTAGATAAAAATACTATATATTGTGCTTAATCATAAAATTAATTTAATTTGACAGTTATATTATAAATCCCTATTAAAAAACGAATATAAAAAGACCGCAATATCATCATCATCTTCCTGCCCTTATCCCACTCCATGTGGGGTCGGCACAGCATGATCCTTGGATCACGCTGTAAGAGTTTTGGCTAAGGTGGTTTATGACCGGCCGCCTGCCTGACGTTAACTCTAAACTAAAAACTAAGAAACAAGACTAACTAAGAAAAAAGACCGCAACAACTTAACATAATAACTTATGTAAATTATTTTGTGCAACTAAATGAATATCAAAATCTGTTTTCCTTCGTATCATTTAAGATCTAAAATGATTTACTTAAAAATCTGAATTTAATTTTAACCAGGTGGTTGTACCGCAATATTTTATTACAAAAAAGATTTTTATAAGAAAATATATCTAAAGATCGATGTATCAAGTGCACGACAGGACTTACCCACTTTAAGGCACACTTTAAATAGTATTTTCACCACACTGGTTAAAAAGAACAAGTGACACGACTAGAAGTAGTAGTAACGTGATCTGGTAACCTTAGAAGGTTAAGGAAGTTAAATTGGGATGGGTGACCGCAATTGACATTACGAGCTTAGCTCTTCCGTGCTTCGGAGGGCACGTTAAATTGTCGGTCCCGGCTTTTAAGTCGTCAAGCCATGACGGAGGCCTTTAGGCGGTCTAAGAACTCCGTCACAAGAGTTGGCCACTACGAAAAAAACACATACAGAAATAATAGCTTAAACACAGTTCAACTGAACTCTAAAAATAGTCTAAAGTAAAGGGTTTAAAAACATAATAAGCAATCGCAATAAGCATCAGACATAAATCTTAGCACACGTTATAAAAGTGAGCGTCGTCTGGGGCGCGCTGATAACGTGCCGGCTGGGCGGGCGAGATACGGCGCATCTACCCACTCGCTAGGGCGGGACCGCTCCGGGACTCCGGGACTTGCAACAAGACTGGACATGAGGATTTGTAAATCATCTCAAAGCGTGGATTTTCAAATTTTTGTGATAACTTCAGCGCGCCCTTTCTCTAGGGTTAGGCCACTTAACAAGACTGGACATTAGATAGTAGATCGTCTGCATATGGTTTTATGAATCGTCTGCAGTGCGTCCGCGATGATTATGGTGATAGCTGCAGCATCACTCCGCTTGCTAGGTCGGGACAAGTCCGGGACTCCGGGATTTTGTAACAAGACTGGTCATTAAGCGCGCTGATAATGATGATAGCTACAATGCATCTACACTCAGCTCGCTAGGGCAGGACGAGCTCGGGACTCTAGGACTTTGAAACAAGACTGGAGATTAGGTTTTTAGATCGTCTGCAATTATAATGATAACCGAAATTTCTAGGGGTGGGACCACTAGTCCGGGACCCTGGAAGTTTGCAAAAAGACTGAACATTACAGATCGTATGCGGCTTTAGCTCTGCTGATTATCAGAATTCCCACTTCCAACCACACGTCTATTGGTTTAGAAGCCCCTGTTTCGTTTATCTATTCCATCAGTAAGCGACGACATTTTGATAAAAGTCCTCATTCCGTGTTATGTCATGTCCTTTTGTCAAGGACAAATAAGTTGGTTTATTTTAATGTCAATCCTAACAACTGTCCCATTATTACCTTACCATACTCTAAAAGATTCTCATTCGTTTATCCTGTAAACACGCCAGACAGCTGGCGCACTGGGAGACGGAAAGCTCGCGATCATGATAAAGTCAGGGGCTAGGCTGCAGCTGTCAAAATCCTGTCATAAACCTTACACTTTATTTTTACAACTTGTTTTAAGATTGTTGATAAAGGCTTATTGGAATCGAAAAACACATTTAAGACTGATGGTCATACAAAGCATCATTATCTTACCAGACTGATATTTTTCATCCCTATTTCTATTCTGAAACATTCAAGACTAAGCCAGGGAGGACCTCCCTAGTCCCGACACGGCCGCGTCCGGGTGTTATCGCCGAACACCAGCGCCGGCACTCCCGGGACGCGATATGCGATGCCGCCCGATTTGATTATCGATACCACATCACTACTCAACTGACCTACGTATAATTTAGTCTTACTACTGCTACTAGTCGTGTCACCAGTTCTTTCGAACCAGTGTGGTGAAAGGATTTAGAGTGCGCCTCAAGGCTCATTGTTTAGACACATATTTTCGAACTTTTATTCTACGACATGTCTTACGATGTTTTCTTTCACTGTTTGAGAGTACGTTTTTGACGACGGCGACGTCTAGAATGGAAAGAATGGAAGTCAGTGACATGTCCAATCCAGAGTCCAGATATTAGCTTCCTCCATTCGACACTTTAAGAAAATGTAGGAGCATTTTGTCTTCTAGATAAATTTGCAATACTTCCTTACCTTTGAACAAATCATAATACAATATGAGATAAGTTATCCTACTAGGTCGTGAAACGCTTATTACACAAATCATCTTCCACATCTCAATTGTGAAACAATGCTATCTGTTACTACGAAACTAATTCAATATCCCAAGCAGAAACTAACCTTAAACCCACTGTTTAAAACTCAATTTCAACTGCATCTTATTCTCCAATAGATCGATCAGGAAAATCATAACAGATCACTTTCGCCAATCAAAAGATAGTTTTATTCGAGAGGTGTAAGGTTGCAAATTGCTTGGAGGTTGTGAAAGGTTATTTATGAAGGTAAAGGGTGGTAAAACGCCCCCAGAATGAAAGCTTGGATGCATTGAGAGATACCATCGATTAAGTAAATGCGTGCAAACTTGCCTGTACCTACCTTATACTGCAGACTGTAGATAGTACCTCCGCTGACTTTATCTTCTGTGGGAAGATTTTGCATACTACAAAGTTTGACGTTTAACAAATAGACGACCTCCTTCTTAGTGTACAAATGATAGTGACGTGTATTTGTATCAATAGCTAAGTAACCTAAGATGACATTTTGCGCGACTAACCCCCGAATACTCAAACCTCAGAACAATAAATCTTCCAAGACTCAAACGCATCTCAGAGTTGAGCACGTCTCAAGTGACAAGTTTTTGACAGATTTTCATCAGAAACTGTCAAAAAACTGTGAATTGAGTCGTGCTCAACTCTGAGTCGCGTTTGAGTATCCAAGAGTAACTCTTGCCAATTTATTCACAACTAGCTGCCACCTGCAGCTTCGCTCGCGTTGTACTTGGATAAAAAGTAGCCTATATCTTATTCCAGCACACATACTATATATGTTCCAAGTTTCATTCAAATCCGTTCAGCCGTTACGGCGTGATTGAGGCACAAACATCGTTACATCCTTACATCCTCGCAAACTTTTATTTATAATATTAGTAGGTTAATAAAGAAAAACTAAAGCTATAAAAAGGGGCCATACTGTGTGCTGTTTTAATATTTTTTTATTATATTATTGATGATTATTTTAAGCATGAAATAATCCAGTGTTCGTCCACTACCAAACAAAGTACTTTTAAGGCATTAAAAAAGTTTGTTTATGAAACTCGACGAACGATCGCGACTTTAGAATAGCACTGTCTCTTATCGACACAGAGGGACACTAATGCGAAAGTGTACTAACAATTACATTGAGATAAGAAAAATGCATAGAGCTGTTATTTTTGTTTACTTATGCAAAAAAAGTATAAAAGAATTAAAATATCATACACACGTAAACTGAGGTGATTGTGTAACTTTGTTGCTATCAGTTTCAAATAGAAACCGTTAAATAAGAATGTCATTTCTATACACTGCGTTTTCGAGAACGACCATTTACTTTGGCAAACACTTCTGCAGCTTTTAGTGATCAAATCTTACAAGGAAAGTAGTACTTAAAAATGCTTCGTTTCAAAGTTAATTGTACCTAATGTTATTTTATTAATATTAATTGAGTTGTCCAGTAAGAAAGGGTCTTTATTCGGGCTTTGTCGTTGCTTATTTCAATCAATATGAGAATCTATCGTTTGATACAAACGTGGTGATTTTTGGCAATAAAAACTAAGGCCTTTTACCATCTATAGTAGATGATTTATACAGCATCAGGAGGCAACTTTTACCTTCACAAACGGGACGCTGTAGTGCCCGGGACGAATTAAGATGGAGTAGGCTTGCACAGCACCTATTCCATCCTCTCAGCTTAGTCGGCCTTGTCCACAGGAAATTCATGGTCAATACATTCGGAGCTGACTAAGCCGAGGGTTTAATCACGATGTTTTCCTTCACAGTTTGAGAGTACTGGTACATACATTTTTTGCACAGAAGAATCCATTGGTACAAGACCGGATTCGAACCTACGACCGGATCGAAAGGCGGGGTCACTACCAACTAGACCACCAGTGCTCTTTTTTGGCAATAAATATATTGCAGTGATATGAGCAATAGTCTAAGACCTCAAAGTAGCAGAAAGTTATATTGTCAGTATTTTTTTTTTACAAACTGTAATAATGTACGATTAGGTATTAGGTATCCAGTGTTAGTAAAGTTACTTACTCAACTAAACCTTAGATAGCAAGCGCTGCCACAAATCTGTACAATACGAAAAACACTAATAATTCCCGGTTTCAGTTTGTTTGGCCAGCCGAGACGGTTTTCGGCGAACACTGATCGAAAAAGATCTGGATACGACATCACCCAGAAATAAACGTGCACAACGAACGAGGTGTGGAAACTAATGGTTGAAAAAACTGAGTAAATTGATTGATTTAAAAGCTGGTTCATTAAACAAGTTTAAAAAAGTCACTCATTCAATAATTTATTGTTGATGAATGCGCTGGTTTTTTTTAAGATTTATGTAAATAATTAAATTGTTATTAAAACCAGCCTTGTTTAGAATCTTTTTTGAAAAAGCTTTTGATGGCACATATCTATCTACGAGTCTACTTAATTACATTTAGTGCATCTTTGGCGCATTTTTTTAAAGTACGGCGACGATTCGAATCAATGAAAGTTCCCCAGCAAAAAGTTATAGGACACGGGGGCAGTGTCACCTACCTATTCAGTTATTTTGTAAGGGAAAACATATAAAAATGTAACATAGTAAAGTGGCGTATCCAGCGTCCGTAGGTCGGGTGGTACGTGCCGTATCTCGCGGTTCTCTCGGCTAACGATTTATTTAGTAACAGTAACGCAGTAACGACGTTTGCTCAGCCGTCGCCACACGTCACTGCTGCCTTTTTATCGGATGCCAGGACCGACCGAGTTGAATACGCGAATTGTTACTGAGTTTTGTTGTAAGTCTTAAAACTAGTTAGGTAGTAGATTGGGCTAAAATGACCATTTATACACGACACGAGGTAGTTTTACTTCGGAGCTTTGGCGAGGGTGTAAATAGAAACTGAGTTATAATGACGGCCTCGGTGATGTGGTGGGCGATTGCTCGGTAGAGACGCTAGAGGCGCGGGTTCGATTCCCGCTGCGGAAGAAATGTTTGTATCTTCTGTAAATATTTCTTCCGGGTCTGGATGTTGTGGTACCATGGTACTCGTAGTTTCTGATACCCACGATACAGAGAATCCTAGTGTGGGGTCAGGACTATGTATGTGACTGTTGGGTGTTATTTTTTTTTTAATGAGTTTTTAGCATCTTTTGTTACACACTACTTTTCATTGCGATTGCGAGAAAATAAATAATTCAATACAATATTAAATGCGGTCACCAATTCAATTTGTAATGAGATAAAAATTTTAAAGATTTCGACAATGCCTTTTTTTAATTTCTTATTTTGTGTATCTTATCCAGTTGTGCGACAGTGGATTTTTCTGTTGGATTTACACGCTATTAGTACTCGCTAATACTGTAGGACAACATCGTGAGGAAACCGGTTTTTTATTGTAGGTGTATCAGAAGCAGGTGATGTTTTAAGATTTTCTATACCTATACCTAGTTATTTTTATTTTGTATTTTTAGGATTGACGGACAGACGGATAGACAGACGCACAGCGGAGGCTTAGTTCCGTTGGCACCCTTCGGGTACGGAACCCTAAAAATTAAATTAAATAAGAAACTAAAAGGGGGACCCATACAAGAAACATTTTTAAGTACATAGTCTTATTAAAAAGTATATGTAGGTACAATAGTACGGAACCCTTTGTGTGCAAATTCGACTCGCACTTGACACGTTGTTTACAGGTACAAATTCTAATGGAGCCTTATCATTAACATCACTTAAATCAGAATAATTTAGTACAAATCTAAATATAAAATACGGAAATTTCTAATTAAGAATTATTTATAAGAAAGATGCTTTTATTTAATTAGTGAAGTATTTATTATGAACTGACACCAGAATACTAATTAAGCCGTCAGTAAGATCATATCGAGTTCTTGATTTGCATTAATTCCTTTACTCTTTTAGAATTCAATATATGGCACAATACTAAATCAACGCGTGATAAAGATTTAAAACATTGAAGCTTAAAAAGTAATAAAAAAACTGAGCCATCTTAAAAAACTAATGAGCTGTCAGTTACCCGAACTTCTATGTGAGTTTTGACCAGTGGTCTAGAGTGGTAGCGGTGCTTTGGGCTTGACCCACTGGTCTTTGTGTCTTGACCAGTGTGGTGAAAGGATTTAGCGCGCCTCAAAGGCTTCCTTCATGACACGTGCCTTCGAACTCATTAGGTGCTACGACATGTCGGTTTCCTCACCATGTTTTGCACATTAATCCCCACTGGGTTTTTTGTTCGAAAAATATGCGCCATTCAAGTAGGTACTCTCAAACAGTGAAGGAAAACATTGTGAGAAAACCGACATGTCGTAGAACCTAACAAGTTCGACGGCACGTGTCATGAAAAAAGCTTTTGAGGCGCGCTAAATCCTTTCACCACACTGGTTCGAAAGAACTAGTGACATGATTAGTATTAGTTGTAAGTATCCGTGAGAAACTTTCTACTAAAGAACTATACAGACGAAAAGTTACAGGGGTTATAAAAAATCAGATGAAATACAAAATCAAGACGTTATATTTATGGTGTACTAGCTGCCACCCGCGGCTTCGCTCGCGTTGTACCCTTATAAAAAGTAGCCTATATGTTATTCCAGCACACGTATTATGTATGTCCCAAGATTCGTTTAAATCCGTTCAGCTGTTTAGGCGTGATTGAGGCAAAAACATACATCCTCACAAACTTTCGCATTTATAATTTTAGTAGAATAGTTTAGAGAGCTCATTTCAATTTGACTTTGAGCGGGCAGACAGTTTGATGTATTTATTCATTTATAGACAAGTTTTATTATTATTTGACGGCCTCGGTGGCATGGCGGGCGATTGCTCGGCGGAGACGCAAGAGGCGCGGGTTCGATTCCCGCTGCGGAAGAAATGTTTGCATGATCTGTAAATATTTCTTCCGGGTCTGGGTGTTGTGGTACCATGGTACTCGTAGTTTCTGATACCCGCGACACAGGGAATCCTAGTGTGGGGTCAGGACTATGATTGTGACTGTTGGATGTTATTTATTATTATTATTATTTTTTGATGTTAAAATGTTAATAACCTTTTGTCTTAATATATATGTTAAATAGAGATAACACTCTTATTGAGTTTTATCCTATTATTCGATGTCAATCTGTCAAAGTCGTATAAACGATTTCCAAACTTAATGTCCGTTAATAAGAAAGTTTTGATAAAAAGTAGGTACTTATGCCTTTAAAATATCTTTATTAGACAAGTATTTAGACAAATAATTATGTCAAGTGGAAGCTTTCAAAGTACCGGTGCTAATATGCCGTAAAATATCTAAAATCAATAAAAATCGACTATAAAACTTAAAAGCGAAAAATTTTATGACCAACATTAAATGAAGGTCAGTGGTTTTAAAAGATGTATAAATAAATTATAGGCAACTGTGTTATTTTTTTATTTCGATAACATCAGTACTTAAATTTTAACTATATGAAATCTTGCTTTTCAAAAACGCAACAATAACGCTAATAATTTCAAATTCACCTAAAAAATTAAAACCTAGCCACAAAAAGCTTTTTGAATATTAATTTTGTGATTTTCCATGGAAAATAAACAAAATTAAGAAATATTTTTATTTTATTGAATATAATAGTGTATTTTTTTAGATTAATAATGTGTTTTTTGAAACGAGTGAACATTTTATAAAGATTTATATAAATAAGTTAAATAAGTATTTATTTACGAACGGAAAAAATAAAGAAAACAACACCTAAACAAAATTCAATAGGCTAACCTGTTAACAGAGTTAAAACAGCGTGAACTATCCGCCCTTCCTGAGATAGGATCGCCGCCCGCCCGCCCTAGCGCCGCCTAATTGAATATACACACTCAGGTGCCACTAATGGGCCAGATAGTGCTATCTTATTGTTTACAGGATTTACCGTCTTTGTTCATTAAATTTGTGCAAAAATGGGCTATTTTGACTTTGAATTAACAATTAACAATTTTTGTTTCAAAATTTACTGAAACGAACCTCAAGGTTACCCTAATAATTTCAAAATTTATAGAAAAATATATAGGTCCACAAAGTTTCGCAAGAAATTAAGAGGTTAGTGGTAAATTTTGTTAGATCTTCCAAGAATTTTATAAATATCAGGATCTCCATCTTAATGACTATATTATTTTTTCTCAAAAACCATAGATACCAAAACATGAAATCGAAACCAAATCTATGATAAAAATATTAATAGCTTTTTGCCAATTTATTTTCCAGAAATAGCTTTGATGTTTAGTTTGATATTTAGCTTATTTTACAAATTTTAAATCTTGCGATTCAAGAGAAGAAGCATCTTTTTGAAAATCTGTTAATTTTGTCATACCAACAAAATTTAGATACTAAAACCCTGAATAATATATAAAATATCCGACAAACCCTCATCCAAGATATTAGCATGAAAAGCCATATACATTTTGTCACTCGCAAACTAACAAACCATCGCACGATAGCGGCGATCGGTCAAATTTACGATCTTTACTAACGTTAGGCGTTTTACAAAGTTCCCTCACAATGGCCGAGGAAGCGCCCGCTTCTAACGGCCTCGTTACAGCCGTTAACGGCCGTTAAACGCACGTTATCAGCGATACAGGGCGGGCGGAAGGCCACCTGCGGTTAGCCGCCCATGCCCGCCTTAATGCATCCGTATTTATTTATTCACTTATAAAGTCGAGATATGTTTCCTGATCGGTATCTGGGAGGGTCAAATTGTTTTTCTGTTTTACCTTTTTGAAGATTTTCGGGGACTTTTGACCGGATGGCGGCCAGTAAGGAAACGACTCTCGGAGGGTAATTCATATTTATTTTAAGGACAAATTTTAACCTTCAAATAATTACGTTAATAATATACTAAAGTGAATTTTATAATTCAAAGCAAGAAATTATCGAAGAATAAATTAATGGTCAAATAAAATCAAAACAAATAATTTATTTCTGCTTGAAGTATGGTACATAATAGATGTTTAATAAATTATAAATAGAATCACACACTCCGTGCCGTGGTACTCAGACCAACGCATCACAATAACACATATTTATATAACATACTAAATTACATAAAATTAATAATTTATTTCAAATTTCACTTATATTACAAAAGGATTTGTTGAGCCAAAGGTAAAGTTTAGTTTTAAATTATCTAATTGGTATTTTCTAATTGATCTTGGAATTTTATTATATATCTTAATTGCCATCATATTACTCTCAGAACAATAAATACATACTATTTTCTGTCAAGCTGAATACCATGATTGTCCTAAATACAATGACAAACGTTTCTTGATTACTAACTGTAATCCGTTGGTAAACATAAAAAACAAGCATGGTACACTTTAGGTAATTTGGCACTGTTCAGCACGGCCACAAAAATGGAAAACCTCATACTTTGGAGCTATTAAAGACAAAAATCAGTTTAGAAAGCGGAGGTCACTGACCTAGTCACTCTGACTCCCGTAGCAGGTCTACGAAAAACTCGTAGCACTTTTCACCTACACATTCCTTGATGGAAAAAAATATCAAGTAACATAATACCTAACAAAAAGAAACACACATAGGTATTTTAATATGTGTAGGGTTTGATTGTTCAGTACGTATCCCAAATGGTTAAACTTGGAATAACCATGCACAATTAATCATCCCCAATAAAGGCTACATGAGCGAAGCTGCGATAGGAAAAATTGTACTATAAAAAATTCAAGTTAAGTATATTTATTTCGATAACGACAAAACTATGATAACATTTAAATTCAATAGCTATAAATTGCAAGTTTCTTTTCAAAGACAAAACTGCTGACTAGATCTCTACTAGTATTGTTTTCCAAATTGATAGTTGCATCAAAACTGACCATCCTTTATTCAAGACACAACAGAGTATCGGGGAAGTTGGTATCTCCGCGGAATATATCAAAGGCGTATCTTCACAAGTAAAAGTTTGGGAAGTGCACTGCATCGAGATCGGTACCTACCTACTTTTACATTGGTGCTGAGGAAATTTGGACTCTATCCGTATGCGTTTATGGTTGTATATGAACAGTTAGATTGGTAATGATGATGCTAAGATTTTTAATATCTCTCCTCTTATCGCCTTTAATCCTCTTTCACAATCGTCCACCATATCCATCTTGGAACTTTGAATCGGGAGTGACTGTAAGTTTTCTTATGATTACGCAGGCTCTGCCTACCCCATTAGGGACACGAGCGTAATAATATGTATGTATTTTACTCATGTATCAAAAGTAGAAAAATTTGGTGTAAAATTGTATCGTATTGTGGATAATAATACATTTACTTACAATATCAAGATTTAGAACTAAACTTACAGACGCACGTGGTCTCTAGGTGGCTAGAAGGATAACCTACATATTACATCAAGCTTCAGTATTCCACCCGTCTTTCTATCTCACTTTTCAATAAAAAGCGATAGGAACCATGGCGCAAACAAAATTGTACCTACAAAAACAAAATTGTACATAACCAATAGCGTCATGTTCTGTTTCATAGTCTCGTTTTAGTCATTTATTACCCACAGCATATTAAGCTAAGGGTTTATTATGTAACTTTATGACAAGAAGTGACAGTGGCAAGCTGTCAAAACCAGCAACTCCATCATAAAAATTTAATGAATGAAAGTGGAACCTCATGAATGATATCAAATATACCTAGGAGTATGAATGAGTTGTAACTTGAACCTAAGTTGGACCGGAACGATGCAGCCGTATTCAAAGACATCGATACGTGTGCCGATACCAACTTCTAAGATCGAATACGGACCGCCGAAACTTGTTCTTAGTTTGTATGCCACAAATTATAAACGAAAGCGGGTTAGGACTAAAAGAAAAATGTTGAAATAATGCCTTTTGTTAATCTGAACAAAAAATCACAGGACTTTACGATAATAAACCAATTTCAAGGCACAAACTAACTCTTAAATATAAAAGAAACATTACACAACTGAGGGGGAAAAAACAGTTTTGGAGCATAGAAGCTTTATAATAGGGTAGAAGTTTCAAAATTTCTTTCTTATGAAAGAAGCCTAATTTCATGATTTAGGGTTACAAACATCCAAACAGACTAACAAACTTTTGCGTATCAATATGACAGTTTATTCAAAAAAACATCGCCAACAGCATTATGTATCGTAACTTAAAACTGAAAACATAACGTTAGATTACTATCTAATACTAAATCCAATTAAATTTGAAAACAGCACTTACTGCAAGCAAAATATAATATGCCTATGAGTTAAAGAATCTAGTAGTTCCTAGAATCATGCAGGATCTTAATCCAGACATTATCCCGCTATGTCTTATCCCTTACAACGTATCTTGTTGTAGAGACAAGCATTGCAAATAGCGCTTTAGTTAGATGCACTTCTAATTAAACAGTTATGTTAGTTTCACGCCTAATGTCGCGACTAACATACATGTCTTCACACATGCACACAGCTACCTAAACGGCATATGCTCCTTAACAGTTCCTTTACGAATGTATTGGCCTCTCTAGGCGGTGAAATTGTCTAGAAGTCATGTCTGCTGTTTTGAATGTTACACAAAAAAACTGTTTCAATTCTTTTAGAGCAGGCGCTTACCACGTGATCATTTAACGAATCTATCACGGAAATCCTTTTTGTTTTACTACATCTATATATATAATATCACGCCCGTATCTCTAATGAGGTGAGCAGAGCCGCAAGTAATTATAAGAAAACTTGCAACTACTCCTGTTTCAAAGACCCTTAAGATATGTTTTTAAAGTTATCTTCACTTCTTGCTTTTTCCTAACGAATGTTGTGAAATATCTAGGTACTAACACGTCATTACTTTTGACTTTCAAACATTTACTTGTTTTTTTTTTAAGTCACGGGGGCTTTTGACCATTTTAACGTTTTCAGCCGAGACTTTTAGCTTCCGAACCGACCATTTTTGGCCGACAGACAAATGAAACAGTTGGCCGCGTACATGTGCAAAGCTACTTACACAGCTAGGTGTATGATGATGCGAGTTTGGATGCAAATGCACGTGCGATAAGAGGCGAGGGCTGGTTATACACGTGCTTAGTCGCAAGTGTAATTCGCAAGTAATATCGCGCTCCATTGCTATTGCTGTTGTTTCTTCAATCGAAGTTTGTGATTTAACGGCTATTATTGCTTAGCTGTATTTTGGCTAGATTAGCTGTATTTTTTGGAGTTTTGCGGCATATTCGTTTTGCAAAAATACTCTAAATACTCTTATTAAAGATTTTAGAAGAGTTTTACTATTTTTCTTAAATACTTTTTGAAGTTATGTGAAACTAATAGCTACCCTCGCATTAAGCATCTTAATAACAAGTGTTTATTATAAAAGAACAAAAAACCTGACTACGTAGAATCAAGGTAGCATAGTAGATCTGACGTATTTTTGTGACATATGATGATGGTGAATTTGTACCATGCTTGTCTACGTTTTTATTTATTATACCATCGTTCATTGGAAATGCCTCCATAAAGCTACCATGTTGGATTTTTTTACGCTTTTGTGTCAAAAAAGTGTCATAGGCTGTACCTATGACATCTCGTTATCTAGACCTCAGAACTATTGTTCTGAGATCTAGACGAAACCAACAACACCTAATTTGTCGAAATCCGTCCAGCGAATCCTTCAGGCCGTTACATGGTTGACCCATAAACATCCTTACAACCTTTCGAATGTTTAATACTAGGATATAGCAACCACGAATTGTGTAACTCTAAATCGACTCAGTCGTTTTTGAAATATCCCCTTATAAAACAACTTACATATACAACACCTTTTTATAATATCAGTGTAGATTTATTCCATTCAGAGCACTCAGTATGATTTTCCATTTCTTAATAGAGATAAGCCTTAATGGAGCAATTTTTACCTGAGTCCAAAAAAAAGCCTGAAAGCTAAGACATTTAACATTTAAACATATCTCAGATAAGCCCATCCGAATCACCACATCCCAGTATCTCAGTATTATCCGTACAAAGTGGGATGACGGCGTGCGATAGTGGAATCTCTGTTTTAAATCATACTCAGATTTGGTCCGCACGAAGCTGTTATCGTGGAAAGCACTTCGTACTATCGGTGCAGGCGCGATCGTGGACAACACACAAGCGAAGCTTGCTTTAAAAAATCTATGCTGTTACACTACTTCTTAGAACTTTTTAAACTTCTTAGCTGGACTGGGAGTAAAGAAAAAACATAGAATGCGTCCAGCTGCTTTTCTCCCCAAGCATGTCGTAAAAGTCGACTAAGAGATAGTATCCTCTCCAACATGATGAAATACAATAAGCAAGTATTCCTACGGAGGGTTGACGTTGGGCAGGCGGCCGGTCATAAAACACTATTTTTTTTCGAATACTTAGTAGGTTTAATCTATTGGTGCACGACCGGATTTGAAACCACGACCTAAGAATTGGAAGGCGGGGGGGGGGGGTATGCTATTTAAAACACACACATAAAGTAGGATGAATAAAATATTATTTAAGATTTCACAGTTAGTCAAAGCAGTTTCTCTTCTCTTTTCACAATCACTGAGGCTTTTCAGAACAGAACCTTTGTAACTTTAATAACCACCCAATAAAGTCATTTAATCATTATTACGAACTTCAGTTGGCTGGAGAAAAGAGCTTTTTTTATAGCGTTATTTTATACTTTCACCAAACTTCATTGATAATTTTCACAAAATTTTAATTTTGATCACGAATCAAAACAGTTACCAGTGTCTGATAGGTAAATATAGAAAACTGTAAAAATCTTACCACTATAAGCTATCTAAAAGGATTCCCTCATAAAGGCGAAGTGATTCATTTGTCTCGACCATAGCTTGATAGCATTCCGCTTCGTCTAACCACGTGCTGAAGACACGAGTTGCTTGGTAAGTACTAAGCATACATCACAAAGATCACGGAAACTGGTGAAATTATTTTAAGTTCACAACAGGCATAAAATCTAGCTTATAGAGATACATGTCTTAGTTATGCATAATGATACTTATAAATATTCGAACATTGCAATCTATTTTCCTTGAGAAGAATGACAGTGATAAACCATCTTATCATGTGCTTTTGTCAATAAACAAATTATAAGGTAGAATTCTTTTTGTCATATTATTAATAATAACTTCTACCATCATCAATGATTATGAAACTACCATGAACCGGACTCTGGTAGAATTGTGACAAAAAGCCAAGTCAAGTTAACTTTTTACCAAAACTTTTTTACAGGTAAATAAAAACACATTTATTAACAGAAATAAACTAACAACTATTAATGTAATTTACAAAATACAAAATAAACAGTTAGGCTATCTAAAGGCCATTGCAAACGGTCTATAGATAGCTCACCTGATCCAGCTCATCAGACGGTGGAAGTGTGACCAAAACGCGGGCCGCATTGCCTTGTCTTTTAGATACTATGTGCAACACGTGTATAACACACGTAATGAACAAGTGATCTTAGAATACCCCAGCATCTATTGGGTGTTATCCTTGAATTAATGTTGGTATGTGAATCTATCGATAACAACCCATTAGGTGTTGGTAATTAACCATAAAATACGTTTTATAATGCATTCGCTTTTATATTCACGCACTTATTTTGCATATTTTATACATACACATTATCACGCCCGTATCCCTAATGGGTGGGCAGAGCCACAAGTAATCATAAGAAAACTTGCAGCTACTCCTGATTCAAAGTCCCAAGATGGACTTGGTTACAAGCGATCAGCCGATCGCCCATATAGATGGTCCATCATGTTTGAGAGGACACTGTCCCTTAGTCGATTTTTACGACATGCTCGGGGAGAGAACCAGCTGGAAGCATTCTATGTTTTTTCTTTACTCCCAGTCCAGCAGAGAATTACATATTTTACACTAATAGATATAATTGTGTTCTTCTCTGCTGGTCTGGGAGTAAAGAAATAACATAGAATGCGTCCAGCTGCTTCTCTCCCCGAGCATGTCGTAAAAGTCGACTAAGGGATAATATCCTCCAACATGATGAGATACAATAAGCAAGTATTCCCAAGGAGGGTTGACGTCAGGCAGGCGGCCGGTCATAAAACACCTTAGCCAAAACTCTTACTTAGATCAAAGGATCATGCTGTGCCGACCCCACATAGAATGGGATGAGGGCAGGAAGATGATGATGATGAACAAAATCCGTGATTGAGGCACAAACATCGTCACATACTTACGAACTTTCACATTTATAATAGTTATATAATATAATATATAATATCGTCACTGGAAAGGCAAATTTACGTAAGCGCCAATCGAGAAAAAGCCGTTTAAAGTTCATTTTTTTCGTTTTTTAATCATAACTTTCTACCTAATTATCGAATTTTGATGACGTCAACGTAAGATTTCATTCTTTTTTCATTTTCTATGTCCAGCAATTCATAATTATTGTATTTGGACTGCTATTTTAGGGTAATAACTCAATATGCCTATTTTGGCGCCATTTTGGCGCTTACGTAATTTTGCCTTTCCAGTGACGATATGGTCTATTGTTCCTTTACACGCGTGACTGTACATACCTATCAATAACGAACAGTCAATCAAAACTTAAAAATGAATGGTTTATGACGGCTAGGGCGGTTATCAGTCGGTGGGTGGGCGGCGTTATCGCAGAGCGCCACGCGCTGACGTAACGTTATTTATCTCCGAGGGAAGGAGTCGAGACGGCTGTGTGCAGTAGTTCGCTTTTTACAAGCAGATTATTTTTAATTTTCATCCTAAATTTCTACTATATTAATGGAAGAAGAGAACATGCCGTGCCACACGTAGATTGGGGATAAGGGCAGGAAGATGATGTTAATGATTTCTACAATAGAGTTTTTTACCTTTGTTTATGTACTTAGAGATATTTTTAATTAGATAATAATCGATTTATTTAGTAGGTAATTTTGTAACGAACTAAATATAAATAATTGTTACCAAGTTTATTTTGCAGTATTTATTCACCCCGCCTTCCGATCCTAAGGTCGTGGGTACAAAATCCGGCCGTGCACCAATGGATTTTTCCCACCGTAGAACTAAAAAGTTCAAAAACATGTGTCAAATCAAACAAGCTTTGCTTAGTTTGAGTCTAGATGGCGCTGTGTGAAATGTCCACAAATATTTATTGCAATAAAGGAGCCTTTGAGGCGCAATTCAAATCCTTTCACCACACTGGTTCGAAAGAACCAATGGCACGACTAGAAGTATTAGTGTACCATAATAACAGTGTACCACCTGTAATGAATATCATCAAAATTCAAAACTGCGAACTGTCAACAGGAGTAAAATTAAAAACTGCAAATTATAAGTTTTGTACGTCAATGGCCAGGGCGGGCGGTTATCGCGCAGCGCGGGCGGGCGCCGTTATCTGCCCAGCGCACACCTAACGTTCGTTTATTTTGCTGCATACGTTGCGTGCCTCTTCTAGACCGGAATACACGTTTATAATGTTTTGCTTTTCTTTTTGAGTAGGCTTCGAGTAATTTGTGAAAATAGTTGAAAAATATTTTTCAGCACATATTTTCATTTATAAGCTTTGGCGGGACGATCTCGACTCCTTCAAGAGAGAATGGTGGGAGACCTCGAAGGACCGACATGGTTGGCGGAGTTTGTGGGAGACCTTTGCCCAGCAGTGGGAAGATACAGGTTAACAAAAAATATCATTAGTACTTCCCAATGACATTGTAAATATTCAATATTTTCTATCAATGAAATATAATGATGACTGTATTAGACGTGAGTTATTATATAAAATAGACATTGATAAAATAGGTATGTACATGAAAAGGCTGAGCTTTTTGAATGTATAGGAAATCCATCGTATAGGTTCGACTTTGCTTATCCAACATACATACATATTAACACGCCGGTAACCCTTATGGGGTGGGCAGAGTCAAAAGTCCCAAGATAGATATAGAACCATTTGGTTTTATACTTATAGAGGTAATCGTTATAATAATCTGGACATAGAACAAATATTTATGTGAAGTCTTTACTGCTCCGTCTTTTTCTATCTCTTAAGAGACTAGACAGTAGGTATTTAATTAATGTCCTCTTTAATTCATTAATTTAATGGTAAATATCTATTCAAGTAACTGTTTGTTCCAAACGAATTCATAACCTAACCATGAGACATTCAGGCAGGGTCATCAGAAAATGATCGATCTGTTTTTTACTATAACAGCTTTTAGGTATAAAAAAAACACCAGAAATCAAGTTCCATTAAACATCTTAATAACTCCTAATCTCTATTTAATATCTTTATCTTATAACTGAATGGATCTAAAATCGCTACCCAGTTGATCAGTAGCTTAATATAAGCACTAAACATCTTATCAGGACAAATATCTGATCGCTCATCTCACATTACATATGAAAAGTTATTGATTTGACAACTATGTAATTACCTATGATTTGTTCAACTTAAAGCTATAGAATTTATCTTAGACGTATTAATATTATTATTATTTTTTTATTAGAGATGACGAGTGATAGGAGAAAATGGAAGAGGGAGACATGGTGTGCCGACCCCACCTAGTGGGATAAGGGCAGGAAAATGATGAATTTATCTTAGACGTAATCAAAGAATTTCTCGATTAATTATGAATTTTGTGGTCATTATTAATTATGTTTTATTATATCACCTGTGATGCTATCTCTGGATAGGTCAATTCGGTGTTTGTACACATGCCATTTGATATATATTGACGTATCCTCTTTCAGTAATAAGGCCTGTTCACAATCGTTCAAATATATGTACATATTTCGTAAATTTTCTTCTATATTATTATCTTATCATAGTTGAGGGTTGACGTCAGGCAGGCGGCCGGTCATAAAACATCTTAGCCAAAACTCTTACACCATGATCCAAAGATCATGCTGTGTCGACCCCACATGGAGTGGGATAAGGGCAGGAAGATGATGATGATTATTACCTTATCATCTACCAGCGCCCACAGCTGGGCATAGGCTCCTGTTTGTGTCATCCATTACTGTTTTGTGATTTCGTTTTTTTTTTAATTTCTCTTTCTGGTGATTGAAAGTTATGAGATCACCAACTGGTGAGTTGGCAGGAGAGCACTGGTGGTCTAGTAGTAGCGGCAACGCCTTCCGATCCTAAGATCGTGGGTTCAAATCCGGTCGTGCACCAACGGAATTTTTTTGTTCAAAAGAAAATGTGCGCTATGCCGGAACTCTCAAGGAGGAAAACGTCGTGAGGAAACCAGCATGTCGTAGAACCTAAAAAGTTGGAAAACATGTGTCTTTAACATGTGCACTTTAAATCCTTTCACCACACTGGTTTGAAAGAACTAGTGACACGATTAATAGTAGAAGTAGGTTCTGCTGGGTATATTCAGCAGTTGGTGATATCTGGCTGGTAAAATGGAAGGGAGGCCTATATAGGTCTCTTTGGTCCTATAGGTACATCTTATTGAGGTTCACTATTTTTATAAAGTACCATTATCTATTCTCTGATCGAGTTAGTGATAGAAGAGGCGTGGGACTCCCGGATATGTAATTTGATTTGATTTAATATTTATAATAATAATTCAGGCAACGTTAGATGAAGTTACAAGATCGTTGTCTAATCTACGTCCTATAGGAATACATAAAATAAAAAATAATCAGTACATAGGTACATGTCAGTCGAGCTAAAGATGTACGGAGTCATGCAGTTGTCCGTATTCTTTACTGTACTGTACCTATTTGTGTGTTGTTAAAACTACATCCTTGGACCAAAATTCTCTCTTAAAGATTTCTAACTATTTTTTCAGAACCTCAGGGAACTAATATTACAAATAAATAAAAGTTCTTTCAAACTTGTGTGGTGAAAGGATTTAAAGTAGCAGGCTCTATTACTGTTCCCATATTCAAAAGTTTTCTAGTAAAAGTTTACCGTGCTCTATCTATATCCGCCCGAAAAAAGATCTTGGACAAACAAGATGACAAAAATAAATAGCCTAAATTTTGTCTGATGAAGCAATTTTAATCGTTTCCGTAAATAATTATTTTTTAACAAACTACGGTAATACTAAAGATAATAGATAAGTACGGCCCATAAGTACGGACAAGCCTTATATTCTAAGCTCGTCTGTTTACTGTACATACATACCCGTCAAAATCATAACCCTTCTTTTTGCTTCAAAAACGCTATTCAATTTATTCACTAACAATTTTACAATTGTATCTGAAAATTAGAACTTTATCATCTTTAGGTACTAGATAAATACAGGGTCAGGAGGCAACTTTTGCCTTCACTTACGGGACGCTGTAGTGCCTAGAACGGTTTACAAAATAAAGCAACAAACAAAATAAAAAAACTTATCTTTTTTACACCTTAACATTTTTTTGTGGAATTCCAATCAGGGTCTTTTATCAACCCATTAATATTATACGCTTGTTTACTGCAATTTAAAAAATGCCTTAAATTTTAAATTATTAATTTATTCATAATTTGATATCTTATCGCGACCTTTTTGAAATCCCTACTTGAATATTATTTACGATTAGTTTTCGCTACCAAATTGCCCTCTGCGTAACATAATCCATTAGAAAATGCTGTTAGTATCAATATTTGTGAGCTTTTCAAATTTTGTGACTAACATCTCAAGTTTCTTTCTCTATTCCATAAGATACCTCAATAATACTATGATATAAAGCCTTTTCATTAACTGAAACTTATCAAAAATCACCTGCATGTTGACCTATGCCCAGTTCCAATATTTTTCTAACTGACGACGGGTTGTTCATTACCTTAGCAACGTTTTTTGACAAAAAATGTATGGTGCTTTTCAACAGACAACAACGCTGTTATGGTCTTATGATCGATCCGTCGTTCGTTAGTAGAATATTGAAATAGGACAACAATGTTATAACATACGTTTTAAGGAAGTCAAATTCAAAAGATTTAAACAATATATTCTTAGAAATAACCTTCCAGATTTCCACCTATAATATTGCAAAAGTCAAGGAGGGAACAAATCATAACATTTCACAAAAATAACATTCATCCAACTTTAATAGCAAAAAAAGCGAATTATGAAAATGAAGTCAAGACAACTAATACATGTTTACGTGGTAAGTCAGAGGCCCTTATCAGGGCGGTGCATCCATCACGCGGGGGTACTCAGGCGACTGGGACCGCTTCAAACTGGGACCACGGTCACATATTTTATAAATTTTCCTCAGGCTGGGAACGCTCGTAGTTATAATCAAAAAAGTCTATTGCTTAATCCATTTCTAGTAAAGTTATCAGGAAAAATATTTGAAAGAAAATTTATTAAAATTGAAAAATAAGCACAACGTGTTTTGTTCCACCTAACCGGTACCTATATGTTATTACCTACTCGGACAGTGCAGGTGCAAATTTACCACCATCCATACTAATTATTTAATGAAATTTGGCAAGAAGATAGATTCCATCCCAGAAAAGGACATAGGCTACTTTTTTATCTGTAAAACAATCCCAAAATGGAAAAAGGTGTGAAAAGATAACCAGGATAACGAAAAAATACTTCTTATCTAATACATATGTGTTCACATATGTAACACATGTGTTCAAGCAAATAAATGTCATTTATCATTTATCATTTATCATTTATTTATCATTTATCATTTTAACTACATGGCAATCAACAATTTTATTATTTTTATCAGTTTATGATTTGGTCTTGTTTAGTTACAGTTTAAACATTTAAATTTAAATACAAAGGGCAGGCATTAATTTCCAAAACTAACTACTATAGCTTAGTATTATAACTTAGTTATGAACTATTATATCTTAATTTGGCAATTATGGCTACTTTGAAGTTGTACTTGAGTGAATACATTAATTTATGACAAGACAGTTAATTTGGGATTTATAACATTTTGATAATGGACATGTCATTCATATCGGGTCGTCAGCAGCTCTCTTTTTCTTGCAGGGTTGTGCATGAGAGCCTCCAGCTGGACCGATTTTATAATTTGTTAAATTTGTCTCCACCTCGAATAGCAGAATAACTACCAAATAAAACATTTGAACATTGGCATTATTAATTCTAAGGCAGTACGAAGCTCGTGGAGTCAGCTAGTAAATTATATGTTTTGTAGTTATATCGTTAATATCAATGATACTTAACGACAATGCTAGGTTAATTCAATCAATAAATTGCGTATGATTTTTCGTTTTTCCGCTGACTGTACAACTTGCGTCATGAATTAGCGGTCCCAGATGATCGATACAAAAATGTCATCTGGGACCGCGGTCCCAGTTTGAAGCGGTCCCAGTCGCCTGAGTACCCACGCAGGGGGTGGCGGGGGGTTGGGGGAGACGGGTGTTATCGCCTCGCCACACCCGCCCCTGTCGCCTTTTATTTCACTACCTATCCTATGGACTGTTTAAACTCGGCCTTTTATTGAGGTTCTGTCAATACACCTCTAACTGGGGAGTGTGATAGGTTTAGCAATGTTTAGAGCTAATGTTTTTAGTCTATCTAGTCGTGTCACTGGTTCTTTCGAAACAGTGTGGTGAAAGGATTTAAAGTGCTCCTCAAAAGCTCCTTTCGTGCACTTGTCACATGTTTTCGAACTTTCTCCCGTTCTACGACATGCCGGTTTCCTCACGAGATTTTCTTTCTTCGTTTGAGAGAACTGGTACAGCGCACATAAATTTTTCGAACAGAAAAACCCATTGCTGCACGACTGGACTACCATTAAAGCACTGGTGGTCTAATGGTAATGACTCCGCCTTCCGATTCTATGGTCGTGGGTTCAAATCCACTCGTGCACGAATGGATTTTTCTGTTCTAAAAATTTACGTGCGCTATACCAGTACCTACTCTCAAACGGTGAAGGAAAACATCGTGAGGAAACCAGCATATCGTCACCATTCTATTAGTATAGCACAAACAAGAAAGGTACCTATAAAAACAAGCAAAGTTTTGACCAAAGTTTGTTTTTTTTTGTGTCTGGACGGTCTGGGAGATCCTTGCTGTTTCCAAAACAGCGTTACATTTTATGAAGCAGTGGTCCAGTTGACCAATAAAGAGTTACAAGTTCTCAAACCCATAAAGCGTCCTAAACTCAGGTGCAGCAAACTGCAGGCCAGCGATATCTCAAGTTATGGCTGTGCCAGTTTCCCTTAGTACGAGTCTCTTGCGAGAGCACCTTAACATTTTAATTCGGCTACTTGAAGGTTGGGACAAAATTTTAGGTTTTTACAACGAAGTTCATAGAGCTTACCATAATTTATATGGAGATTTCGACCAAAAAAGTTAGTGCTGTTGTCACTAAGGCCTTTTACCATCTAGTAGATGATTTATACAACGTCAGGAGGCAACTTTTACTTTCACAAACGAGACGCTGTAGTGCCCGGGACGAGTTAAGATGGAGTAGGCTTGCCCAGCACCTATTCCATCCTCTCAGCTTAGTCGGCTTTGTCCACAGGAAAGACATGGTTAATGTCCCCCCCCCCCCAAATCGTACACGTCAAATTGAAAAAATCTTCTACAGATTTATAAAATATAAAAAAAAGCAATTTTCTGCCCCTAGCCGCGATGCCAATAAAAATAGAAGGCTTCCATTTGTTTTATAATGTGTGCAATATAAAATTGTGTATTGTGCAATAAAATCCGATTTAGTCGACATATTCTATTATTAGTGACCCCCTCCAAAATTTCTGGCTGCGACCGCGCCTGGGCTCGACAACGTCAGTAAACAGTGCTCATGGCGCAGCGGAGGCGTGCGTGGTAGAGATATGAAAACTTGTATTGTATGTGTTTATCACAGTTCAAGTGTACGGGAGATTGAAAGCGTCGTAAAATCTTCAGACAAAATCTAGTATTTTAAGTAGTTTGGATCGAATTAATTCAAGCGCTCGTGGCGTAGCTTGCTTAGACGTTCTTGATTGATCTTTGAAGCGTTGTGCGCGGTCACAATTTGGATGGGTGATCGCAAGTGGCATTGCGAGCTGAGCGCTTCCGTGCTTCGGAGGGCACGTTGAATTGTCGGTCCCGACTTTTAAGTTCTTAAACCACGACGCTGGCCTCCGGAGGACAGAGAACTCCGTCACAAGAGTTGGCCACTAGCTCATACGAACTTACTTACTATTAGTAAAATAATGGCGTTGAAGTATGACTTGTCTGTTTGTTACTTGGTTTATACCTGGTTGTCAGGTACCTGGCTTATCAGATCAGCCAATTATTCGTAGGTGACCATAAATTGCAATTTTTATCGCATTCTTCGAGAAATTATGTGGCTGCAATCAGTCTCAACTAAAGCAATACCAATTCCATTAATGCTTCACTATATCATTTAAATCGACTCAGCCATTCTTTATCCTTGTCTCTAACTTTGGCTTCTTAAAAAAACGACGACCGTCATAAGACAGCCGTGCTTAGTATCAGCAAATACGCGATTGATCGAAGCTTCTGAATCCTACGCAAAATCGTAAGTTCGCAGATTAAACGTAAGCCTACAAATACATTAATATAGGAATAACATAGAGGCTATTTTTCGTCCAGATGCCATGCGAGCGAAGTCACGGGCGAAAGCTAGTACTCATATACTTTTTTTTTAATACATACTTATAATATATACTTACATAGTATTGAAACACCCAGACCCGGAAGAAATATTTGCAGATCATGCAAACATTTCTGCCGCAGCGGGAATCGAACCCGCACCTCTTGCGTCTCAGTCGGGCACTCGCCCGCCACGCCACCGAGGTCGTCAATAATGCGTTATGTCTTTAATATCACGTTTTAAAAACAAAACCGACTTCAATGCAAAATAAGTTAAAGCTCCTTCGTGTCATCCTATAGAAACTAACAGGTAGTTAGCCTTTAGATATTATGTCAGGATTTCAGTTGCCATTGCCACTCACGTCGACACACTTCTTTCGAATAAAATTGAGTAAGAAAATAACCCCCGAATACTCAAACGCATCTCAGAGTTGAGCACGCCTCAAGTGACGAGTTTTTGAAAGATTTTCATCAAAAACTGTCAAAAAAACCGTGACTTGAGACGTGCTCAACTCTGAGTCGCGTTTGAGTATTCGGGGGTAAGTAGGTAAATAGACGTGGCGTCAAATTAGAGCTTTCAATAACAGCTGAAGGCTATTACGGCCGTAACCAATGACGGTCCTTGTTTCTTAAACAACTTTGAAATCCACATTTTATCTTTATCTCCACAATAAAAGTGATTTGGTCCGCACTCGATATAAATAAACAACAATACCTACATCAATATAATTATTTATTAGGTACCTACTATACAGGGTGTGAAAAATGCCTTATATTCACACTTTGATTGTTCCATAATTTATTTAAAATTAGATTTAAAAAAATGCTAATAGACAAATGCTATTATGACACTAACGACTTTTTACATGACAAATTTTAATTTTGACACACCTCTGTATTTTCTTATCTTTTGAACTTGCACATCGGTATATCGGTAAAACATGTTGTAACATTATTTAAATATGTACCTATATAATAACATGACCTTGCATGCCTTGTATGTAACCTACACGATGTTTTAAGCAAATAAGTTATCTTTATCTTTACCAGGTTGGACTTCAGAATGGTACAATAGGTACTAGACATATACCTATCGTTTAAATCTTCGAAGACACGTGTCCTTAGGGGTCGGCCATTAGTCACGTGATGTTTTTTTGCAACTTTTTAATTCGCCACCCTGCCACCCCCTTGGTGATATTTGGTGAGGTTTTAGACTATCCAAAATCACGTGTATTTTTTTGGTGCAAAGCATATTAAATATTATTTTTAAATACAGGTATAATCTAATAGCAGACGTGAAAATAAATACACGTGATATTTCACTACACCATTATGATATTTCGTAATTTTTTCCGAACACACATACACACGAAAGGAGTCTTTGAGGCGCACTTTGTTCATAGTACAAGCCTTGCTTAGTTTGGGGTTAGATGGCGCTGTGTGAAATGTTCACTTTAAATCCTTTCAACACACTGGTTAACACCCTGTATAACAGCATAAGAGGATAATTAAACCATAAATATCTTGGTCAGATACGAAAGATTATAATTGAAAGAGTGCTTGATTTGTATGATGGATCTAGACAGCGCGTTTCCATTCTGTTACGTAAGTATGTTTATCCGAGAAATTTTCAGATTGACCATGTCTTTTCCGTGGATAAGACCGACTAAGCTGAGAGAATAGTATGATAGGTGCTGGACAAGCCTAAATTCGTCCCGGTCACTACATAGTAAAATACCTTAGTTTTATTTTGTCATTGAATGGTTTAAGGCAGTCTTTTCGGAGGCGTGGGTTCGTATCCCACTGATACCACTTTGTTGTGATCGAATGAAACTAACGAGTGCCAGACAACTGGTTTATTAAACCTATCCACAACACTATAAACTAACTTAACTAGCTTTATAAAAATCGTCTCATATTCCCGTGGTACAACGCAAACACGCCCGGACCAAAGATAACGCAGCGTTCAGTTTTAAAACCGGAGATAACAAGACGCCTGCGAATCGATTAGCCGACTATCTGTCTGTCTGTTTGCCTACAAATAAACCGTCTGCTCACTATCAGCTTTTAAGCTCCATCAAAAATAGCTCAGCCGATAAGCCGCGTGATTGAAATGATAGCTTTGTTTTGAGAAAAATAATTATTTATTTGCGTAGTGTTGGTAGTTTAAAATAAAATTAAAATAAAACCGGTCGAGTGCGAGTCGAATTCTCACACAAAGGGTTCTGTACATGTACATAAATGTTTCTTGTATGCTACAAAAAAAAAATATACAAAAAGTCACTCGACCCATCCAATTATTGACCGCGCCTAGTGTTGCTTAACTTTGATGATCGGTTACGAAAGTTAAAAATTGATTTTCTTGTATGTGGCCTCCTTATTATTTTCTTTTTATTATTTGTTGTTATAGCGGCAATAAAAATACATACCCTGTGAAAAATTCAACTCTCTACCTATTACGGTTCATGAGATACAGTCCGCTGACAGACGGACGAACAGCGGAGGCTTGGTTAAATATACATTTTGCTATATGTGTTTTTATCTTTATGGACTTAAGAAATTTTAGCGAATGGTAGTGTCATAGGAGATTAAACATTTTCATAGCACTACTGGTTGAACCGAGCGAATAAACGTTAAGTTAACGAATCTTGTAGGTTTCTAATACTCTATTAACGGACGGGAGACCGTTATGACCGTTATATGGCAATGACCGATCCGTCATCCGTAAGTAGAATATTCAAATCGGGCATTGATCACATTACCAGCAAGTTCACACGTAAAATCCAAGCTTAATGATTGGAAATGACTAAATTAAGTAGAATATACTAATAAGCAGTGTTTTCATAATTAAGAAGTTGTAATGTTTCCGTTCCTACATTTCACTTAGCTTCCTACTCCCATGCTTAAGGCCATTCATATTCTAAAATGAAATTCCGTATGCGCGTGGGCTTATCTCCGGAAATCGCCGAGCGCGCCCGAAGTTACCCGACACGACCTTACTTTTCCTTTGGCTTCAGGGCTGCAAGAAAGCGCTTGAAAAAACTGATTTCGCTAAACGCTTAGTAAGTAAGTTCGTATGAGCTAGTGGCCAACTCTTGTGACGTAGTTTTTAGGTCGCCTAAAGGCCTCCGTCATGACTTAACGACTCAAAAGCCGGGACCAACAATTTAAAATACCCTCCGAAGCACGAAACCGCTCAGCTCGTAATGCCACTTGCGGTCACCTATCCAAATTTGAGCATTGGTGGTCTAGTGGTAGCGGCTTCACCTTCCGATCCTTAGGTCGTGGGTTCAAAACCGGTCTTGCTTGTACCAGTACTCTCAACGGTGAAGGAAGACATCGTAAGGAAACCGGCATCAGGCGCGGTCGCAGCCTGAAATTTGGGGGGGGGGGGTCACTAATAGAATGTCGCAATACACAATTTTATGGCACACATTATAAAACAAATGGAAGCCTTCTATTTTTATTGGCATCGCGGCTAGGGGCAGAAAATTGCTTTTTTATATTTTGTCAATTTTTAGAAGATTTTTCAATGTGTATGATTTTGTGGGGGGGGGTCATGTCTCCTGTGACCCCCCCCCCTCCCCCTTCGGACCGCGCCTGACCAACATGTCGTAAAAAGTTCAAAAACATGTGTAAAGTGCATGAAAGAAGCCTTAAGGCGCACTTTCACCACATTGGTTCGAAAGAACTAGTGACATGACTAGTCTAAAGGGTTTTGCAAACTTCGCTAGTCAAGTCATGTAATCTAGTTTCGTGGGTGGGCGATCTGTCCGTTGGCGATACAGTGCTCGATGACAACTAGCGATTTACGTCCACAGCTTTGCGCTTTAAACTGTTCGTCTTTAGCTCTGTCTGTGGGAACTTTGTTGTAATAAAAAACACTTACAACTATTTCCAACTTCAAATAAAATACACCCGTACAATAGTACCACAAATAGGTGCGCTTCGACAAACTTCGTGCTTTGTGTGAAAACCGAATTTGTCCGAATTATCATCTTCATCAGCCCACGTCAGTCCACTGCTAGACATAGGCCTCTCCCATGGCACGCCACTGAGCTCTATCTTCAGCTCTCCTCCTCCAATCCCTGCCCACTGCTTTACGGATATCATCGCCCCACCTAGCTACAAGGCGCCCTACACTACGTTTGCCGACACGCGGTCTCCACTCAAGAACCAGTCTGCCCCAACGACCATCGGTTCTGCGGCATACGTGACCTGCCCACTGCCACTTCAGCTTGCCAATTCGCTGAGCTATGTCGGTAGCCTTGGTTCTCTGACGAATAACTTCGTTTCGGATTCGATCCCTAAGAGAAACTCCGAGCATAGCTCTCTCCATAGCTCGCTGAGCGACCTTGAACTGGTGGACAAGTCGCACGGTGAGTGGCCACGTTTCGGCTCCGTATGTCATTACTTTGTAGGACGCACTGATTAAAAACTTTCGTTTTTAGACTTTGAGATATGGGTGATGAGATGATTTGTCCGAATATGCAACTAAAATAATAACTGAATCAACCCTGTAAAAAAGTAACTATCTACATAATTATTGCAACATCCCTATGTTACATATCATCATCATGTTAGTTCGTATTTCAGAAGCTAGACAAAAATTGCCGAGGCGCAGGGGTGCTACTGTAAAAAGATGCAGCTGAACATCATAAATCGTAATTCAGCAATCAGAGCGGGGTTGGGTGTCAGCGCAGTGGGGTAGATCAGATCGGCTATTGACCGATACGGGGATTTATGGCCCTATCTGCTCCTTAATTTACTACTGCAGATGCGCTGCGCTAATTTTTAAGAGGAAAAGTTTCAGGTTGTGGGTTTGTGGTTTTTCGTGTGTTTCACATACCTAATATTCATAAATAGATAAAGGAGAAAGTCGCTGTCATGTCGTATAAAGAAGTAAAAGAAACCGCATTGGAGAGGGAAAAATGGAGGAAACTTCATCATTACACCGACAAGAGACATTACCTAGCTCTTTAATATAATAATTCTCAAGGTTTTATTAATATGGGCTTAAAAATATTTTGTCAAATTGTCAGCTAAATTGGAGAAACAAAAGTTATTATATTTTTCGTAGTTCTTTTTTATTCCGTCTGATGAGCTGGATCAGGTGAGCTATCTAAAGATCGTTAGCAACGACCTTTTGTAAACAAACCGTTGCGGCCTAAAACTACGTTACAAGAGTTGGCCACTGTCTCCTACGAATTTTTTTTTTATTAGCTTTTATAGGTAGGCACTTAAAAATTCCATAAACATGTCATAAAAAAGTAAGTTTTAGTTTAAGTGCTGGCGATTTGTTTTTGTATCTCCAGTTTGACTGAAGTATAATTTGCATAACAATTTTCTATAGTGAACATAATCATTCACTGTAATTATTTCTCGAGTCATCAGGACAGCACTCACTATAAATCCAGACTCAGCAAACGATATGCAGATCTACCGAGTGAATCCAAGACCTAGGGACCTTCCACAATGGCGATCCTATCGGCGGGCCCACGCAGACATGCATTGTCATGTTGCTAGCTCGATGTTTGTATGCCAAACTGAATTTTCAGAACAATATACCTATACTAACCCATGGATATGACGAAGTTCGTAGGATATCTTGAGCTTAGATTTAGAGGGAGAATAGACACATGTCAGCCTTTGAGGTCACTTTAAATATTATTATTATTATTATGTAGCCAAGTTCAATGTATAAAAAAAATCACCCAACAGTCACATCATAGTCCTGACCCCACACTAGGATTCCCTGTGTAGTGTGTATCAGAAACTACGAGTACCATGGTACCACAACACCCAGACCCGGAAGAAATATTTACAGGTCATGCAAACATTTCTTCGCAGCGGGAATCGAACCCGCGCCTCTTGCGTCTCTGCCGAGCAATCGCCCGCCACGCCACCGAGGCCGTCAGATAAAGTAAATAGGAACAAGCTTAATGCTAAATTGAAAGGTTCATTATCTGCGCGCTAAAAGCACAATCTGTTTGATCTGGAGCTCGCTACACGTGTAGTGATGAAGATGCGCATGCCCATTACTTTGCGCGTCTAGCCAGCGCCAGCCTATCTAGGTACAGTCGCCTGCAATACTACTACTATGTTCTATGAAGGCCTCGAGCAGTCCTGACTGTACCTGACAGGCGTCTCTCGAAACGTTGAAGGAAAACATCAGCATGTAGAACTGTAGAAAGTTCGGAAACATGTGTCATGTGCACAAAAGGAGGTTTTGTGACGCACTCTAAACCCTTTGACCACACTGATTCGAAATAAATTAAAATTTTATTTATTCGATAAAATTAAAATTGGTAAGAGCAAACATGCAGGTAAGAGTTTTTTTATAAAATGACCCCTTTACAAGTTTTATTGATATAAGGAGTTGGAGAATCATTCAGATAACTTTTTTGTCTTCTATATTAATCAGTTATTTTGTAACAAGCTTTTTATAGATACAGCTTTCCGAGTCTGTTTACAAAATTGTGACATTCTATTCGTCGCTTCATATTTTTATTTACAATTTCCAGCGAAATTTCCCATTTACAAAATATTTAATCTAGTTGACATCGCACGGTATAACCAGGCGGGGCAGGGCGCGCCCGCTAGTATCTCGCGCTAATGACGATTCGGGGTAATATCATTAGCATATTGCTGTGTCATCATAAAGTAGTTTATTCGCCTCTAATATAGTCGGCTTTGAATTATTAGGGGGATAAGGACACTGCCCAAGTTGCAGTATTTTATGACTTAAGATATACTCCTTTAGTCTGGCATGAAGGTGTTTTCAAAACTCCTAATCAAAAAACGAGATAACCAGAGCTTTTACTTTGACGACCTTTGTAGCGTGGCGGGCGAGTGCACGGCTGAGACGCAAGAGGGTTCGATTCCCGCTACGGGAGAAATTTTTGTATGTTCTGCAAATATTTCTTCCGGGTCTGGGTGTTGTAGTATTTAAGCATGTATTTACAAAAAAATATATAATTCTATCAGTCATCTGGTTCTTAAATATACATACTTAATATCACGCCTGTATCCCTAATGGGGTGGGCAGAGCCACAAGCAAAATAAGAAAACTTGCGGCCACTTCTGATTTAGTCCTAAGATGGATATCGTGAACCATAGTGACTGGTGATCCACCCATCGCTCATATAGATGGTCCATCATGTTGGAAAGGATACTATAAATATTTATTTATTATTTATTTTCAAGGCCTATTTCATACCTGGCCATTAATCCTAGGCAGGTGGAAAAAAAACTAGTAATATGAATAGCAAAGGCACATTTGTTTGTATTTATGAAGGCGAACATTCACTTTTCACCTGATATGCGACCATCATTCGATGTCACGGTATCTGGTCACGCACGTAGGTGCGTGAGGCCAACCGTCCTTCGGGATATTCATTCATCATCATCAGTCCTGTAGAAACAGTCTGTAGAAGAGCCTTTGATGCGCCCTTTAAATCATTATACCACATTTCGAAAGAACTGGTGACACGAAAAGAATAGTCGGTAAAAGGCCACTGCTGAACATACTAAGGCCTTTTACCATATATAGTAGACTAGCTTATGCCGGCGGCTTCGCTCGCGTGGTATCCAACAAAAAGTAGAATGTATGTTATTCCAGCACACAGACTATGTGTATTCTAAGTTTCATTCAAATCCGTTCAGACGTTACGGCGTGATTGAGGCACAAACATACGTCGTTACATCCACACATCTTCACAAAGAGATGTAAGATGATTTGTGCAGCGTCAGGAAGCAAATCTTACCTTCACTAGTGGGAGCTGTAGTGCCCGGGACGAATTAAGATGGAGTAGGCTTGCCCAGCACCTATTCCATCCTCTCAGCTTAGTCGGCCTTGTCCACAGGAAAGACATGGTCAATACGTGCGGAGCTGATTGACACGCGGGTTTCCTCACGATGTTTTCCTCCACCGTTTGAGAGTACTGGTATAGCGCACATACATTTTCCGTAAAATAAGAAAACTTGCGGCCACTTCTAATTTAGTCCAAAGATGGATATGGTGAACCATGGTGACAGGTGATCAGCCCATCGCCCATATAGAGTCCACCATGTTGGAGAGGATACTATCCCTCAGTCGACGTTTACGACATGCTCGGGGAGAGAAGCAGCTGGACGCATTCTATGTTGCTTCCTTACTCCCAGTTCAGCGCTTCTGTGCTTCGGAGGGCATGTTAAATTGACGGTCCCGACTTTTAAGTCGTTAAGCCATGACGGAGGCCTTTAGGCATCCTAAAAACTCACAAGAGTTTACTACTAGCTCATACGAACATAGTAGAAGTAGTAATAGTAGTAATAGTAGAAGGTATGGGCCATAAAAGAAACCAGTGTGCTGAAGTTACAATGCGTCATTTCATATACAGTATAATAAAATGCGTAGTGTTGACAAAGAGTATATATTCGTTTCGCCATGCGTGCGATAGGCATCGCATCGCACCTACTTCCGCGCTATCTGCTATCTGCTGACGTACGGCGGCATAACTAGGGTTGCCAGATGCCCCGTATTTTACGGGTTACCCCGTTTTTCAGACTATAAAAATCTAAGAACCCGTAAATAGCAAAACAAAATACGGGGTAAACAAAACTTACGGTTTTACGGAGAGGCTTGAAACCTGACACGTATGCAGTGCTACTTGCTAACTGTAATGTTTGGACGTGCCTTTATCTACCCCCTTAGACACCATCAACGATCTCGAAAGCCTAGAGATTTGAGAGGATGTCTACTATGCATGGGGATGTGGTCGTAAAACTATTTTTTTTATTTGTCTCAAAGTTGAAGACTTTTAGTTTTCATGCTGGTAACCCTTAAATCAAGAAGTGGCAGGTGGCAACCCTAGGCAGGACGCCTATTTACATACAACCATTGTGGAGTATCCTAGTGTTGCTAAGACGTCTCTGTACGTAATAAAATGCGTAGGAAATTGAATATTTGACTTTTTTTATTAATTTAGCAATCAGAGCACACTCCAATACGGACAGTCTTACATATAAGGGAGAAATATTGGCACAACGTCAAAACCAACTTAATTTTAAGTATTGCTAGTTTACAAAAATAAAAAAAAACTACTAAATTGGGTTTACATCTCAATACTAACTTTTCTTCTAAATACATAAAAAAATTAATTTTATTTTATCTGTATAATATTTAGATTGGTTTAAACATATAAAATACTGGAAATATATACTCTTTTAAAAGGAGTCTTTTTTTAAGGAGATTCTTGATTTGTATGTGGCCACCTTCTCTGACACCAACAAAATAATCATCAAAATCAGTTATAGATATCATGTGACACACTTAAATGCAAAAAAAACATTGAATTAAGAACCTTCTCCTTTTTGTAAGTCGTTTATAGGTACATAATTATTTTTAATCGACTTGCAAAAAGCCATTAAAACACATTGTAAGTAAAATGAGCAACACACACAGAGTAGCGTATTAACCTATTTCAACCCGGCATGCATGACAACACACATAGATAATAATTTGTCAGCGAAGCATGCGGCGCATTTTGGGGAAACTATGTCAAACAACTCAGGGGGCTGCTTTGTTTATGGAGCTAGCTTTGGGCCGCGGTTATGCTTTGTACAAGTCCTTTGACTTTTTGACGCCAACTGCCCCTATACATTTATTTGCTAAATTAAATACATACATACATAAAATCACGCACTTTCCCAGGTAGGCAGAGATCGCCATTTACTACGATTCTGACATACTTCGGGTTTAAGATAATTTATTTCTCTTAAAAATTCAATATTCACTTACAGAGAAATCTTAATATTATTTTTGTATTTTGGTTTTGTTGGGCTAATCGCTACATCAATACAAGAAAAAAAGTAGAAAGTAACAAAAATGACTAAATAACTTTACATCGCTTCAACCACGTACTCATTTCACTTCATTCACTATTGGCGGCAACTAGTTAGCACCAAATGGAGAGTTGAAAGAAGGAAAGGCGGCCTAAACCCCGCAATGGGATGTAACAGGCTCTTAATAGTAATTGAAAATTGTGCTAACTTAAAATTTTTCATATTTTCAGGTAAGTGACATCAAATGGTGGCGAGGTACAAAGGTAACCGAAAGGACATTACCGATCCCAAATGCGTTTTAAATTCACTGTTGTAGCCTAGCTAGTTCCGTTCACCACTCAATACATTGGTCAGCTTTTTCAACTAGGTATTTTTGTAGGTAGTAAATGTTCGGCAGTAAAACTTTATATCAGGTATTTTAAATAATACCTACAGATTTAAAAAACTAGAGATAACAAGATATTGGTAAAATGGGTTTCTACAAGTTTTGGCAAAGACCCGTTTATAAAATTTATTAGATTTCATAGAAGATTTGCTAAATGATAACTAAATATATACCTGGACCATAGAATAAATTATAGTACTCGTACCTACAATGAAACCAACTTTAATAAGAAAGTTTCTTAGATGCTGGTTTAGTATTGTATGTGACTCTATCTATTACACCATAACCGCTGAACGATTTGGGTTGAAACTTGTTATACATATAGTTCGGGACCTGGTTCATTTACAAGTTATAAGGCTAGGTACTTCTACTTACTAATTATTGGGACCTACCTGAGAAAGGGTTAAAAAAGTTCATCATCATCATCATCAGTCCACAGAGGTCCTTTGCTGGACACTGGTCCGCTGGACATAGTAATCCCCTTGATTTGGAATTAGAAAGAAAATGTTTAGGTATATGCAATAGATAGTTGAACATAAATCTTGTTTAAAAGTCAAAAATGAAGCCAATCCGAAATCGAAACACGAGATACAAGACAAGTCGAAATAAATATCGATTCATAACACAATACAATCTACAATCGAATAAAAAGTAAAGGCGGCCACACATGAGTATCGCCGACCATCGGGCCTGTCTGTATATTGTCATTCGGCTACAATCTCGACGATCGAGAAATCGAGAATTCGCGAGTCGAATGCGACAGCTCAGTGTGGACTGTGATGATACCATCTGTCAAAATACTGCAACTGAGACCAGCTTTTGAAATACATTCTGTTGGCGACGCGACGTAACAGACCTATTTTGTGCTTGACCTTTTTAATAGTATTTAGAAGTAATTTTAAGTTCTTCAAGATTATTCTTACATTCTTACTTACACAGATTATGAAATGGAAAGCTTTAGTTTGCTTCTGTTTGCTTGAAATTACCGACGTAAAGTTCAAAACGCAACGATAGCGCGTGCTAACTTCACCTGTGCTGCCATCTAGTATTATTATAAATTCAACACATACAATATTTTGACCTTGTTTTTAGTTATCGACTTTAAGTATCGAAAATTTGTATTTTTTTTCTATTAGGCCTAAGTAATTTGGTAGGCATGTCATAATTTTAGACAAACTGGTTTATGTACAAAAATATTATCATGCCATATTATACAGCAATAAAAGGTTATCTATTTCAAAACACAAGAAAACACTCAAAATATTTTTTTAGTTTCCACAAATCAAAATATTTTGTATACCTTTAGTAGGTAAGTACCTTATTTTTGAATAATTTAATGATATTTTTACATAAATAGATTTTTAATGCGATCGGTGAATTGGTCAGTTTTATCCTTGAGTATCGTGCTTTTAAATTTCAGTGTTGTAACACTGAAGTATGCAGTAAGAAGAATTAAATAGCTTGGTCTTTAAGTACTAGAATTATGTCCCTTAAAGCCTTAAGAAAGCGTTATTTCTGTAATTAATTGTTAAGGAGTCCGTTATCGAAAGCTGTGGGTGGCACGGAACAATAGCCGTGGTTTTATCGATGTTATACTCTGTGGATACCGTTTAGCTGTTTAATTCGAAGACGCAATCCTAAATTGTCCGTGAATATCGCCAGACGCATTTTAATTGGATACCTTTATGATCCATATGTACCTTTAAGTGTCCAAATGATACTAACGATTTTAAGGAATAGAATACATGAGAACTAGTAAATGGGTTTAAAAATAGCGGCAAAATAATTTCATTATTAAAAATATCTCTCAAATCCCTTAGAATAGAGACATGGGGGAAAAAGCAGTACAGTGGAATGAAAAGGGTTAATATAAAAAATAGGAAACAAATGGAATAGTTAAAAATATATTGGAAAACATTTTATTTTCCACCTGGCAAACCCAAACGGATGAAGAATTACAGAGCGAGGTAGTTATAGACTATTCTACTCTATAGAGCAAAGAGCGAGTACGCCGCCTTGTCCAGATTTATACCGGTATGGTGTGGACGCGTGCGAAGATATTTATTGGGGAATGTAAAGTTTTGTACTGAATTTGTAGTCGATTTGTAGCTATTGTGACTGCACGCTTATTCGCTTTTATTCAAGTCGGTGGGGTCAGAGGTTTACCGATACTGATTTACGATTATTGTTTATCGTCAGTTCGTTGTTTAAAGGTTCTAGTTTTATGGAGTGCTATTTATTGCATTTCAAGAGTTTAAATTAGGGACTTGAGTAGATAAATGTCAAAAGAATAGCAATTAAATTGTGAGAGGCGACACGTAACTGGGATAAATTGAAATGTAGAATAGTAGGTCAGGAGAAACTATGAGAAACAGGCATCATATTATTTATATAAAAATTGTAGTGTGGATTGATTCTTTATTACACACTAGCCGCCGCCCGCGGCTTCGCTCGCGTGATACCCGGATAAAAAACAGCCTATATGTTTATCACACATTCAGCATATTCCAAGTTTCATTCCTAAATCCGTCCAGCCGTTCAGGCGTGATTGAGGCACAAACATACAAACTTTCAGATTTATAATATAAGTAGGATAGGATTTTATATATAGCAGTATCGATATACGGACAGTTAATGATTAGGGATATGATAAATATCGAAAGAAACGGAGCCAATACAATATTATTAGTACCTATGTCTAAAAATAAAAATAGAAAAGGCTCAATTGCAAAACACAAGACTTGCTCGTCGAAACAAGTCGATCGATATAATCGCGAGTTGTCGATCCTCAATCGGATTCCACAATTGCACAATTTCCCGGCGGTATCTCGACAAGGCTAGTTAATGAGAGCGTGGATACCCGTGCCATTGTTTACAGATGCGATCGCGTTATCTCAGATATTTTTGCCCGGTAGCCATGTTTCACTTATCGCTCGCCATTCGTAGGACGCAGCGATTGTTCCCTAACCGAACAGTTTTCGTCATCCCATCGTATCGTTATTGTTATTGCACGTCAGATCCACGATGATACACGATAGTGTAATTATTTTGATTGTTTTAAATAACTGACGCATTGTATGTTGATCGCGCGATAAGTGCGTGCTGTGGGCGTAATGCAATTATTTTGGCTCTATCTTAGATCTGAGTAATAGAAACGGACCAAAATCTGATGTCTGCGAACGTTTCTAACAAAAAGTTATCTCTAGTGTGATAAATGGTTTGAGTTATACATTACCTAGTTATTTCTTTAATAAAACTACGTAATACTTGGGTAGGTAGATATAGAAAACATACCTACTAAGTAAAAGTTAGTACTTATGAGCTAGTCGGTAGCCAACTCTTGTGAAGGAGTTTTTAGGTCGCCTCAAGGCCTTCGTCATAGCTTAACGACTTAAAATCCGGGACCGACAATTTAACGTGCCCTCCGAAGCACGGAAGCGCTCAGCTCGTCGTAATGCCACTTGCAGTCACCCATGCAAATTGTGACCGCGCACAACGTTGCTTAACTTCAACGATCAATCAAGAAAATTAAAAAAAAAATTTTTTTTTTTATTTGGAACAAAAACATTACATGTGCCTACCTACATCGTTAGAATGTCTAAGCAAGCTACACCACGAGCGCTTCTTACTAAAACATACTATCTACCTATCTACTTTTTATATTATTTAAAATTCAACAGGTGCTGAAAAGCATGAAGTAAATTAGGGATGTGCAAGTATCGATACGCGATAGTGGCGTCACCGCGACAGGAATCAATCGCGTCGATCGCCGTCAATCCGCGTAACGAAGTATTGTATGCAAACGCGACCGTACGCGGACCTCGATACGCGTTTTTACGATAATAGGTAATGCTCGAATACATTTGAATCGGTCGGCCAATTTGGATTGTTTATTGGATGACCTCCAAATCGATGTTTATGATCGATAATAATACAATGAAAGTAATAAGTCCGACTTCAACATTCAGAATTTATGAGCCCATCGAATTCACTAAATGGAAATAATAAGGTGCTTGAACTAAACACTCGCCTACAAGCACGTATGTAGGTTTGCCTTGTTAAATAAGAGCACAAAATAAAAACAAAGTACGTTGTTTAAATACATAGAAATTCAAAGATTCCGTAAAGATATTCTCGTTCAATTTTTCTGCAATCACCCATATTATAACTCCCATTGTATTGCCGAGATAGCCTCGGGCATCGACTTAGCTGATCCTTTCCTAAACCGTCCCTGAAGCCCTGTAATCCGCTCCTTTCAATTCAAATTCAGCTTTGCAACTCTCATTTTTGCGTTCATAATCGCACGCTACTTTGTAACTTATATGACGTTTTCTCATTACGCTTCATTGAGCTTTCCCCAACAAACGCCAGCCCCCGCTGCGGGAAAATGAGCTCTGCCACAGAAAACCATAAAGTTGGTTTTCAAATGTCACGTAGCGGTGGCATAGGGCATTCATTCTGCATTGTTACTGGCGCTATCGGCATCACCTTAATGATGTCTCGATGCTGGATAGCCATTGTGTTGGATGTAAATTTGTAGCCGTCGGCGCGGGTAATGATGTGAGAACAAACTGAGATCCCGATAGCCAGATCTGGATCGCTTTCGGCCCACTGTGCACGGATTGTATTCAGCTTTCGGCATTCGACCTAAGCTGATATCATTGTTGTTTTATTTGTGAATGCTGAATGAGCATTGTTTTTAATGCCGTCCTGTCTTGTAAATCATAAAATGCTAATGCTTTGCCAGGCCTATTTTTGCCACGTCACAAAAACTGTGGATTTGATCTTTTAGCTTGAAACTTTACACACGAGTTGACAAACAAAACGTTAGACTTAAAATGGGCTTCGCTTAAATGGCGGCTACGATGTCATTAGCGGGTAGATACGGCACTATTTTGTCGAATAGACGAAATTTTCAGTCTTTCAAAGTAGACGTGAATAAAGCGGTGTAAACGATGTTTTGAGGAAAACACGATAAATAATAAAGCTAGAATGAGTCTGATGAAAAACGACGCGCGATGCGGGTTATTAATTTTGGAGGGAAATTAGACCGCCATTTTGTGGGGTAGTGAGGGCTAGTGAAGTGACCTAATGGGTACATGTTAAATCGAGCGATCTGTATTTGTTATGACTGTTATGTTATGAAACTCGCGTTCATTAATCAACTCGGCCTCTGTCCGTTCAAAAAGGTTTATATTCAGAATTAATATTTAGACATTATAAACGTCTCTTTGTCAATAGTTACCTACTAACTAGAGACGTCTAAATTGTTATCAATTGGTCCTTCAAGCCGCGTAAGATTAATAAAATAATTTAAATTAACGCATTCTGTAAAAATTAAGTTATTATCCTAGATTTGTCCTATTTAGGTCTAAAGTCTTAGATTTACCTAAACCTTTTATTATCAGCAACATTTGTTAACAAGTTTATTCTTCACTCAAAACAAACTTATAGAAGATACCATTTCAAACAAGAAATTTATTACACATTTACATTTATGTTGGAATTTACAATTAACCAACAACATCTTTATCTGGAAGAAATCGATTTTTTTTCTTTTAATATCAGAATCGGGCATGGCGCCGACCGATCTGTATTTATCTATGGCTTATCGGAGACTAATGCATCAGGAGAGATAAGGAGCATAAGTGCGGGAGCGTATAAACTCGGTGTGGCCATGTTAAAAATAGTTTACACGCGTTGTTTGTAGGGTTATTGAATATTTTACTGATCCTATAGAGTTGTAGTAGGTAGATACCTGCTTAATTACTTTGTATAAAAAAGAGAGAGCTCGTCTAATAAATCTATTCGAATCGAAATAATGTTGAAGAAATAGCATAGAATTAAGAAACAGGTAGGTGCTGAAATAGTAAATTATGTCCGTGATCGTGAGAGGTCAATGTCATGTATTTAAAATAGCTTTCTTTATTGACAAACACCTACCTAAAGATGTTGCATATAATAACGATTTGCATAATTTACACAACCGATCAAAAAGTCTGATCTTATAATCGAAGCGTGCCATAAATCGACCAAATATCGGACAAGGGACGTCCCTACCAATCTTTTTCCGAATCCCACTTACAAATTCCTTCTACGAGTAAATTCAAATTTGAACTTATCGAACGCCGAAAGGAATACATCTTCCTTATTTAAATCGTCATTACGAACTCTTTCGGTTGGCGGTTATCGTCTGCGGCCGGCTCGAAGAGATGGCAATAATAAAAATTATCTATACAAATGGGCCGGGATTACTCCACGACATAAATTCGGCTCCGGGACCGATGAGCGCGGGCTGGGAGAGGAAAGATAAAGGGTCACAGATTTTTACAGAAACGCGATTAGCTCTTGTCTAGTTTTCGGTGTTATCTTCTTGAGGCGATTCGTTTTTGTTCCGGAATTTAAATTGGGTACAGACTATGGGGTGATAAAAATGTTGATGCAGATGGTTTTATAACTTTGAGGACAGGTGGAGACGAGTGGTGTTCCAATAAATCTAAGTTTCTACTTGTAAATAAAGGCAGACGTTTGATGTCGGTAGATACAGCTTAGAAAGTATATAATACATAGCTAGGTGCCTGTAAACTAGTTCATGCGGCAGCAATAATTTTAACCCCAATCCTGTAAAAAGACAAAAAAAAACTCAGATTCGGCCAACTCTTCGGTATCGGGCACTCGTTGCGACACCGCCCCAGAATTATTCGACAAAAATGCTAATTTTCAAATCTCGAACTCTCCGCCCGCCACAGTCGAAACGACACCTTTTTATTTGAAGCAACAATCCGATTTTATCCCGAGTCCGTTCTGCACGTGCGCAACACTACGCCCGCTTTCGTTTATAAACGGCAATTTCAAAAACTAATTTGACGTACGCGCCGATTAAAGTCACGTTGTTCGATTAATATCGTATAAGCATTCGATCGCAATCGAACAATTTTCTTTAATTATATAATTTACATTGTGGAGAAGCCGCGTATCGGCCTCATCTCCGGCCCACGCTAGTCATTTCGAAGATAACGTGTACAGATTATCGATTGAATGCGAATTATTTAATAGCGAGTACCGTCATACGCGTATCCCGCAACAGCATCCGGGCGGCTGTAAAAAATACTTTGTCGCGTTGATAACAGCCGGACGAGTTTATGAGATTTATTCATAAATTCAATTGATTTCTTCTGAGCCTATCGCGAGATCTGTTATTGACTCGGTAGTCGTGTCGTATGTTACAAGACGGGCGTCAAGTAATAGAAAACAATTTTGCAGTCGTTGAAAATTGTAAACAGAGATTGATCTAGAACGTTGCTATATCGCGGGGCGATCCATCAAAGGCTTGTTAACACGTTCACATGCCGGTCGAGAGCCCGACGTTTTGTTTTTTTAAACCAGTCGCGGCTAGTGCGGCGCGCCTGTTTTTGTTAGTCGATCGATTGTCGGTAGTAATTGGTATGGGAGTAGCCGATGTTTAACATCATGTTTGACGGTGAACTGAGTTAATTATTTTCGTGTTGTAGGCGTGCTCCGGTGAGATGCTATCACCGTCTGATTATACTGATATCGCGGAAATGGTATTGACGTACCTAATAGTACCTTTGTCTTTAGTTTTGACGCACTACAGAGAAACCATAAGAAATCGTTATTATTTTATTACCTACTCATTATGCATGTGGAATTCAAAATCACTTGATGAAAGTAGATGCGAGTCGAACGTATGGAATGCAAATTAAGTTAATCAAGATCGTGCCTGCCACTCGTACCGTCGACGGCTCATAATAAATTGTGCTTTTATTTTCTCAGTTGGTCAACAATCTGGGATCTTTTGCGGAAGGCCATTATCGAGTTCATCTGTTTCGAAGAATGTCTCCAGTTCCGCAAATCAAATTAGGCATAACAAATTCCGAATTCGTTGCGTCGGGCAGCCGTATCGGCAAACGAAACGCCGACTGTTATCGATGCTTTCGCAATCGACATATTAAAATTCGATCTATAGCCGTCCCGATGTATTCGATTCGTATAATTAAAATCGAGATCGATGCGATTGGACGCCGGATTCCGTCACGTTATTCATCATAAGAACCGCCCACTTTTGACGCCTCCAGCGGTGCGTGTACGCAACTTTTACACTGTTTATTTATTATTACATTTTTATCACTTTATCGATTCCGCGCCATATTATGTCGGCCATCTTGACTTAACAGAACTTGAAAGAGAATCGAATTATTGAAAGGTGGAACTTATCAGATGGAAACATTGCTGTTTTCCTTATCGCGGCCGAAACAATAGTTATTAAAACCTCGTAAGGGTTATTTAAATTACTTTTTAATCGGGTCCCGTTGATCCCGTGTTATTAATCAAGGCTCGCACGTAAGGCACGTATGAGGGGGGGGGGGGGGGGGGCTATTATGAAATCGCATGTGTTTTTCCGAAGGCGCGGCGGGGGGGTCGACTCGTGAGCCCGTGCAACGTATCGTCGCGTTTTGCATAGATTTAAAAACTCGATAGTTATGCAAATGTCCTCGCTGCCGTGTTTACTTGTTTCTGAGTTACGGCGTGCCTCCATAATAGACCCCTGCGCCTATCAGAATTAGACTTTTTTTGAGAATGTTTAGTTTTTTCTCGCGGCCGCGTTGTGATTAGAGATCGCATGTTATGGGGACATCGGAATCGGAGGAAATTAGAATCGTTTGGGCTCACGAATGTGCCCAGTGATTTACATACAGAACGTGGGACGTTGATTTGTAAGATGGAACCTATTGAAACAACGGTCATTAATGTTTTATTTTACTAATAACGGCCATTTTCAACATTCTTTGCCCACTACAAAGAGCTTTCAATCATTCCAATTTTTATTCCAAAAGTTATCTTATATAAAAATCACATTTTTACTTACTTATAATTTATAACATAACTTAAATAACATCTACTCATTGCTTTTTATTAGAATCCTACAGAAAATGTCATTCTGACTTGACCTAGGTCTACCTAGTAGGTATTGCTGCCACGTCACTGTCACTGTCACTTTTTCTTTTTAATTATTGCGTCAGAATGGCCACAGAGCAGCATAGCTAACGTTAATACAAACTACCCTGGCCTAGTAAGTATTTAAAAACCTGACTTTATACATAAAAAAAATGTTTGGATATAAAAAATAATTATAGCTTTAGTTATGTAAGTGGGTATACTAATGTTATATTCAAGTTTCACACATAACTAACACAGATTCTAACATCCACGTTCATCGATTTAAATATATTTGAATTTTAGTAAACGTTTAGCATAAATCTTATCATTAAGTACCTAGTATCTAATCTTGAATACTGGCAGCAATAAAAAACAATAAAAATGTTAGAAATAAAAAAAAATTACAAAAGGAGGGCGTAAATGCCTAGGCATTTTCTACCAGCCAACCAATCTGGTGGTAAACGGTGGCGTGCGATATAAAAAGAAATAAAATTATTTACATTCAAAAATATACCGATTTAGATAATACAAAGATACTCATTATATAAATATAAAATACACAGAATCATAAAAAGCACACCATGTGTTATATTTTTGAATAAACAGTTTGTAGATACGAGAAACATCCATTAGTGAATTTAGTAAACCATTTTTGACGAATAAAAATACAAATTACCTACACGGAAAACGGGTTCATTTCCTCAGCTCTTATCATTTCGATCACACGAGCACTTGTTTTTTTTTAATTACTCATACGAATACGCATAGTCAAATGATATTATGACATAGAGCAATAATTATTTATGGATGTGGTTTTACAAATCGATGGAAGATAAAAAGTAGACTATTTTTTTTATTTCTTAACAAGATAATGACTGGAGAAAGGGAAGGACATTGCTCTGCATTGGGACACTACAAGCTCCAAATAATAGTACTTACCCCCGAATACTCAAACGCGACTCAGAGTTGAGCACGTCTCAATTCACGGTTTTTTGACAGCTTTTGATGAAAATCTGTCAAAAACTCGTCATTTGAGACGTGCTCAACTCTGAGATGCATTTGAGTATTGGGGTTAATCCCACTAATATTAGATATAAATGCGAAAGTTTGTGAGGATGTGACGATGTTTGTGCCTCAATCACGCCGTAACGGCTGAACGGGTTTGAATAAAACTTGGAATATACATAGTATGTGTGCTGGAATAACATATAGACTACTTTATGTCCAGATACCACGCGAGCGAAGCCGCGGGCGAAAGTTAGTCAAAATAAATTAATTTTCCAACGTAACGTCCTAGATTCGTAACTCCTCGTTGCCTTATATGGCAACACCTTATGAATATTAACCCCTACATCAATCACGTACGTACTCAGCGATTCTAAGATTGTCCCACTTTGTAAGGGTTGTAGGTACTTAGCGTTCTAACTGGGTTAATTGGGTGCATAATGAATTCTGCGACATAAGGGGTTGAGTACCAGTGGAATGTCAAATGCGGCTAGAAATCGATCGGACGCAACTTTTTTTCAAAACTTAGTAAAAGAATCAAAGGGAAAATCTGGTACCTGACAAACATTGTAGTTTTTTTTAATTTGTGACCTAGGCAGGTAGATACATTTAGCTATACCTAGGTACCTACTAAATTTTTTTGGATTTACCTAAGTAAGTATAACATTAAATCATGTTTCATTTTTTAAATGTCAAAGTAGTTCTGCCTTGATCGTTGAAGTTAGCCAACGTTGCGCGCGGAACCAATTTCGATGGGTGACCGCAAGTGGCATTACGAGCTATGGGCTTCCGTGCTTCAGAGGGCACGTTAAATTGTCGGTCCCGGCTTTTAAGTCGTTAAGCCATGACGAAGGCCTTTAGGCGGCCTAAAAACTCCGTCACAAGAGTTGGCCACTAGCTCATACGAACTTACTTTACTTGCTCCATAGAAACATGTTATACGCTATTTAATATGTGTTTCAATTTACACACAACAGAACTAGGCATACCAAAATTAGGTATGCCTATTATTCATACAAACATGTTATAAGCTCTTTAAAAACTATTCAAATTTCGAACAACAGAACTAAAAGAAAGAAACAAGTTCCATATTTGAAAAATAACTGGCCAGCGCACGCAAAAGGCCATAAGTTAGAAATCCTAGATACCAAACTAACAGAGGCGACATTATCGCGGCATTTCATAGCCACATCGCACTGTACGTTCTACTATCGCACCCGTAGACATCAAGATTTATTCGTCATGAATGAGGCAGGACGTGGACACTATAAGGAAATGTTTATCTAGTACTTCGCTTACGAGTTTTTGCTGCGTGCGTGTCCACGGTTTGATACGATTTTGTTGTTGTTTGAACGTTTTTCACAAAATTATCGATAGGTACTATAAATTTTCGTCGAATCTAGAACAATCATCGAGCAAGAAACTACACTCAAGAATAGACCTACCGACCGTTGAAAACTGTCTTAATATCTACTAAGTTAAACGTAGCAGAGAAGTGTTATCAGTGGATTGGTTACCTATACAGTGGGTCAAGACAAGCTGTAGATGATAGATATATAGCTGATGATGATCAAAATGGAAGTAAGTAGGTATTTTACCGTCATTACAATACCTGCCTACATTTCAAAACATTCAAACCAATGACAAAAAAAATTGTTTTGATCGAAAACGAAAGTGGAACTTGATACATGATAGTTAAATCAGTTTCTTAGATCTTGGATAACTGATAAAAGTTACTACGGGTCGATTTATTTGCTTTAAGTGATTTATCTTAAGAACGTTTAAAGGCCGTTTCTGAAGCTAATGAATAACATAAGGTTTATATTACATTATTACATATGGCATTGAATGCGTCCAGCTGCATAACCTCCCGAGCAGGTCATAAAAGTCGACTTAAGAATAATATCCTCTCCAATATGATAAACCATCTATACCTATGGGCGATAGGCTGATCACCTGTCACCATGGTTCACCATATTCATCTTGGTAGGTACATACTTTGAATCAGAAGCGGCTGCAAGTTTTCTTCTGATTAGGTAGTTATCAACCTGCCCACCTCATTAGGGACGCGGGCGTAATATTATGAATGTAGGTATCTATGTAATAACGAAATCGTAGAGAAGGTACTTAAGATTTTTTTCGCCAAAATCTCGTACGACAATGGAAGCCCACCCACCCACGATGTTTCACAAAAACTTGACGTGCGATTAAGTGACACTTTGCTCAATATATTTAAAGGCTCTCTTTATCTTTCGCTTAAGAACATTATTGTACTTTGGTTTAAGTAAAACGCCGAACCTACGACCAGTTTAAGTTAACTCCGTACTTCCTACTTCCAAAGTAGGTAAGTAGGTACTCCATTATATTATTTACTTTTAGGGAGACATCTATCGAAAAAGAATTAAAAAACAACGGCCTAAGTTAGAAATTTCCATGTAGAAAGTTCGATTTTTATGGTTTTATAAGAGGTGCTTAATTCGACGATATTTTATTTTTATATTTACCTACACTTTGTATATAAGCATATAATTTATTTATCATGAGCTTACATTTTATTGCCCAACCATCGAGACTGTCAACTATAAAACCTCCTCATTTCCATAAAAAAACTCGTGTGACGTGTAACAACGCACTCGCACGATAGCGAATCAACGCGATATGGTAATGCGCGTCCGATCGTGACGCACGACGACGCCGACACTTCCACTCGATGATAGGTCAGTCGAAACAGTTTCTTTTTCTCTTCGGCCAGTGTTTCATAGACAACGCTTTTGAATAAAGAACATGGAACTCACGGTTGGCGCGTTAAATTAAGACACTTCCACTCGATGATAAGTTTGTCCAAATAGTTTCTTTTTCTCTTTGTCCAGCGTTGCTTTTATAGACATCGCTTTTGAATAAAGAACATGGAACGCGTCTCGATGATAGGTCAGTCGAAGATAGTTTATTTTTCTTTTCGGCCAGTGTTGGTTCCATAGATAACGCTTTTGAATATAGAGCATGGGAAGAACTTAGTTGGCTCAAGTGCAGAGCTCCCATTGTGCTTCTTCGTTTAGATTGCATCACATATTAAACAGTCTTTAACATAGACTGTATCTTCTTAAATTGTCTAGACCAGATATAATTAAAATAATTAATTATTTAAATTAGTTCTTATTTATGTAAATTCTAACACTTAGCCTTAAATGTTTTATGAATAAGAATTACAGAAATGTTCCTAATGTGCGTTTGATCGTGGCCAAAGACAGGCATTAGTCACATTTGAAGATCTTTAGATCTGTGGAAATTAAATATTTTTTAATCAGACTTTTGGTAGGTACCTACATCTTCCAGTAATTTGACAAAAGAGTTTTTGTACCTAACCCCCGAATACTCAAACGCATCTCAAAGTTGAGCACATCTCAAATGACGATTTTTTGACAGTTTTTCATCAGAAACTGTCAAAAAATCGTGAGTTGAAACGTGCTCAACTCTGAGTCGCGTTTGAGTATTCGGGGGTTAACCTATTTAATTTCCCCATTGGTAAAAATATTGTAGTTTGTTTCAAACTACAAAACGATTGTGTTTTGTTACAAAACAGACTGCATAGTAGAGTTTTATGTATGCCACACAAGCTTTTACAAAGAATCCTATGCGTTTGATTCATTATCTCACGAAATTCATCGAATTGACAAACTCGAATGAATCGAGATGCTAGCGACGATAAAACGAATCGACTTTTTATGAAGACAAGATGTGACATCTTTAAACCACAGGGATACTGAAGAAATTGTCTGTTTCTTTCTTGCACAGTTATTTTAAACCAACCCTAGCAAGTGACCAGTGGGGCGAAAAGACTTTAAGAAATCGAAGTTAAAGAAACTAAACAAAAATTGCCAGAGCTGCTTTACCAATGTAAACCAGGGATCGAATTATCCGGAAATGACATAAAGTCACTTTAGATAGATTAGGTATCTAGTCTAAAAAGAGGATGGGCAAAGTACAAAAAATGATGATGAATTATAGAATTTAATAAAGAAATCGATTCGTTCTTTCGTCAATAATCCGTTTGAAATCCAACTGAGCTCGGATTATTTGTGCTCGATCGAGTCGCAGTATCAGCCTTACATCAATGGTCCTAGGTGATCGCTCAAAAGCGTCACAGATGCTATCTGCCGATTGTGACGGACCGATGCTCGAGCATTTTAATTGGCTACCGATCTTCCATCTGATAAGACGCCGGCTTTGTTTATCTTGTGGGCACGTGTTTCACTCATGTCCGATCTCGTTACTTCGTATTAGATGAATAAAGCGACCCGACATTTAAACACACTGCATTGTTCGCAAGGTGCATTCGTCTCCTACCTCAGTCAAAGGTTAAACACAATCTCACAAACGGGTTGTCAAGTTTCTAGTCTCATGCGGGCACTAGCTTTGTACGAGGATGAAGTCATAATAGAAGTATGTAGACACCTCTTATGCAACCTCAATGACATGTTTATAAAGACAAAGGGCAAAGATGGATATCATTTAACGAATCGACGTTCAGTTTCGAAAAGCTGCATAAACGACAACGAGTCACGGCATCTATCTGATTGAGCGTACCTACAAGGTTTCGCCGCGCAGCGCTCTCCGGCTTATAACTTACTTAGCGAAAACAGAAGCCCAACGCGACTAACGAACGGCGATAAGCTCGCCCTCGGTATGACGCTAACATTAAGCTGCCAGATAGAGGCTGCATTAGCGGACCAATCGCGCGTCACCCACCAATCGTAATGACCAATCGGAACAGTGCGCACACTAGGATAGCGTGACCCGAACGCAATCCGATTCGAGTGGTATTCGTTACCGCGAGATGTCGGTCGGTGCGCGGCCGCACCAATCGTCGCGTCCATCTCGCTGTCGTGCCCATATAATGATCTTCACAGACTCGGGAGAATGAAGTTGAGCCTCTCATTAATTGGCGTTTTGAGTCGAGATCGCTGCGCGAAAGATAGGTTAATTCCTCGCTCGAGAGAGATCGTTGTCGCTCAAAAAGGAAGGTGAGCGCGCGTTTTCTGGAAATCAGATCCAATTACAACGGGCCCCGTTAAGGTTTTGTTCTGTTTGGCCGCGGGCCTGCTCACGATATTGATGGACGAGCGTCGCGACTCAATCCGCGAGACGCCCGCGCCGCGCCCGAGCCCGGCGCCCGGCGCCCCACCCACGCCGCGACATTTACATAGCGCGACCACGTCTCAATTAGGAGCGCTAATGTATGCCTCGACTGCGAACCTCCATCTGACTGACGTCGACAGATACGCGACGAAACGTGACGAGTGACGGCTATCGCGAGAATCCTCGCCGGCTCGCATCGTTGCTACCTAACAACACTAATAGGAACCGATACGGCAAGCTTCTTTTTGTTCAGCTAGCATTCCAATGGTTCTCTTTTAAATCTGAATGCTTTCAATCAACGTTCCAACCGATGCGAAGCTTGAACCACATTATCTAATCATTATGCTGTACCTATCTATAGTTTAGCCCTCCTTAATAGATATTATTTGTTTTTCCAGGTGAGGACGAGGAATGGGGAAACGAGAGCGAAACGATGCCGGGAGAACCTCGCACACCGAGCTCGGGCGCCGCGTCGCCCGCGTCTGTCGCGTCGCCCGCCGCGTCGGCCACCGCGTCGCCGCCAAGACTGCGCCTCAACACTAGCCTGGCTACTGACCCGGCCTTGGCACCGTTAGCCACGGCCCTGAAGCGAGAGCTGCCATCGCCGTCGCCTCCGCCCGCGCCACCGGTTACGACGTTCGCGCCTCAACCACGAGACTATCTAGCTGTAGCCGCAGCGGCCTTCCCGGGCCTCTTCCCCTCAGCCGGACCGCCCGGCTACATCTGTAAACCATGCGGCATCCGCTACTCGTCACTGAGCACGCTCCAAGCGCACCAAGAGCACTATTGCACGAACCGCAAACCGAAAACAGATGGGACCGATTCCCCAGCGGACACCAACGCGGACGAATCGAGCGGAGATTCGAAGACCCCGCGACCCCCGCACAGGCAATACCAATGCACATATTGCTCCTACAGTGCTGATAAAAAAGTGAGCCTGAATAGGCACATGCGAATGCATTCTTCTTCTCCCGTGAGCAGTGGGACCTCCGCTCCCACACCCACATCCAATGGAGAGACGGCAGATAGTCCTCCGGCGCCGGATAGGTACTGCGCAGATTGTGATATCCGCTTCAGTTCAATAAAAACCTACCGCGCGCATAAGTCGCACTACTGCAGCACGAGGCAGGTAGTCAAGAACACAACGAACGCGACCAGAGGAAGCTCGGTCACCTCGGGCTCAGCGCCTCCGTCACCGGGCCCGACCCCGCCGGCTGGTAGTGGATATGCACTTGCACTACCTACTACTCCAATCCTGATCCTACCAATAGGACTACTCCGTAACGCCAGCACTCTACCCGGAACCACTCTCCCCGATCCAGACACTCCGTGTTTCCTGCTTCCCAATGGAACCTTCCAACCATTCAGTGCATTGCCAAGCTTGCCCACGGAAGGAAAAGCGGCTGAAGTTTTGAAATCCGCGAACAGACCGAGAGAGAACTCTAGAGAAGGGGGACAAACTCCACTGGACCTAAGCGTGAGGCGAACTCCTGAGTCAGTGACGACAGATGAACATGAGAAGGAAAATAGAATGAGATCGACTACGCCTGAACAGATAGTATGCGCTCCATCGCTTCCAGGATCTCCTGGAACCCCGTCTCCTTCGCCACGACGATCATCGTCTCCGATCGGAGAGACCTCGCCGAAACGACGACGACGCAACAGTTCCCGAGGACCGACCCCGAAACCACCCAGCGTGCCATCGCCACCTGAAGAAAAGTTCAATCCTGGCCCACCTGCTCTCCTACCCCCAGGCTTGGCCATGCGTCTCGCGGCCGAGCTGCCCATGACTGCTGCATCACCACAAGTCCTGGTCAAGCAGGGTGTATCGAAATGCAAGGAATGCAACATAGTATTCTGCAAGTATGAGAACTACAAGATTCACAAGAGGCACTACTGTTCGGCGGGTGGAGGGGAGGAGAGAGCGAGTCCTGCGCCGGAGCCGGGCCCACCGCCGCAGTACCGGCAGCTGATCTGCCTCGCTTGTGGGATACACTTCAGTTCCTTAGACAATCTGACGACTCACCAGTCATACTATTGCACGAAGCGAGAGACACGGTCGCCGCGCGGGGTGGTGGCAGCCACGCCGGTGGCGGAGGCGCGGGTGTCCGCGGGGACGGAGGGGGGGTGGAAGTGTCCGTGCTGCGACGTGGTGTCGCCCACGGCGGCAGCGGCGCAGCGCCACATGGAGGCCCACGCCGGCGTGAAGGCCTTCCGCTGCACCATCTGCCGGTACCGCGGCAACACGCTGCGGGGGATGCGCACGCATATACGCATGCACTTCAATAATAAGAAGCCCGCTGATATGCAGGTGAGATTCTTTCTCAATATCCCTAGCAACAGCCCCTTTCAATCTTAGACAAAATAAGCACAAATAGGTACCTATGTTAGTGTTTCTGTTTTCCAGAATTTATTAGATATATCACTCAACAAACTAAGGCCTTTTACCATCTATAGTAGACGATTTATACAGCGTCAGGAGGCAACTTTTACCATCACAAATGGGACGCTGTAGTGCCCGGGACGAATTAAGATGGAGTAGGCTTGCCCAGCACCTATTCCATCCTCTCAGCTTAGTCGGCCTTGTCCACAGGAAAGACATGGTCAATACGTGCGGAGCTGACTAAGCCGCGGGTTTCCTCACGATGTTTTCCTTCACCGTTTGAGAGTACTGGTATAGCGCACATAACCATTGGTACACGACTGGATTTGAACCTACGACCTTAAGATCGGAAGGCGGGGGTCCCTACCAACTAGACCACCAGTGCTCTCAACAACCATTCTTGTATTTCAGGAAGAAAGCTACATAGCGTGCGTGCTGGAAGACGACAGTCGCGAGGCCACCTCCCCGAGTCCAGCAGCCGCTGGCGAGCGCGTCCACCGCTGCAGCAGCTGCGCCTACACCTCCACTTACCGCGGCAACGTCGTCCGCCACGCCCGGCTCGTCCACGCCACCGACGAGCCAGAGGAAGAAAAACCTGACCCATCGCCCCCTGCCCCGGTCACGGTCACCACTGTAGATATTAAAAAGGAACCCTGCACGGAGGAGGAGACCCCGAACTACTGCAAGTCTTGCGACATATCCTTCAAGTATGTGAATACGTACAAAGCGCATAAGCAGTTTTACTGCACGGCTAACAATCAGGACGCAGCAGCCAACAACAATGTGCCGGCGCCGAGGGTTAGCGATGCTGCGGTGCTATAGGAGACCTTCTCATTGGCTTATATGACGTTCTTCTCGCAGTACCTTTGGCAGAGATACGGGCAGAAGTAATATTTCGAAAATTCAAGGTACTGATTGGAGATATTGATATTATTTTGAGTTTGTGGGGTATCAAAGTCAGAGGTTGCAAGTTTGAAATTGTAATTTTGCTGCGTCAACGCATTGCTGGCCAATTTCTAGAGCGTCATATAAGCCAATGGCAAGAGTATATTCTTGAATATCGCTATGATAAAGCTTCTGTTGATAATTAGGCATAAAATGTATCCATTTGGATTTATTATAAAAATATTGTGCAATAATTGATGATTATTAATATTTAAACTGCATATCAATGCCAAATCAAAGTTTCGAAATTCCAATTGAGTAGTAAGTTTTCAAAACGGGCTGACAAACTTATTGTGCTACTATTTTGACAAGAATTTAAATCTCTGAAAACTTAGATTTCAGATATTCTCCTCAGATAAAGGGATGAAAATTATAAAATTAATACTATAATATATCAAGTAAATAAGGAAAATAAGTCCTTTGGTCCTCATAAAAACTATGTAATGATCCTTTTATAAGTTGAGAATATTGTAAATTTTGTGTCTATGGTTACAAAAAATAAGTTTGTCAAGAAGTTTCGACTAGTGTACATAAAATAAGTCTCAATCTAGATTTTTGTTACATTGTTATGTATGAATAGTAACCTTCCTCTGTATTAGTATACGTTATTATTACCAAAACTGTAAATATATGTAAAGATTATTACATTGTAACTAAATTTTATTACCATTTGTTCTAAGATTGTTCTTTCTTTGTTGTTTTGTTAAATTAATTGATAGTAAATTTTATTGACTCAATACGAAGTTCGGAATTTACACTAGTGCTTTTTACGGACTATTGGGACAAGGCTATAATGATTGTAATCTAAAGTACAGGAATATGTCAAAATAGAACGATTATTTGATATTAATCAAAGGATTATTGGTACAGCTTTTCTAACAGAGGGTTTAATATATTAAAAAAGGTGACTTTCAGAATGGTTTCACAGCATTACAATTCCTATTTACACAGCAGAAACAACAATATAATTTTATTAGTTGATGGGTACAATATTTAAGTGTCGCGTAAATTTTAATTATGCTGTAATACAATTTTTAAAGTTATAAAATAGGCACCTACATTTTATTGCGAGCAACTATTTTGACATATTCCCGGTAAAGGCATGGGTTATTTCCTTTTTCCCGTATTTATAGCGTTCAGTATCCTTTAATATTCACTCGTGATTGGATCATGTCTACGGCTTATCCTGAAAATTATGATATTAGTAGCTATTTCCTGAATATTTAAACAAAATTTCAAATTTACCATGTTTCGTCATGCCAAAGCGTCGCTAGATTTATTCATAATGCATTTATAGGTATCTCACTAATTATAAATTAGATAGTAAGTGAAAAAAAGACTTATTCCGTAGATATACCTTCGTAATCTGTGTTTGTCTGTCCCGTGGAATGAGTCTCAAGTAATGGATATTTTGTCTCGATCTTCCATTTATTTGTGATGTTTCAAGATTTGAGGAAAGTCGTTAGTAAATATAATGATTTAATGTTTTAAGAGCAATGTAGATTTCATAAAAGTACCTAGGTAAATTCTTAAAAAATCTATTTTAAATTATTAATATATATAATTATGGATTAAAAAACAATGAACATTCCAAATTTTTCAAAATTTATTATGAAGATTCTATCAAAGTTTTCAACAATTATGTTTGCTAACGACTTTACTCAGATACTAATTGTTTGTAGACGTAACGTTAACTAAACAACATGACATTCGTAAGAAAAAAAATACTATTCAAAATCAGAGAAATTAAACAAAAAAACCTACTATTCGAAAATATTATAAATCAACAAGTTCGTAATGATGTTCGGATATTTGTGCCTCAATCACGATTCACGCCGTAACGGCCAACCATATTTAGATTAAACTTGAACACAGTCAAAACATAAATACGTCCAGCTGCTTCTCTCCCCGAGCATGTCGTAAAAGACTACTAAGGATAGTATTTTCTCCGACATGATGGACCATCTATATGGGCGATGGACTGATCACCTGTCATCATGGTTCACCATATCCATCTTGGAATTTTGAATAAGGAGTAGCTGCAAGTTTTCTTATGATTACTTGTGGTTCTGCCCACCCTATTAGCGATACGGGTGTGATAATTTGTATGTATACTTAGTCCATGGAAGAACATTACAATGGCTACTTTTTATTCTAGTGTCACACGAACAAAGCAGCGGAGGCTAGTAATTAAACCTTATGTAGTCCCGAAAATGAAAATTTAAAAAAATATCTTGAATTCAAATTTTACTAAATTTTTGTGTTAATTTTCTCTGATTTAGTGAAAACTATATCTGATGTTACGTGCCATAATTTTGTGTTCCGTTCAAAGAATTATATTAAGGCGCCATCTCGAATAAGGCAGACGTTTTAGAAGTGTCGTTAATATCTTTAACATCATTAAAATAAGTTCAGCCGTTGTATGTTTTCATCTACAAAATTATGGGCTGATAAGTTTAATCGTTTCTCTGATTGGAATATTTATACATAAACACAATTATAATCATTTTTAACTAGTTGATTATAGATAAGAAATTAAAATTGAACTCTGTTTTTATCCAAATTTGCCAACTATTTATTGAATTTTGGTCATTAAATCAAACATATCACCTAAGTCAAAATAATTTTAATATCAATTTTCGAAGGTTTTAAAAATATTAACGACACATCTTCGATTACCAACACGTATTCAAAATCACGTAATGCATTATTTAATCGTAATTAAATATAATTGATTATAAAATCAACTGAAGTAGGCATACAATGATATTGTAAAAATACAGCCAGACAATAAATTATTTATCACATATTAATAATGTTTTTTATTTATATTTTACAATCCAAATATTTCATAACGAATTCATAAGATTTCTCAGCATCGCGGAGCGAGTTCAATTCTCGTTACGTGATAATTATAGCTGAACATGATTGTCATAATAAGGTACTTACCTACTACCTACAAGTTATTAAGTCTTAAGAGCTGAAGCTTAGATCAAGGAATTAGATTTCTACATCTACACTTAGGCCAAACTGGATATACCTACAGTTTATTTAAACAAACCGTCCGTCGCGTATTTTTCATTACTACGATGAAATCACTTTAGTTTTAGGTAAATAAACCTCGCAACATAAGTTTTCACTTTAATTTAACTATTAGTACCTACTACTTAAAAGTTCCATAAACATTTAATTGACGGCATCGGTGGCGTGGCAGGCGATTGCTCGACTGAGACGCAAGAGGCGCGGGTTCGATTCCCGCTGCGGAAGAAATGTTTGCATGTTCTATAAATATTTCTTCCGAGTCTGGGTGATACCCACGACACAGGGAATCCTAGTGTGGGGTCAGACTATTATATGTGACTGTTGGGTGTTATTTAAATGTAAGTTTTAGGTTAAGTATGGGGGGTTTGCTTACATAAATTGTATCTTCAGTTTGGCTATATTATAGTGGCAATGTTTTAGTGCAAATTCAGATGGCATAATATGATCCATGATCATACCAAATTATCACACTGGTGTAAATACGGAGAATGTATTTACCGGTGGCCACACTATGCTCTTATGCAGGCTCAGAAGCACTGAGCGATAGCAACATCGCCTCCTAATACTAAAGTCCCGGGCTCGAATCTGGTCGTCATTTTTCCACAAAATGTTTGATCTAAGTAGGTACTTGTCGTTGAAGAAAGTGAAGAGACCGACAAGTTTAAAAAGGTAAAAGTAAAAAAAAATGCTGAAAGATGTGTCAACTGTCAAGTGCACGAAAAGATCCTCTTTGAGTCGCACTATCCTATCTTCTTACCACACTTCAAAAGAAACAGTAACACGAGTTAAGTAGGTACTCGTAGTAGAAATCTTAAAATTAATTCAGGGCCAAAAGTATTGAACTTATTCTCTTCCACTGTCAATAAAAATTCATCACTATCTGTTAACAATTTTATTCATTAATAATCAACATTGTACTTAAATCTAAGAGTCGCCTATCATCACGTTTCATTAAAAAACGGAAACAGCCCGTCACAAAAAAAAACCAAAACTTTTAGAATTTACATAAACTCAAAAAAATTACAAGAACGGGATTTGGATATCGGATTTGGATGTTATTACGGCATTACGAGCTGAGCGCTTCCGTGCTTCGGAGGGCACGTTAAATTATCGGTCCCGGCTTTTAAGTCGGTAAAAACTCCCACTAGAGTTGGCCACTAGCTCATACAAACTTAATTATCTTACAAATAGTTATTTAAAAAGGGTTCACTTACCCACGAATACTCAAACGCATCTCAAAGTTGAGCGTCTCAAATGACGATTTTTTGACAGATTTTCATCAGAAACTGTGAAAAAACCGTGAGTTGAGACGTGCTCAACTCTGAGTCGCGTTTGAGTATTCGGGGGTTAATCTTAATAATAAGTTAACTATATAGTGTTGAAACCGGTCAGTCCGGGCTGTATTCGTCTTCGCTAGCGTACTGCTCCCGGAACTGCTCGCTGTCTTCCTCCTGGCCGTAGTAGAAACCCTCGTCACTGTCATCTTTGTATCCTGGAATTTTTAGAATACATGCATACAGAGGGGAATTGTTTCACAAATAGGATATACAATTTATGTAAACAAACCGCCCATACTTAACCTAAAACTTACTTTCTCATTACGTGTTTATGGAACTTTTAATTAGTATTACCTTAGTTTACCTAAAACGCGAGGTTTATTTACCTAAAACTAAAGTGATTCCATCGTAATAACGAAAAATACACGACGGTTTGTTTACAAAAATTGTACATACATAAAATCGCCTGTCTCCCATAGGGGTAGGCATCTCCGGATCTCCATTTGCTACGATCCTGGCATACTTCTTTCGCTTCATTCATTCACTCGAATATAAGGCCTTTTACCATCTATAGTAGATGATTTATACAGCGTCAAAGTCCTTCTCCGGTACTTCAAGGAATTGTGCTGGCTAGGGGAGGGTTAGCAGGGGGATAATGCACAATACCCCCCCATCGCGGGACGTCAGTGCAGATCTTTGTTCCCCTAACATTAATTAGATAGATTATGACTATGATTACCTTCAACAGATTCCTCATCCATCTCCTTAACACTGGCGCAGTGCACGAAGGCTCGGCCATCATCCAAGTCTGGCTCATCGCGAATCACGCGCGCCTTATACTTCGCGTAAGCTTCTCCGTAGCGCTTCGCGTCGTCTGTGTATATGAGCGGGTCCGTGTAGATCTGATCTTCTCCTTCGTCGCTGGAGAGAGTGTCCTCTGGAAGGTTTACAATGTCTCATCTCATCATACTATCCTTACTAATATTATAAATATTATTTTTGTGGACATTTTTACTTCTCTGCTGGACTGGGAGTAGAGAAAAAACATAGAATGCGTCCAGCTGCTTCTCTCCCCGAGCATGTCGTAAAAGTCGACTAAGGGATAGTATCCAACATGATGAGATACAATAAGCAAGTATTCCCAAGGAGGGTTGACGTCAGGCAGGCGGCCGGTCATAAAACACCTTAGCCAAAACTCTTACTTACAGCATGGTCAAAGGATCGTGCTGTGCCGACCCCACAGAGTGGGATGAGGGCAGGAAGATGATAAAACTAGAAAAACTGGTATAGCGTACATATTTTTTTTTTGCACACAAAAACCGGATTTGAACCCACTAACGAAATTAGGATCAGACGGAACCGCTACCACTAGAGCTAGCTAGGACATTGCACTAAAAAGTCTTTTCATGAAAAATAGTCAATGACCTATCTCACGATGATCAAAAACTGGTAGAAACTTCTAAGTTACCTATGTCGACCTTCTCCATAGCCCGAACAATAGCATCTTCATCGATGCTGCTGGCTTCAGAGTCGGGGTACTCATTCCTCCAGTTGTTCTCATCATTGGAGTCATCATCATCATCTGCGTCATCTGAGGAACTACCGGCTCCATTCTGATTGAAGACTAAATCCGTTTCGTAGTTTTCTATTCTGAAATTATTTACATTCATTTTATAATTCAGAGAGTTTTTGAGAGATATTTAGTATCGGACCTAGTAAGCCTTATCCACAAGGGGTCATCCATTCATCACATGATGTTTTTTGGCAACTTTTTAACGATACTTGGTGTGGTTTAAGACTACAACCCTTATATCACATAAATTAACACCGAACAGTCACACACATAGTCCTGACCCCACACTAGTATTCCCTGTGACGTAGGTATCAGAAACTATGAGTACCATGGTACCACAACACCCAGACCTGCAGCAGGAATTGAACCCGCGCCTCTTGCGTCTCTGCCGAGCAATCGCCTGCCACGCCACCGAAAAAAAACAAGGTCTCATAGCTTAGGTTATCTACTATCTTCATCAAGAATTGACTATTCATAATTTATTCACAATGTCGGGAGACAACTTTTGCATTCATTAACAAGATACCGTAGTGCCAAGGATGATTTGAGATGGAGTAGGCTTACCCAGTGCCTAGAGACAACATATTTTTTTTTATAAGTGTTAGGTAAGTAAGTTTGTATGATCTAGTGGCCAACTCTTGTGACGGAGTTTTTAGGCTGCCTAAACGCCTCCATCGTGACAGATGTCTGTCTGATAATGACTTAAAAGCCGGGACCGGCAATTTAATGTGCCCTCCGAAGCAAAGAAAATAAGTCATATTAGGAGCACACACCTTACTAGTTGGTCCAACATAGAAACATCAAAGTCCTTAGTGGCAGCCATGTACAAGTCATAGGCATATTGGGCATCTTCTTCCTCATGATCCTTCCTCTGAAGATCTACCAGGTCAAACTCCTCAGTCTCGCTGTCTTTCAGGCCTCGGCTGCAGTTTACAACCTGTTTAATAAACACAAAAGCAATGACACAAGATGGTTTTGTGTATTGTGCATTAGCATGACTATTGTATTTTTACTGATGATCATATCAAACCTCATAGCGGTTTTCTGTAGATTGTTCTTTTCTTTTATTTCTCAGTTTCTGAATAATGTTCTCAACTTTAGAAGATGATTGTTGTTTTAGATCAGTTTTTGGGACGATGTTTTTCACGTTTGGTGTTTCCTGAAAAGACAATATTTTCAAATCAGAATTTCTAGCGGATGGAACTGATATTATAACTTTGCAGATTTTTTGGGAGTCATTGGATTCATCTATATTCTCAACTCTTTACTTAGGACACTAGGGTCCATCAGGAACATGAAATGACTCCAGGGAATCCGAATACTTTCATAATAAATCCTAGTTTTACCTGATTTTCAACAGTACCGCGAAACACAAAAAGTGATGGTGAAATTTCATCGGTATCTGTCTTCTTACGTTTGCACATCAGCACCAGCGCATCCTGAGGATTGTCCTCAAGCCTCCGCTTTACTCTCAGAACAGTGGATGTCGCCATATTTCATTAAATCTTTCAAAACATTTATGAAAACAACATGCGTACACTAAATCGGCTACAACAACAACAGCGCAGCACAGCGTAGTGACTCGCAGACGGACGTCTGACGACTGACACTGACAGTCTGACAATTTTTGACTTTGACATTACAAAATTAATTTAGTAGTGGCATGACACATGCTGCCCACTGTCAAGAACTTTTAGATGTCAAGTCAATGTCAATCAGTGTCAGTCAAGCCAATGGAGGAATGGAAATGGATAGATAGAAGTGAAGGAAAAAAAACTCAAACAAAACCTAAATCGAGCGGGGTGGATGCTTTGTTTATTTTTGTAAATCAATTATCAATAAATATTTACACAGGAACATAAAATTGTGAAATGGCTGGCACCGAAGATAACTGGAGAACACAGGCGTTCCGCCAAAGCGTGGTTTCTAAAATGTAAGTTATACCCTAAACATGCAACCATACACTGATACACTGAGCTCTACATCACAAAACAATCGTTTCAACGCCTTTCTCTTGTAGATAATGTGTACCCTTATATTCTTAGCTCACTGAAGTGATTGCTTGTAGCAGTTAATTTTATACTTAATACATTTTCCATTGATTTCCAAGACTTAATTTTATTTACTGAGTTAATTGAAACAATAAAATTAATTATGCATACAATTACTTAAGCATAGATAACTGATAACATGCATGTAGATATATTGGCTGATCACCTTTCACCATGGTTCACCATTATCCATCTTGGGACTTTATTATGACTACTTGTGGCTCTGCCCACCCCGTTAGATGTATTATAGATACGGGCGTGATAATATGTATTGTATGTATATTGCATCGTCTAAATGCTCTACAGCACGAATAGGATACCCAAAGTGGTCTATATCGACCCCCTGGGGTCAATTACCCCAGGGGGGTGGGACAATAACCTGCAAGGGGTTCATGTGAACAAAAAAATAATTGAGGGTCCATGGCCATAGATATCAAATACCATAAATGAGATTCTTAAAATAATAAAGCAAGTTGTGACTTTGATTTTGGCTTTCCATGTATGAAATTATGAAATAATAGTAGGTATTTATATAAGTTTTTTTTTGAGTTTTACACATTGTAGGTACTTTGATACAGTTAGACATTTAAATCCTACCTCAAAAACGGCAGGTTTTTGAGGTTGATAGGTGATAGATGCATATTTGTGCCTTTTGCCGTGAAAATTTTAGGACCCTGGGATCCCGAGGTGTGGCTTCTTTTCAAGGAAGTATCCAAGAAGAAAATGTTTGCATGTCCTGCAAATACTCCTGGGTTTAGGTGTTGTGGTGCCATGGTACTCATAGTTTCAGATACCAAAGACACAGGGAATCCTAATGTGGGATCAGAACTATGTATGTGGCTGTTGGGTGTTATTATTTATTTCAAATTGCACACAAACCTAAATACAAATGTTTCAGCGAGGAAGTGATCCAGCGCTCTGGCATGCAGGTAGCCAGGAACAGCAGCGAGATGGAGAACCATGTCTTCATGAAAGCCAAGACTCGGGAGGAGTATATGAATATGGTGGCAAAACTTATCCTCCATGTGCGGGAAATGTGTATGTATTTTTATTTAATATTTGCTAAGTTCCTAAATCTGTGCAGTTTCACTTGCATAGCAGACAGAGAAACCCAGTAAATGCATCCGGCTGCTTCTCCCCTGAGCATGTCATAAAAGTCGACTAAGAGATAGTATCCTCGCCAACATGATCAACAATCTATATGGACGATGGACTTATCACCTGACGGTTAACCATATCTATCTTGGAACTGCTAGTTTTTATGATATCATTATCATCAGTAGTTATTATTACTTTTGGCTCTGCCTACCCTACCTACCATTAGTCAAAATCAAAGTTGATTCGGTAGTTTCTGAAACTATAACCTACAATCCGACATATAATGTACACACTATGTAATTTGTAATTAAAGTATAGATTTTAACTGCACAGTAGTATATTTAATTGTGTTTTCATGCATATAAAGAAGAGTAGTATGTACCCTATTTTATGCGGGTATTTTCTTATTTCATTTCACTTAAGTACAGCTGGTGGTTATTCTCACATATAAATTATTTTATTACACAAATACAATACTTGTCAGTTTACACACTCCACAACAAAAAACAGTAAAATTTTGGAACCCCTGCTTTATCATCTAGGGGCCACCCAATCCACACACGTTTCCTATGAACTAAGACTGCACAATGAATTAAAAATTAAACAAGAAATGGTCCGTCATATCAAAGGGAATTACTGAACTAATAACCTTGACCCTAATGTCAGTAAAATAGTAAATATGAGTGTCCACATAAAATTTGATAAGCGGTCACTGTTATCCGACCCCGTTGCAAAGTTAACGATAAGTGACTCAGATTCATATAAATAATAAAACTGTATTGAATTAACTCCAGTTGGTTTTCGCATACTACACATTTCACACTGTTAAAAACCTGGATAGGGTAAGCATTTTAGTTTCGTGTCACACAAGCATGCATCTGATCCCCCATTTGTAACACAATTTTGGATTATATTTGAACTTAAACTTAATATTCTTCATTCAGTTTAATTGGTAAGGGTCACAAAGTAAATCTGTATCTAGAGCCTATAAAAGTGGGCGTGGTTCAACATGTGGGCGTGTCCTATTCCTGGGCATATGTCTCATATGATCTTGTCTTCTTTTTGACCCGTCATCATCATCTAGAAGTTGTTTGCTTCCTTTGTTTCCATGGCCGTTATTCGAGAACTTTCCATAAATCATCTCTCATCATCTGTTCTGTTTTTGATCCACTAAAATATCCTCCCCGTTTCCCTGTGTCGTTGTGGGTGTAAATATTTGTCCAGCCTGACCGCCCGCCACGCCTACGAAGTCGTCAATATGTAATTTTTTTTTCTATTTCTATTCAAGCACAACCAAAGCAGAACCAAGGTGCGAACATGCAAGGGCCTAACCAGAACCAAGGTCCTCCCACACAGGGCCAGAACCAGCAGGGACAGCCTCAGGGCCCCAACAGCCAGTCGAACCTAGCCCCAGACCCTATCAACGCATTGCAGACACTGGCTTCACAAGGATCAAGGTAAGACTACCAACAGTTCTGTCTTATTATTAGCCAAGGGCTCACACAAGGTCAGAGCCAACAGGAACATTCTCAGGGCCACAACAGCCAGTCGAACCTAGCGCCAGATCCTATCAACGCACTACAGACACTGGCTATACAAGGATCAAGATAAGACTCCTAACAGTTCAGTCTTGGTATTAGCCAGGGGCCCACACAAGGCCAGATCTAATCCAAGCACTTTTAAACAAAAACCGTACACTCAATTTATATTTCTAGAATGTACTATTTATTTCAGAAACCAAATGATGAACATGGGTCCGCAAGGGCAGATGCAACAGCAAATGGGGGGTAATCCAGGCATGGGGGGCAACCCCGGGATGGGGGGTAACCCTGGCATGGGCATGCAGATGGGCCAGCAAGGGCCCATCTCCTCCCAAGGCCCGCAAGTCCAACCAGCCACCAATCTACTGCAGACTTTGAACCAGAGACCTCAGATGAATATGCAGGTAGACTGACATTTTGATGATTCTCATCTATTAATATAATGTGCTAGCTGCCACCCGCGGCTTCTTTCGCGTTTTACCTGGATAAAAAGTAGCCTATAAGTTATTCCAGCACACATATTATGTTTATACCATGTATGTAACTGTGTATTTACAAAGAAAAGTTGTATATGTATGATATATGTATGATTAGCTATCTGGTTCTCATAGTACAAGCTTTGCTTAGTTTGTGCCTAGATGGCGCTGTGTGAAATGTCCACAAATATTATTATTATTATTATTCAGTTGCAGAAACAGCTGGGTGGAGGTCCGATGGGCATGACGCAGTCCCAAATGGGTATGCAGGGCGGCATGAACATGGGCAACATGGCCAGCCAGCTCCAGAGCCAGCTCGCCGGGCCCAGCATGCAGGGGCAGATGATGTCCATGCAGAACTCTATGCAGGTGCGATTTAGAAAAAAACAATGATTATTTTGCTCAAAAGCAGCTGGACAAAGACAATACAATACTCGTAGTACCACAAATGTAGTGCGCCTCCAATTTTCGTCTGGCTTCTTAGACAAAATATTGATAGTAGTAGAATTTAGTATGTATTTACAAAAAAAAAACTATAAGTATTCTATCAGACATCTAGTTCCTATAGTAAAAACTGTGCTTAGTTTGGGACTAGATGGCGCTGTGCAAATCTGTACAAAAATATTTATTTATTTTTGACAGCCAATGGGCGGAGGGAACTCAATGGGTCAGATGCCTTGCAACCAGATGGGGCAAATGGCACCAAACTCTATGCAGGGGCAGATGGGAGGACAAATGGGTGAGTACCGTTTTAAAATACGGCTAAGTTAAGTCGGCACCTCGCTGTAAAGATCTAGCAAAAACTTTTCCTTATATTTAAGCTAGGATTTTTAAAAGAATATGGAATATGCATGTATATTTTCTATATTTTTATTCGGTAGTTTACATTGCTATAATATGATAGTAATAAAATATTCAACGCCAAAAATGTAATTTAAAAAACATGTTAAAATGGCCAAACGATACGGACACTATACGCCTGCCATTTTGGCGCGCTTGGTGTGACGTCATAGTCTATCACTCACAGGCAAAACATCGAATAACTACACACTCAGTGGCATTGTCAATTTTGTTGACGTCGCGTTGCAAATATTTAAACTACCCACAGTTTTTTTGCACATAAAAAAAATATTGTTCAAAAAGAAATTATAATCAAAAATATTGATGGAGGTATGGTACTGAGTGTTGGCAACAAAAGAGATGGATGAAAGAAGACTGCATTCAACAGAAATGTAAATGTTGAAATGGATATGTGGAGTGACGAGAATGGACAAGATACAGAATGAGTATATCAGAGGAAGCTTTGAAAGTTAGCGCCTGTGACGGAAAATTTGAGGAGTAATAAATTAGCATGGTATAGGCATATCATGAGGGTTGAAAGTCACCTGCCTGACGAGAAGAGTGTTAGATATGAATGTAGGTGGATACAAGAGTAGAGGGAGACCAAAGAAGATGAATGGATTGCGTGAAAGATGAAATGAGTAAGAAAGGACTGAATACTGAGATGACGGCTGATAGAAGGCAGTGGAAGAAAATATATGTTGCGCCGATCTCCCTGCCCTTATCCCACTTACGTGGGTAAGTGGGATAAGGGCAGGGAGATGATAATGATGGTATAATTCTGAGGTAATACATTTGACCATCATTTGAATCACATGCATATTCCCTATTTTAATAATTGCGCTGTGAGCTACAGATCATACTCATGTTGATGTGAAGTGTATTTAGTTTGAGTAGTACAGAAATCGGCTTAGAGCCCACTTTTCATTGGCAATTAGCAAATTAGTGAGTGATGACCTTAAGATACATACATCGCGGATCTTTTCTACGATCCTAACAAAAGGTGCAAAGTTCGAGGTGCCGAATTAATTTAAGTGATATGATAAAAGTTGCCATAAGCTATTCTTTTTCGTTGTACATGTTTTATTTTGGTTTATCATTCGTTCGCGACAAGTGAAAGTGTGTGTGCGTAGCAAAAAGGTTTTTAATGTGATCCAACAGTTTCAAAAGAAAAGCTTGGGGTTTATGATCGAATTGTTGCGTGAAATCAGTGGTTATTTCAGCAGGTGAGCATTATAAAGTTATAATGGGACGTAATCGCGTACCTTGTTATTTTCTTACTAGCTGTTGCCCGCGCCTTCGTCTGTATTTAATTTTTGAAACAAAAGGTACCCTGTGTCCTTCCCCAGAATGCAATCTACCTCCTAGTTAAATGTTATCGAAATCTGTTAAGCGGTTTAGGCGTGAAAAGGTAACAGACAGTAACCTTCGCATTTATAAAGTATGGATTCGGAGGATGACTCAAACTGCCATCAGCTCTGTTTATCTAGTGGTTGTCTAGACTAAGCATTGGTGATCTAGTGGTAGCCTTCCGATCCTATTCTGATTCCGGTCGTGAGTTTAAATCCGGTCGTACATCAATGGGTATTTCTGTTCCATTTTTTTGTGCCGTGTACCACTCTCAAACTTTGAAGGAAAATACCGTCAGGAAACCAACATGTCATAGAACCTAAAAAGTTCGAAAGCATGTGCCAAGTGCACGAACGAACCTATTAGGCGTACTTTAAATCCTTTCCCTACACTGGTTCGAAAGAACTATTGATATCGGTATAATAAAAAGATGCGCGATCAAGTCCCTTTATAACTTAATTTATGTTTACAAATCTGGTAAGGTTTTGTTTCTAAGTTAAAATGGGTCAACGTTTATTTGATTTCTTTTATCAGATGGCGACGAAGATTCAGAAAGATATGTAAAGCCAAGCATTCCTAGAACAAGAGAGAAAACTCTATCGAATTCGTCAATTGATGACGCTATCAATACTAATTCCCAGAAAGTATTCTGCAGAGGTAAGCCTTTATAATATTAGTAGGATGTTATGTTATGCATGTTTGTGGCTCAATAAAGGAGTAGGTAATGGCAGAAAGGATTTGAATAGAACTTAAACGTTATGTACTTTAAATTCTGGAACTAGAACGCACTCTGAAGCTAGTTGTAACTATGTATAATAAAATTCGAGATTTGTGTCAGGTTTTATCATAAAGTCTTCCTGTGGACAAGGCCGTATAAGCTGAGGATGGTATAGGTCCTGGGCAAGCCTACTCTATCTAAATTCGTCCCGGGCACACAGCGTCCCGTTAGAGTACGCAGTTTTTTTCCTTACTCCCAGTCCAGCAGAGAAGTATTAGTGTACTTATAATTTTTGTTACAGATGTGAACAAAATAATTGAAAGAGACAAGTCGATAGCGAGTACATTGATAGTATCTGATAATGAACTTGCTAGCGAGCCTGAGGTTTACACGGACGAAGAGGAATCTGAACCGGACAGTCAGGTCTGACATAACAGATTTTTGTTTATAGAATCTACGCTCATTATTCCGCTCCATAACGGACGACCTCAGTGGCGTGGCGGGGGGTGCTCGTCAGAGACGCAAGAAGCGTGGGTTCGATTCCCGCGGAGGAAATGTTTACATATTTTGCAAATATTTCTATTGCCGCTATGACAACAAATAATTAAATTAAAGTAACATTTATGTATGTACATGAACGATGGTAAGGAACCCTTCGTGTGCGAGTTCGACTCGCACTTGACCGGTATTTTTAGGTCCGGTAAAATGGGGTTCGTAATACATAAACTTCTTGATATTTGATAAAATATCTACGAGACTGTCATTAATTTTTCAGGAATCGGAAAGTGGACCATTATTTGATATGTGGCTACCACAACTCCATCTATTGGAACCTCCAGAAAAAGTTGCAACGAACCACAACGAAAAGACTGTACAAAAGACCAATACTCCAAAAGACCGAAAAAATATTTCTATAAAAGAACAAAAGAAGACTCAGAAACTGGAGTTCTTAAAAGAGAAACATTCCGTGAAACTTAAGAGGAAAGAAGAGAGGTTGAAACATGATCGGATAATGACGAAGTACCTCGAAGAGAAGTCAGCGTCGAAGAGGCGGCAGGAGAGGATTAAGACCAGGCTGTTGCTGTTAGAACTTAAGTTGTTGGAAAAGAAATGTTTAGATGAAAACATCCTTGAATAAAACTAGTATTAAGCAATATTTCGGGCTTAAGCCTGATTTCCACCGCGAAAGAGTAATGAGGGGTAAATGGCTAGCGGACTAATTTAATGAAATATGTTTCCATTTCCACCAACAGAGAGTTCATTTCAACTCTGCTCGCTCATTCCTTTCCGCTCGACTATTTGTTGGTGGAAATATAAGTATGCAACTGCATCAAGGACTCCGTTTAACTCGCAAGAGCAAACTTGCTCTTGCGAGTTAAACGGAGTCCTTGATGGGTCCGCTCCGCTCGCGGTGGAAACCGGCTTCAGCACAACTCTTACTACTACAAGGTGCTATTATTCGTGTCACTAGTTCTTTCCAACCCGTGTGGTGAAAATATTAAAGTGCGCCTCAAAGCTCCTTTCGTGTACTTGACCCCACGTTTCAGAACTTTGCTCTAAACGGTAACATTCCATACAAAATGCATTTAACGTGTAAATGTAATCTTGTGAACAGTATACATTGATCATTAGGTACACATAGTGAGAAGTTCCTGAAGGTATCCTGGAAGTCGTTTGGATGTAAACTGATGTTTTACCGTAATAGTTCTAAAATATATACTATAGAACCGAAATTAATCATACAGTGGGGTTAATCAAATGGCGATAATTTGCTCTGTGTTCTGATGAATTGGATTTGATTGATTATACTTAGGGAAGAGAGTCATGTTACAACGAAAGTGTTCAATATGAATGTGGATGGATACACGGGCAGAGAAAGACCTAAGAAAAGATGGATTGATTGTGTGAAAAGAGTGAGTACTGAGATGACGAGTGATAGGAGATGATGGAAGAGGGAAACATGTGCCGACCCCACCTAGTGGGATAAAGGCAGGGAAATGATGATAGGTGTTCCGATAAAACGCCATTTAGGAAGCGACTGATTTTTAGGAATGTATTTTTTGTAAAGAATAAGAGTAGGTATTTCTTTTATCTTTAAAATGTTTTACTGTAGTGATCTGATCATACGCATTGCGCAGTAATTATGTTTAAGTGTGCGTTTTGCACAATAAATAATGGTTTTGAAATAAATTCGTTGTATTTCATTTTTCCTCAAAACAGAAAAGCCATCTAGATTGCAATAGTTTTTTAGTTGGCAATGATTTGTAAGGTTCAGAAAACATAAGTTGTTTTTGAAGATTAATTTGAAAGGTAATTTTCTTTTTATTCCGGAATTTTGCACTAAAACTTAACCAAAAATAGTTTCAGTAGGTACCTAATATACTTACAAAAAATCGCCTGACCACGTAATTTTAAAAATTCCTTGGCATGAAAATGATTGTTAAAATTCGTAGAATTTATTTGCCTTTTGCATTTAAGCGCGCAGTTCTTGCTATTATTTATTTAAATAGCTTTCGTCCACGACTTCGCTCGCGTGGTACTAACATAAAAATTTGCCAACATTTAAATGGTGTCATAAAGTATATAATATATTGGTATGAATATGTGGTTTATTTCTTTTGATATTTTCAGTTTCATTCATTTCAGTTATTAGACCGATATTTACAAGAAAGTACAAAAAGTAGTTAGGTATTTTATCAGCCATTTGGTTTGCTTTGTTCAAGATTTGCTTATATTGGAGCTAGATGGTGCTGTACTAATTTATTTTGCGACAAGTATTTATCTTTTATTATTTTGTCTCCTCCAGTAGGCGGTATGTCTAACAACCAGATGGTAAGCATGAACATGCTCCACATGCAGCAGCGAGGCGTGAAGCAGGAGGGGGGCATGGTGGGGGGAATGATGTACGCAGGGGGGAACCGCGCGCCGCCCCCCGCGCAGTTCCTGCGCCAGAGCCCCAGTCCCTCTGCCCCCTCACCCGGCATGGGGGGGCCCAGCCCGGTGCCAATGGGTGAGAACTTTTTTACCTTATCAGTACCTAATCAGTCACGTAATTTTCGAAATAGCTACTCTCTCCGGACCTTGTTTTCAAATATATACTTGGTACCAATTTATATATTCATTGTTACCCTATGATGTCACGTTTTTTTTACCAACCGGGTGTGCAGAATTCTGGAATTGGAACTCTGATGTACCATTGAAGCGCTCGTGGCGTAGCTTAGAATCGTTGAAGTTAAGCAACGTTGTGCGCGGTCACAATTTGGATGGGTGTGCAAGTGGCATTACAAGCTAAGCGTTTCCGTGCTTCGGAGGGCGCGTTAAACTGTCGGTCCCGGCTTTTAAGTCGTTAAGACATGACGGAGGCCTTTAGGCAGCCTAAAAACTCCGTCACAAGTATTGGCCACTAGCTCATACGAACTTACTTTTTTCTGCCATTTCCATTCAGTCCTTACGGAGATGATGGGAGCAAACACTCACCAACAAACTTTCACATTTATAATATTAGTGCGATACATTGCGGTGTTGTGTTGTCAGGAGTGATGGGCAGCGCGATGCCCTCCCCGATGGGGGGCCTGGGCGCGCTGGGTGCGTGTGGGGGAGTAGGATCCCCCTCCCCCTCCGCGCCGCACCTACCCCACCACGTGCAACAGCCGCCCCGGTGAGTACCACACTACGCAACGAAGCAAAAGGAAGTTTCCCTGACCCCTATCTATCCCTAGCATATTGAGGAAATCGAAGAGTCATAGTGTGGTCAGGAGTGATGGGCAGCGCGAGACCCATCTGCGATCTCCCATGGGGGGCTGCAACTACCGCAACAACTACACTACAAAGCAAAAAGAGTGCCCGATGGAGTTTCCCTATATTAGAACAAAATCGTTTGTGAATTACAGAATGGTCATGGTCTTTGACAAAAGATTATCAGTTCCGCTTCAATTACCGTTGAACAATGAAAACATTATTTCAGTAATGTTGGCATGGGCATGGTGGCCTCTCCATCATCGTCTCTGAACACCCCTCTAGGAGGAGGGGTGGCCTCGCCTGGGGGTGAGGAAGCGGCATACCGGGAGAAAGTACGCCAGTTGTCCAAGTACATTGAACCGCTGAGGAGAATGGTGCATCGGATGGTCAGCGAGGGCGAAAGTAAGTTAATTCAATTCAAAATTTTACTAGGGATGGGAGTAAACTAATTCAAATAAAATGACATATATACATCTAATATTTGCAGAATATACATATTTGTCTCACAGCTAGAATCCAATTAATAATAAATATAATTAAAACATACATACAAATTATCACGCCCGTATCTCTATTGGGGTGCTCAGAGCCACAAGTAATCATAAGAAAACTTGCAGCCACTCCTGATATAAAGTCCTAAGATGGATATGATGAACCATGGTGACAGGTGATCAGCCTATCGCCCATATATGGTACATCATGTTGGAGGATACTATCCCTTAGTCGACTTTCACGACATGCTCGGGGAGAAAAGCAGCTGGATGCATTCTAAGTTTTTTCTTCACTCCCATTCCAGCCGAGAAGAACGGAAACAAATGAAATGAAAATACACTTTTTCAAAATAGATTGTTGAGGAAAGCACAATGTTTTCAGATGTGGAAAAGCTGACAAAGATGAAGAACCTGCTGGACATACTGTCGAACCCGAGCAAGCGCATGCCGCTGGAGACCCTCATCAAGTGCGAGGTGGTGTTGGAGAAGCTGGACTTCAAGCGAGGCGAAGGGGTGAGCGTCGGCCTGCCGGGGGCTGGCAAGGTAGGAACACACTAGGGGAACCTCTAAACATTAGATTCATTAGATTAATACTTCTTCGCTGGACTGGGAGTAAAGAAAAATATAGAATTCGTCCAGCTGCTTCTCTCCCTGAGCTTGTAAAAGTCGACTAAGGGATAGTATCCTCCAACATGATGAGATGCAATAAGCAAGTATTCCCAAGGAGGGTTGACGTCAGGCAGGCGGCATAAAAACACCTTAGCCAAAACTCTTACCGTGCCGACCCCGCATAGAGTGGGATAAGGGCAGGAAGATGATGTACCTCTAAATATTAGAGGTACATTAGCCTAAAAAGTCACTATTTGATTGGTTGGTCAAGTCAACTGTCACACTGCTTTTTTTTAATAATTTTGTATAATCTTTTCAGACATAATTCTGAGTGTTGTTGTATAAATTGAATTGAATTCTCAGGAGCAAATCTTCAATCCACTACTGGAAGTGGTGAATAACTGCCTGCAATCACCTCTCGCGAACCACACGCTCAAACGGACATTCGGATCCACATTGGACTCGCTTAACGGACCCGAAATTAAGTACGTACCCACAGAGTACAGTAGATGTTCATAAATAGAATAAAGTAGACAGCATAAGATCGGAATAAATAAAATAAATAAAAATTTGTGGAAATTTCACATAGCGCCACCTAGCCCCAAACTAAGCAAAGCCTGTACTATGTGAACCAGATGGCTGATAGAATACTAATATAATTTTTTTTTTTTTTTGTAAATACATACTTACTTATAATACATGATTATATCACAACACCCAGACCCGGAAGAAATATTTGAAGAATATGCAAACTTTTCCCTCGCAGCGGGGATCAAACTCGCGCCTCTTGCGTCTCAGCCGAGCACTTGCCCGCTACGTCATCACGGCCGTCAAATTTAATACAAAAAACTATGGCCTTTTACCTTCCATAGTAGATGATTTATACAGCGTCAGGAGGCAACTTTTACCTTCACTAACGGGACGTTGTAGTGCCCGGGACGAATTAAGATGGAGCAGGCTTGCCCAGCACCTATTCCATCCTCTCAGCTTAGTCGGCCTTGTCCACAGGAAAGACATGGTCAATACGTGCGGAGCTGACTAAGCCGCGGGTTTTCTCACGATGTTTTTCTTCACACACTTCAAAACTGGTATAGCGCGCATAAATTTTTCGCACAGAAAAATCCATTGGTACTTGGACTTGAACCTTAGGATCGGAAGGCGGGGTCACTACCAACTAGACAAATGCAGTAGAATAATTATATCACTTTTGTTGCAGGAACCTACCTCCTCCGCAAAAGGTGGCGAAGCTAGACGAGCCAGAAATGGAGATCCCAGACGTACTGCAGGGAGAGATAGCCAGATTGGACTCCAGATTCAAGGTAACACAGCTAGAGTCCGCTTCACGGAACAACTCCTGTGGGGGCGGGCGCTGTATTTATTTATTTAGAATAGAATCGAAATTTGTTTATTTGACACACAATATACAGAGGACACAAAACACTAGACGCACAAAAAAATATAACAATAGAGTAAGACAGAAAAACAAAGTTGTTTACTAGCTGCCGCCCGCGGCTTCGCTCGCGTGGTACCCGGATAAAAAATAACATTTGGAATTCGCAGTTGACCGGTTTTTTTATTATTATTCATGCTGAGTTCTTTGTTCCAGGTGTCTTTAGAGCCGATGCAGTTGAGCAGTGGCAAGGGCGCCATCTCCCTGGTAGCTCAGCTAGACGACGCCCGTCTCCCCTGCGTGCCCTCAGTGCACGTGGTTGTACCACGTGACTACCCCGCCGCGCCGCCCGCTCGCCCGCGGCCCAAGCACGCCCCATCCTCCCCCTTCTTACACACCGTGCTGACGGCTATGGACGCTAGATGTGCCAGGTGATAACACTCTCCCTTGTGGTTCAGACTACCCTTGTCTCGGATCTTGTGGTGGAAATAGCACGCCCCATCCTCCCCTTTCTTACACGCTGTGATGGCGGCTATGGATGCTAGATGTGCCAGGTGATACAAACTCTGTGACTCCCGTAGCGGGTATCGAACCAACGCTTCTTGCGTCTCAGCCGAGCACTCGACCGCCAGGCCACCGAAGTCGTCATATAATTTACCAAGTGCAAAGGAAACAGTCGGGCTATCTAAAGGCTGTTTCAAACAGTCTATAGCTCATCAGACGAAGGAAGCGTGCCCAAGACGCTGGCCGCATTGCCGCGCTGAATGTAAATCTGAATACTGGTCCGTTGAGCCAAAGCTCTTGGATCGCGTATCGCTTCGACCAGACGCCCTGAAAGAATTTTGAAAACGCTCCCGTGTCCCACTGACCTAGGGTCTTGACCCCAATGCTGAGTGTTATCATTTTTTCAGCAAAATTTTCGTTCCAGATTACCCAAAAGCTGTTCGGTGGGCCAGCTGCTAGACGCGTGGGAGATGAGCGTGCGCCAGGCCTCCGCGCCCAGCCCGGCGCCCTACACGCCCGTACCCGCGCTAGGACTCTGAATTCATGGAGCCCCATTACACGTGCGTACTAGCAATCCCTTTTTGGACTCTCAATTGAGGGAGCTCCAATATACGCAACTTAAAACAAACTACAGTTATTGATGGAACCACTATGTTAAACAAAGACTAGTTTGCATCAAACGAAGTTTTCAATTGCTGATGGAACCACTACAGCTGTTCAAGAACATTGTTCAGAGTATTCAAGAACATTGTTCAGAGTATTCAAGAACGGAGGCTTCTGAATCTCTTATCTCACGAAGTTGCTAACGTCGCTACATGTGACGCTTTCTATGCTCTGAAAATATTTCTTCCCGGGTCTTTTTGTGGTACCATGGCATCATAATTGGTTCACCAATTTTCAGTTTCATCGAATCAATGTTTTTAGTTGTATTATATGTCACCGTAAAATTGTAAAAACCGTTCGACAGTTCACAATCTGGCTAGATAGATTATAATCTAAAGGTATTTACGATTTTACTGTGACATTATACGAGTGTTGGTATCGATTCTGTTGGCATTTTATTAAACTCTAATTAAATTTGACAGTTCTGAAAATATTGGCGTCCTTTTCTTATACATTGAGATAACAGGGATCGCTATATTTTTGGAGCTATCAAATTAACCCCCGAATACTCAAACGCATCTCAAAGTTGAGCACGTCTCAAATGACGTTTGTTTTTTTTTGACAGTTTCTGATGAAAATCTGTCAAAAAATCGTCATTTGAAACGTGATCAACTTTGATATGCATTTGAGTATTCGGGGGTAAGTTTAGAAAAATACGCAACATAATCGACATGATTATCTTCCACTTAAGTATAGTTAGTTTAAGTATTATAATCCTGTAGGTAGTTAATTAAATATGTCCTTCGCTCCATTACTTGACCTATTAATTTAATTTTATTAATTTAATCTATTTAATGTTGGAGTTGTACGAAAGGATTGCAATAATGGCCCAAGGGCGTCGCCAAGGGGGGGCAGGGAGGGGCAGCTGCCCCCCCCTAGAGATTCTAAAAAAGTTGCCAATTCATACTTTTCTCATTCATAGAGAATGAGAAAAGTATGAATTGTAGTAGGTAAAGTCAACTTGCCCCCCCCCTGCGCCATCGGCTGGCGACGCCCTTGTAATGGCCTCATTCGTTATTCCATTATAGCGATGTTATACATAGAAGTAAAGTTTAACACAAATATAATGACCAGCTTTAGCCGCGGCTTCAATCGTTAGGATAAAAAATATCCTATACTATACTAAAATATACCCAGGTAAGTAATTCCAAATCGAACAAATATACAAAATTTCACATTTATAGTAATTATTTATTTGACATATTTACATTATGAACTATTATGAAGTAGCTTTATCATCTCATATTAACTACGCGGTATTGGAATTACGAATGGCAAATTTCATGCGACAGAATGGAAATCTAATAAATGAAGTCTCGAACACAATAGGGGACAAATTTCCCGTGACACGTATCGCTAGAAACCTCGTTCTATTTCACCTGAAATCGAAGTTGCTCGCATACCTTTTTGGAGTACCGTACCCGAAGAGTACCAACGGGACCCTATTACTAAGCCTCCGCTGTCCGTCCGTCTGTCAGCGGGCTGTATCTCATGAACTGTAATAGGTAGAGTTGAAATTTTCAGAGTGTATTTCTATTGCAGCTATAACAATAAAATATATATGAAAGGGGGCCCCATACAAGAAACTTTTTTTTCCATGTACGATGGGATGGAATCATTCGTGTGTTGATTAGTTTTATTCGCCCGACATATCTAGCGACACGTGTCACAGGACATTGTGCCCTTGTGTACTCACGAGGCTCTGTTATAATGTTTTATAATTTATTTTTGATAAATGGTTGAGTATCTAATGTCGTTGTATGTAGGTGATGTAGAAAGTTTTAAATTATGTAAATTCACAAATAAGTATTTGAAAGGGATGTTTGGTACACAAGTTTTTTTACAGATGTGATACGATCTGTGATATTTTTCAATGTAATCATTTTTAGTGATATTGTATTACATTCGATTCGTCGTCGCAGTCATCTACGACATCCGTCTCTTACACAATAAAGGTAGAATTTTAAAAATACAAAATAATTTATTAATGAAACTTAAATACTATGTACACAAAACATTTTTGTTTAGTAGCCCCACACTAGGATTCCTGTTTTGTGGAAGCTAGTTTCTTCCAAAAAGTACAAAAAACAACGGAAAAAAATAAAAAATAAATGAATGAGGGTAGGTTTTCTTACAAGGCCTACGCCTACCTATAGCAGGCGTCAATCGCGCGGCGTCAATGAATATCGTCTATGACTTTCCATATATTTTCAAAGCAACTCTTTCACGGCGTCGAAACTTCGAAAGTCTAGCTTGAAGGTATGCTGGTGAGAAAGGGACGTATGACCACTGAGATGACGATTCGAATGTAGTACAAAATCGCACAGTCGATCGTTGTAATGGCATTTGTCGAGTCGAATCATATTTCTTACAAAGTAGAGATAACATTCATAATGAATGTGATGCATTAAAAAATTCGCTTCCATTTTCTTATAAATTCTTAGCTGCGCACTGACTAACAGAGCAAGATCGCGAGGCTGCCGCGCGAGGCAAGTGCTCGATTAGTGCTGTTATTTTTTGCTCGTCTTCAGTTTCCCTTGGGCGAACACGTCCTAACGTGCCACGACTAAGGGAGCAAATGCCTCACGCGGCAGCCTCGCGATTTGCTAGTCAGTGCGCAGCTATTGAATCCGTACCCGAAGGATGCCAACGGGACCCCATTATTAAGTCCGTCCGTCCGTCCGTCCGTCTGTCCGTCTGTCAGCGGGCTGCATCTCATGAACCGTAATACGTTGAAAATAGACTTGAAATTTTCACAGAATGTGTATTTCTATTGCCGCTCTATCAAGAAATAATAAAATATACAAGAACTTTTTTTACGTTTTTAATCGATCATCGAAGCATCCTATTTAAAAAGTACATAGAGTAAAAGTCATATTAAAAAGTACATGTACGATGGTACGGAACCCTTCGTGCGCGAATTCGACTTGCACTTGACCGGTTCTTTCACGCCTTGAGGCTGATGTCATTACAATTTTAATGTGTATTATTATGCTACCTCCTAGGTACCTTTTTAAAGATCCAGCCATTTTGGCCATCTCGCAACGATTTGTAATATAAATTGTTATGATAAAATTGATTTGTAAATAATTTTTGAGACGAATAGTTACAATAGAATGAAATCCCTTTTGATACATTTTATAAATCTAAATGTTGTATATGTAATGTACCTAAGCAATAATTTGTTTGTTAATATAATGCAAATGAATGAAATAACTTGTTTTATTATTATCCTCTAAATATAAGAAAATTCTCTGCTGGACTGGAAGTAAAGAAAAATCATGGAATGCGTCCAGCTGCTTCTCTTCCCGAGCATGTCGTAAAAGTCGACTAAGGGATAGTATCCTCTCCAAAATGATGGACCATAATATGGGCGATGGGCTGATCACCTGTCACCATGGTTCACCATATCTATCTTAGGACTTATCAGAAGTGGCTGCAAGTTTTCTTATGATTACTTGTGGCTCTGCCCACCCCGTTAGGGATACGGGCGTGATAATATGTTTGTATGTAAGAAAATCAAGAAGGGTTTAAATTTCTGACATCAAAGATCTCAGAAATAACGCGAAGTTTAGCTAAAGCGTATTTTATACACAAGTGTCAGGCTTGACGCGGATGTCGCAAATATACAATTTACATAATCATCATCATCATTGCCCTGTCCTTATCTCACTAGGCGGGGTCGGCACACCATGTTCCTCTCCTCCATTTTCTCCTATCATTCGTCATCTCAGCATCTCCTATCACACGCATGTTCATAATGTTATGTACAGAATATCACGCCCGTATAGGGTGGGCAGTCACAAGAAAACTTGCAGGCACTCCAGATTCTAAAACCAAAGATGGATATGGGTATGTACTATTTACTGCAAACAAATCTACGAGGTAGACATTGTATCCCTTACAAAGTCCTCTGGGACAGTTTCCGCCTCACTACTTTTGTACTTATACCTAAAACACACCACAGCAGATGTATCTTTTCAAAGTTTTCTCTTGTCCATGCAAAGGTTGCTTGGAAGAAATCGCATTTAGCGATAAGGTCGCCCATTGAATGACTCATGTTTTAAGTAGGTACCTATTTAATTTCATGTTCTTTTGTTTTTACAATAAAGATTATATTTTATTGTTTTGAGTATTGTAACAAGTCAAAGTTTTCTGGAAAAAATACATATACATTCATAGTCCACCCATACTACGAAGTCCACTTCAGTGGAAGCAAAAAAACGATCTTCCCTGATAGGGATAGGCCAGTGGGGATATACGGAACAGGTGACCCAGGCGACTTTTCTTTGTATATACATCTGCCCTTCTAGTGAAGATCGCAGTAACTAGCATTTTTGACAAAAAATAGTTAGATACATATTCGGAATCGCCTAACAAAATATCTACAACATTCTGTTCTCATTTACGTATCAAAACATGTTAGACATAGTTACTGCGTTTTTCACTAGGAGGGCAGACATAGGTATATACATAATATCACGCCTGTTTCCCATAGGGGTAGGCAGAGATCACGGATCTCCATTTGCTACGATCCTGGCATACTTCTTTCGCTTCATTCGCTCTCTTTGTATATTTTTTGTAGTAAAGAATAAGTTCTAAAAAGATAAGGTCTACAATTAAAACACGTCTTCAGCCGAACAACATTTATTAACACATCACAATGAAAACTGGTCATATCTATCATCTTAGCCGGGGACACTCCCCCAATACATTTTCCCCTGCTAGAGCTCACTGAAACAAAGTCTCCAACCTCGCATCATTTACTAGTAGTTCCAACCGAATTGAGATCTCGCGCTTGTTACCTGCGTGAATATAAAGCTCGTTCGAATATAAAGTCTAACCTGAACTACGAAGACATTGAAACTAACAAAAAAGACCTCAGATTACAATGGTTTTGTATATTTTACTTTTTTCGTTTTATTTCGAAAACTAAACATCCTAGAACAAACATTAGAACCATTTTGGAATCTACAAATAGAGCCCTTTCATACGGCACCCTATTCGATACACTTGTAAAACATATTATTAACAGTGAATCAGTTTCATTCTTCACATTAAAACTTTAAGTTAAGATTAATGTGTTTAAGTTATTATTACATATTTCTTAAAATAAATTGTTCTTATATAAATATCAGTGTTGATCATTTGATATCGGGTTCCATAAAATAAAAGGTATTTTGGCTGGTGTTCCGTTATCTTTAAAGTTTAGGAAGCTCTGAATTAGATCACAATGAGAATTGACACAGCGTGGCTCGCTTGGGGCGCGGTGGGTTGCAGGCCGAGGCGCGCTCGCTCGCTAGATCAATTAGATCACAATAAGAATTGATACAGCGTGGCCCGCTTGGGGCGCGGTGGGTCGCACGCCGAGGCGCGCTTGCTCGCTAGATCAATTAGATCACAATGAGAATTGATACAGCGTGGCCCGCTTGGGGCGTGGTGGGTCGCAGGCCGAGGCGCGCTTGCTCGCTAGATCAATTAGATCACAATAAGAATTGATACAGCGTGGCCCGCTTGGGGCGCGGTGGGTCGCACGCCGAGGCGCGCTTGCTCGCTAGATCAATTAGATCACAATGAGAATTGATACAGCGTGGCCCGCTTGGGGCGCGGTGGGTCGCACGCCGAGGCGCGCTTGCTCGCTAGATCAATTAGATCACAATGAGAATTGATACAGCGTGGCCCGCTTGGGGCGTGGTGGGTCGCAGGCCGAGGCGCGCTTGCTCGCTAGATCAATTAGATCACAATGAGAATTAATACAGCGTGGCCCGCTTGGGGCGTGGCGGGTCGCAGGCCGAGGCGCGCTCGCTCGCTAGATCAATTAGATCACAATGAGAATTGATACAGCGTGGCTCGCTTGGGGCGCGGCGGGTCGCAGGCCGAGGCGCGCTGCAGGCGGCCGCAGCACGACCAGTGCCGCGCGCCCGGCCAGCCCGCGTGCCCGTGACCACAGCCTGGGGACAAGCGCATTTACTGTTACAACTAGAGAATACAACCCTAAGTAAGTACTAGTATTATAAAGAAAGTGGCGATGTTTGTGCCTCAATTACGCCGCAACGGCTGAACGGATTTGAATGAAACTTGGAACATGCATAGTAAGTGTGCTGGAAATACATATAGGCTATTTTTTATCCGAGTACCACGTGAGCGAAGCCGCGGCCGGCAGCTAGTATATTATAAGTATGTATCTTAAAAAAAGCAACGTGCGCGGTCAAAATTTGGATGAGTGACCACAAGTGGCAATACGAGCTGAGCGCTTCCGTGCTTCGGGGGTACGTTAAGCCACGACGGGGGCCTTTCGGCGGCTTCAAAACACCGTCACAAGAGTTGGCCACTACCTCATACGAACATTACTTACCGTTTTGAAGCTATGCTGTTTGTTTGTAGTCTATAAATCCTCACCTTTATATCCCCCCGGCATAGTGGCGCCACAGCCGCAGGTGGCGTCGCGCTTGCCGCCGGACGAGCAGAAGGCACAGCAGTGGAACTGGCCAGAGTGAACCTTCGCAGTGCGCGCACAACACGGGAATGGACTGCCCTGGAACATTATCACGAATAGAATATAACGTTTATTTGGCAATAACTTCTAAATCTGTGGGAAATTCAAATATTTGAAACGCGACGCCATTGGTCAGTGCGTATATACAGACTATTACGTCACGTAATAGTCTATAACAGCAAAATTGTCAATGTGTTCGGTGTTTGTTTTGCCTTAGAGTGATAGACTATGACGTCACACCACGCGCGCCAAAATGACAGGCGTTATGAGTGTCCGCGTCTGTTGGCTATATTTAACTTGTTTTTTAAATTGCATATTTAAAGTTACCTGTATAGGGATATTGTTCAAGGTGACAGCGAGCAGGTAAGCGCCGGGCGCTGGCGGGGTGAAGGTAATGGCGTAGGAGCCGTCCCCGCGGTCGTTGACCCCGGCGGTCGCGGGTCGCGCGCTCGAGTCGCGCCGACGGAAGTAGCCGGACACCTGGAAACCAGGATAAAGTCTTGCTTCTATCAGACATCAGGCAGAAATCGATGAAGATAAACAACAAACTGCCAAAGGGTCACGATCTTTCTTTCTTTTCTTCACGTCGAACGATGGAGGATTAGATATACTCATAGAAAATCTTATTTGTGTTACTGCAGAACACAATAATAAACATGCAATGCATACAATTTTGAGTATGTGTGTGACCTACCTGTTCTCCCCCACACCAAATCCTCTCCCCAGCGCTGTCTCGGAGCTCCATCACCGCTTCGTGCTGGCAGTTCACTCTTAAGTCCTGGAATCCTGAAATATTACAAAAGTACATGTTTATTACCAAAAATACATTCAGCAGTTCAGCATTCAGCAGTATAACCACTTTGTCACCACTCACCATCAGTCTTTAACACACAAGTGGTTGGATCCGGCGCTTGCGTCAGCAGCCTTCCAAACAAAGTTGAGTCAGTAGAAGCTGGGGCTTTTGGCGCGAATCTCAGCTCCATCTTAGGCGCGTCTCCCGCTGGCGTCTCCGTGAGAAGCTCCAGCCTTCGCAGCACAGGACCGCTGAGAGAGAGAAGTTCTGCCTCTTTGCCTTGCGCGAGCAGCTGGAAAGGAATTGCAAGAGGTTGATATCGATGTGTCTTCATTTCAACATGACTGGCTGAACAAGTTGGTTTCAACATCTAGTGAGAATAAATTTCCTTTGGACGAAGACCTTTAGAAAGAAGATTTTGTCCTGCTTGCTGGCGATAAATCGACAAAAAATCATTTCAAGTAGCAAGGTAATCTTTCTACTACGAGTTCTTTTAAGTGCGCCTCAAAGAGACTGCTTTCGTACACTTTTTGGTAATCTTTCTGAAAGTTATTGTACGTGTACCCTAACGTAGATTAAGTAGGAACCGAAACTTTACGATGTCGCCGATTGACCAAAGGCCTTAAACCTGCACCTACGCCAAGTTTTCACCAGTTTTTCCAGAGCTTAACGGGACGAAAAATGATTCTGCCTCATGTGAACACAACATTACCATCTTCAGTAACTGGACAGAAACTATCCCGCAGTACTGAGAAATTATCAAAGCCTCATTCACCTTTTCACTGGTGGTAGTGAGAGCACTGATAGTCTACTGGTGACGAATCCGCCTTCCGATCCTCAACGTCCGAGTCATGCACCAATGGATTAATCAGTTTGAAAAAATGATGTGCCCTTTAAACCAGTTCTCTCAAACGGTAAAGGAAAACATCATGAGGAAACCGGCATGAACCTGAAATGTTCGAAAACATGTGTCCAGCGCACGAAAGGACTTCAAACGCACTTTAAATCCTTTCACCACACCGGTTCCATAGAACTAGTGATACGACTTACCTCTTCAGTAAACTGCACAGCCTCCTTCGCATGCCTGGCCCGTTCCTCCAGCTGTCGATGCGTCTCCTCGACCCTCTGCCGATGTCTCTGCCTGGCTCTACTCGCGGCCGTGCACAGCGCTCTGCCGTGGGCCTCCACTGCCCGTCGGTACTGGTCTGCCCACGTCTGGATCTCTGCTTCTACGCGGCCTGCTTGAGACTGGAATGTAATGTAAATGTCTAAATAACACAACGTAATGCTGAGTCGGACGCAATTTGTAGCAATGCATTATGACGATTGCGAGGCACTCCATTTTTAAAGTAGGTTTTTTTAATATTTCTTATTTTCTTTGCATTTGTGTTGAGTTTTTTGTCCCTGTGTGTTGTTGTTACAAATAAATGTTCTTCTTTCATTCTTTATCTTTTCTGGAATGGAAAGTTTGTTTGAGCTTCTCCTTTCCAACATGATGGACCATCTATTATGGGCGATGGGTTGACCACCTGTCACCATGGTTCACCATATCCATATTGGAACTTTTAATCAGGAGAGGCTGCTAGTTTTGTTATGATTACTTGTGGCTCGGCCCACCCCATTAGGGATAGGTACGGGATAAAAATGTATGTATGTATGGGCCAAATGGTTATTACAGATCTGAACGGTCTAAAAATATTTTTTTCTAAGCGGTATCCTAGCCCCTTGTCTAAAAGGTACGTTATCCGAAGCACATCTGAATACCTACATAGATGAACAGAAAATGGGTACACAACACAATAATGACAAAAAAGATCAGGCTTGTCATTTAGAAGGTATGGATGGGATGAGATAGTAAGTACCTTGACTCATGGATTGAATGTCTGGGGCACTAGTAGTCTTCCGATCCCAACGCCGTGGGTCCGAATCCAGTCGTGCGCCACAGTATCAGCATCCTCAAGAAAACTCCCGCAGTGTGAGACATCGCTCGACGTACATCGCTCGACGTACCTAGACATGGACTGAATGTGGCCACACTCACGTCTATCTCGAAGGCCTGTGAGTGCAGCGCGCGTGTCGCCAGCGCGACGTGGTCGGGCACGTGGGTCGCGCGTTGCGCCGCGTCGCGCAGCCTCCGCACGCGCTCCGCAGCGGCACGGGTCGCGCCGCACGCCGCGTGCCCGCTGTGAGATATCACGCAGCAATCCCGGCACACCACCTGGAGATAACCAGCTGGATTTGTGGGCACGATCTACACTCAATTTAGAAATTAAACTTGATGTCAATTCTACATAAATACATATTATCACGCCCGTATCCCTAATGGAGTGGGCAGAGCCACAAGTAAACATAAGAAAACTTGCAGCCACTTCTGATTTAGTCCTAAGATGGATATGGTGAACCACGGTAACAGGTGATCAGTCCATCGCCCATTTAAGTGGTCCATCATGTTGGAGGCGATACTATCCCTTAGTCGACTTGTACGACATGCTCGGGGAGAAAAGCAGCTGGACGCATTCTATGTTTTTTCCTAACAACCAGTCCAGCAGAGAAGTATGTCAATTCTAACTGTGTTTATTCGTGATTTGGTACACAGCATGTAAAATAAAGTGTTTACAACAGTTCCAATAGTGAAAACCAGAAAGAGCCTAGCTAGCATTCGCAACCGATCGTCCTCTGCCTGACACTAGAGAGGGGACGATCTATGGTTGTAAAAGTGATGTGACGCAATCGAATTGCCACAGATTCACTGTCTGCTCACGAGCTGTCTACTGGTTTGAATAGAGTACCTAGGGCGCGTCGCTAACAGACAAGGGAATAGAGGCAGAGTCCAGGTCCAGACGGATGTCAAGTACGAAAGTATGGATAAGATCAGATACCTGTTGGCAAGTAGCGCAGTACACGCTGAGCTCAGACCTGGGATGTTGGCTGCAGTAGCTCGGAGGCAACGGGTCGATTGGGAACAGGGAGTGTCTGGCGGTAGCTTTCTGCCTGCCGTGAGACTCGCCGCACGACGAGCAAATGCTTACTAAGCATTGGTTACAACGACTTTCTGCCTAAAACATGCAAAGGTACCTAGTATAAAGTCAGCCAGGATACGCCTAAACGAAGGTATTGATACCCTAAAGATTTGGCGCTTGCGGATCCTATGGATAGGTTTATTCTTAGCGGCAAATAAAACAAAATAGGCACTTAATACAATCATGTGTAATACAATGGGCAGCCTTATCGCTAAAAGCGATGTCTTCCAGGAAACCTTTTGATGGACGGGATATAACTTTGAAAGATAAGATTTTGATTTGCTGTACCTACTGCGCTATTTAAATTCTACGCAGTCATGTTTTTCGTTTTTTAAATAAATACTTTTATCCTTTGTCAATCAAAATCAAAATATATTTTCAGAAATGCTCATAAAGGACAATTAAATCATTTGAAATCGTCTACGATGCCACACATGCAACCAATGATGCGGACCCTGATGGATTACCCCGAAAATACCACAAAACTTCGAAAACCAACCGTTACACACAGAATGGTAATTTGTTGAAATCGTTCGTGTTTCAAGTGAATTCGTACGGATGACTGGGTCCCCACGTGGTCTTAAAATAAATCGTTACGCTCATTTACGTTAAATGTAGATTCTATGATTCCATTCAAATGAATTATTGTTGCCGTGCTTTAAAGATTTATGTTGGATGCCTGAACACATTTTTTTTTATGTGGGTACCTACATACATACACACATATATAACGCTCGTACCTATCCCTTATGGGATGTGCAGAGAAAATTTGCAGTTACTTCTGATATGTCTTAAGATGGCAGGTGATCAGCCTATCTTACTTCTTACTTAAGTATATTATAAATTAATGCGAAAGTTTGTGAGTTTGGATGTTTGGATGTTTGTGCCTCAATCACGCCTAAACGGCTGAACGGATTTGAATGAAACTTGGAACATACATAGTATGTGTGCTGGAATAACATATAGGCTACTTTTTATCCGGGTACCACGCGAGCGAAGCCGCGGGCGGCAGCTAGTCGCTCATATAGATGGTCCATCATGTTGGAGAATATAATGTACTATCCCTTAGCAGACTCTTACGACAAGTTCGGGGTGAAAAGCAGCTGGACGCATTCTATGTTTTTTTCTTTACTTCCAGTCCAGCAGTAAAAAGTAAGTTCGAATAAGCAAGTGGCAAACTCTTGCGACGGAATTTTTAGGCCTCCGTCATCGGGACCAACAATTAGCAGTGAAGTTATTTTGGTTAGTTTTTTTAATGTTTCGTTATTTATTAACCGCAGCATACTAGGTAGGCACAAATAGTTAGAGGACAACAAGAAAATTCATGGGCTTTTTAGCCACATACCTATTAAAGGTGGTGGAGGTACCTGACCTGGTATAGAAAGCTTTATGAGTAAGGTATTCCTAATCGTATTCTCTTCTCGAATCTAGATTATCCAGTTATAACTTACCTTATTATCATTACTACACAGATCACAAAGAACGCTGACTCCACTCTCATCCTGCGCCGCTGCTATCTTCCTCAGCAGGACGTAGTTCAGGGGTAGGGCTGATATCCCGCCCAGGGGAAGGGGGGTCTCGTACCCGCACGTCGGGCAGAGGATGTATGACATGTTCTTTCCTGATATCTGTAGGCCAGAACGTTGGATATAAAAGGCCAGACAACAAAGGAATTCTTATTTTGATCTGCTATCCTACTTCCTACTACTTATATAATTAAAACAATCATACCTTTTAGTTCTGTTGTTACCAAATTTTTTTGTATTTTTTTTAACGTGTTTGATTTTTATTGTGCTATGGACTAAGTTGTCTGATAATAAAGATTTATTATTATTATTATTATTATTATAAACGCGAAAGTTTCTATGTATGGATGTTTGTTACTCTTTCACGCGTAAACGGCTGGACAAATTTGAATGAAACTTGGAATGTATAGTAGGTAGGTACATGTACTTGATTAACATACACCTAGGTTATTTTTTTATCTGGGTACCACGCTAGCGAACCCGCGTTACAGTTTATTTGGTCATCCAGAATAAGGAGGCTCAGCGAAATTCTGCCAGAAAGTGAAGGTACCTTTCTAGTAAAGATGCCATATTTCCTCGGCTTGGGGTCCCAGCTGCCATCAGAGCCCGAGTGGCGCAGGTCGCTCTCGTACCCCGACCCGGCGGACCCGGCGCCGGATCCGGAACGTGACTCTCCAGGATCCAGTTGTATCGAAGCTGAAATAAAGTTTGGTAAGCTTATGCTAAAGAATATTACATAGGATTACTACCCATTGGTTTTTCAGAGACACGAACACTAAGGTTAAAAACCTTGGACGAATGTTTATTCGTCCAAGTTAAAAACTGTTAAAAACTTAAGCATAGATATTTTTACAGTTCCTGATGGAAACAGTGAATTTTCACTTGAGTCAAGTTGAGTCAAGAAACACTTGAGCATTGTTCTTGAACATGAGCCATTGATAGGTAGGTACCTATCTAATTAATTTACGGATGAAATGTAACATATAAATTTTCCGCGGCAATTAGCGGTACCTACTAAAGAAAGAAATACATTAATATGGCAATTTCCCATGACAAGAAGATTACAGCGCCCCCTACCCCGGGATTTCTTTCATGAAACGGACTCTGTATTATTGCTGTTATCAGTCATGTAGGCACTTGGTAGGTACCTATGCAAAAATAATTAACGATTTCTGCTGTACAACTCTAGGCAAGTTGAAATCAGCTCCAGTTCAGAAATAATGTTGGCAAAGAAAGCGTAAATAGATAAACTGCGCTAGTTTCATAATTCTTGATGGATGTTCCGCTTGTCGATATTATTAGAAACGTGACAAATTAGAATTGAGTCAACTGCTCTTGGCAATGAAAGTATTTTTACTCCGGAAGACTCCCATTCAAACGCATGTACCTAGTACCTACCCATGTATTGGATGAAATGAATCATTGCGCTAATTTTACAACAGTTTGTGGGATTTGTAAGTTAAAAAAATGCAAACAATCTATCTACCTAGTTGTCCAAAGATTTCTTTCCAGATGTGATCTCTAAGGGTACCTAAAAGAAAACATCGTGTGGAAATCTACACTACTATGATCGATAACAATCATGATATGAGATATATCTATATCAATAGTTGTCATTCCATTCGCGTATTAAGCATCTAGGTACTCCTCTGCTGGACTGAAAGTAAAGACAAAGACACAGAATGCGTCTAGCTGCTTCTTTCCCCGAGCATGTCGTAAAAGTTGACTAAGGGATAGTATTATCACCAACATGATGGACTACCTATATGGGCGATGGGCTGATCACTTGTCACCATAGTTTACCATATACACGAGGGACTTTGAATCAGGAGTGGCTGAAGTTTTCTTATAATTACTTGTGGCTCTCTCTCGGAAATGGGCATGATAATGTCATGTACAAATCGAATAACGAATAAAATGGTTAATCGTATGCTGAGACAGAAGCCTGGCAAAGCATAAAAGAGCTTAGGCTTAGAACAGGAGGTCAGTCGTTTTTTCACGCATCCCATAGGTTACCTACTAAAGACCACATAACATCTGTATAGACTAGACTCAGTAACATATTGTCTAAACTCTCTATCCTCTGGATATCTGTGCCTGGTCAACCTGAAGCTTGCAAATGTCTTGAAATTGAGCAGACCCACCAGTTTGAAAGCGCTAGAAAACAGAGTTCATAAATATCAAAATCTTATGATGGATGATGGACTATCCAGAAACACTCGAAGATTATCAAAAGATATAGCTTCAATGATTTTCCGTGTGAAGTTTGAAGAGTTGCAGACGCGAACATCGAGTTGAGCAATAATAAACATTACTTGAAAGATGCATCGAATGATAACACAAACACAGTCTTGAATTGGATTTGTTATTAGGAATTTTTCTACTTTTTTGAAGGTACCTCCTAGCACAACGCTGTTTTGTATCGCATTTTTATGATTTGGAGTCGAATCAATGAACTCATTCTAGAACCGAATTAATGGACTTAAGTAGGTAGGTACTTTTATAACGCTTTTTAGGTGCCTTCTAAATCTAATAATACTTTGGTCTATTTCTAATTATATAGAGATTGTCTTAAATGCATTGATTCTGTAGGTGTTATATTTTGTTTTGCCTAAATAACATTTTTTTACAGGATAAGGAGAGATAATATTTAATTCAAAAGTAAGTACTGTCTTCTAGACTTATTAGTTATTTTGTGGTACTGCTACCAGTTGAGTCGAGTAATGTTTTTGTAAATTTATTATTCATAGGTACAAAACATAATTGTTTACATGTCCGTCTGTCATCCGTAGATACAGGGTGGCTTGTCTATTTAGGGCGCACATTAGCCAAGTTCCTGTATTCAGTCAGCATCAATGGACGTCTAAAAATACGACGTTTGTATCGTAACAAAACATCTGGACTAAATTCAGTTTCCTGAACTATCGTTCATTAAGATCGCTATCCCAAGGCTGGGAATGGCTGAAACCAATTTTATCGTCAAATAGCCCAAAGAACTGATAAGCGTTGGGGAAGTAAGGTTCTCGAATGGCCATGGAAGGGGAAACGGAGTGTAGGACGGCCTTCTCCCGATGGACAGATGACATTACCAGGGTCGCAGATGGTCGATGGATGGAAGCAGCACAAAATCATTTCTCCAGGGAGTAGGTAGGTATAATTGGGAAGGTCTGACAAAATAGTAGGACCACGAGAAAACGGCCGTCCAACATTGGTTGAAGGTCTTTGTCACCTTCTATATGCTGACGAATATTTACAATAATAAAAATCAATCGATAACAAACAAATGATGAATAATTAACCTTGACACAATCTAACGCTTAGCTAACACTACAGAGTAACGTGTTAAAGGAAGCTAGGTCACCGGCAGGTCCGCAGCACTTGTGGGACTTCTCACACCTTGCCGCAATCAACTGTTGTAACTTACTTTAGGGTTTAGTTAGATACAATTTATACATTGCTTGCCTGACGTTTAATTTGCTCTTTCAGTTACCCTGCTCTTTTAGATATCATCCAGCCTACAGAAATCTACATAGGCACTTCCACGTTTCACGATTTTGTACCTACTGCCTCTCTCCGTTGACCAACCAAAGTGTTCGTTCAATTATTCTACATTGTGGAGTAGATTGATAGCGAAAAGTCGCTATCAATCTACTCCACAATGTAGAATAATTATTTCACTTCCAGATTTTGTAAAATGAGTTTATGATCGGTTCGGCAGATGGACAAATTATAAGGTTCCCACTTTAATCCTTATAAGAATAGGGCGAGGTATTCCGACATCTTAAGAGACCAATTTATAAAGATTTCTTTTGTAATCGGCAGTTCATTTCAGCGAGTTGAAAATAAAGTTTCGAAAGGGTCACTTTATAATGGTGCAGACAACATGTTTTATGGTGTTACAAGAGTTATGGGCGCGTTAGTGCATCTGGAGAGGCCATCAAAATGTTTTATGGCCATTTAATAAGCCATCAATTAATACAATAGCCAGCCAGATGTATCGAGAATTTGTTCAATGGTTGCCTGTTTCAAATTCGACGGTCTTCCGGTTAGATGTTGACAGAATTAAGAGTCTTTCTATAAGTCAATTACTAGGTTTCTATGAAATGGACCGTAGCCTGCAGGCAATTCACTTTGCGTCTAACGAAACGAAGTCGCTAGACGCTACTTGCAAAAATGTAAGGGACGTATAGTACGACTTACCGATAGCGTCATAATCAAACCCAATTGGTACAAACATATTTGCAGTACCATCTAACTACATCTTTAGACGCTAAATGACTTGGCTTAGGACTCTGATGACACTAACTAAGGCCTTTTACCATCTATTAGTCTTCTATAGTAGATGATTTATACAGCGTCAGGAGGCAACTTTTACCTTCACAAACGGGACGCTGTAGTGCCCGGGACGAATTAAGATTGAGTAGGCTTGCCCAGCACCTATTCCATCCTTTCAGCTTAGTCGGCTTTGTACACAGGAAAGACATGGTCAATCAATACGTGCGGAGTTGACTAAGCCGCGGGTTTCCTCACGATGCTTTCCTTCACCGTTTGAGAGTACCTACTGGTATAGCGAACATAAATTTTTCGCACAGAAAAATCCAATGGTACACGACTGGGTTTGAACTGAACCCACGACCTTAGGATCGGAAGGCGGGGTAACTACCAACTAGACCACCAGTGCTCTCTGATGACAGCACTTCATTTTACCAAATAGATAAGAGCTTTATAGCTAACCTCCATCCTCAGCCCACACCTCCACGGCCCCGTCATGCGGCAAGTCCTGCAGACACTGGGTGCAGAAGCTATGCAAACACGCCAACAACCTCGGTTCAGCCAGGCCCTTCCCACACAACTTGCAGTCCCACTCCTTTCCTTTTCCCTTCACCTCATAAGCTGAGGTCCTAGGAGCTATGTTCAGGTTGCTGACCGGACGAGTCTTGCCGTGAAGAGGGCTATTGCCGGCGCTGATTGAGGATTGGTCCAGGGATTTTCTCTTGTCCTTCTTGCGGGTGAAACTGCCGAAGATATACAGGATGCGGTCTACTTCCATTTGAGAATTTGAAAGCGCTCTCTTGACAAAATAGGATCAACGGGAATACAACATACAGATCTCTCTCTCGTATCTTCTTATCAATAGCACTTAAACAGAAACTCTAGTTTTTTTACACGGTTTCAAAGGTGGTTAGTTTTCGTGTTAAAAATTTCGTAAACGTTTGCGAAGGGCACGTTATAATTAGACGTGTTACCGCAACGACCCGCTGAGACCGACTGTAGAGCGATATCTATGAGTGTGTGTTTTGAAGCCAGAAGCCAGCCAGCTTTTATTATTGAGGGATATTTTTTTTAAAACTTTCAAGTCTTTTGATAAAAAAGGGTGTCACTGTGAATTTTGGGGACTGCGAGTCTAGCAATGCCGCAAAGGTAAAGGTTCAACTATCGCAGCGGGAGATGTAAGCAAAAAAAATACTTAGCTGAGTACTTACTTATTTCTACTATCCCATAGGTATGTTTTTTTCAAATAAATTCAAGTCAAGGTGAAGAAGAATCTGGGTAGAGGAATTATAGGAACCTAATGTGATGTCTGAAGAGAACCAATTACACGTGACGCCAGTCTTGTTTGATATCCGGCTCGAAGGAACACTTGAATAAAATAAAATATGAGTCGCAGGATAGTGCTATTCTTGTCATTTTACTACCCCTGTCGTTTCTCATTTCCTATAGTAGATATGAGGGTTGAAATGAATGATCACTAGCTGTATCTTTCAAGGTCTGTTATATTTTACTACATTTGTAAGAAGGTACCTACTTTAGTATGGAATGGATGGATACGTAGGTAAGGTAGCTGGTAAGTACTTAGGTAGGACAATTTTTTACATTAGGTAGAAACTAGCTGCCGCCTGCGGCTTCGCTCGCGTGGTACCCGGATAAAAAATAGCCTAAGTGTATGAATCAAGTACATGTACCTACTATGTATATTCAAAGCTCAAATTTTATTCAAATCCATTCAGCCGTTTAGGCGTGATTGAGGCAATTCAAACATCCAAACATCCTCACAAACTTTCGCATTTTCGTAAGATGTCTGCTGCACCCAAACGCCCGACTGAGATTTGAGGTTCGCATGTGCGACTCCACTTCTATCAACTTAGATACCTTGACGAACCTTTGGCATACCAACAAAAAATATTTTGTCCTTTGCAGCACCTGAACACTAAATGTCAAAGTCAAAGTCAAAAAAATTTGATTCCATAAAATCACGGCCTTGTTCGCTTTATGACAGATTCGCAAATTAGCATTAGGCCAAATTAGCCTTAGGACAGATTTGCTCTAGGGCAGAATTGTACAGTCAATGGCAGATTCGATAAGAGTTTTCTATTTTCTTCTTGGACACGTCTTAAAATCGTCTTGTAAAATAATTTTATAGTATTACAGTAGAGTATCACTAGGTTAGGTAGGTACCCTCGAAAAAATCAACAGAAGAGTGATTTCTGAGTCAAATTCAAACAAATTAATGGCATAAAAGTGAAACGAAGCCGTAAATAACTATGAACTGCACATTGACCCACATTTGGTGAGGAAATTAATGTCAGCTCGATTCGCGTGCACCTGCTGAGCCAGAGTATCTACTTCTACTAGCTCTTTCAGTGTGGTGAAAGTATTTAAAGTGCGTTTCAAAGGCTCCTTTCGTGCACTTCGGTCAACTTCGCGAGTAGTGTAAGAACACCTAGGTACCCTACCTACCTACTGGGCGCTTACTGGTTTTGTCTGTCATGTTTTTTTTGAGCTCAGATTTTGAGGTAGGTAACTACCTACATAAAAAGAAAAAGTTTGAATTTTTTCCCGCGGATTTGCTTACAACTTACAAGGCGTAATAAATAAACTAGGTACCTAGGTACCGGGCAGAAGGTATCTATTTCGGTAGGTAGGTTATTTCAGACAATAAACACTAGGTAGTTACCTTGTCAGCGGCAACAGACACGGTGTATTTGTATAGATTCAAATTAAATTAGCCTCGCCCACCCGCGATAATCAAGCCCATAGTCCATAGTAGAGTAGGTAGGTACCTACCTACCTACCCACAGTATAGTATTGATTATTTGCTATTCAATGGAATAAAGGAACTACGGTTAGCTATTTCGTTTTAAATTAGTTTCCCACACTACGTTAGATGTACCTACCTACTTGGTAGTTTGGCTATTAAACTTAATTTATTTTAGGTAGGTACATATAGGTCAAAGTAAGTATCAATTTTAATATTATATACCATTTTTACCTGTACGAGACGTGTGGTATCTTTATAACTTCTTGTTTCCATCTTTTTCCCCTATTTGTACATAGGTTTTCTCTCAGCAGCAACACCATGTTTGATTGAATTTGAAAGTTTTTATTGGAAGTTGGAAGAGTTTTTTTTATTGAATGATGTTAAAAATAGTTTTCCCTTCAATCTGCAACAAAGCAACTGTCAAGTGCCAGTATGACGTTGACATAATTGAGAGTTCATACTTGACAGTTGCTGTTAGTTGGTTTGGTTAGGTTGGTTGGATGTTTCAGTATTGCCGGCGCGGACTGTTTGGTCTATTTTTGGACTATTTTGGGCTCCAACAGGTTATTTGCGGACTATTCGTTTGCCAGACGTTTTTGGTCTTTTTTGCCATTTCAGCGTTTAATATTTTGTTCTAATAGGTGTTTTAACATTACATCTATAACACTAACCTAAATTGTGAACCTGTAGGTTTTCAATAAAGGTTAAACCACAGAACACTAATACTCCTAGCGGAGGGTTAAACGAATTTTATTTTATGTTTTGGACTGAATGTAATAATAATAAATCTTTATTTTCAGCAACTTATTCTTAGACTTTAAGCCTTGGGTTCGGAACTTTTGCAGTTGGATTGCCGGTAACACTCATTGGTATGTTTAGCGAGCGATCGACTGGACTGCGTCCCACAAAACTATTTTTCATTTTCCGTGCCCTATTTAATGTTTATTTATATGTAATGAACACGCATTAATTATGTCAGTGCATGTTTCATCGTAACGCGGCGTGAACGGGACGCTCAGCAATGTTCAACGTAAACAAACTATTTCTTTTTTTATGTTTATGTGTTATTGTTGTTGTGGTGTTGTATTTTCAGTCTGAAATCGCTCGATTGGAGGATAGTTACCGAAAGCTGGGTATGTATTTATCATTTGGTATCAGTTATAGTTAAAAAGTTAGCAAAAACTATTTAAAATGTTGTATGTATGAAATTGTATTCTAATAGGCTAGGTACTTTTAACTTACGCTTATAGTTAGAATACATCTAGTTTTTGTTACTTATAAGGTTCATGCATGCCTTTCTCCGCGACCGCTAAACAAATAAAGTTATCTGCACTGTAAAAAAAAACTTAAAATATTTTTTTAGCTTTTAAATTAGGTAAGTACTTACTTATGTATATTCTACCTTTTCATTTAAGTAATATTCTTTTTTTTCTTTTCAGAATACAGACTAGCGCAAAGACATACAGAGTCTCGTCAATTTTTCCCTAAAGCCTTGGACAAAAATGTCGATGACACTGTTGTCATATACAACAGAGTTCCGAAGACGGGGTCCACTAGTTTTGTCGGTGTGGCCTATGACCTGTGCAAGAGGAATAACTTCAAAGTTTTGCATATCAATATAACAGCAAACAGTCATATCATGTCGCTCAATAATCAGTATCATTTTGCTCAGAATGTGACGAGATGGAGCGAGGTCAAACCGGCCCTTTATCATGGGCATATGGCATTTTTAAACTTTGAAAGGTTGGTAATGAATCCTACTGCATAATAATTAGAATTCTGAAAGTTTGTAAAGATATTTTATGTCTTTGCCTCAATCACAGCAGAAGAACTGAACAAATATGAATAAATACATACATATTATCATGCCCGTGTTCCTAATGGGGTAGACAGAGCCACAAGTAAACAGAAAAACATGCAGACACCTCTGATTTAAAGTCCTAAGATGGATATGGTTAACCATTGTGACAGGTGATCAGCCCATTGCCCTTATAGATGGTCCATCATATTTCAGAGGATAGTATCCCTTAGTCAACTTTTACAACATGCTTGGGGAGAGAAGCAGCTGGACGCATTCTATGCTTCTTTACTTCCAGTCCGGCAGAGAAGTGAATATGAATGAAACTGGAAATATACCAGGTTGACCTAGATTAACTTAAATTATTTCTACAATGCAAGCAATGCCACAGACAGAAGCTAATCTTTAATATTTTCTTAATATTATGTCTTATGCAATTGAATGTTACCTTACAGTCACATTCTGTATCAAAAGTTACCGCTAGATAAGATAAGAATACTTACTCACAGATCAAGAATGCTAATAACTGGGTTTAATTTTTAATGATGACTTAATGTGGTGAAAAGTAGCCTAACCCCCGAATACTCAAACGCATCTCAAAGTTGAGCACGTCTCAAATGACGATTTTTTTTGACAGATTTTCATCAGAAACTGTAATAAAACAGTGAGTTGAGACGTGCTCAACTCTGAGTCGCGTTTGAGTATTCGAGGGCAAGTAGTATATTATTGCAGGTTAAAACAATGTATATTCTTAGTTTAATTTTAATCCATTCGGCTATTACTTGACGACCTCGGTGGCGAGGCGGGCTAGTGCTCGGCTGAGATGCAAGAGGCGCGGGTTCGATTCCCGCTACGAGAGAAATGTTTGTATGTTGATCCAAGAGTCCCAAGGTAGATATAGTGAACCATGGTGACAGGTGATCAGCCCATCGCCCATATAGAGTCCACCATGTTGGAGAGGATACTAATATACTATCCCTTAGTCGACTTTAACGACATGCTCGGGGAGAGAAGCAGCTGGACGCTTTCTGTTTTTTCTTTACTCCCAGTCCAGCAGAGAAATAAAAAATCGTTGCGTCTATAGTATACTTAAATCAGTTTAATACATCAAGTTGATCAATAATAATATAGTAGCTGGAAAGAACTAACTTAATTCACAACATGTGCCAGTTATTTAATTTCTTAGTAAATCCTGCTTATCTCGGCAGGTTACTGCAAAGCTTGTGTTATATTATCCCAGTACACAAGATTGCAGTTTCTTATCAGACCTGACCTAACCCAATAGCCAACATGTTTCCTTATCATGTTGACCTTATGCTTACAACAATAAGTAATCAGACTTAGGTCAACAAATTATTAATTAACACAACACATTAGAAGATTAAATAAAAAGTTAATTAGATAAGTATTAAACTGAGGTAATGTCACCTTTGACGGCCTCGGTGGCGTGGCGGGCGATTGCTCGACAGAGACGCAAGAGGCGCGGGTTCGATTCCCGCTGCGGAAGCAATGTTTGCATGTTCTGCGAATATTTCTTCCGGGTCTGGGTGTTGTGGTACCATGGTACTCGTAGTTTCTGATACCCATGACACGAAATCCTAGTGTGGGGTCAGGACTAATGTGACTCTTGGGTGTTATTTATTTATTTTAATGTAATAATACAAAAAAATATCATCATCTATTTGTCCACAGATTGGGAACAGGCTCAAAGCCGTTGTTCATCAACCTAATCCGCCGGCCTCTGGACAGGCTGGTCTCTTATTACTACTTCCTCCGCAATGGAGACAACTTTAGACCACATTTAGTTAGGAAAAAACATGGAGACAAAATGGTAAGTAGTTATATATCATAGTAATTAAGTGAAGCGCTCGTGACGTAGCTTGCTTAGACATTCTTGATTGATCCTTGAAGTTAAGCAACGTTGTGCACGGTCACAGTTGGGATGGGTGACCGCAAGTGGCATAACGAGCTGAGCGCTTCTGTGCTTCGGAGATCAAAGAAATTCACATATGTAAATACACCTCAAAAACGTTACCCTTCTTCACGGTCGGCTGATTTAGAATACCTACCTGTAATCGTTTTAAAAACTAAAAACAAAACCAAATGAAAAAATATCCTATAGAAACTAACAGGTAGATAATGTCAAGATGTCATGGCCATCAACACTTTCGAATAAAAAACAAAGTAATGTCATATTTGTAGAGGAACGCCCCGTGACTTTGTTTGCGATCTATTTTTTTTTTTAAAGAAATCATAATTTATTTATTAATCTTACATCATCTTCCCATTGCGTTCCCTCGAAATTCAATTTTAGGAATTACTTTCTTAGTGCAATATACCCTATAAGAGGGATATACATACCATCTAAGTTTCATGCTTTTAAGTCTCGTTGACTATCAGTCAATCAGTCAGTCAGTAAAGTAAGTGTTTTATATATTTAGATGATACAACCTTGAAAGGGTCCATGACTTATGTCATTACCATATGAAATTGAGTAAGAAAATACGTAGGTAAGTTATTATATAATAATCAAAGTAGGTTATCATCTCTAAGTTTTTTTCACGATTTTTAAATATTACTTAAAAAGTATAAATCCTTATAAAAATTATATAAATTTATCTTACTAATATTCTAAATGCGAAAGTTTGTGTGGATGTGACTATGTATGTTTGTGCCTCAATCACGCCGTAACGGCTGAACGGATTTGAATGGAACTTGGAATGTACACAGTATGTGTGCTGGAATAACATAAAGGCTACTTTTCGTCGGGATACCACGCGAGCGAAGCATCGGGAGAAAGCTAGTACTCTATACAACAGTGAAAGAATAATCAAAATCGTTTAACTATCGTTTAGATATCGGTGAACAAACTCTTCCTTTTTGAAGTCACGCCATCGACAGCCTCGGTGGCGTGCTGACCGATTGCTCAGCAGAGACTCAGGAGACGCGGGTTCGATTCCCGCTGTGGAAGAAATGTTTGCACGTTCTGCAAATATTTCTTCCGGGTCTGGGTGTTGTGTTACCATGGTACTCATAGTTTCTGATAGCCACGACACAAGGAATCATAGTGTGGGGTCAGGACTATGTATGTGACTGTTGAGTGTTATTTATTTATTTATATATTTTGTTGTAGAGATTCAATTTGATCACTGGCTATTTATTTATGATTAATCACACAACCCACATGATTTTTATCAGTGACTGTACTTAAGATTACAGACAAACACATGACTGTAATTTTAAATCGTGATCTGTGGTTTTCCCGTCATTATTTGCCTTGAGTCTACTTCAAGGTTATGGCTATAGAAACAGTCTATATCGTGATTATGTTAGACCAAACATGGATATCACATTAACACTAACTACCCTACTAACTACTACCTTATGTATGCCTTACTAATCTATACTAATATTATAAAGCTGCAGAGTTTGTTTGTTTGTTTGTTTGTTTGATTGAACGCGCTAATCTCTGGAACTACTGGTCCGATTTGAATGATTCTTTCAGTGTTGGTTAGTCCATTTATCGAGGAAGGCTATAGGCTATGTTTTATTTTTTTCAAAATTAGGGATCCGTAATAAAATTGCTATTTTGTAACACAAGGTGTAAAATCGAAAACCTATTTTTGCGTGCGCTGCAAAAACTATTGACAATAGAACAAAATGATGTACTACGGGTTTGTAGATCCCATGAAGACCTACAAAAAAGTCCGCGAGAACATATATCTAGCTATCATGGTTTAATCACAATAACCGATTTTGTGTTCAAAATAATTATTAAATCGTCTGAAAAAAAAAACTACGTTAAATATGTATCGTAATATTAATCTTTATCGAAATTAAGCATTATGTTATCAAGATTATTTATGTAGAAGTAAAATACTTTTTGTTTCATCTCAATCGGATATTTCGTTTAAAAGTTATCACGTGTGTAAGATGTTAAGAGTTGGTACCTATTAATGAGTTATGGGCCATAGAGTTTTTTATCAACATAAAATCCTGTAATAATCTTTTTGAAATATATTTGTTGATGATTGTAAGTATAAGATCTTTGAAGAGTATAATAAATACATTTCTAAAATAACTCTGCTAAGAAAATCCACGCGCGCTTGATGCAAGCAAGACGAGACGCTGGCGGCGCGGCGGCGGGCGAGACGAGGAAGCCGCGCTTGCTGGCCGCCTGTGAGAAAAACGCGGGTGAAACCGCGGAGCACAGCTAGTATTACATATAAATGCTATAGTGTGGTCGTACTTGTACGTTTGTTGGTTTGTCCTTTCACGCAGTAACGAAGCAACAAATCGACAAGATTTTAGGCATATCTGGTTTAGGGGCTGGAGAGTGACATATGCCAGGCCGTTATGCCTAGGTAGGTACCTACAAGGTTTTGTACTTTGTTTGGTTATGTACATTGTACATAGTTGTAAAACACAACACAACAAATAGTTGTTGAATTATGGTTTATCTAATAATAAAATAAATAAATATTTGTGGACATTTCACACAGCGACATCTAGCCCCAAACAAATCAAAGCTTGTACTATGGTCACCAGATGGCTGATATAATACTTATATACACGTTTTTTTTGTAAATACATACTTATAATACCTAATAAGTACTACAATACACAGACCCGGAAAAATATTTGCAACACATACAAACATTTTTCATGTATCGAACCCGCGCCTCTTGCGCTGCAGCCGAGCACTCACCCGCCACGCCACCGAGGTTGTCAGTAAATAAGTAAATTCTGCTTGTAAACATATCGGCAAGCTGAGCTACTGTAGTCAGAGGAGAAGAGTACCTATTATGATATAGTAATCTAAACGTACTTGATGAGTAATCTTGAAACGATCAGTGTGGTAGAAGTATTAATATCGTTATGTTAAAATAATTATCTACTAGCCTTTCGTCACGTCACAAAAACACTCATGTGGTTTTGCTTCTAACCTATAATAATAAGGCCTTTTACCATATCGTCACTGGAAAGGCAAAATTACGTAAGCGTCAAAATGGCGCCAAATAGGCATATTGAGTTATTATCCTAAAATAGCAGTCCAAATACAATAATATGAAATGCTGGACATAGAAAATGAATAAAGAATGAAATATTACGTTGACGTCATCAAAATCGATAATTAGGTAGAAAGTTATGATTAAAAAAACGAAAAAAATGAACTTCAAACGGCTTTTTCTCGATTGGCGCTTACGTAAATTTGCCTTTCCAGTATGTAGTAGATGATTTATTATACAGCGTCAGGAGGCAACTTTTACCTTCACTAACGTGACGCTGTAGTGCCCGGGTAATAAACGAATTAAGAAGGTATAGCGCACATAAATTTTTCGCATAGAAAAATCCATTGGCACACGACTGGATTTGAACCCACCATCTTAGGATCGGAAGGCGGGGTCACTACCAACTAGACCACCAGTGCTTCTGCCATTTCCCCATTCTATAATCGGACCATTATGACACCAGAACCTCGCTTGACGGACCTTTGATACGACTGTTTTTTCTTTAGGGTTCCGTACCCGAAGGGTGCGAACGGGACCTTATCTCTAAGCCTCCGCTATCCGTCCGTCCGTCCGTCTGTCAGCGGGCTGTATCTCATGAACCGTAATACAAATACAAATATTTTATTTCACAAAAACCTATGACCACAAACTTGGTTTTCACTGTGTTACAGGAAGTAAGTCCTTCCCCAAATGTGTAAACATACATTCTGTTTAGCCAAATATATGAAAGTATATTTTTTTTAATGTAATAGATAACTGGCCCACAGTGGCCCAAAACAGGGATGACTGGAGAGAAGGAAGGGAGGCCTTTGCCCTGCAGTGGGACACTACAGGCTTCTAATAATAATAATAATAATAAACCTCTTAGACCTCCCAAAACACACCTATGTCCTTATGCAGAAAGCTGTTATACTTAACACATGCCGAATCGTCCGCAAGTTCTTGCAGACAGACTGCAATGTCATTGAGGATTCGCCCAATTTATTTAGGTAGGAAATGGTGATGTGTACTTGGCTTAGGCCCGTGCACTTCAGTTAATCCGGTTTCATTACTGAACCGAGTATAAAAACTATAAATAACAAAAATAATAATAATAATAGATAAAGAGCTTGGACGAATAAACACACGTAGAGAGGTACATATAATGTGATATTTCAGACGTTCGATGAGTGCGTCGAGAGGAACCAGCCAGACTGCAGTCCAGACAACATGTGGCTGCAAGTTCCCTTCTTCTGCGGACACGCCGCGGAATGCTGGTAAGAAACTAGCTACTACTCGAGGAACTAGTGTGGTGATAGGATTAGAGTGTGCCTAAAGGAGGCGTATCCCCAATGGGGTAGGCAGAGCCACAGGTAAACGTAAGAAAACTTGTAGCCACTTCTGATTTAAAGTCCTAAGATGGATATGGTGGACCATGGTGACAGGTGATCAACCCATCGCCCATTTTGGTGGTCCATCATTTTATAGTGGACTAGCTGTTGCCCGCGACTTCGTACGCGTGTAGTACATTATTTTGTTCCAAAAACTATTTTGGGTTTTCTACCTTGGGTTACAATATTGGAATTTTCTTACGGATCCTTAATTTTTTTGAAAATATATTATAGCCTACACTGGTCCCTGATAATGTAGCTTTCTATTGGTGAAAGAATTTTTGAAATCGGTCTAGTAGTTTCGAAGCTTATTCGTCACAAACAAACAAAAAAATCTTTCCTCTTTATAATATTAGTATGAAACTATCATTTTTAAGTCGTTAAGCCATGACGGAGGCCTAAAAATTCCGTCACAAGAGTTGGCCACTAGCTCATGCGAACTTGATCAGCTGAAGAAGTCGAGTACCCAGTCAGGCTGCCAGGGAAGTTGTAGAATATCAAGTGGCTGATGATAAAAAAAATATTGTTTTAAACAAATTTCGTTCTAGAAAGGTCCAGTGTGATGACAGTTTAATTCACAGTTATGTAGGAGGACTTATCTATCTTAAAATCTCCGGGCGGTACGAATGGCGTGCAAGAATTCAATCTTTTCATATATACATATTGCGATCAGTATGCGTGACCATACTTATTGAATGGAGTTTCTCAGAAGCTGTTAAGTACATAGTTACTTCAATGAGTTAAATATGAGCAAAATACTTGGCATTGAAATAGATGAGAGCACCGGTGCACTAGTGGAAGCTGCCCCGCCTTCTGGTCCTAAGGTCGTGGGTTCAAATTCAGTAGTGAACCAATCTGTTCGAAATAACTATTTGCGCTATACCAGCACTCAAACGGTGAAGGAAAAACATCGTGAGGAAACCGGCGTGTCATGGAACCGTAGAATGTGTCATTAGCTTTTGTGGCGCACTTTAAATCCCTTTCACCACACTGGTTCGAAAGAACTAGTGACACGACTAGATAGATAAATTTAATAACTCTTTTAATTCGACTCAACATGGAATTATACAGATATATAAAAACAACTAGTATTTTCGCTTGCGGGCGCGGGCTGCAAGCAGCCCGCGAGGAGGTTGTTTCTTTGAGGTGACCCTCAAAACCCTTGGATCCAAAATTTCAGCCCAATCGGACAAACCGTTTCGGAGATAGCAAGAGGGGGTGAAAATTGGGGGGGAGGGGGGGAAATTTTTATAAAATTTTACTCGCCATCCCATTCCCTATACGAATCCACTTGAAAAAATCCCATTTCACGAGTCATTTCGGAGAACCTATAGAAGGGGGGGTCAAAGGGGGGTCCAAAGGGGGGGGGAGTAAAAAAAATGTATTCCATCGAGCACCTTCTATCCGAATCTGTAAAAAAAACATGCCCTCGTCGGGAAGAATCGGGACACCGAACGTGGGGGGGGCGAGGGGGGAGGAAAATGGGGGTTTTCGGATTTTTCCCCCACTCACTGGGACTCCGCTTGCGGGCGCGGGCTGCAAGCAGCCCGCGAGGATGTCGTTTCTTAGGGGCGCGTGGGGGCGCGGGCTGCAAGCAGCCCGCGAGGATGTCGTTTCTTAGAGGGCGCGTGGGGGCGCGGGCTGCAAGCAGCCCGCGAGTAATTGGTTTCTGGAGAAAAAAAAAAAAAAAAAAAACATTCGGCATCAGCGACCCTCAAAACCCTCGGAACCAAAATTTCAGCCCAATCGGACTTACCGTTTCGGAGATACAAGCAAGAGGGGGTGAAAATTGGGGGGAGGGGGGATTTTTTTATGAAATTTTACTCGCCATCCCATTCTCTATACGAATCGACCAATCGCGATCTCGAATCGTGGGTAATTTCGGAGATGCGTAAAAGAGGGGGTGAAAATTCGGGGGAGGGGGGGGGATTTTTTTATGAAATTTTACTCGCCATCCTATTATCTATACGAATCCACTTGAAAAAATCCCATTTCACGAGTCATTTCGGAGAACCAGTTGAAGGGGGGGTCAAAGGGGGGTCGAAAGGGGGGGGAGTAAAAAAAGTTGTATTCCTTCGAGCACCCTCTATCCGAATCTACAAAAAAAACATGCCCTCGTCGGGAAGAATCGGGACACCGAACGTGGGGGGGGGCGAGGGGGGAGGAAAATGGGGGTTTTCGGATTTTTCCCATACTCACAGGATAACATCGAACACTTCCCCCATACATCATCTTCACCCATCTCCGCTCCTTCTGGGAGAACAATGATGTCAATGAGTGAGTCAGTGAGTGGTAATCGAGCTTTATAATAGTATAATAAGACGTACAATTAGGTAATTATTATTTGTAATTTGAATTAAGTCTATGTTTTCATTCATATTTTTTTTTTGTTTTCATTCATTAATTTTAATATTACTTACTTACATTTTATATTTTGTTTGACGAACCTGAGTGCATGTTATATGTCCAAAGATAAATATTTGTGGACATTTCACACAGCGCCATCTAGCCTCAAACTAAGTAAAGTTTGTACTATGGGAACCAGATGGCTGATAGAATAATTTTATACATACTTATAATACACAATACTACAACACCCAGACCCGGAAGAAATATTTGCAGAGCATATAAACATTTATCCGGGAATCGAAGCACCGAGGTCGTCAATAAATAAATATCATCATTATCATTATGATAGTCTCTTAAACTAAATTATTACATACATACATACATACATATTATCACGCCCGTATCCCTAATGGGGTGGGCAGAGCCACAAGTAAACATAAGAAAACTTGCAGCCACTTTTGATTTAAAGTACTCAGATGGATATGGTGAACCATGGTGACAGGTGATCAGCCCATCGCCCATATAGATGGTCCATCATTTTGGAGAGGTTAACCCTTAATCGACTTTTGCGACATGCTCGGGAAGAGAAGCAGCTGGACGCATTCTATGCTTTTTCTTTACTTCCAGTCCAGCAGAGAAGTAAATTATTTATTGTTATATTCCAGGAAACCGGGAAATCCTTGGGCGTTGGAGCGTGCTAAATACAATCTAGTCAACCACTACCTACTAGTAGGAGTTACCGAAGAGATGCTAGATTTCATCACCATCCTAGAGGCGACCCTCCCTCGCTTCTTCAAAGGCGCCACAGAGTATTACCTCAGCAGCAACAAGTCGCATCTACGGCAGACCAGCAGCAAAATCGAACCGAGCATGGTCACAGTGGATAAAATACAGGAATCCAAGATATGGAAGATGGAGAATGAACTGTATCAATTCGCTTTGGAGCAGTTTAAGTTTGTTAAAAGGAAGTTACTGGTGAAGGAGGCGAATAACGTCGCCCAGGTATATTTCTATGAAAAGATACGACCCAAATGATTGTGTGATGGGTAATGTTAGTGTTTTTTGGTCTGCCTCGGGTCTACCAGCGTGATTATCCCCCGAATACTCAAACGCGAGCCAGAGTTGAGCACGTCTCAAGTCACGGTTTTTTTGACAGTGTTTGATGAAAATCTGTCAATAACTGGTCACTTGAGACGTGCTCAACTCTGAGATGCGTTTGAATATTCGGGGTTATGTATTGTTGCAATCAGTTTATATGTGAAATCGTCATATATCATCACTATTTATAAAGACGTTGACAATCAACTGGTGGAATCTGATTGTGAATACGTTACCGCAATGAGGCTGATGAATCATTTTTATTTAAAGAGATCCAGATAGATCCTCAGTTGCAATCAGTTTCAATTTGAAACAGTCAAATTTATGATCGCTATTTAAATAGCAAACCGTCATATCTGACAGTTGCAAACAGAAAAGTTGCGGCTAACAAATTCTGCAGATTTGACAATTAATAGAAACTTATTGCAACAAAGATACTTAATCGCCCAGCACGTTTAGGAATACCTTACAGCCTTATCAAAGGCAATGCACAAATATGGACCTTATTACGTTAGTAGCAAAGTTTAAAGTTTATCATTCCATGGTTTTTCGTTATTGGAAAAACTATTAGATTATGAAAATGTTTGAGAATTTTTAATTAGTGAATTTTAGACTGTTATAAAATTGTAAGTATGTATAGTTTAAAAATATTGTTTATAGGTACTAAATATAGAATGACACTGTATTTTAGAACAATTTGACACTATACAGGATGTTTCCAAGTTAAATGTTAAGTGGTAAAAGACATCTTGCTGTAACAGTCTCTCTGTGTCTCTCTTTTTCTGTCTTTTCCGAAATATAGAGAGGGTAGGTAAACGATAGAACGTAGCTAGGGTATGCACAATTAAAATCCTAAATTACATAAAAAAACTTTTATAACTCACTGAAAGACAAGGCACTGCTAGGCCCAAAAAATAGTGGAATTTTTCATAGTTGAGAGCTAATTTAACAAAACATCCTGTATACTTATATATATTCACTAATTTTAGAGTTTCCTAAAAAAAGACAGTTGTTAAGTTTCAATAACCGAATTCTCATATTCTTATGACAACTAATATTATAAAATCAAATCAACTAATATTATGAATGTGTATGTGTGAGAGAACCGATGGCCAGAACCGATGGCCGTTGGGGCAGAATAGTTCTTGAGTGGAGGCCACGTCGTGACGGCAAACGTAGTGTAGGACGCCCTGTAGGCAGGCTATTTTACAGGAATATAACGTTATGTATAGTATAATATAACTAGAATATTTAAAATTTTTAGTGACTAGGCCAGTCCATATCGACAAAAAAATGGCAAACATCGCAAATGCGCATATATCTACTATTTTTTTATGTTGGGTCCCTTGAGAGTAGTTTATACCTAAATTTGCAACACAGAAAACCCTGTGCTGCTCGAGATATTGCGAAAACTTTGGTTATATTCAATTTTCAGTTTTTTTTTTTCAGAAAACTACCTTAAGGAAACGGATTTTCAGGTGTGTTTGTTCTATACTTCTATAAAGTTAACTAAATTTGCTACAATTTGAGCCTAAACCGAGTGATCTATGTCAATTAGTTGCGGGGATACAGCTAGTCGAAGATAGGCATTTTTTCACAAGTGAATAATTTTAGCACTTTTTCAATTATCGAAAACTGCCTTAAGGAATCGTTTTTCAGGTATCTTTGTTCTATACTTTTGTAGTTATCTAAATTTGCTACCATTTGAGCCTAACCCGAGTACTCTAGGTAAATTTGTTGCGGAGATACAGCTAGTCAAAGATGGGCAATTTTTTCAAAGGTACATTTTCCAAGACATATACCATGTACCTAACGGCTGCAATAGACTCCTAGAGAAGTCATGAGTTACATTCGCGTTTGCGATGTTTAATGTCAAATATCTTGTGATATAATCCATCCAACGCTTTTGATTCCTTTTTATTTCTTATTTCTTTTTGGCACAACTTGTTTTTCTTATCCCTTATTTTTCGGGTATTCTGTACTTTTTCTTTGTGCATTTACTTTACTAACTTTTTAGACCTGACTGCAAATAAGTGCATTTATCCATGTTGTTCTTATTTGAGGTTGACTTGCCGAACACAGGCGTAGCCAGGGGGAGGGTTTTGGGGGTTCAAACAACCCCCCTCCCCCCTCCCCCCTCCCCCGAAAAGTTCAGATATTATCATTTATAGAATTAAAATAAGAACAGGCGTGCTGCATATCTCATTGATGTCGCGGGCAACAGCTAGTCTTTAATATTTCCCCCCCGATACTAAAACCTGGCTACGCCCGTGGTGCCGAGTATTGTATGTTGACCTTGCTGACCCGGCACCTTGTAATTATTTGTCACTTAGGACTGGAACAAATGTTGACAGCTTAATTCAACGCCTTTAAATGAATTTCTCATAGCTTTGTGGGACACTGGCAAATAAAATGTACGAAACAAATGTGTGTAAACAGTTGTGGGTATGTGTGAGCGAATGAATGCGTGAAAGGGATGCCTCTATCTAAATATACATATGCTAGAGCGAGACGCCAATATTTCGCGCGCTCCGTCCGTTTTCGCCGCGTCCAACGAACAAGGCAAAAGCTTACGTAGTTTCGAAAATCCGGGCGGGGTGAGGTAAGTCAGTTAGGCGGGAGGGGGTAAGTGTCTATTGTTCATACTTTATGTAGTACTAATATGTGTTTTTTTTTGTTATGTGATCAGGATTGACAGTGCTTGTTGGTACCTCTACTTTCTTTCCGTAGGTTGTAGGTGTGAATCCTGACCATTGTTTATGAAGTTAGGAATGGGTATGTACTAGGAATATCGTAATATGTTATTTATTTCTTCATTTTATGTATAAATAGACAAAGTAGTGACACCACATGACTTCGTAATACTCACACGCATTTTAGCAGTAGATGTGAAATGCATTTAATAGTTTTAAGAAAATTGTTCTTCCATTATGTACTATTAATATAAGTAGTGTAATTGTAAATTTACTTATTGTATATAATTGAATATTATTTATATTTTATTTGGATATACTGTAAATCATTATTACAATGTTATCATTTTGAATACTATCTCTAAATAAGGAAAATCACGGAATTTATTGTATTAAAATTGTAGACGCGCTAGGTGCAAGTTCGATTCCCGCTGCGGATCAAATGTTTGCATGATCTTGTTTTCATTTTAATATGTAGTGTAGCCTCCTGAACTTATATACAACTAGGTTTTTGATGATGCCTTTGAAAATTTATTGGCTAAGGAAAATCAACCTTAAAAATGTTCGAATAAAGTTCAGAGTCGCTTATTTCTTTCTTTTGAGGTTTTAAACAGATTATGCAATTTTGTTGAAGACTGTTTGAATTTATTTAGTTGTGTAGTTAAATATAATTTTTTATACAACACACCGATATTAGGGAACATCCTTTAAATGAAAAAAACATTAAGTTTCTTAAGCCTAGAAAGCAGTAGGGTATTTCTTAAGCACAGACTATAAACCGGAAGTCAATCGTCCTATCGGACCAATCAGATGATCGTTTGCTCAATGGCTCTCGGTTGTTCCGGTGAAGCGCCATATAGGAAGCGACTAAGAACTATTTATACTTTAAGAAAAAACTTAGGAGTGGACAAAATGGCTTGATTACTGTTCATAATCAAGGTATCATGTCAACTCTGTATATATGAATAAAGAGGGTGAAAGTGGTTTACTAATATGTTGTATGAAAATCAACGGTGGCTTCTGTACTCTTTTGAAATAATTTAAAAGTAAATCTTGTTACCTTTATCAAACCTCTTTGTACAAAAATGTACTTAACTTATTTTAAAAACTACCACGCAATTTTACACCTTACTCCATTGTACGTCGAGTTATTTAATTGTTATAAATTGTGATCGATTAATATTATTTTTAATTTGTTCAGAATCTCTGCACTCACTAGTTTTTTGTGCAAATGTTTTTAGAAAATAAAATGTTGATAATAAGATATTTTTATTTAAGCCTATATCCCCGTGTACAGTAGAAGGTACCACAGATATTGTGCGCTTCGGCAAACTTCGTGCTTTGTATAAAAACCGAATTTGTCCGAATATGCAACTAATAATAATTGAACCAACCCTTTAAAAAATAATTATCTACATAATTATTGTAACATATCTATATTACATATCATCATCGCATTAGTTCGTATTGTACGGTGTCTTGTTAACCAGTACAACTAGATTGATAAATGATAACGCGTTTGTAGAGCAATAATTAACTATATTACAAACGGTTGATGAATGGGCTGTTAATGATGATGATGACGAGAACGCGCGCCCTTGGTGGCCGAATGCGAACTGATCTTAACTGATAAATTGAATAAAATGAAATGTTGGTAATGATTGAAACTGGGTCGCGCGGTCAGCGCCTTTCTGCTGACCCCAGAAGATGCACGGTTGCTTGTACCGTACATGCTCCCAGGGGAGAGAATGATGTGTTGATAGTGTGTATGAATGATAATGAGTAACAAGGTGATTCCAGTTAGTCCTTATGCTAATAACAAGGTGATTCCATTTTTGATCTAATGCTAAAGCCTCGAAAGTCCCTAAGAGAAGTTTGCTTTTCTAGGCATGGGGGTGGTACACTGTTCCACTTTATGCACTAAGGGAACTTCAGAATTTACACTAGTACACGATTCACTGATATTTTTATCACTTTCACTAACACTGTAACTGACACTGTAAGCGCACGGGGTATGTCGAGCCGATGGGGCCCCGACCGATGCACGTCGCAGGGCGCTGGTGGCAGGTTGAGGGCTCGCTTGTTCGACCCTCGCCACCGCCGCCGCTGCTTGTTGCGGGCCTTGCGGAGCTTCCGCACCATGATGGCTGCTCCACAAACTAATATGATCCCTAATATCACGTAGATTGCAGTGTAGTGGTGTACGTCATGATAAGAAATTGGTACCAAATTTTCCTGGGCTTTCAGATCGTTTATCTGTTTCCTGATGTCATCCAGCTGATTGTCGCTGGGCGTAGGTGTACTATTGCTGGATGATGAGTTGGGAATACTGATGTTAATCATGTGGTTGATGGGTTGTATTTCCTGCACATAGAACTGATCTTTCGCGTGTATGTTGCTCGAATCGTTGCTATGCGCGTAGATTGTGAAGTTCTCTGTCTTGATTATGCATCCTTGTTCGATGCTTAATATTCCAGCCTTTCTAACTGTCCTGCCGTGGCGTGGTTTTCGCATAACACACGTATATGACATTTCTCACAACAAAAGTACATGTATCTATTTATCTTGTTTGTTTCTACCCATTCATTGGAACATGGACTAAAGGTAGGTTTACACTTTCCTGTGCCCTGTTCTGTTTCACATAATGCTTCATCATTCTTTAAATGATAGATAGGGCTTCTGGAGTAGCACAGGTACGCATCAACTCCGTTGTGTAGACATGCCTTTATATCGTGCTCAGACAGGGTTAAGTATGATTCCTTTCGTAAATCAATTGCTACGTACTCTGCTATAGGTATAATTCGTGCCATGCTAGCATTTCCCACGACTTTAGGTACCGATAAAATGTGCATTATTTCAAACATGTCTCGGGTTACCAAGGGGAGTCTTATTTCAAATATTATATAATCTTCGGCTGTTCTTGCCTTAATTGTTAATAAACTATAAATATTCTTTAGGCCTGTTTGTATGTTGTCAATAGGGAGTGACAGATCTTTTGTTAGATGACTTGAAATTATGCTTAATGTTTGTTTGAGCTGCTCTGGAGATATGAGGTGAAGATTGAATCTGCCGTGATAGATGTCGGTAATGGTGTCCAATAGCGTAGCTTGCATGGCTTGCAATCGCCTTATTATATTGCTCGCGGCTATGGCAGCCATACTAAAATCAGAACTCATGATGTTCCTCTGAGCTTCAGTCTTCAAATCATGTGCAAAATTGTTAAGTCTGATGGATAGTTGATTTAACACCTTATACTGCTTGCTTATTGAGTCCTCAGTTCTTTTAAGCACATTATATTCTACTTCTAAAATTGTAGTTTGATTTTTAATAAGTGAAGCCAGGTGATCTTCATTGTATTGTAATGTTATTATATCATTTTTATACTGTTCAGCAAATCGTTCGTCGAGCACGCCGAAAAGGCTGTTTGCGATATATCCGACACCGTTGATAAGGCCTCGGCGCCGGCGCTTGTTTCGGCGCGTGCTGGAATGCTGACTCAGCAACAGGTGGTTATAGTATTCTAATTCTGAGAACTCGTGTTGTAATTGTTCTGTTATGATGTCACAATATGATGTTTTATTTAATTGGTTGCAGACTTGATTTAGATATTTAATATATTTGTTGCACGCCTCTGTTCCTTGCCAATATGGGTTCATGTCGTAATATGAGACTATTTTCCAATCATCCCTTATTAGACGCATATCAGAAATTTTATCGAAATAAAGACCTTGATTATCTTTTAATCGGGTCACGTTATATGTACTACACGTGCCGATTATTCCCATAAAAAATAAAATAAGCGTCATTAGTGATACAAAACTGTGGCCTGATCGTTTCACTTGTCTTTGTCTGTGTGTATCTATATCGTTCGATGTTACTCTGTTGGTTTTGTTGGTCTCTTGTTCGACCTTTCGTTCGTTCACTGGAAGGACTGATAACTTTACAATTGGACGCTTGATTAGTCCGGCTTTTGTTTTCAAAGTGACCACCCTGACGTGGCCGTCCGCTCCAGGATGTAACTCGACGACACGACCTACTGCCCACTTGCCAGGCGGTAGATTAGCATCATTGATTGTGACTACATCATTCATTTGGATGTTAGGCTGCTGATTTCTCCACTTGCTTCTTATTGTTAACTGACTGAGATACTCAGAGCGCCATCGTCTCCAAATATCCTGGACAATTTTTTGAGTGACAAACCATCTTGTTCGCATGTCTGTTTCGGTTTCCATGATAGTCATATCTTGATTGATATTGATAAAACTTGATGGGGTTAGAAACTCTAGATCGTCAGGGTCTTCAGTGAGTGGGCACAATGGTCTTGAATTTAATATTGCTTCTGTTTGTGCTAAGATTGTAGAATACTCTTCAAAAGTCAATCTTTGCTCTCCGATCACTCTTCGTAGATGGTGCTTGACACTTTTAACCGCAGCCTCCCATAAGCCAGCTGCTGAGGGCCATGATGGAGCGTTAAAATGCCATTCTATTTCCATGTTTGTTATTTCCGCGATAAAGTCTTGATCAAATGTTTGTGTTATTTGTTGATATTCTTGAGCTAGGACGTTACTAGCTCCGACAAAATTTGTGCCATTGTCACAGTATATATGTCTAGGGGACCCTTTTCTAGCGGCCATTCTACGCAGTGCCGCCAAAAAAGCTGATGATGTGAGGTCTGAGACCAGCTCTAAGTGAACGAGTTTTGTCACCATGCAAATGAAAACTGCGATGTATCCTTTTGTGGTCTTGATACCACGGCCCTTGTTAGCCTTTATGAAAACATGCCCAGTATAGTCAACGCCTGTGTGATAAAACACTTTAGCAGTATTACATCTCTCTGATGGTAGATCGCCCATTAACTGTGTCATCTTCTTTGGATTATGTTTGCGACACGTGATGCATGTATGTAAACGTTTCTTTACGGCTCTGTTTCCGCCAATAATCCAAAATTTTTGCCTGATAGTCGCTAAAGTGACTCGAGCTCCACCATGTAGCGTGAGTTCGTGTGCGTGGTCAATGACTAAATCAGTTAGATGTCCACTATGCGGTAATATGATAGGGTGTCTCATTTCTGGAGCGAGATTAGCCTTGTTTAATCTACCCCCTACTCTTAGAAGTCCGTCTTCATCTAAGAACGGATTTAATGGCAATAATTTTCCCTTTATAACTTTACTAGCAGCCGCCCGCGGCTTCGCTCACGCGGTACCCAGATAAAAAGTACCCTATGTCCCATTCCAGCACACGTAGGTACCTACTATCCTCATTATTCATTATAATATAGTGTACGCTAAACGATGACTAAAGTATTGCCATCTCTTACCATTTCATAATGACAAACAGTGACAGGGCTAACTTTAAGCAATGGCTAACTTTAGCGAACGAATATGAATAATAGGGTATGTATGTATGTATATTCCGTAGTTTTTGCGTGAAAGAGTAACAAACATACCTAAATCTAAAAATTAAGAAATTTCGGTGAATTTAGTAAAAATTTTGAGAGTTAAGGTAAACTTTTCAAAACGCAACGACAGCGCGTTATAGGATTTGATCAGAATTAGCAGCGACATCTAGTTTTCAGACGTAGAATTACGTAAGAACTCCATGAATAATCAAGATTGGAAACTTATTAGACCAGTAATAATTTATGCTTCCTTCCTTCCACAGGTAATTTGACATTGACAGTTCCTTTTCCATATGTTTTGTATCATCTGTATCATCTATTACTAATCTGTGTGTATCATCGCTGTCATATGTCAAAATAAAAGTATTCTATTTTTCATGAAAAACATACCAAAAATAAAGAATTTACAGGTAATTATGACATCAACTAAATGAGAAAAATCGGCTCTTTAATTTGATATAGGTTATGTGCAGTTTTAGACCAAAAATTGATTCCAGGTTTTCATCCCTTTTCACCCCTTTAGAGGTTGAATTTTGAAAAATCCCTTCTTAGTACACCCCTACGTACCAAGGTTTACCTACACTGAAAATTTCAATTCTCTACGTCCAGCGGTTTAGGCTGTGCGTTGTCTGTCAGTCAGTCAGTCAGTCAGTCAGTCAGTCAGGACAAAGATTCTTATAATATAAGATTTTGCTGTAGGTAATTTATTTCTTCTGAGAATTCTGTTTCTTGTAAATACTTTATTAATTTATGTTTTGCTGACTTGATTTCTTGCAGTGTTAGATAGTTTTGTTTTGTTTGTTTACGTTTGACATAGTTTATAAATCTTAAAATCCATGCAAAAACTCTTGTTAGTTTTTGAAGAGAACTAAATCTTGTTATTAGTTCCCCAATTATGTTAGGTTCGCTTTTCTTGATTGTAAGCGAGTAATTTACTTGTTTATGTATAGATAAGCTTTTAACCTCTTCATTGGATCTAATATCCCAAATACAGGGAAACCTAGTTGGGAGTTGGAGCTCAGCCATGTACAGTGCCTACCTACCTATGCAATGCACTTCTATAGGCTATATATATACTTCTATAATAAAACTTGTGTAAAAAGTGTGTTTGTGTGAGCCAAGTTGTCGGACGTTATAAACATTTTGTAATCTTTGTAAGGTAGGATGATGGTTTAAGCCTGAAATACACTTTTTTGTTTTCTGTTTTTGTTCAAATAAATAAATTTTATTATTATTATATTATTATTATTATTGGTTGTGAAAGTTTGACCTTGATGTTTCTTGCCGCTATGTTCAGGTAGCCAAGAAGGTCCTTTCCACCACAAAGAATGCTCTTTCAGCTGAGCAACGCTCATACCACGGCTGGCACAGTCAGCCGGGTTCTCTGCGGACTTTACGTACCGCCACTGCTGTGGGTGAATAATATCTGTTATTTGCCGCACCCTGTTTGCGACAAAGGGTTTCCACCGACCTGGGTCGCCTTGAAGCCATGCAAGAACTACCATTGAATCGACCCAGCAGTGAATTTTGATATTATATTTATTTAGACATTTCTGGACCTTTGTCATTAGCTTTGCTAATAGTAGAGCGCCGCTAAGCTCTAGTCTCGGTAGTGTTACTGTTTTTCCTGTTGGAACGAGCCTCGACTTCCCTGCTACTAATGACACTCTGACTTCGTTTTTAGATGTAAGTTTACAATATATGACGCAAGCGTAGGCCTTGATAGAAGCGTCACAAAACCCATGGAGCTCTATTTGTTCTCCTTCTTTCTGGGTACCCAACCAACGCGCTACTTGAAACTCGTTTATTTTAGACATGTCGTCCCGGATTTCCAACCACTCCTTAATGATGGTGTCTGGTAATTTATCATCCCATGAGATTTTTGACGTCCATACTTTCTGGAACAATAATTTTAGCTTGGTTGATACTGGTGACAACCATCCAAGTGGATCGTAGAGCTTGGATATGTCAGAAAGCATTGTCCGTTTGGTAGGTTTCTTTTCTATTGGGTTTAACTGTGATTGGAATGTAAATAAGTCTTGCTTAGGGTCCCACCGCAGTCCTAAAGTTTTTGTCGATTCTGGCTGTTTGAACTCGAAGTTTTCTTGTTTTTGATTATCACCTGTTGTGTTCTCTAATATGTTTGGCAAATTCGATTTCCACTTCCGTAAGTTAAATCCGCCCGATCTCAATAGTCTGATTAACTCTTGTTTAAGATAGATTGCTGATTCTTGTGTTTGCGCCCCATGTAAGACGTCATCCATATAGAATGATTCTTCTAGAACTTGGATAGCCTCACTGTCTTGATAGTTTAGCCTTTCGTCCTCAGCTAGCTGTTTTAACGTCATCATAGCTAAAAATGGCGCGGCCTTGGTGCCATACGTAATTGTGCAGAGCTGGTAGCTTTTCATAGTCGAGTCTACAGAATCACGCCATATTATTTTTTGGAGTCTTTGATCTTGTTCGTGTATCCAAATAAACCGAAACATTTTCTCTATATCTGCAGTAAATGCGTAGCGAAATTGTCTCCATTTCAGTAACAAACATTGTAGGTCTTGTTGTAGATTGGGCCCCTTAAGCATCAGATCGTTTAGGCTTTTTCCCGACGTTGTTTTTCTAGACGCATTAAATACTACTCGTAGTGCTGTAGTAGATGACTCATTTCGTAGTACGCAATGGTGCGGTAAAAAACAATCGGGTTTCAGGTTACCCATTGATAGTTTCATGTGTCCTAATGACTCATACTCGCTTATAAACGCTTTATATTCTTGTTCGATGTACTTGTTACTTTGAAATTTCTTTTCTAATTGATGAAATTGTGCAATTGCTGTTTGTTTAGAGGATCCAAGCTGCTCTTCAAAGTTCTCCTTGAAGGGAATCCTGACCTCATATGAACCATCATCTCGCCTTGTTGTGGTTGATTTATAATAGTTCATACATTGATTATCTTCCTCTGATAAGGTAGGTGATTCGGTGATGTCTTCTATTTCCCAGAATTTTTGAAGTTCATCTACCTGATTAAGGACCACATTGCAGCTATAGGTCTGTACGTTCCCACACAAAATCCAGCCCAAACGTGTTTGCTGAGCCACGGGAACAGCTTCTTCTGATCTGCTTATCCCGTCCATTATGATGTGTGAGTACACGTCAGCTCCTAATAGTATGTCCACTGGACGGCTTACATGAAAGTCCGTGTCTGAAAGCTGTATCCCATCCAGATGTGACCATGTGGGCCTGTTAAATGTATAACTTGGTAAATTCTTTATGAGTGTGTTCATTATAAAGACTTCTGTTTTGAATGAAAATGTACTATATAATGATTGACATAAAATCGTTGTTACACCTTTGCAGCTGCTTTCCTTGGCTCCGATACCTGATATGACTCCCTTACACCGTTTTCTTGATAAGGACAAAACTTGTGCAGCCTTTTCGGATATAAGAGAAATCTGAGAGCCTTGGTCTATCAGTGCTCGCATCGTATGATAAGATCCATCTCCTGCTTGAACCTTAATCAAAGCTGTTGCCAACAGAATTTCGACACCATTGTTGCCTTGTTGCAACGCGGTGTTATCTTTTTCTATGTTCTTGTTCTCTGCTATGGTAGTGTTAACCGATGGATTGTCGTAAGCCTCATGTAATAGGGTATTGTGCTTCCCTTGGCATTCACGACAACATTTGTCTGATATACAAGACTGTTTTTTGTGATCAAAAAGACAGTTTTCACAAACATGAATTTTCTTAACTGTTTTAAGTTTCTCTTGCGGTGACATATTTAGAAACGTATTGCAAAAGTACAATCCGTGCATTTCTTTGCATAGTGGACAAATTCTTATTTTTACCAAATTGCTTTTATTTGACTCAGTTAATTGACCCACTTTATGTGCGGGCAAAGATTGCTTCGAATAATTATAATATTTAGCGAATTTAGAGTTCTGTGAATTGTTTAGAGCATGATTTGTTGATTTAGGGTTTTCTTGCCTCTTACGTGATGATTCTAATGTTGTGAAACGCATTTCTAAGAACTTTAAAAAATCTGCAAGAGATGGCAAATCCCTAGGGTTCTTTAGAGACTCTAAATAATGATTGTGAGATTCCGTATCCACCTTTTGTAATAGAATATGCACAATTAATGGGTCCCAACTGCTTGTGTCTACTCCGAGCTTTTTTATGGCATTCATACATTCTAGACTAGTGTCGTGAATTTTCTTGATGTGTGCTACCGAAGCCTGTTGATTTGTTGGTAAGTTGAGCAAGGTATTAGCGTGTGTTGTAAAAATTAATCTCATGTTGTTATAACGATTGTTAAGTATTTCCCAAGCCACAGAATAATTTTCAGTGCTTATTTGGAGGTGTTGAACTAAACGCTCGGCCTCTCCCTTCAACTTCCCTTTCAAAAATTGTATCTTTTGCGCATTAGAAATTAGTAGGTTATTGTGAATGGCTTCGACAAACAGGTCCTTGAATGATGTCCATTGATTGTAGTTACCACTAAAGTTGGGAATTTCCATTTTTGGGGTCCATTTTTCCTTGTGTGACACAGACCACAGTTTTGAATTTATGTTTTTCTTCATCTCGTTATATGTTGTTTCATGTTTTGTAAAAGAGCGCTCATAAATTACATCCATACCTTCCAGCTCGCTGTCTAGTTCCAAATGTAAGGAATCTATTATGGCCCACCGAGCCTGCAGAGTACGTAGCGCGTCTTCTAGCTCCCATTTCTGGGAGATGATACTAAGATCAATACCTGATACCGTGCGAACGAACGCTCGGAAGTTGCTAGCTTGTCGTTTAAGCATGTCATCAAGCTTGCTAGATGATCCTCTGGAAGCCTGCCTGACAACCGGCGACTGCGGCGTATCCTCTTGATCGGACACTTGTTCTGCTTGTTCAGAAAAACGCGGACGCCCCGTCTCCACCTGCTGAGACTCCTGTTGTTCTTTCCCAGAGATCGTAGGTACACCTACCTTAGCCCCCTTGACGAAAATTTGGTACTGTTCGTTAAGTAGTGCTTTTGTTGTTTTGTACACCTCATTAGCTCTTCCATACTCATTGTTGGTAAAATACGGATGAAACCTGCTTTCCTCCGTACTGATACGATCATGATTGTGTTGATAATCCGTCCAATAAGCCTCGAGTGTCTCCAAACGTCTTTTGAAGTAATCAACAGAAGACTTACGGTCGGCGGAATCCTTCTTCAAGTTGGTGGCTATCTTAACCATAGCCCCATACAGCTCCTGCTGATTCTCGAAGATACCCTCCATGGTTGTTGCTTGTTAATTGAGTAAGAGAAAATGAAACGATCTTACTTGTTAGCTCGTTGATTATCTGCTTACTCCTTTCTCCTCACTGCAATCCTGATTTGTTGGTACACTGATTGATAATAACACTTGATAGCACTTGATAGGCACTGGTTGGCATACGCGGTCAAAGTTCACACTATTTACGTGGTAATTACGACGCGTATGGCCTCTTTATCGAAGGACCATTTAGATGTACGGTGTCTTGTTAACCAGTACAACTAGATTGATAAATGATAACGCGTTTGTAGAGCAATAATTAACTATATTACAAACGGTTGATGAATGGGCTGTTAATGATGATGATGACGAGAACGCGCGCCCTTGGTGGCCGAATGCGAACTGATCTTAACTGATAAATTGAATAAAATGAAATGTTGGTAATGATTGAAACTGGGTCGCGCGGTCAGCGCCTTTCTGCTGACCCCAGAAGATGCACGGTTGCTTGTACCGTACACGTATTTCAGAAGCTAGACGAAAATTGCCGAGGCGCACATATTTGTGGTAGTACTGTAAAAAACATTTGAATATTGCCTTATGACGTCATTGTTATGATATCCAATAGGTACCTAAAGGTAGACTAACCCCTGAACACTCAAACGCATCACAGAGTTTAGTACGTCTCAAGTGACGAGTTTTTGATAGATTTTCATCAAAAACTGTCAAAAAACCGTGACTTCAGACGTGCTCAACTCTGAGTCGCGTTTGAGTATTCTGGGGTAAATGTTCTCCAAACTTGGGTACTTGTATATTTTTCAATCAATTAATCATTTTAGCCTTAACTTTATTGTGAACTATGTAATTATAAGAAAACAGGCCATCCAGAAATTGTTCCCGATTACAATTCTACCCTAAGAGGGTTTAGTCAGCCAATGAATCATTTCATGAATACTTAATCAAGGTAATTATACCACAGACCCAAACTTCAAATTTTAATATTTACCCAATAATTGGTTCATACTCTTACGTGTCATTATACTTCTGAGAACTTAAACGTATCAATTACTTCAAACTGTAACGGAGTTAATAAAATATAACCTCCTTGGCCTGTCGAACTCATGGTTAGGTGAAAAATTATGATGACCCTAATGGCTCGGTTTCTTGCCGTGTGCAAACACCCTTATTATACCTCTTGCACTCCCTGCATAATGCCCCTCGAGTGGTTTCATTCACGGCGCGTTAATTATTCAATCGATCGTCCGTCCCGCTCGCACGCTGTAAAGAGTTCTGTGTAGAGCGAAACGGATGTATGTTTGTCGAACGCGCGTCCGGCTGTAGTGTAGGTGTTGGTCTCGAAGACACGGGCTCAGTCGTGCGTTCGGAGTGTGCATAGGCGGTTGGCTCGCAATGCCGATGTACCAGCTACTTACAGAGATGCTATCACGAAGGCATAACTTTAGGATAACTGAAAGCAAAACGTATTGCAGATTATTTTAAAACATGTTGTAATCAATTTTGAGTGGTTTGTTTAGTTTGTTTTTGAGGTTCGTTTACGAAGGTCGCGTCCTTCAATCGATAAACTATTAATTGCCGGCGTGTGATTGCCCGTGGCCGACAGACAACGGAACTTACGTGTTTTGATATTATAGATAAGTGCCAATTAGTGAAGTAGCTAAATTATTAGGGCGAGGATTCTGTGTTTACTCATTGAAAAGACATTGTTCTAAAACGCATCTTCATGGAATTATGGGCATCTGTTTAGACACTGGTGAGTACTTTGCAAACCATTATTATTATCTTGTTATATGTTTATTTGTTTTAAAATCTTTATTATCACTACACTATCTGTATAGTCTTTTATTTGATAAACTACGTACCTAAAACTTTATTTGGCGCCCAACACGGGGCAGTCTTACGGTGGATAGTAAACATCTGCGAGTGCCGCTTTCTCTTTAATAATTATTTTTGTTTATTAGTTATAATTAAGTATACAATTACAACGAATAAATAAAAAAAAGTCTTTTGTGTTAATGAATTACACGAAAACAACATTTTGGAGCCCAACACGGGGCTACATTTAGTCTGTTCGCGTCAGCTCCAAAACAATAACATGGCTCTTTTAGCTAGTCAAATAATGTTATTCATTGTAATTATAAAACAAATCGACATAATATTTTGTTTCCTGACGCTCAAGAAAGTTTTAGACCTCATATATTTGAGATTTTTTTTTAACGTATCTGTATAGCACCTAGGATTTAATTCGCCTTACTAGGGAAGTTCCTTTACTGAACTGTAGGCACCTACCTAAAAATGAATAATTTCGTTTATTTTATTAGTAGGAGCCAAAATCATAATTTCGTAATGTCATTGCACAAAAAATTTTATTGGCGCGGCTATTAGGGCTTCTTTTGCAATGCAATAGTAAATAAAAAATTCTAAGTCTTATTAGGTAGCATTTATATTGAAAAGAACCATGTACCATGTTTAATATAGATACCAAATTCTTGACATTTCGAAAATGACAAGACTTCTCAGCAAATACAAAATAGTACATATACAATATTTGAATTTTAAATAATATTTTTATATTAGCTGCCGCCCGCGGCTTCGCTCGCGTGGTACCCGGATAAAAAATAGCTTAGGTATATGTTAATCCAGTACATGTACTATGTATATTCCAAGTTTCATTCAAATCCGTTCAGCCGTTTAGGCGTGATTGAGGCAAACATCCAAACTCTTTGTGAATTTGGATGTTTGGATGTTTGTGCCTTTCCCATTTATAATATAAGTAAGAATTTAGAATATCTGTCCAACTATTTAGCAGCCAACAATTATACTGGTACTATTAGATGGTAAAAATGATAAGAATTGATTAGATTAGCCCTTTAAATGTTAAATTTTGCTGTCCTCTTGTCGTACGTAGAAACTTATATTTTAAGTTGTAATATATTTTTTTAGTAAAATATTTTTAGAGTGACGATCAAAACATTTATAATATGCTTTTCTTACGTTTTCTTTTTCAACTTTGTAAAGATGAGAACGTAGATATTCAAAATCTATCTAAGTAGGTACAGTACTTAAACCTAACTTAATAGGTCTGGGGTGAGTCACTATTCGATAAATACCTACTGGAGTAGGTATTTAACTAGAATTCTTTAGTCGTTTGTCATTTCTTCCGACGACCTAGCTGAATTTTTTATGAGATGAGACGAGCATTATTCCTTGTCACTTAAACTTTACCAAACTTGTCTAAATGAGGTGATTTGGTAAAGAGCTTTCATGTTTTATAGAAACTTAGGGACAATAACAACTTTCTGACATTTTAATAAACTAATAGTAAGAAATCATTTTACATACAAGATTTTATTTAAATGCTCTAAAACAAGAAAATAAACTTTAATTTTAATCAAACTCTACAATTTATTACATTAAACAATCCATTATGATATAAAAGCTTATTGGACCTTTTAAGAAAATTTGGACCTTTGCTGACGCTATCTGGTTCTATCGTAGTTTTTAATTTCCCTATAAACCGCGGCTACCTAATTGCAATACTGCGAAGTTTTGCGTCCTTGTCTCTTCTGTGTCAAAACATACAGTCACAAGATATTGTGTATTATGACCGCTGTACCAGCAATCTCAAACAGTGAAGAAAAACATGAGAAAGCCGGCATGTCGTAGAACTTATAACACCCAAGACCTAAGAACCTAAGACCCAACTAGTAGGGGCCACGATGCAAGTTTGCCGAGGACCGATAATGTAGCCACGGGGTTACTTTAGGCTGCTGTTATGAAAGAAATAAAGAAAATACATTCATTGGTTCACAGTCATCTACCGACAACCAACTTATAATAACTAGTAAACTAAAACTAACTATTACTAAAATACCTTGTCACAATAGGCGGGCGAGTGCTCGGCTGAGACGCAAGAGGCGCGGGTTCGATTCCCATTACGGGAGAAATGTTTGTATGTTTTGCAAATTTTTCTTCCGGGTCTGGGTGTTGTAGTACAGTACCTAAGCATTGTGATATATGACAATGAACCAAAAGGCCCTGCCTCAGCATTATGTTGCTCAACATTATGTTGTTGTTGTATGAGTGTCTGGAGTTATTGAACTATCTTCTGCGCAGAACAACACAATGAAGAGATGGAGACCACGACCGGCGAGCGGACGCGCGGGCCGAGCGCGTGGGCGGGGCGCGCCACGCCGCCCGCCGCCGGCTTCCCCATGCAAAACACCAGCCACGTCAAGTTCGAGCCACCGAACGTGCCTGTTATATTCGTTCTGGGTGAGTCCCATGCTCTCTTTATTTATCTTATCCACACTCAGACCAAATAAAAAGAAAAGACGCCGCGCCGCGAACAACAAAAGTGAAGCCACCTTTTTATCTATGTGTGTGTCGAAGTTTTGTGGTTTTGTGTTCCAAGTAAACTAAAACTCGAGAGCGATGAGCATGGTTTTAGTGTAGGTCTGTGTGTGAGCGTGTATGTTTACCTGCAGGAGCACGGTTTTGTGTGGCTTCACTTTTGTTGTTCGCGGCGCGTCGTCTTTTCTTTTTGTTTAATATCGTGGCATCATCCACACTATGGCGTTTGTTCATTCGTCGTATTGCTGAACGAGGAGAACGAGCGAGACTGACAACACGGCAATTTACGCGCCAGTACAGGCCATCATCATGCATGGCGGCCACTACACTAGTACGCCCCCATACGATTTGCCAACGTGTAGAGGCCCCATTAGACACCAGCTATCTACCATTTGCGAAGATGGTCTTAGGCAGTTTTAGGTAGTATATTAGTCGCTAACGCTCTACTTGGCTAGAGAACATTGCAAGACCGGGACTACAAGGCCTGTCATTTAGGTAAACGATAAATAGTTTTTTCAAAAAATCACATACCTAATATTATACTTACTGCTGCTAATGTACCCTCTAGGCTGATAGGATGGCATTCCTAGGTGTTGGTCCAACCGAAAACAACAAAATCGAAATTCGTCCAATTAGCATCGTCCCATTTGTGTAGGACAAAGTTGCCTTCTGTTGCGGCATAAACCATCTAGTACCAATCTGCTGATGGTAAAGTATCTTTTGCGTTGACTTTTGTTGTTGTTTTGCTACATGTCCCACTTTGTGAGAGTTGAGAGATCCACTTGAAACTATTTCTTATACACAGGATAACATTAACATAATAACACATTACAAATTACAAAGCAAAGCGCTCGTGGTGTAGCTTGCTTAGACGTTCTTGATTGATAGTTGAAGTTAAGCAGCGTTGTGTGCGGTCACAATTTGATTGGGTGACCGCAAGTGGCATTACGAGCTGAGCGCTTCCGTGCTTCGGAGGGCACGTTAAATTGTCGGTCCCGGCTTTGACGGAGGCCTTTAGGCGGCCTTACTCTGCCACAAGAGTTGGCCACTAGCTCATACGAACTTACTTTTTTAAATTACAAAGTACCTACATGTAGGTACGAAGTCGAACTTAACTCTAAAAGAGCTTTCTACCCAGGCGAGGTCGCAGCCTGAAGTTTTAGAAGGGGTCACTAATAAATTATTAATAGAATATGTCGAGTAAATCAGATTTTATTGCACAATAGGTACACAATTTTATTGTACACATTATAAAACAAATGGAAGCATTAGATTTTTATTGGCCGATGCCAATAAAAATCTAATGCTTCCATTTGGCCAGGGGCAGAAAATTGCTTTTTTTTTTTTGAAAATTTTTAGAAGATTTTTCAAATTGACGTGTACGATTTTGGAGGGAGTCATGTCCCCTGTGACCCCTCCTTCGGACCGCAGCTGTTCTACCAGCACTGCTTTAAGGTCCTGGTGGGATCCTTAATACACGTTTGATGAAGTTTGTGATGAACAGGCGGGCCTGGCAGCGGCAAGGTGACACACTGCGACAATCTGATGCAGGAGCGTCGTGGTGTCGTCCACATCAACATGACGGACTTGCTACAGCAGTATGCCATCGGTAACGGTGAGTGCTAACCAACATGTTTCAAGATTATTGCTTATTGTTAAGCAAGTAGGTAGGTACTTAGACATATTTTTTTTATTATTTACTGGCTTTCGCCCGCGGCTTCGCTCGCGTGGCATCCAAACAAAAAGTAGCCTATATGTTATTCCAGCACACATGCTACGTTTATTCTAAGTTTCATTAAAATCCGTTCAGTCGTTACGGCGTGATTGAGGCACAAACATACATCGTCATATCCACACATCCTTACATCCTCACATCCTCACAAACTTTCGCATTTATAATATTAGTAGGATAGGATTTTTAATATGTATTTGCAGACTTTTCACACAGGTGATCTAGTTGGTAGGGACCCCGCCTTCCGATCCTAAGGTCGTAGGTTCAAACCCGGTCGTGTACCAATGGTTATGTGCGCTATACTCTCAAACAGTAAAGGAAAACATCGTGAGGAAACCCGTGGCTTGGTCAGCACCGTACGTATTGACCATGTCTTTCCTGTGGACGACTAAGCTGAGAGGATGGAATAGGTGCTGGGCAAGTCTACTCCATCTTAATTCGTCCCGGGCACTACAGCGTCCCGTTTGTGAAAGTAAAAGTTGCCTCCTGACGCTGTATAAATCATCTACTAGATGGTAAAAGGCCTCATTACAACCGTTGGTCATGATTTCAATGTCACAGTACCCATGCATTAGCATAATGTACAAATAATGGGCCCAGCGCACGGGATACAATTAACATGGAATTTTATAACACTTGCACATGACGTTATTACTACCTACTAACCGTCGTGTCACTAGTTCTTTCAAACCAGTGTGGTGAAAGGTTCAAAGGCTCCACATGATATACCTTTCTCAAACCTCATCACTACATCTTCTTTCACTCCACATCGCTCTCATATCACGCTATTTTTCACTCTATCTCTCAAAGTCACCCCACAAGTACTTCGCAATGCACACATTTCCACTGCATTCGCTCTACTCTGATATTTATTAGAATATACAACGTGTAACATAATGTCCCTATAAGCCCGAAAGGGGTGTATTCAGACCGAGCACTTGAATACATTGACGTGTGCAAAAGTTCAATACATCATATTTGAAATTCCTATACAATTAAAAACAAATTATTTCATGAGAAATTTGTGACAACCCTATGTGTTTGTTTACCATTTGCGTAGGTAACAAACACACGCGCACCCTCCTATCGCGTCGGACCCACACATACGCAGACAATTGAACGCGCGGCAAGTTTCAAAAAGTACCTAGGTGTAATCACCAAAGTTTTCGTAAGAATTTGCAATTTTTTTAATTCTACGTAGAAATTAAAGTCGAAGATTAAAATCACGATATCTTTCACACATAAAAAAACAACTACCTACCTACATCTACCTAGGTAGTTACCTAAGGACCTAGGTACAGGAAAAGTTAAGTTATACCTTTTCTCCCTTCTTCTTGGTTGGCTCGGAACACGGCTAATTGACATGGTAGGTATTAGGTAGGTATGTAGGTACCTAGGTTGGTATTACTGGTACACATTCACATTCACAATCACAAAATTATTTTTGTCATTTTTTATTAGTAAGCTAGGTACTAATGGGGTACCTACTAGGTAGGGTGATAGGTTAGGTACCTATCATCATACCTACCTATCACTGAATTTTATCACTGTTGACACACACAGTAGGTACTCGGTATCCATCAAAGGGAAGTAGGTACAACACACCACCGAATTCCCGGTCTTCCCTCACTGGTGCGCCCCGGTGGAAAGATCCCGTCGAGAGAAGACGGTTCACCAATCCCAGAAAAGAGCCCGTAAGATGGCAATGGCCGCCCTGGATAACGCTCTCTGTAGAGCTGACGCGCCGCTACTAAGCTATTAATTATTTGGTGCTGCTCCAACACACACACACAACACCATAAATCATAATACTCACCGTTTGAGTACAAAGCCGACATCGTATCGTACGTTAATTAGTTACGCGAACCGAGAGATTGCTTGTTGCAGTTGTTGCAAGGAACGAATGCTAATTGCGACTGATAAAAACCGATCTGTTTTGCGACCAAAAGTAGGTACCTATTGCCGAAAGCCGAATTTTTAGGGTTCCTTGTCTGGGGTAACCCACTAAATACCGATTGGGAAAAAAAGGCAAAAAACTTCATCATACATCTACTACTACTACTACTACTACTACTGTCGTCGTGTCCGTGTCGCTAGCACTTTTGAACCAGTGTGGTGGAAGGATTAGAGTGCACCTTGAAGGCTCCTTTCGTACACTTTGACACACGTCTATGGCATGCCTGGTTTCCTCACGATGTTTTCCTTCACCGTTTGAGAGCATTGATATTGCACACATAAATTTCGAATCGAAAAATCCATAGATTCGAACTCACGACTTAAGGATGGGAAGGCGGGGTTCATAGCAATATGCTACCATGTGCTCTATCCCCATTTGCTACTAGGTACCTACCTACTTACATAATAACCTACCAACAATTACGTAGTTCAATCAAGAAAAGTAAAAAACAAATAAGCCTACGGAACCAATTTGATTTTATTAAACAAACGCTTGCGGTGCGGTGTCGGTTGACGGTTGCGGATTTTGAATTTAGCAAAGGCACCGACAGCCAATTAGGGCGAGGTGCCATCCCACTTATTGTTGTTGTTGTTCCAATGCAACCAATGACAAATAGGCTGTTCACGATGAAAATGAAGATTAGTAAGACAGATAAGTCACAACCTTTGACTTTAGTGCCCAAGTAGGTAGGTACAAAATTGCATTGAAAAATGCTCCAACGAATATTGGAATAATACATCGTTGGAAAAACTAAAGTGGAATAGGGTCACGGCTTATCCTCAGGCACGGTAGACCTCTTCTCATACTTCTTGTTACCTACTCAAGATGCTTTTAAGGCCCGAGTAGGTAGGTACAAAATTGAGTAGGTATCACGGCTTTATCCTCAGGCACGGTAGACATCCTCTCATACTCCTTGGCACCCACTGAGGATACCTTTAAGGCCCGAGTAGGTAGGTACAAAATTGAGTAGGTAAGGTACCTATCTCCTATACTAGGTACTTAACAAAGAGATCTGAAAGGATGTTTACGGTGCCTAGGGATTTTAGTCGTGATGTGTGTGACCTTACATTTTAATTACCAATAAATACCAAGGTACCAACTAGGCCTTCAAAAAAAAATAGAAATTACTTATTAAGCCACCTCGTTATTAGGTAAGTAGGTAGGCATTTTACTAATGGTGTCTGTTCTGTTACCTGTTTCATCTAGAGTTCACACTTAAAGGTCAAAAAACAGCTGTAAATAGGGATGCCTCATGTTGTGTCAAGTTACGTATTGGAGCAAAGTTTAAGAGACATTTCATGAATGAAAACCTTTGAAATTTTAAAAGTCGTTGAACAAACGTTGTTCGCAATGACGTATAGAATACCCCCGTTTCGGGCTTATAGGGACATTATGTTACACGTTGTATATAAAATATCCAACATGGCGGCTGTAATATGTTAGGTTACCTAGTTACCTAAATTCTAAGCAATAGGGTTTCTTGTTGTTATAATTTTTGTTTGTTCCATTGTTTCCGCCCTTTTAGTGGGTATTGGGTACCTTTTCACTACCCACAGTCCATTTCTAGTTTCTAGTACAAGCTTTTTAGAATTCCAACTTCCAGTTCTATTCTAGTTATCCTATCCTATTTCACATGAACATCATTTATCAATCATGCCTAAAAGCTATTAAACTAAAAGCTCTGACCTATAACCTAAAATCTTACATTATTTTGGCAATAAAGCAAGTTGCTGACAGCTAGCCGTACATACATACTTACATAAAATCACGCCTGTACGCGTAAGGGTAGGCAGAGACCACGGACCTCCATTTTCTACGGTCCTGACACGCATCCTTCGCTTTATCATCAGCCTATAGCAGTCCACTGCTGGTCATAGGCCTCCCCTAATGAACGCCATCGCGCCTTATCTTCGCGGCTTATAAAAGTTCTCCAGTAGTAGTCCTGTCACCAATTTAGGCTGGTTCCTAAGACGGGTCACTAGGTGTAGGATTAGTATTATTTCATTTATTCATTTTTAGCTATTGTACAATATTAAAAAAATGCAATAAATATCAAATAAGTTAACATGGAACGTTGAAAACTATAATTTGTTCGGACAAGTGCCCTCGTCGTCGTGGGAGCTAACACGTGTACATGTCGTCCCAAAGCTTATGAGCTCACTTTCTTTGTATAAATCAAAGCGTTTTCAACTTTATTACTGAAGGGTAAAGAATAATTTGAGAATGAAATAAAAAGAAATTTTATTTATTTTTGGCGCTTGGCTTACATTGATTTTGAAAGTAATGTGATGACAGGAAGGATGGTTTTCTTTAATATTTATTCTGATCTTCGCATTCATGGAATACCTACTAGTATTACACCCGTTTTCACTAAACTCATGTTAGGCCTGCCTTAGTTAAGATGCGCCTAAGCTTAAGAATGACCTAGATAAACTTGTCGTTTTCACTAACAAACGATGTCCTAACGTATGCATTGCCTAGCTAAGAGAATGATTGAACGAATGAAACGAAATATTTGACACTTGACTATTTGTAAATATTGCAGAGTCATGTGTTGACCCTGGCCACCGTGCAACAACATTTTGTACTTTAAGGTTAGCATCAGAAATTGTCTGGCAATTAATAGAAAAGTAACCTTTCCTGTTTCTAAACAATTCTGCATCATTTCCCCCTGAAATATAAATAGCCAAATCAAGTAAAACTATGTAGGTAGGTACTTATCTATTATATAGCTGCAATCTACATTAGGTTAAATAACTTTTAAATATTAACCTGGTGATTGAATTCTTATATGGGTACAGTCAATAGTTCCAATTACATAAGGAAAATTATCAATTGCATAAAATGCACTTTGCGTTTCCTGTATTTCCTCTGGTGTTCGAGGCATTTTTATGAGCTGGTTTCTGAGCTTTCCGATGGCGATGGTGACTCGTTTCACAATTCGTGAAACTGTAGCCACTGCAACACCATGCATGTCTCCGATAGCTATTTGGTGAGAGCCTGTTGCATAGTATCTCAGGGTTATCAGCAGTTGATAGATTGGTGATATACTTTCATTTCTGAAAGAATAGGCAGATGATATTTATTAAATTATGAAGAATAGCTTGAAAGATAGTGGGTCTAGGTAGAGGGACAAAACAAGGGCTAGCTGCTTCAATCTTCAATATATAGGTAAGTACATAAACCTAAAAAAGATAAGTAACACTTGCTCACCTGTCACTTGTATACTCCAAATCATCTTCAATTCGATTTAGCACCCACATAGCGGTACTTTTGTACATCCTGTACCTTTTAAAAAAGTCAATTTCATCATAATCTTGAAACCAGTCGGGTCGTGCTCTTATTATACGAGTCCTCGCATGTCGTTCGGTGTGGAAATCGACATCTTCTAAGAATTCAAGGAAATCCAAAACAGAGTCCGTCATCGTGAAAAGTGCAGTCGGAATCGGTACAATTTAATTAATTCCTGGATTAAACTTTACTTTACTGTATTGTAAATAATGAAATAACCTCAAATTAGAACAATGACAAAAAGAATATTACCATTTTAAGCCATCCCTAAGCTCTAGTCGCTGCCCAATCGGGCTCATAAAGTTAAGATTCGCCTAAGTGGGGTTAGGAACGGCCTAAGGTTAGTGAAAACAAATTAAACGCTAGGAGTATCCTAAGCACGTTGGGCCAAAAATTAAGAGACGCCTAAGGTTAGTGAAAACGGGTGTTAGTATCATACTGAGGGTAGGTACTTAGCCTTAGCTTCAAGGATCCCATGGAAGAATGACATCCCTTTTAGCATTTTAAACGCCACTGTCGTGAAAGTACGCCTCAAAAAGGTTTTTTTCGCGCACTTGACATAAGATCGTCAGGAAATCGGAATATCGTAAAATCTGACATATTGTCGAACTTCAGATTCTACAACATTTTGGTTTCCTCACGATCTTTTTCACCGTTTGAGAGCTTTGATATGGGGCAGAAAACACTTCGTTATTCATTCAAATACGTTCTGCCCTTACGACATGTTTGAAGCACAGACTCACATACACAGACACAACCAAATTCTACATACATACATATTATCACGCCTACCCCTAATGGGGTAGGCAGAGCCACAAGTAAACATAAGAAAACTTGCAGCCAATTCTGATTTCAAATCCTAAGATGGAAATGGTGAACGAAATTCTGACCGCACACTAAGATTTTTTGTTTCGTGGGTATCAGAATGTACGATTACCAAAGCGGGAATCGAACCTTTTGCATCTCAGGCACTCGCCCGCCACGCCAAAAAAGTCATCAAATGACCTCTAACTAACCTATGTTTTTTTCCACCAGATATGCAAGACTTTGGCAATCTCTCCAGTAAGACTGTCACAGAAGTCCTCATGCTCGAAATGAAGATGGCGCCCACTGCGAAGACCTACCTCGTGTCGGGCTACCCGAGGTCCATGAGGGATGTCGCCGAGTATTCTGATAAGGTGAGTGAGAACTGGCTGAGAACCCCCAACAGTTACGTAGTTCTGACCCCATACTTGGATTCTCCTTTTACCATCTATAGTAGATGGTAAAAGGCCTTCTGATACAAGGACGACGCCATAAACCATAAGCCATGACGAAGCCCGGAAGGCGGCCTAAAAACTCCGTCACTAGAGTTGGCCACTAGCTCATACAAACATACATACATCTATAGTAGATGATTTATACAGCGTCAGGAGGCAACTTTTACCTTCACTAACGGGACGCTGTAGTGCCCAGGAGGAATTGAGGTGGAGTAAGCTCGGACAAATTCGGTTTTCATACAAATACGAAGTTTTGTCTTGTTTTGTACGTTTGTGTCGGTGACGTCATTACGGGGCCCGCAAAATCAACCAAGTCACGAAAATAAACAACTAGTGCATGAAAGTACTAGGCGCGCATAAATTATGAGGAGTTAGGAATTTTACGATTATAATACGTAGGTACCTTCAGTAGAAGGTATTCTTTGCACGACTAATGTCCATAATACAAAATGTCCAACTAGGATTAATGTCCAACACGATTTTTGTCCAATACGAATTTTGATCAACACGAATTTTGTCCAACACGAATTTTGTCCAACTTGAAATAAATTTTAGTTTCGACGTTTCGAATTAGGGCCATTATCTGCTAACTCAAGTTAAATAAGCTGTCAGATGCGGATCCGATTCACACAGGGTTTTTACTCTACTGTTATTTTTCGTCTAAAATCGCAAAAATATCTTCAATAGGTATTCGGAGTAGTTTAATTCTGTTTAATATTAATATTAATTAATATTAGTAGTTTACCAGCGCGGCTTCGCTCGCGTGATGTAAATTTTGACACCCCATTTTACCTGTTTTTGAGAGTTACGAGTATATTAGAAAACCCATATAATTTGAGCTTCATTCTAATCGCATCGCCCGTTTAAAAGTTCCAATACTAACTTTGACACCACATTTTACCCCTCTAAAAGGGTAGTTTTGAAAAATCTTGAAACACGTATCTATTTTATGTATCCAAAGCCAAACCGAGATTCAAGCCAAACGCACACACAGCCCTTTAAAAAGTTCCTATATAAATAACTTTGACACCCCTTTTTGCCTCTTTTTGGGGGTTATATTGAAAAACCATGAAACACGTGTTCTAATTTTGTCGAAGTCGAAGTTTCAAGTAAATCGCACCGCCCGCCCCCGTTTAAAAGTTCGTAATTTAGAAAAAAATAAAAAGACAAGTTTTATTACTTATTTTAAAGTTTATTTGTACCGAGTTTTGAGCGAATCGAACCAAGGAATAAGAATTTTGATAAATAGAAACTTTACCCCTTTAGGAGTTGATTTTCAAAAAATAGATTACTCTAGAACCTAAACTATTTACATTCTAAACATCATTATTGGTGCAGTAGTTACGAAGATTCTTGGCAACAAACATTCACACAACTTTCGCATTTATAATATTAGTAGGATTTAGGATTACTTAAATTCTCTCTAATATGCCACGGGTCGGTGGGGAGGGCTAAGTACAGTAGTGGATTCCAATAAATTTGTGATGATGATGATACTGAACTTAATGTCGACTGTCCAATATTAAATTCTCCGTAATTATCCTCTACGACTACGTATTTATTTAGCTAGTACAAGTACATAAGTAACATTATATTTAACCTTGACATAAATGTGGTCAGGTCCACCTATTTTATCTGTCTCCAATCGATTGTAAACGATTCCGTTTTAAGTTTTACCTCCTCTTTCATAGTTGTAAGACAATTATGAAGATAGCCGAATAGCTATGCCCAAAAAATATTTTTTATCTCGTAGATGCGTAGCGCTTTTTAGTAAGAAGTGGGTAAGGTAAATGCCCTACTTTCTTATTCCGCACTACTAGCTGCGTAGTCGTGATAACACACACGTCGTAGAGATAAAAAGTCACCACTTTTCAGAGCAGTGATAAAGTAAGTTCGTATGAGCTAGTGGCCAATTCTTGTGACGGAGTTTCTAGGCCGCCTAAAGACCTCCGTCATGGCTTAACGACTTAAGAGCGGGGACCGATAATTTAACGTGCCCCCCGAAGCACGGAAGCGCTCAGCGAGTAATGCCACTTGCGGTAACCCATCCAAATTGTGACCGCGCACAACGTTGCTTAACTTCAACAATCAATCAAGAACGTCTAAGCAAGCTACGCCACGAGCACTTCATAAGAGCGATTATGCCCTAAGATGATTTGTATCTCGTAAATGCGTAGTGCTATTATTTATTTAAGAGTGAATGTTTAACGTGAGCCTACGTATATAGCTTACCTATACTCTTAATGTAATTCAAGTAAAAACACTATTTACGAGAATATGACAAATTTAATATAAATAATCTTGAATTCGCCGTGATTGTGGCACAACCACGTGAAAATCGTCACATCGTCACATCCTTAAATATTTCGATTTTTCTATTAAAATTTGTAGGATAAGCAAGTATTCCCAAGGAGGGTTTACGTCAGGCAGGCGGCCGGTCATAAAACACCTTAGCCAAAACTCTTACACCATGATCCAAGGAACATACTATGCCGACCCCACATAGAGTAGGATAAGGGCTGGAAGATGATGAAGTGTCTTACTTCAACGGGAACGCTGACGCCTGCAGATGGTTCCAAAGTTTTTTGATCAGCCATTGCAAGCCAAATATCGCGAGTTAGACAAATAAAGCAGAGCTAGGTACCTAATACCTAGGATTGTGTGTCCACGTCAATTATGCGGCTACATCGAGCTCGTTCCGAGTAAAGTGAATCACTCGCATGACATGACATGACAGGATTATGAAAACAAACGCTACGTCATTGTAGCCAATTCACCTGTGCTGGCTACATTGTGTAGCTAACTTGAATATCCTACTATCCTACATCCTACTATATTATAAACTAGCTGCCGTCCGCGGCTTCGCGTGGTACCCGGATAAAAAATAGCCTATATTATGTTAATCCAGCACATGTACTATGTATATTCCAAGTTTCATGCAGATCCGTTCAGCCATTTAGACGTGAAAGAGTAACAAACGTCCATACATCCGTACTTAAAAACTTTCGCGTTTATAATATTAGTAGGAATAGTACGATGTGAAAGTTTGTGAGGATGTTTGTATGTTTGTGCCTCAATCACGCCTAAACGGCTGAACGGTTTTAATGAAACTAGGAAATTACATAGTACATGTGCTAGATTAACATATGGGCTATTTTTCATTCGGATACCATGCGAGCGAAGCAGCAGGAGGAAGCTAGTATAACTATTTCCGATAGTTGGATGTTCGTGCCTCAATCGCGACGTAACAGATGCGGCTGAACGAATTTCAATGAAATAATAAAGTTTTAATTTTGCACGAGCCCTAGCCCCAAACTAAGCTTTTTGTTCGTCACACCAAAACATTTCTTAAGCGGGAATGGAACCCAAGAACGACAGCGTAGAAGAAAAAACACTGAGCCAGTAAAAAAAATTATGGGCAACTCACGCTTGGCCAAAAAAGAATACATGCCAAAATTATTTTTACATAGTACAAAAACATTTTATACAATTTGACCAACTTCTGCTGTCCCTTCTGCTTCAGATACAATTAAATGATCCTTAAAAGTAACTGAAGTATTAGCATAGTATTTTTTTACCAACATCATGCTTGGGCAAAAAATTTACTATGCCAAAATTGTTTTCACAAAAAAAAGAGCTATGGTTCCTAAGATACTTTTCCGGGATCTCTTCTGGGTTTTGGATTTCCCCATACTATCCCAGTTAAAAAAAACACTATGTATAGAGAATTGAGGTAGGTACTAACGTAAACTAGCGAATGTCAAGACAAATATTAGTAGTTTTAGATAATTATTGATAAACTGTTAAATAAATGGAAAAAATGGCATAAACAAGAAATCAAGAAAACAATGTTACACCTCTGAAGCTTTGTATTTAGCAAAATTGGCAATCATGGATCATTGTGTGAGCACAATGATACATGATTGCCAATTTTGCTTACAATAACTTCATGATTAGAAATAGCTTAGTAATACTAGCTATTTTTGTATTGTCTGTATGCTACCTAGGTAACTAAAAACAGGTGAATAAACAGATAACACCCAACATAGTTCCGACTAGGATTTCCGTGGGTGTCAGAAACTATGAGTACCATGGTACATACATAAACATTATTTGCACAACATGCAAACATTTCTGCCGCAGCGAGAATCAAACTCGTATGTCTCGCGTTTGAGCCGAGCATTCACCCGCCACGCCACTAAGGTCGTCATATTCGGTTCGAGGTAGTGATATTTTCTGGAATTCGAATATTGACAATATTTGTTAACACCTCCCCCGTTTTAATTGACCTCCCCGGTACCGTAATTTAGGCTATTATTTACAAGGTCCCTACCTTTTTCCAACAAAACATTTTGTAAGAAAAAACATTCGTTCGATCGACGATTTTCAGAGAAGAAATGAAATACCTACATAGAACGTGTGTTTTAAACATTAATTCTGTTATTTTGCGAGGAGAGTGCATTATGAATGTGAATGGATTCAGAGGTAGAGGTGGATGGATTGAGGGAAAGATGACATTGTTAAGAAAGAAGTGAATGCAGAGAGGCTGATGAGGATGCTGCTCCCACATGGTCTGGGATAAGGGCAAGAAAATGATGATACTTATCGTAGGTACGTGGGAATGATCTGCATTCTTGCGTAGAAATCAAACTTGATTGTCGAATAGAACTAGGTTTATTAGATAGCAGCTTTGATAGGTAAACACACAGCACCTAAAAATATAGAATATAACTCCAGAGTTCAGTCCAGAAAACAGAAATAGTCACCAATAGGTCGTGAGGTGCCTTTTGAGCAGACTTCTGTCGGCTGATGATGATCTAATGGCCTAATTGCCTAGAACTGCACATTGCTGGGATATTGTACACATTTCTTTCTTTCTCATGCTTGAATTTGTCCACAGATTCAAACAATAAGCGGCGCTGTCCTTGTGAGCTGGCGCCAGCGAGTGTTGGAGCGGCAAATCGAATACGGAGCTCGGCTCGGCCATGCGGTGCTCAGCCTAGCTCGCATGGAGCTCACCAACTTCTACCGGCATGTGATGCCGGTTGCAGACTACTTTGACCAGACCAACATGCTCGTCGCGGTGAGTCTAAGTAGTAAGCCACTAAGTAAGCCAGCGCCAATGGAGCTCGGCTTGGTAGAACATATGGGAACCTCCCCCATATACCTTTGAAGTTTCAAGCTTCTGGGTCTTACGTTGATTGTCAGTCAGTCTGTAACATCATCATCTTCCTGTCCTTATGCCACTCTATGTGGGGTCGACACAGCATGGTCCTTGGTTCATGCTGTAAGAGTTTTGGCTAAGGTGTTTTACGACCGACCGCCTGCCTGACGTCAACCTTCCTTGGGAATACTTGCTTATTGTATCTCATCTCATCATGCTTGAGGATACTATCCCTTAGTCGACTTTTACGACATGCTCGAGGAGAGAAGCAGCTGGACGCATTCTATGTTTTTTCTTTACTCCCAGTCCAGCAGAGAAGGTCAGTTTGATTGTCAGTCAGCCTGTAACGTGAGAGTATTATTGTAACAATAGCTATCTAGTGCTGACGCGTGTTTATCGCTGTAAATACCAGAGCTATATTTATCTGAGCCTCGATAAGTGTCCCAAAGCTGAAGATATTTCGATAGACTTCTCACGTGGTATGCGGCTTCGATTTCCGCGGCGGGAATTCTTCCGCTGCATTTTGCTTGTTTTGCAAATAATTCTTCCGGCTCTGGGTGTTGTGGCATCATGGTACTCGTTGTTTCTGAACACGATAATTAAAATCTGGATTTATAGGCGTTTGAATGCAATATTATCCGATAGAGAACCAAAGTCACCGACATAGCTCAGAGAATTAGCAAACTGAAGTGACAGTGGGCTGGCCATATCTGCCAAAGAACCGACAACCGTTGGGGTAAACGAGTTGTTGAGTGGAGACCGCGGCTCGGCAAACGTAATGTAGGACGCCCTCCGGCTAGCTGGAGTGACGATCTGCTGCTGGCTGCTGGCAGAAACTGGATGCGTCAAGCCGAAGATAGGGCGCGATGGCGCTAATTGGGGGAGGCCTGTGTCCAGTAGTGGATTGCTTTAGGCTGAAAATGATGATGAATGCAATAGGTAGTTTAAAAATAGACATTTGTTATGAAATTTGATAGCCCTCTATGTTTACTAAAAAGTACTTAGGTAAATCTTTATAATATTTAAAAGTGTGATATGGTTGAGTAAGCAGATACCTACATAATATTGCAAAACATTTATTTATATCTGGAATACGTATAATACTTATCAAAATTGTTTTAGTTTCGCCAAGCAATTTTGTTTCATAATATGTTTTAAAACAATATTGTTTGCACTTTGGCAAAGGGATGTCGATTTTCGTCCAACTTTTCATCGGCCCATTAGCTCAGTTGGTTAGAGCGTCGTGCTAATAACGCGAAGGTCGCGGGTTCGATCCCCTCATGGGCCACATCTCTTTTTTGTTTTTATTTTCGAACGTAAGTTCTACATTAGATTATGTGTTGTTTTTTAGAGTTCTGTAACCGAAGCGTGCCAACGGTATCCTATTACTAAACCTTCGCTGTCCGTCCGTCCGTCCGTCCGTCTGTCAGTGGGTTGTTATCTAATGTCCGTTTGTAATACCGTTCGGGTACGGAACCACGGGGGCCCCATACAAGAAAAAATTATGTAAAGAACCCTTCATGTGCGAATTCAACAAGCACTTAACCAATTTTTACAGTTAATAAATCATCAAAAATGTTTCACTCATTCCAAAACATTAATAATAGAGTATCTTAAAGCGTAATTTGAAAAGCACTACCTACATATTCATTTAATCTGATATTGCTTGGAAATGACGCTTAAATTATAAAGACAACGAAACCTGGAGTTTAAGCCATGCATAGTTTATTAGAAGATTGTAGGGTGATGGTCGCTTACGGTAAGTAAAGCTCGAAATTGAGTTTAACTTTCGTATCTAGGTACCTACTCGTCGCATTTGTATTTCATACATACCTATACATTATTATCACGCGGGCGTGATATCTGCCCACCCTATTAGAGATACGGGTATCCCTAATAGGGTGGGCAGATACACAAGTAATCATAAGAAAACTTGCATCAACTTCTGATCCAAGACTCTCAAGATGGATATGGTGAACCATGGTGACAGGTGATCAGCCCATCGCCCATATAGGTCCATCAAGTTGGAGAGGATACTAGGTACTATTTGTATTTCACTAATACAGTATTTCTTTGTTCTCAATAAGAGGTAAGAAGTATTGAATATTCTATACTGTTATGTTTTGTTATGTCTTAATATTCTACTATAGTTTTGCCCACCTCATTAGGGATCCGGGCGTGATATTATATTATGTAATATTCTACTAACACTATAGATTGTTCATGAACATGGAATAGTTTTTTCTGACATGATAATGATAATGGACTTACATTAGTACCTACCTACTACAAACATTTCGTCTAGCTTCTGAAATACGAACTAACGCGATGATGATAATGTAATTATGAGATGTTACTATAATAACGTAGATACTTTTTTATTTATTATTTTAATGATAAACAAATTCTGTTTATTGGTTATAGAATTGATGTCTCTGTTTCGTCTAGTCATCCTGCTCTTCAAAAAAATTTTAACACTCAAAAGTCACCTACATAGTTCTGACCCCACATAAGGATGCCCTGAGTAGTGGGTATCAGAAACTACGAGTACCATGGTACCACAACACCCAGATCCTGTAGAAATATACGCACATCATGCAGCGGGAATCAAGTCTCTTGCGTCTCAGCAGAGCACTCTCCCACTGCACCACCGAGACCATCTATTGAAATATATAATATGGTGGCCTTGAAAGGACCAGTGTGAACTAGGGAGAATTACGTCATTAACCAAACCTCAGTCCATACGAGCGTTCTGAGAACAAATATCGCCATGTGGCAATGTTGACAAATCGATGTCCGTGTATAAAACTGTGGGGTCGGGCGGGTATCGATCTGTATCTAGCGGCGGTCAACGTACAATGTCACGTATCAGAATCTGTCAGTCATAATGTCTAGGTTGTGGGGACTTGGGACTTACCATTAAATATTGCTCTTGAATACTGCTTGCGTGTTTTATGAACACAGCTACGACTGGAATAAAACATAGGATGCGTCTAGCTGCTTATCCTCCCGAGCATGTAAAAGACGGCTAAGGGATAGTATCCCCTCCAACATGGACAATTAACTGAAACAATACGGTAAACCGTATCCATCTAGGGAATTTAAATCATTTATATAGAATATGAAAACACGGTGATATCACAAACGTGCCCGCGTTTGCCCGCGTATCTTTATTCTGGTCATAGTGAGTAAGGCCTCTAACCCATGTCCTCGAATTAAGGCTCTACGATATGCCAGATCTTGAAAAGATTTTGTAACGTTTTGACACAAAATAAACTTTTACTTTATTTATGTATAGGAAAATTTACCTACCTAAATTTAATAGATTTACGAAATATTTTTATTTATTTCCATTTAGAACATGCAAAAAATATCAATTTCTATGAATTTAGAATGGTATGAATTTTGGTCTTGTGTTCTTGCGTAGAAGATCTTGTGTAGAAACACTAAGTTTACGACATGCTCGAGAAGAGATGTGCTGGACGCATTCTATGCTTTTTCTTTAATCCCAGTCCAGCAGAGAAGAAATATTCATTAACTTTACTACTATTAGGTACTATTCATTAGATTTTCCTATCAATGTTCATTTGTGCCTTTTTCTTGGTCGCCCTTGATCAGTAATCAGTTTAAAAGCCTTGAAAGGGTAATTTTGAAAATTGTCATTAACTAAGCTACCTACCTCGTTTTTTTTTCAAATCTCCGGTTTCTGAATTTAATTAGGTAAGTACCTTTGAGTCGTCTTAATTTCTTCTGTACTTTTTCACATAAATGACCATACGTTTATTTTCTCACGAATAACAAATAAGGTCTCACGTTGACATGGGCGGTGTTTTGTCCAGCTAATATCCATAATTAAACACTCATAGTGCATGGGAACACCCAGATGTCTTCAGTTTTAATTAAAAACGTGTTTACTTATAAGATTTAGGTCTGACTTCGCCATTCAAACTGAACGACGATTAGCTTCTAAACTGAGTTCTAGATTGCTGATAGTTTTTATACAATTTAACAGCTATTGAACTCAGTTTAGAGCTAAACGCAGTTATGTGTAAACTGTTATAAATAACATCTAGTCCTGACCCCGCACTAGGTTTCCCTGTATCGTGGGTATCAGAAACTACGAGTACCATGGTACCACAACACCCACACCAGGAATAACATGTAAACATTTCTTCCGCAGCGGGAATCGAAACCGCGCCTCTTGCGTCTCAGCCGAGCATCCGCCCTCAATGCCATCGAAGCCTACGCCTAGCTTATTGATCTTTTAAATATATAAAACTTATGTTACTGACTGGCTGACATTCAATGCACAGCCTAAACCATAAGTCCTAGACTCATAAAACTTAGAAAATGATGTACCCTATTTTCCTTTTATGGTCTAGGGTGCACTAATAAATAAATTCCCGAAATTTAACTCCTAGATGATCGAAAGGGAAAAAAGAAGTAAAATATTTTGTTGCCAAAACATACTTACAATTTTAAGGCACTTATAATATTATAGATGAAGTTTGTGTAAAACACGACAAAAAGAAGGCATTAAGAAAACTAACATGCATAGACGAATGATTTTTGTTGACAAAATCTAGATTTTTCGTAATCTCAATCAACAAAAAGTCTTTTTTAAACTCTCACGATCTGAATTCATATACTAATAGACCCCATTTTGTTAACCCAAATCTCTACCAAGAAAGTGAGTACATAGGTATTTCATTGTAACAATATTCTTTCTAAAACAGTAATTGTTGGATTAGAACAGAACAAAATGCTAGTGGCACTAATTCTATTTAATTACCCTGTAGATCTAGAACCGATGGGACCTAGCACATGTCTCTGCAAGTTTTATGTGTCCACACCCGCTCGACGCTCCTCACCCCAATGCTTAGAAATATCTAGCACGTAATTTATTTGAACAAAAAATAGATATTATGTATTATTTCACCGTAAAATTGTAAATAATACGTACCTGGACCAAATTGGTGACGTTTTGGAAAAGGGCCAGGTCAAGAGTACTTGTTTTAATGTATTATGATGTGTGTGTACTTAAATAAATAAATAAAGAATGTTATGAAAGTGAATGAAGCGAATGAAGTATGTCAGGAGCGTAGCAAATGGAGATCCGTGATCTCTGCCTACCCTTATGGGAAACAGGCGTGATATTATGTATGTAAAATTGTAAATACCGTTCGATTATAATATCGCGAGATTGTAAACTGTCAAACAACTGCTTAGGTCGAAATTAGTAGCTTAGGTTAGGTTAGTTAGTGAAAACTACGCGCGAGAGACAAACTCTAATTTAAGGGAGCTCAGGTTACATACTTATTTAATTTTATTTCAATAACTATACATCCTAGAATAAAAATTAAAACCATTTTGGAATGTACTAATAAAGCCCTTTCATATGACACGCCACTTGATACATTTGTAAAACTTTTTTTTTCCCTCTTTGGAATCTAATATCTTTGCAACTCTCTGATTAAGCGCATAATGCTTCCCAGCAAATCTTCATAGCACAATCTGTTGACCTACCAGGTTTCTTAATAGATTAGAAAGTTATTCTCTATCAAACATATCCACCAACATACAACGCCAAATCGCCGCATTCACTCGCTTCGCTCGCTCGATCGACGAGTAAACAAAACATAGGTCAGCGGTAGGCGTTCCCTTCTGCTTCTGGTAGTTTCAAGGAAACTATGAATTTTTTGTAGCGCGTTATACGGGCGACCTAAATATTAGTTATTGAATATTAGATTACCTAGAAACACGTGTCATATGCGACGATGAGTTGGTAACGAATCCCGCTCATTTAATACTTAATTTATTTATTGCATACACCGTAATAGGTAAAGAATTGAAATTTTCACAGGTCCTATATTTCTATTGCTGCTATAACGACAAATAATCAAAATAAAAGGGGGCCCCGTCTAATTCCAATTATTGTGGAAACAAAGATCTACACTGACGTCCCGATGTGGGGTGTATTGTGCATTATCCCTCTGCTAACCCTCCCCCAGCCAGCCCAACTCCTTGAAGTATCGGAGAAGGACTTTGAGAAGTTGGCAGCAGCGTCCCAGTATCCTCGATGGTGTTGTTTGTATAGATGTGGTTGAAGATGCCGAGTAATTCTCGAAGACGGTCTGCAGTCCCGAGATGTATCTTCTTTAGTTTGTTGCGGAGCAGTGAAGTGTTATGTGCTCCACCGTCCCTTCCTCTTGGAAGCTTCCACGACAGAGGTTGCTGTCCGTTACTCCCATTTTGAGTAGATGTTGGTTCAGCTCAGTGTCCTGTGATGATACCCACCATTGTCCTAAGGTGGACGTCATCATTTTCAGTAAGAATTATGTGAGACGTTTGTTGCGTTTGGGGATTAGTCTTTTGGTGTGACTTCAGTAACAGATGGTCCCATACAATAAATGTTTATGTACATGTACGGAACCTTTCGTGTGCAAATTCGACTCGCACTTGAACTTTTTCAAAGCGCTCGTCCCGTAGCTTGCTTAGACGTTCTTGATTGATCGTTGAAGTTAAGCAATGTTGTGCGCGGTCACAATAATTGTGATGGGTGATCGCAAGTGGCATTACGAGCTGAGCGCTTCCGTACTTCGGAGGGCACGTTAAATTGTCGGTCCCGGCTCTTAAGTCGTTAAGCCATGAATGACCTAGCTTAGACAGCCTAAAAACTCCGTCACAAGAGTTGGCCACTAGCTCATAGGAACTTACTTAAAATTTTACTTACCTAAACTTCCACCTTAGAGTACCTATGTATGTATTGTCACAGTCCTAAAGATGCGCGTCACACGCCTCACGGATGTGTTTATCGGTAAATCTTTCTATCAGTCATTAAAGATTTTATTCTAGAATGAAAGTGATTATATTGATCGAATAGCAAAACAAACTAGGTAGGCACACAGGTGTGAATTTAAAATATCAGGTGTGTCATCCATGTTGTATGAGCAGGTGACCCGATATTTGTGTCAGTGCTATCCGCAATTAAACTAGGTCTCGTTAAATAATTAAATAAGCTAGTTATCGTTGAAAATTATAGATTTTACAGAGGTTTTTAGTTTTGTGGCATGATGAACATGATTCACGAGTCTTATAGGTACTACTATATAGTTTAGGGGTAGTAGGTAGTGTATCTATAGGTTTGATTAACCGCATATAATTTTTCTGAGTTTGGGTATAAAGGATCTAAATTGTACCTTGTACTTTCTCAGACCCAATTATTACACACAACAAAATAAACTATTTTTTGTATTAAAATTGTTTTAAAAAGTATCAAGGTCTCTTAGTCAACCCTTGACATCTCTGGAGTGATAATCGCATAGGTACACGGTACCGCTCCGTCACAGCCAAAGTAACTTAGTCAAGGACTGTAAGGGTATCTATGGATATAAGGTTGTTTAGGAGCAGTGTTTTGTGAGTGTCCTTAAGTCAGGGGAAGATACTAACACAACATCCTAGATATTTATTCCTCTTCCAGGTGAACGGAGAGCGTAACCCTGAGGAGGTTTACAAGGACTTCAGAGCAGCAGTACTCCAGATCCTGGGTTCTACAGACGAGCAGGCCAATGGCGTCAGCGGCATCCCCGGGGAGATCGTCGGCGTCGAACGCGCGCCAGAACGGGAGGAGCGGGCTCGACTGGACGTTGAGAGGTCAGCTTAAGAGGATAACGTACTATCACGTCTAGACCGATTTCGAAAGAGATAGCGCTACGGATTTCGGATGTGCAAAAGAGAGACAGAGAGTGAAACCGCACAAAATATTGAAATACCCGCCAAATCAAATAGTTTTTAATAACAAGATCATCTTAAAATATGGTAGGGTTCCCGAGAACACAACATACTTACTCAAAACATGGATTTTTAAGATTTTTTTAATCGTTTTTTTTCTTACCGTGTTTTCTTTTTGAGTAAACACATTTCATTAACGCACAACAGAGTTCTACACCGATTTTGGTGGTCAAATCCTCTACTGCACACTCTTAAGTAAAGAGGTCAATGATGAAATTTGAAGGTCACTCTTGTAGTTTCGGGTCAGAATTGAAGTTTTAAGATCAATTCAGGACGAGGTTAGTCTGTGGGTGAAGGTTAATTTTGAAAATGCGATGTCAATTGTCAGACTTGAGATAACTGACATTCATGTATGAAATTAACATGAACATAGATAACCGATGTTTTTTTTATCATTACTTTTCTGCTATCTTAACTTTGGCTAGACCATTGAAATGCTAAGAATGAGCTCACGCAATATTCATCAAAATTTTAAAAATCATAAAATATTGCTGAACTTATACATAGTTTTTTGAACGTAACTTTTAAACATTTCATTTGTTGTATTAATATTGGAATGAAATTAAGATAATGAGAGTGAAGGAAGCGAAAGAAGTATGTCAGGATCGTACGAGTAGCAATGTGGCGATCCGTGATCTTTGCCTACCCGTATGGGAAACAAGCGTGATTTTATGTATGTGTGTATGTAATATTGAAATGTGTTCTGCAGGGATAGAAGAGAGGCAGTGGTGCCATCTGTGCCGATCCCAGTGATACCAGCAGCTTTAGCCATGCCGGCTTCCATGCCTATGGTGGAGACTGAACGAATTGCAAGTCCAATGGTGAGTCTTCTCAGTCTAACCAAGCTACGCCTCTATCACAGTCGTTCAAACTAGCTACCAGGTCACAGCCTGAAATTTTTGAGGGGGTCACTAATAATAGAATAATATTTTTTTTATTGGCCCACTAAACTGGGCGTTACACGAATACAAAAACGAAAAAAGAAACAGAAATAAAATAAAGTTAAATACAGTGTAAGCCCTTCTAGAAGCAGGCACGACATGAGTAAAAAGTAAACTGTAATTATGTCGAGTAAATCAGATTTTATTGCACAATACACAATTTTATTGCACACATTATAAAACAAATGGATGTCTTCTGCTTTTATTAGCATCGCGGCTAGGGGCAGAAAATTGCTTTTTTATATTTTGTAAATTTTTCAATTTTTCAATTTGACGTGTACGATTTTGGGGGGGGGGGGTCATATTTGAATTTGAATTTCAAAGTAGGATAAGTTTTTAAAATTGTGTCATGTCTAGGTATTTCATTCCATTTTAACAAACATGCTTGAATGTCCATCAATATATTATGACATCAGAATTTATTCGAAGATTTGTTTGTCGATCTTGTCTGCTCAATGTTTGTTTCCATTCGAATGTAACGCTTTACTCGCTGTTTTATTACTATTTTGTTTACGTTCGGGGCCAGGGCCCTGGGTGCCTAGTGCCAGTTTTTCACATACTAGCATTTGACCGCAGCTTTACTCGCGTGGTAACTAATAACATAAGTATATCTAGGACACAGACAATACTTTTCTGCTGGACTGGGAGTAAAGAAATAACTTCTTTACTCCCCGAGCGTGTCGTAAAAGTCGACTAAGGGATAGTACTCTCTCCAACATGATGGACTATCTATGTGAGCGATGGGCTGATCTCCTGTCACCATGGTTTACCATATCCATCTTGTGACTTTGAATAAGGAGTGGCTGCAAGTTTTCTTATGATTACTTGTAGTTCTGCCCACCGCATTAGGGCGTGATATTATGTATGTACTTAGGCGCGAAGTTTCATACAAATCGGTCCAGCGGTTATGGCATGCTAGAGCCACGAACATTCTGACATAGGTACCTACTTGCGCATCATTTATAATCCAACTAATACTTTAAATGCTAAAGTTTGTGAAGATATTAAGATGTCTGTTCGGTCTTTCTGTTCCGGTAAGCATGCGCGCCATCTAGGAAGCAATCAGGAACTATTTTACTCGTTACAGAGAAAAGTAAAGTCATTGACAGCGGTTTTATCGGTGACTTGCAGAAAAATAACAATTGTATAGCAAAAATAGGTAAAAACCTTATTTATCACCTCACCACCCATTGAAGGTGCCTTGACCTGTATTTGTGAATATTGATAAAATATTGTGCCTTTTTTTCTGTTGTTACTTCGGCCCTTGACCGACATTTCTGTTTGAATTCATTATGAAGTTAAAATACAGCAAAGCAAAAACATCTCATATTTTGGTTTTTGTTAAATAAAAAGAAAATATTGCCAGACATTTTACACAGCTTCATCTAGCCTCACCATTGTTCACTATACATCCTCATCACAGCCGAAATCCTCATCGCCCAAACTTGTCGTCAATGGAAAGTTCCACGCGAGTATTATAATGTTAAGTTTAGTTTTAATACATTCTTTTAGGTAGCCAATCAAATATCGCTTCCAGCGATAAGACCGCCAATTGTGGATACCAGAATAATTAAGTAAACTTTTGTAATCTTTATGTTTTTTTTTTGTTGGTATATTGGTATACACAATAAAGTATTATCTTATCTTATCTTATCTTATATCCATCTTGGGGCTTTGAATCAGGAGTGGCTGCAAGTTTTGTTATGATTACTTGTGGCTCTGCGTACCTCATTAGAGATACGGGCGTGATCGGTACTTCCACGTAGTCAAACTATTTAGTCCAACTGGTTTGACCACGAGGAATTATGTTTCCTCGTGGTCAAACTAGTCAAATGATCCTCCCTGTATCAATGTCAAGTTAAAAATATGTAAGTACAGTCGATCTTACGTGCAGCTATTCTATTTTCTCACAAAATAGTCCAGTGTTTTTCAGCATTTCAAATTGACTATTCGCAAACAACTTTACAGAGTAGAAGTGCATAGGAAAAGACTATGACAGCTGTCAAATTATATGTAGGTATGTATGTAATGTCGTTTCAGGCGGAAGTGATCAGAGTGCGGGGTGCGGCAATCACGGCCACCACCCCAGCCATCCTGTGGGTGGTGGGGGGACCCGGCAGCAACAAGGCAGCGCTGTGCCAGCGCGCCGTGGCCCAAAGACCTGGCTGGGTGCACTTTAGGTACTGTCTACACATTCGTTTTTCACACTTGCTTGACTCCATTTCCATACTTCTTCGCTGGACTGGGAGTAAAGAAAAAACATAGAATGCGTCCAGCTGCTTCTCTCCCCGAGCATGTAGGTAAAAGTCGACTAAGGGCTATCCCTTAGTCGACTTTTACCTACATGCTATCCTCAACATGATGAGATACAATAAGCAAGTATTCCCAAGGAGGGTTGACATCAGGCAGGCGGCAGGGCATAAAACACCTTAGCCAAAACTCTTACAGTATAATCCAGGGAACATGCTGTGCCGACCCCATATAGAGTGGAATAAGGGCAGGAAGATGATGATGACTTGCATGACTCCATTTAATCAATTAGTCACTAATAAGCTCAAATTAAACGCATATTTCGCATTTAAACTTCTAATACAGTTGGTACTACAAGGATAGTATGATAAATATATCCGAATCGAAGCTATTTTTAGTTTTATTATTTAGCGTGTGTTTTTGGATGTTCGTCAAAAAGAATTCCACATCCTTAAATATCCAAAAACATACTCTGAGTATTTCTCCCTGAATTCATTGCAATTCATACTTTGAATTAATCGAAACTGTGTTCCGTAGTCTTGGTCAGCGTCTCAGGGCGTTAGCGGACGCGGGAGGCGGCCTGGCTTCCGACGGAGCCCTGGCGCGCGCCGCCATCAGCGGCGGGGAGCTGGCGCCGCAGGAGCTGGTGCTCCGGCTGGTCAGGGCGGCGGTGACGGACGCGGCGCGCGCCGGCCACGGCCTCGTGCTGGACGGGTACCCACGGGACCTCGAGCAGATGAAGCTCTTCCAGGATGAAGTGAGTAGAATAGCGACGGTCTGGTGTCTTTTCCCTGGTCTAGCAAACGATCTGGAAGCTCAAACTGATGCAGCCAGAAGGAATAATGCTGGACTGGTATCCGAAAGACCTTGAGTAGATAAAGCTGTTCCGGGATTAGGTGAGTAGACCATGTCCTTGGCGATCATGGTAGTAAGTAGTTGCCAAAAGATCTAGTGCTCAAACTGATGCGGCATGACCATGACCATTCCTCATGAGGAATGACATACGTCATGATGCTGGAAGGTATCAAAGAAGGAGTAGGTTCTGTTCCAAATTGAGGTGGGTAGTCGTAGTAGTAGAGGAAATGTCTTTTCCCTAGTGCTTATATCAAATTTTGCTTCACTTGCTAATATTCTGTCTCCTTTCAGTACCAAGTTCAGCCCCGCATGGTGCTACTAGACTGTTCCAAGCTACAGTTGGGGCGCGGCCGGCGCGACGACGCCGTGGGTGCCTTCAGGCGGAGACTCGAGGTCTTCAGGGAGCTCAGCCTGCCGATGCTCAAGACCCTGGATCAGGACCATCGGCTTATGATCGTGAGTTGCTATCTTAGTATTTTTTAAAAAAACCTTTGTGAGTTAGTCAATAACGTAAGTCTGGGTGACTTGGAAGAAATATAAATAAATAACACCCAACAGTCACACACATAGTCCTGACCCCACATTAGGATTCCCTGTGTCGTGGCTATCAGAAACTACGAGTACCATGGTACCACAACACCCAGACCCGGAAGAAATATTTGCAGAACATGCAAACATTTCTTCCGCAGCGGGAATCGAACCCTCTTGCGTCTCTGAGGAGCAATCGCCCGCTACGCCACCGAGGCCATCAATATTATGCAAATAGGCAGAAAATGAAAATATTTCTTCAGGTCTCGCGTCCCTGCTTACCCCAGTAGACCAGAGACTTAGACCAGTTACTCTAATTTGCAGGTGGATGGAGACACTGACTCTCCCGATGTCCAGAATGATTTCACGCGCGTCATTGTAGAGGAGATGGAGAAAGCAGAAGCGATTGCGGCTATACCAAAACCCAATACAACCAATACTGGTAAGTATTTAGATCGTCAGTCGATAGATTTCACCGCTGGGCATGGACCTCCGCAATACTTCCAGGACGAAAGATTTTATGCTACCTCCATTCAGCAACCACAGATCCTTACAATACCATCGGTATATGATGGAAAACATCGTGAGGAAACCGGCATGTCGTAGAACCTAAAAAGTTCCAAAACATGCCGTGTGCACAAAAGGGGCCTTTGAAATACACTCTAAAAGCTTTCACCACACTGGTTCAATAGTACTACTAGTAGTAAGTAATATGTCCTAACTACGATTCCCCGTCCGTGGCCTATCATTCAGATAACTCTCCAACGATTATCTGTTACTTCTCTGCTGAACTGGGAGAAGAAAAAGCATAGAATGCGTCCAGCTGCTTCTCTCTCCAAACATGTCGTAAAGGTCGACTAAGGAATAGCGTCCTCTCCAACATGATGGATCATCTATATGGGCAATGGGCTATCACCTGTCACCATGGTTCACCATACTCATCTTAGGACTTTAAATCAGAAGTAGGTTCAAGTTTTCTTTTGCTCACTGTCGGTGACTAAAGTTCTCTATTTTCAGATTTTATCAGGTAGAGAATCATCCCGAACATAGTCCTCTCTGTCGCCAGATACGCGACTTTGAGCTGTATCAATGATTTTCTTCTATTAATTATAACAGACTAGCTGTAACCCGCGACGTTGTCTGTGTGTTAAAATATTTTTTTGGAATTATTTTATCGGTAACGCGAAAGGACATCATCACGCGGCATTCTCAGGCGGCCACCCATCCAAGTTAGGCCGCGCATAACATTGCTTGACTTCGCTAGTATAGTGATAGGTTTATTAGACATAGGTTACAGGCTTTAATCCCTTATTTCACCCCCTTCATCCCTTATTTTTGCAACAAAACGTAACCTATGTCCTTCCCCGGGACGGAATCTATCCCCTTGCCCATCAAAATCTGTTCGGCAGTTTAGGCGTGAAAAGGTAACGGATAGACAAAGTTACTTTCGCATTTATAATATTAGTGAGGATTGACTATTTCAGCAATGCAACAGTTTGCGCACGCCATGTCTCGGCTGGGCAACGGCCACGCCAACGGAGCCCTGCGCAACGGGTCCGTGCCCAACGGACTGCCCAACGGAACTAACGGAGTCGCCAACGGGTTTCTCGGAATGGCGAATAATAAGGTGACTTGATAGTTTTACTCATCGTCTCTTGACTTTTAATGATGGACACAGAACTTTAATAAGTAGGTAGCAAACTTATTTAGGGTTATTGTTGTCATTTTTTTTACTTTTTATGCCGCGATGTTAACGTTACTTTTATAGAATAGGCATGATGACAGATTTTGAAATCCAGGCCATCGCCTATATAGATGGTCTATCATGTTGGAGAATACTATCCCGTAGTCGAATTTTACGATATGCTCGGGGAAAGAAGCAGCTGGACGTATTGTTTTTTTTTTTCTCCCAGTCCAGCAGAGAAGTGTTATCTATTTAATATGTTTTCGGTTGTAGAAGTATGGAAAGGATGCCTTATTTTGACGTATATTTTAGATAAAGCCAGTGATAGCGGCTGCCAAAGTGCCCACCATCTCTCAGATGACGCACGACGATGTGCGGAGACTCTACGAGCAAAGCACAGGGGACATCGCCGTTAATACGCACATGTGATTGTAAATATATAACTATACTTTAATATATAACTATAGTTTAATATATAACTATAGTTTAATATATAACTATATATATATTCTCTTGTGAAGATGTAGATGGAGTAACTTGTTGGTTTGGCAATGTTTTACCGATATCAGCTTTGGGTTGTGCAAAAGCATTCTGCTTACACCATCGTGCCCTATGACCTTGTTTTCCACATACAAAACAAGATATATTTTGGTCAGTTCTATTGTTTTCAAACCTTGGTTTCTTAGATGGTGCATGTTCTTGAGTCGGTGGCTTGCGTTTCCGCATCGTCTTTGCAATTGCGATTAGTTCAGGCACGGAAGTGGATTTACTGTTTAGCAGTTCTGTGCGAAGGGTGTCATCCGTGATGCTGCCAATGACGAACTCCACAGCATCTTGCTCTGTAGGATTTGGTTTTACGATTTTCTTAAACATCTTCCAGATATTGGATATATATTCTGAGGTAGAGTCTGCTTCGTCGATTGTATATCGACGGAATCTAAGAACATCGGAAAAGTACCTGGATTCTGGCTCGAAAGTTTGCAGCATATCATCTCTCATCTCAGCCCACGTGGTAGTTCTAAGCAGGCAATCGTCAGCCCAAGTTTGAGCCCTACCTTTGAGAACGCCAGCTGCTTTAAGTCGCACTTCATGATCCTTTAGTTTATATTCTGATTGTGTTCTAGATATGAGATTCACCCATTCTTTCACATCCATATTTTTGTCAGGATCAAAACTAGGAAAATAAATGTCAGAAATACGAACAGTACGAGAATCATCAGGTCGGATTTTCTTTATCATTTCATCGAGAACAGCACGATTTTCTTGAGTCATATGAGTCATCAGCTCACACATTGTGTCCTTGAATGTATTTGCCAGAAGTGCCATGGTTGCATTCTCACCAGTGGCCGATGGTTGTGATTGGCGTTGATTCGTCCCCTCTTCTGATGTAAGAGGAGGGGTGTTGAGCTGATTGAAACTACCATCGTCATTCATTTTGTTATATTACAAATAACCTGAAAATAATCAACTTCGCAATAATTAGTTTAAAATAAATCAATCAAATCAAATGATTCTAGTAACATTGATTAACAAAACGGAATATAACAATTAAATTTTTAAATAATAACAAATAAACAAAAAGCGTTCTAAAAAGAACAGCGTAAACAACAGCAGGAACAGAAGCTTATTTGAGGTGTTCACTGTTCCACTGCCGACGATTGAATGCGCCCTGGCCATCGTTGCTACGCCTTTTATAGCCCGGAGCTGAGGCTTGTAAACAAGGTTGTTTTTGTCACCTTTTTCCGAGGGATTTATTACCTGCGCCGATACGGCCATGCTGACGATAGGTGCGTCCCTGCGCCTACTTTGTATTTTGTTGATCTGAAACAATAATTAATCACTTTGTATCTCGTCAAATAACCTCGTTCTATCATAGCATTTATTTTATCACACGTCATAGGTAACTTAACACGTAAATGTATTTAAATAACAGACGTTAGACCTCATAGCCTCAGCGCTAATTTTGGTCAGGTTAAGACCTCAGAGCCTCAGCGCTCATTTTGGTCAGGTTAAGACCTCAGAGCCTCAGCGCTCATTTTGGCCAAGCCTCAAAGCCTCAGCGCTCATTTTGGCTTCACGTTGACCAACAACAACAACAACAACATTTAATAAATCTCACCAAGTTTTACTCTGCGTTGGGTTCTACAACCTCAGCAGGTGCTATTTCTTTATTCATTGCCGATATGGCCATGTGACTATGTACTCCGAATTTAGGTGCACTTCGTAATTGCTCATGACAAGCCTTCCTGCATCGACCACGTTGGTTGGTACGACGGATCTCATATCTATCGTGAGGTAAAACCTTTTTCACTTCGAAAGGTCCGTCAAATTTTGGACTTAGTTTTGTACCTAATCTTGGTGGCTCTTTCAGTAAAACGTACTCTCCTTTTTCAAACCTTTTGACTTTCGCTTTTCCTTTGTCGTATCTTTGTTTATCTCTTTCTGCTTGTTCGGTCATCCTACCTAAAACTACCTCTCTCAATGTTTGTGGATCCACTCGTTCGTTTTCTTCGTCTATTATAGTTAATAGTTCGGGAGGCACACATCCTTTTTTGCCGGTCAGTAACTCAATAGGTGTTTGTCGAGTAGTTTTTGATATGGTACAATTAATAGCAAGCTGAAGTGTTCCTAGAGATTTCTCCCAATGAATTTTCTGTGTATTTTTGATAACAGTAAGACCATTTTTTATAATCCTCATGACTCTTTCTACTTGACCGTTTCCTCGACTTGTATATCCAGCACATTGATGTAATTCAATTCCATATTTGTCACAATAGGCCTTGTAGTTGGAAATAAATGCACCATCACCATCAACAATTATTCGTTTTGGTGCTCCAAATAGAAATACTATCTCTTGAAGATGTTTTAAAGCACTTGCTTGATTTTTGCTCTTAGAATGTTGAAGGAAAACAAACTTAGTGTAGGCGTCAATTGCTACAAAAACGTATTCCTTCTGGGAAGCGGATCCGCTGAGCTTGCCTGAAATATCGATGTGGATCGTATGGAAAGGTTCTGGTACCTTTTCAATTGGGTGTAATTGACTCTGTGTTGCGCCAGATGATCCCTTCATCGTTTTGCATACCACACAATGTTCCACAAAATATCTCACTGTTGAAGACATTTTAGAAAACCAGAAATTCTCTTTCAACTTTGCTAATGTCTTCTCCCATCCCATGTGTTTGAGAGCTTCGTGGTATGTGTTTATGAGACTCCATTGGTACGATTGCGGGACAACTTTTAAAAGTTTGGTTCTACCATTTGATATCGTTTTGTAATGCAAAATGTTATCTTTCAGTTCAAACTCCGGAAGGGATTTCTTTTGTGCTTCAACTATGATTTTACTCAGTTCTGGATCGCGGCGTTGTTCTATTATTAGCCAGTCATCCTTGGTTGACAGATTCATTACAACTCGTAGTGGGTTCCGGCTAAAGAAATCGGCATGTCTCAATTTTTCTCCCTGCCGGTACTCTACTTCAAACTCAAAATTTTGCAAAAAAGCCCACCATCTGTGGATCCTCGGGAGCAATTCTTGTTTGTATCGTGAGGCTTTAACTGCGTTGCAATCGGTTATAATCGTGAACTTTCTTCCGTACAAAAAATGACGAAAATGTTTGATGGCTCGCACTATTGCTAACGTCTCAAGCTCGTAGCTGTGGTACTTCGATTCAGCCGGTGTAGTTCTCATACTAAAGTAGCCGGTTACATGACGCACTCCATTTTTGATCTGAATTAGCACGGCTCCAAGTCCTATTGCACTAGCGTCAGTGTGCAGTTCAATCGGGTAGCCTTCATGAAATATTGTAAGTAGAGGTGCAGATGTTAAATAGTTTATAATTTTTGAGCGTACTGCCTCATGTTCCGTAGTCCATTCCCATTTTGCTTCAGATTTTGTCAAATTGTACAGTGGTATCATTTCTGTTGAAAAATTTGGTATAAAGCGCCGAAAATACCCAGCTAGGCCATTAAATTGCCTGAGCTGTTTAACATTTGCAGGAGGAAGAGATCTTGCCAAAGCTTCAACTTTCGATGGACTAGGTCTTATTTTTCCACCGCTTACGATATATCCGAGATATTCAATGGACGTTTTAAGAAAAGAGCATTTCTTCATATTGATTGAAAATCCAGCAGCGGAGAGAGCCTTTAAAACCATCTCAAGTTTATTAAGCCCTTCTGATATAGTCTTGCTTGGTATTAGCACGTCATCCATGTAGACAAGCGCTACTTGGCCTCTTAAATCTCCAAGGGCTTTGTTAATGGCCCTTTGATATACCGATGGAGCGTTAGTTAATCCAAACGGCATCGTTAAATACTCATACTGGCCGTCTGGTGTGAGGAATGCGGTTTTCTCAATAGAGTCTTCAGATATTGGAATTTGGTGGAACCCTGCTGCCATGTCCAGACATGTAAAGTAAGTAGCATCAGCCAATTGATCAAGTTGTTCTGAAATCAAGGGTAACGGGTAGTGATCTCTGACTGTATTTGTGTTCAACTCCCTGTAGTCTACACATAGACGATCCTCGCCGTTTTTCTTCTTTACCATTATGATTGGGCTGGCAAACGGCGAATTGCTTTCACGAATGATGTTTTTATCTAAAAGCTCTTTAATCATTTGCTGAACCTTTTCACGCTCAACAGGTGCTAATCTATACGGTCTGCGGTTTACAGTTTTATCTGGATTTTTTAGTCGAATCGTTAATTCACCAGTTTTAATTCTGGATCCTGTCATGCCTTCTGTGAATGACTCATTATATTGTTCCAATAGTGTTACCAAAGATTCAATATCCTTTTTATTTGTGATATCCGTATCTATTGTTGTTGAAGTAAGCTGCCAAATGTCTACCCGTTCTGTCTGTTGTTCATTCTTGGCTACTACTACGCCTTTGCTTGTAAGTGTTATTTCTATTCCAGGGATGCTCAATATATCTTTTCCAATAAGGACGTCTGTAGGTATTTCATGATCCAAAACGATGTGGAGATCCAACTCGATATTGACATCATTTATACTGACAACAGTAGTCACTTGGTTCAATGATATAATAGGTACAGGTCCTATACCTTTTAGTTGCGTGGTTTTAGTCCTTCGTGATCCAGGAAGTGTCATAGCTATTGATTCTTTTACTAACGAGCAATCAGCACCACTGTCGAACAAAGCCTCAAAACTTTTCCCTTTAACTGAAATATAAATTACAGTAGAAATTTCATTACCTTTTTGGCATATGTTGATGTTCCTCGTGGCATTTAGTCGCTTGAAGCAGGTCTCATAGGTATGCCCCGGAATGGAGCAGTACGAGCATTCCTTTTTCTTTTTCTCTTGTGAAGATGTAGATGGAGTAACTTGTTGGTTTGGCAATGTTTTACCGATATCAGCTTTGGGTTGTGCAAAAGCATTCTGCTTACACCATCGTGCCCTATGACCTTGTTTTCCACATACAAAACAAGATATATTTTGGTCAGTTCTATTGTTTTCAAACCTTGGTTTCTTAGATGGTGCATGTTCTTGAGTCGGTGGCTTGCGTTTCCGCATCGTCTTTGCAATTGCGATTAGTTCAGGCACGGAAGTGGATTTACTGTTTAGCAGTTCTGTGCGAAGGGTGTCATCCGTGATGCTGCCAATGACGAACTCCACAGCATCTTGCTCTGTAGGATTTGGTTTTACGATTTTCTTAAACATCTTCCAGATATTGGATATATATTCTGAGGTAGAGTCTGCTTCGTCGATTGTATATCGACGGAATCTAAGAACATCGGAAAAGTACCTGGATTCTGGCTCGAAAGTTTGCAGCATATCATCTCTCATCTCAGCCCACGTGGTAGTTCTAAGCAGGCAATCGTCAGCCCAAGTTTGAGCCCTACCTTTGAGAACGCCAGCTGCTTTAAGTCGCACTTCATGATCCTTTAGTTTATATTCTGATTGTGTTCTAGATATGAGATTCACCCATTCTTTCACATCCATATTTTTGTCAGGATCAAAACTAGGAAAATAAATGTCAGAAATACGAACAGTACGAGAATCATCAGGTCGGATTTTCTTTATCATTTCATCGAGAACAGCACGATTTTCTTGAGTCATATGAGTCATCAGCTCACACATTGTGTCCTTGAATGTATTTGCCAGAAGTGCCATGGTTGCATTCTCACCAGTGGCCGATGGTTGTGATTGGCGTTGATTCGTCCCCTCTTCTGATGTAAGAGGAGGGGTGTTGAGCTGATTGAAACTACCATCGTCATTCATTTTGTTATATTACAAATAACCTGAAAATAATCAACTTCGCAATAATTAGTTTAAAATAAATCAATCAAATCAAATGATTCTAGTAACATTGATTAACAAAACGGAATATAACAATTAAATTTTTAAATAATAACAAATAAACAAAAAGCGTTCTAAAAAGAACAGCGTAAACAACAGCAGGAACAGAAGCTTATTTGAGGTGTTCACTGTTCCACTGCCGACGATTGAATGCGCCCTGGCCATCGTTGCTACGCCTTTTATAGCCCGGAGCTGAGGCTTGTAAACAAGGTTGTTTTTGTCACCTTTTTCCGAGGGATTTATTACCTGCGCCGATAACTATAGTTTAATATATAACTATAGTTTAAGAGCTCCTTACACGACAGATTCGAAGTTGCAGGTATTAACAGTTTAAGTAAGGGCTGCCAACTTTTTTATTATGAAATATAGTATTTTCGAATAGTGTCAAAATTGGTAATAATGTTGACAGTTTGTAGAAAAAAATATTCTTGGCTGAAAACATTAGTTGATATTTTGTTATCATATACAACATATTCATTGATCAAAATTGTTGAATTACAATATTATGATTTTATTGGTTGCACCTTTTCGAATCTATTTTACCTGTTACTACTGTAACTCCGTTTAACACTTTATATGTTTGCAATTTTTTTAATGTCTACTATATTGTTTCAAAATTGTAGTTTTGTGGACATTAATATTTAGGACTATATAGAAAAAGTAGTATACTATATATAGAAAAAAAAATGATTTCTTTTATTTAAAGAAAGGTTGGCAACCCTAGTTACAAGTCTCAATGGTACTTAATAAGTTTCGAAGGTTATAACTATCGCGGAGATAATAGTGAGTACGCTCTTTGAAATAAAATTAATTACCTTTATAACCACGATAGGTAGTCAGACTTAATCAAATATGATCTTAAAAATACGTCACATGCAGGGCACGGTGTCAGCCAATGGTTCGAGTATTTTTTGTATAAAAATGTGGCAAATAAATAAGTACCTACACATTTATTTTAAGTAAATTTTAATTAATATAAATTATATGTATTTTGTACGATCGAGTTGTTAGAATTATCTTTACGATAACAGTTTTAATACCTAGGTACGTAAATTTACTTAAAAATTTGGCACCTATATTAGTAGAAAAAATACGCAAAAAGGTTTAACTTGAAATAAGGAATCAAAATTGTAAATTTCACGAGAAAAGGACTTCACAAATATAAAATACCTACATACTTTGATATAAAAAAATATTGAAAATATATGTTTGAAAATGATATTGAAAAACAAATTGAAATCTACAGGTATTGAATACCACGTAATAATTGTAGAACCAATTAAATGTGCCGAAATCTTTGTACTTAGTCGAATATTAGAAGTATAAAAAAAAATGTTTAAACAAAAAAATGCTTTGCTCCAAAAACAGAAGTTTTCAAGAGGATCTGAATTTAATCACTCTCTGATTCTGGTGCGAGTATTTTATGTACAAATGATTAGATAAGGATTATATAGTAAATAAATATATTTTACTACAGTAAAAAATCAACACGAAAAAAAATATATATATATTTTATCAAGCATAATGCTCTACTGTACCTAATAGTTTGCGTATGAATAAAAGTTATGAAACGTGTATATTTTTGGTCGCATAAGTTTTTGTCCATTGCTTTAGGTGTATATTCATTATTTTCGTGAAATACAAAAGAAACAGTCGGGCTATCTAAAGGCCGTTGCAAACGGTCTATAGATAGCTCACCTGATCCAGCTCATCAGACGGTGGAAGCGTGCCCAAGACGCTGGCCGTATTGCCACGCTGAATGAATTATTTTCGTTAAATTAACATTATACCTGAATAAAACAATAAGAAGTTTTTTTGCGTAACAACATTCAAACTTTCAAATCACGTTCAAACGTTCTCCCGTTAATTTTTCTTTATGTAGCGCGACCATATGCAATGTATAAGAAGTCTCTTTAGTATAAGTATATAAAGTTACTATACAAATTAAGAAGCACAAATGAATTTGTAATAAGTGCCTTAGAATATAAGTAAGTTTATTTTTTAAGAAATATAAGATATTATCTTACCATAGAGTTAAAATTTAAAATTAGGACCAAATTCAGAAGAAATACTATCAAAATTGAAAAAAAAAATTGTATGAACAAAACTCTGGCATTTAACCACTCAACTATACTAATATATTTATTTTCTTATACATGTCAATGAACTACCTATGTATGTAGTCAAACACAAAAAATATCACCATTTAGTTATTAAGTGCTTAGTTTTAATGCATTTTTAGACGAAAAACAGTAGAAAAAGATGGTCTAGAACTTTAGGACTTCTAAAGATGAGCTGGAATTTTAATCACATAATGTTGCTGAAAACCAAAGTTTTCGATCAGTGCGTCCTACCTGTCATGTACCTACGGAACCGAAAGTTAGAAGTCGCTAAGCGAGCTATGGAAAGAGCTCGGGAGTTTCTCTGAAGGATAGGATCCGTAACGATGTTATCCGACAGAGAATCAAAGTCACCGACATAGCTCAGAGAATTAGCAAACTGAAGTGGCAGTGGGCTGGCCATATCTGCCGAAGAACCGACAACCGTTGGGGTAAACGAGTTGTTGAGTGGAGACCGCGACTCGGCAAACGTAATGTAGGACGCCCTCCGGCTAGCTGGAGTCACGATCTGCTGCTGGCTGCTGGCAGAAACTGGATGCGTCAAGCCGAAGATAGGGCGCGATGCCGCTAATTAGGGGAGGCCGATGTCCAGCAGTGGAATGCTATAGGCTGGTGAAGATGATGATATTTGTAGGAGGGTCTCAAAAGCTATTGAACAAATTTTTTAAATTATTTCTCTGGCGGAAAGCTCATTGTCCCTTAATGCTATATTTTATTCCTACGTGAGTGAAACCACGGGGCTCAGCTAGTGAGTTTATAAACGAACATAAAATAAAAAAACTAAGGCCTTTTACCATCTATATAGATGATTTATACAGCGTCAGGAGGCAACTTTTACCTTCAAAGACGGAACGCTGTAGTGCCCGGGACGAATTAAGATTGAGAAGGCTTGCCCAGCACCTATTCCATCCTCTCAGCTTAGTCGACCTTGTCCACAGGAAAGACATGGTCAATACGTGCGGAGCTGACTAAGCCGCGGGTTTCCTCACGATGTTTTCCTTCACCGTTTGAGAGTACCTACTGGTATAGCACACATAAATTTTTCGTACAGAAAAATCCATTGGTACACGACCAGATTTGAACCCACGACCTTAGGATCGGAAGGCGGGGTCACTACCAACTAGACTACCAGTGCTCTAACATAAAATCAATAGTTAGGAAGGAATACAGCTCATCTTTACAGCCTCATAATATTAGTAACACGTAGTTAGTCTTAGTCACTGGGGCCAATCTAGACTAGAATAGTTAAAAACAAAATATTATGGTCTCCGCTCACTAGCCCGGTCCGTAATCAGTCCGATAAGCAAATAGCCAAGTGACAGAATCAATTACAAGAAAACTACAAAATGAATCAAAAAACTGGTTTCAACAACTAAAGAAATAGTTATTACCTACCTATCAAAGTAAAACTCATCTGAAAACATGGTAGGGTTCCCAAAACCTAGATCAAAACATAGTCTAAAGATGGACTTGTTTTCTCTTCTCGTGTTTTCACTTTGACTAAGTTCTACATCGATTTTAGTCAGTAAATCCAGTACGGCACACTCCCTTAAGAATTTTGACCATTTGCTTTGAATTTTGTGCCCGGGATGGTCACGGTCAGGTTTTAAAACGGGGTTATGGGTGGAGACCCTAAGTAGCAGATGTACCTAGATAGAAAACAATATTTTCAAGTAAATCTTAAGCACAATATTTTATATAAAATTTTAATTCTAAATGAAGAAGAATGATTTCGATAAATGTAACTAGGTAGTCGTGCACTAAAGTCATTGTGTCGTAAATTCGTAATACTGTACATCAAAAGACACGGGCGGACCACATCCGATGGACCGATGACATTGAAAAGGTCGCGTGTAGATAATATACTTTTCGGGCAAGCTTATTCCAGCAGTGGACTTTAAAAATGACGGCCTTTAAAAATGTAACGGATCATTTAGTGCCTCGATTTTCAAACGTAATTTTTTTATCCGTTTTTTTGTTATTTATATCAAAGAACGATTCATTTGAAAGAACGAGAATTTACATTTCCTTTTTGAATATAATTTATATTAAATGTTGACCGCCACTGCGGTTAACTTGGTTTATGCGGCAGTTTCAATTTTGGTTGACGTGTCTTAGCATTTCGGGTTATTTCACGAATAAGGCGAGTAATATTGGCTTCCAAATTGCTCAATGGTATTCGGCTTATATCGTCGTAGACTTTGGACTTTACGTAGCCCAAAGAAAAAAGTGTAGAGGTGTGATATCATAAGATCTAGGCGATCAAAGCACGAAATTACCTGCTCAGCTACTGGTAGGTACATTAGGGCCAGCCTCGTTTTTGAATAAATATGGACCGATGATTCCACGAAAGTAAATGTAAGTAATCGTTCTTTCATATAATAAACAAAGAAACCCCGATAACCTAACCTACTTATAGGATAAAGTTAGTATTTATTATGTTTTACGTTTGAAAAATGAGGCTTTTAATGACTGTACTTAATGATACCTTACCTACTAGAAATCGGATTAAATATTTTCATTTATTTTCTAACAGTTGTAATATGAAAATTTACCTGTAAAATTAGCAACACTGAAAAAATTGTACTTAGTTATGTTTAATTTGGAATAATAAATGAGCACATTATTAAATGAAAATTGCGTTTTCCTTTCTCATTAAATTGATACTGATACGTCTTGAACACCTTATATAGTGGGTACCGAGTGAATTTTCAAAAATAGGTAGGTAAGTTTCTACAATATTCAGGAGCGAACGAAAACTGTAAAACACAGCCGACTACGTTTGTATGGAGAAAGAGCCGGTATCCTTTCCATAGAATATTTTCTACAATGTTGTAAATTTAATAATTAGTTTAGGTGTTTGAGTTTATGTCCTAAATAGTTTGTCGATATCTTTAGTTTTATCAGCTGTATTCCTAAAAATCATTACATTTGTTTTTCTTGAGTTAATTTTTAAATTCATAGTAAACTATTTCATTATGTCTCTAAGAGTATTGTTCATGTCTTGTACCACAAATATTGTGCGCCTCGGTAAACTTCATGCTTTGTATGAAAACCGAATTTGTCCAAATATATAATTAAAACAATAACTAAGTATCTACATAATTATTGTAATATCTTTATATTGCATATCATCATCGCGTTAGTTCGTATTTCAGAAGCTAGACGAAAATTGCTGGGGCGCACAATATTTGTGGTACCTACTGTAATGATTTATTATTTCGTCTATTAATAACAGTGTTATCATCTGCAAACATTATGGTTTCGTGTTTAGAACCCAAGGGCAGGAAAATGATGATGATGAAATTTGAGGTAAGTAGTTGATTTGCGTATATCATAAAAAGTAGAGGTCCAAGAAAGCTACCTTGAAGCACTCCGATACTTAACTCTACGTAGCGAGGACGCGTTGAATCAATGCGCTAATTTGCGTTGCCACCTGGAAAAATATGCCATTTTTCCATGGGATATGGTAAAGGGCGGGCGGAAACCGTCCTGAATACCAACGCTCGGTTTCCCGCGCTGTCACACAACTTTGTACTTTGGCACGGTTTCCTCGACCTTGACCGCGTCGCGCCGCAGTCGGCCCACAAAGCTCGCGACGGACGGACGTGTCCCACATTCCTCTGAAGCGCCAGGATTGCACTCATTGTTTTGAATTAAAATGGTAAGTAAATCATTCAATACTTTTTTTTTCTGTGTAACAATGTGAGATTGACGTTGTGTGAATGTCTTCGCTGAGAAATGTGGTGTTATCGAGTTTCAGTAATTTTCTGTGTTACGTCATTAGTAGTATAACGGTAATAATAGAATCTTGAGAGAATTAGATTCACAATGAAATAAAACTTTTTGTACTCTGATATAACAATGTAGGTATACCTAATGGGGCTGATGGGTAACTAGGCATAGATAAGTTTGATTATCTTTTTTGAACGTGAGAATCGTGTTAGGGTAGACCTCGATTCAGCCACAGACCACAGATAAAAGTAAGCACCACCTTATTAAAAATTTATTTGACTCTAGCTTCCGTTATTAAGAAGGTTAGGTCAGAATTGGGATGGGTGACCGCAAGTGGCATTACGAGCTGAGCGCTTCCGTGCTTCGAAGGGCACGTTGAACAGTCGGTACCGGCCTTTAAGTCGGTAAGTCATGATTGAGGCCTTTGAGAGGCCTAAAAACTCCGTCACTAGAGTTGGCCACTAGCTCATACGAACATACATACCTATACTCAAATAAAGTGCTTTGACTAAAACTCAAGTACTTGCCTTAGACTATAATGTTATTCCAGGTCACGAACTAAGTAAACCTATTCTAATTATATCGAAATTCGTTGATAACATGATTCAAGCTTATTATAAATTCGATGAAAAGCTTTCTCGAATTAAATCTTACTTATAATGTTTCAAGAAACTGATCTCTGTATTGAGAGAGCACTGGTGGTCTAGTAGTAGCGGGTCCGACTCCCGATTCTATGATCGTAAGTTCAAATCGTGCACGTATGAATTATTCTGTTCGATAGATTTATGTGTGATAAACCAGTACTCGCAAACGGTGAAGGAAAACGAGAGGAAACCGGCATGTCGTTGAACCAAATTTAGAAAATATGTGTCAAGTGCACGGAAGGAGCCTTTGAGGCGCACTTTAAATCCTTTCACCACATTTTGGTTCGAAAGATCTATCTAAAGCCTTTTACCATCTATAGTAGATGATTTATACAGCGTCAGGAGACAACTTTTACCTTTACAAACGGAACGCTGTACTAGCCCGGGACAAATTAAGATGGAGTAAGCTTGCCCAACACTATTCCATCCAAATATTGCTTCCTATTCATATTCCAACATATTGACCATGTCTTTCCTGTGGACAAGACTGACTAAGCTGAGAAGCTTAGTCGGCCTGGTCCACAGCAAAGACATGGTCAATACGTGCGGAGCTGATTAAGCCACGGGTTTCCTCACGATGTTTTCCTTCGCCGTTTGAGAGTACTGGTATAGCGCACATAATTTTTTCTGAAAAATCCATTGGTACACGACCGGATTTGAATCCACGACCTTAAATAAATTAAACTATACCACCAGTGCTCTATATTAAAAAATGTAGTCGTGTAGGGAAAAAATATAAACTTTACTACAGAATATAGTTGCTAATCTTTCTATACTACTTAGGTATACCTACTATAAAGTGGTACACTGCAGATAGACATTTTGCGCGGGTAGGTCAGTCCTTCGCCGCAGTATTGTAAAATGTCATTGACACTATATTCTAGCCAACTTTCAAATGGACAAATTTTCTTTACACTACCTAATTGACTAGTTCAGTATACGTTCTTAAACCTACTGAACAAGGATTTCGTGTTCAGTAGGTTTACGTAATGTAAACTTCATCCAAGTATTTAAGTTACAAGGATGCGAACAAATCCTGTAAACAGAGGTATCTTATATACCAAGTCCGAATAATACCCAACAGTCTCATAAATAGTTCTGACCCCACACTAGGATTCCTGGAGTCGTGGGTACCTACAAATACATAAATAATATAATTTACTTTTAACCCCCAAGTCTATTATTTATTATATTTTAGGGTCCCATTACATTACATAACTCGTACTAGCCGGACTATGGGTAAAGAAATGTTTTGATCGGGTAATATTTTTAAACAAATCATACAGCTCTATCTTATCAGTTCGATTAAAGACATTAATCGATATTGCAAATTAGATCGAGTACATTAGTCATGTTACTAAGACGATAAGGCAAACCCTGTACTGAGAGATGCAGGCGTAAAAAATGTAATAGTTAATAAATATCATTTCTTCATTTTTTATTTTTAACTAGCTGCCGCCCGCGGCTTCGCTCGCGTGGTACCCGGATAAAAAATAACCTATATGTTAATCCAGCACATGTACTATGTATATTCCAAGTTTCATTCAAATCCGTTCAGCCGTTTAGGCGTGATTGAGGCACAAACATCCAAACTCACAAACTTTCGCATTAATAATATAAGTAAGAAGTAAGATTGGCTGTACATCAATCCTGACGTCATTCAACTTTTCGGACATAACAGTATTCAGTCATTTTGGCTTTCAGGCATTTTGGGAAAAAGGTTTTTTGGGATTCAGGCGTATCGAAAACAAGGTGTTTTGAAATTCAGTCCTAACGTCACGTAAGCAAACTGCTTACGTACGTAGGTACTTGGATGGGTGACCGCACTTTTTGCACTCCATAGATTTTTTTATCAAGTTTAAATTCTGAAAATCATGTTCAATATGAACAAAGTCGCGGGCAACAGCTACTTAGTTAATAATAATTAATAGTTATTTTGGCTAGCATCGTGATAAAAAATAAAATATATAAGTACCGACTTGTACTCACTAAAACACACCCGTTAATTGTTTATTCCCTCCCCTCCAAATTATTTCTCAACACGTGTTTGAAGAAATCTCTGCCAAGAAAGTCGTCATCGAACTCTCATCAAAGCATCTTCGGTCATAACCTTTCCACCTAAAGTAGTAGTATATAAGTCTGTTTCTCCAAAATAATCCAGTTAGTGTTGAGAATTTCTCCCGTCGATCGTGTTTGCCAGCTGGCAAGATCTGCCTCATCCCGAGGCCAAAATACTCGCATACAGAAAATACAAGAACTCTCCGGCCTTCGTGTATTTGTGGTTATGAAAAATACGGAAAGTCTAAAATGCAGATTGGTGTATGTCGTTGTATTGGCGACCGGGTTGTGGTTGGAGGGTAGTCTGGACAATTATCGCTCGCAACCCCTGATTTTTGAGGTAAAATTCATAGAATTATTAGATGGGTGACCGTAAGTGGTATTACGAGCTGAGCGCTTCCGTGCTTCGGAGGGCTCGTTAAACAGTCGGTACCGGCTTTTAAGTCGTTAAGCCATGACGGAGGCCTTTAGGCGGCTTAAAAACTCCGTCACTAGAGTTGGCCACTAGCTCACACGAACATAAATAGAATTTTTGCGCTTGCCCCTTATATCATCTTCCTTAAACGATTTCATTCTGTAAATCAGTTTAACAGATTATGAAAGGTCTAGGCTCACATCTTTTTCGCCCAGCGGTGGGTGTCAGTGCTATTATCAATTTCCCTACTAATATTATAATTACAATCCTTCTATATTGTGAAAGTTTGCGAGGATGTATGTTTGTCCCTCAATCACGCATAAACGGCTGAACAGATTTGAATGAAATACATAGTACATGTGCTGGAATAACATATAGGCTATTTTTCATCCGGGTACCAAGCGAGCGGAGCCGCGGGCGGCAGTTAGTAATTTGTAAGAATGTGCGTATGTTTGTGCTTCAAACATGGCGTAACGGCTGAACGAATTTCAATGAAACTTAGGATGTACATAGCATGTGACCTGGAATAACATGTGAAGCCTCTGACGGAAACAAACGGATGATTGTAGTAAATTGGCAGGCTCCTCCCAACACCGTAAATATAATAAAATATTTAAAAATTGTTCTGTTGTCTTGTTCTGGCAATCAAAACATTGTCTCAATACTAAAACATTGCGTTGGATTATTTGATCTGTCCTAGATAATTAATAAATGCGTGAAATGTTTGATTAAATGAAAACAAGCAAGCAGAGCACGCAAAGAAAACAACAGAATAAAATCTTGCAACAGCTGTAACTCTTAAAAAATAAGTAGGTTATCACCCCATTAGCTGTCAAAGACAGGCATACATATTTTCATCTAGAATTTTAGGAAAAGCCGCATAAACTACACGCATTGTAGGGAGGTGCTTGGGCCGATATAAATTTTAATTACTCATGATGATTTGGCAAAAGCTGATTATTTTGCTTACACATAGTACCTACCTGTAACTACGCCAATTTCCTTTAGTCTAGGAAGCGTACTGTTCGGTCATTGTCAATGCTAAAAGAATCTAAATAGATTAGCCTCAATACCGCCTTGTATCAGTCTGCAGCTCCGACGAAAATAGATATAAATAAACTTGGATCGGTAAACGTTTGTTTTTGTTATCAAATAGCATGGTCAATATTATGAATTTAGCAGATTGATTATAATATACAAAATGTGGTATTATGTATTAGATTTGATTTTATATTCACTTCCATTTCTTCGTTGGTGAAATATCAAGATTCTTTGTGTTTTATAGCTTACACGTACCTACTTAGATCTCAAGGTTGCTGGAACGGTATATTTCGGGAGCAAACTCTCCCACTTTTTAAACAAACTGTACACAATTGGTTGAAAACATTTGAACATCCAACTGATATTGTAAATCCGAAAGTAGGTAAGTGAGATTATGGAAATGTTTATGCCTCAATCACGAGGTAACGGCTGAACGTATCAGAATAAACTTTGATTAGGTATTAGTAAATTTTATAGGCTTTTTATCCGGGTACAATGCGAGAGAATCTGCAGGAGAAAGCTACTTCTATAAAACTATATAGCAAAGTAAACAACTGTAGTAATACTACTGTATTTGGGTAAAAAATTAAAAATACTTCTGTGTAAAAAAAAATACCGCAAACTTCTCTAATCTCTGAGAAACAATTGACATTCAATTCAAGATGGTTAAAAGTACGGTCATAGCTAGGAAGTCTAATTATTATTGATTAGCCTATACACGCGACCACGCTCGCGTGGTGTAGGTATATTTTGACACCCCATTTTACACTTTTTTTCAAGTTATTTGAATAACCCCGAAACACGTTACATGTCCAATAATTTTGTATTTAAATTATCTAGACCGAGTTTCAAGCAAATGGCACGACACATTACAAACGTTTTCACCCCTTTAGGAGTTGAATTTTTGAGTAATCCCTCCTTATAGTTTTGCTATAAAAGGTAGCTACTTTCCAAATTTCAGCTTTCTAGCTTCAGTAGTTTGGCCTGTGCGTTGATTGCAGAAAAATGCAAAAAAATAGAAAAGGTTGGAAAGTGACTACCTGAGTTACTCGTAAGCTATCGATCACACTGCGTATTGGAGGGTTTATATCGATTCGCATTCATTATTCAACGGCATTTCTAAATGAAGGTGAAATACGAGTCTTATTTATATCAGCATACGCAGAAATAGAACTTGATTATGTTTGCCGACTAAGCTCAACTAAGCTTCTTCGTCATAATTTGAAGACACTATATTGGATTTTTAACAATTTATATAGCCTATAACACTCTCGTCATCCAGCCAAATCCAATGATACTAGATATTACTCGCTCGTGGAGTAGCTTGCTTAGACGTTAAGCAATGTCACAATGTCACAAGCGCTGTCACAATTGGGATGGGTGACCGCAAGTGGCATTATGAGCTGAGCGCTTCCGTGCTTCGGAGGGTACGTCAAATTGTCGGTGCCGGCTTTAATAACTCCGTCACAAGAGTAAGCCACTAGCTCATACGAACTTACGCCTTAGTGTCAGTTACTTACTTACCGTCCTTCTTCGCAGTTGGGTAAAAAGAGAAGTAAAGCAGCAAACTGCTGGATATTATTTGAGTTTTCATAGAAAATAAGTAGGTAAATTGCGACAAAACGTAATGATTTACAACCTCCTTCATAATTTTTTCTTTTAAAAAGAAAAATACTGACAAATAAACTTGGCCTTGTCAATGTCGTCAATGCCGAGTCTTGACCTGTCTACCTGTCTCAGCTAACAAAACATAATAAAAACTACAAAAACCTTATGATTTTGGCTTCTACCAAAACATTTTGAATAACCTCACAAATTCTTTAACAAAAAATTGTATAAATAAGAATAGGTGATCAGACGTGCAGTAAGCCATGGAGGACAAGCTTTGCCACCCTTGTGAGGAGCCCGCTATTGACAAGTCCCCGGCATGTCCACTTCAGTGTCAATCGCCCAAATGCAAAGCATATCAGAGACAGGTTAATTTAATACTATTAATCCTACTAATAAGCTACTTAATATTATAAATGCGAAAGTTTCTGAGGATGTGACGATGTTTGTGCCTCAATCACGCCGTAACGGCTGAACGGATTTTAATGAAATTTGGAACATACATGTGTTTGGAACATACATAAGTAGTATGTGCTGTAAAAACATATAGGCTACTTTTTATCCAACTACCACGCGAGCGAAACTGCGGGTGGAAGCTAGTACCTACTTATTATAAATACCTACGAAAAAAATTGAGATTGTGCGGAGCAATGTCCCAAGATTGACGTAACATCGCGAAGGGATTTGGATGAATATATTCTTGACCTAAATGACATACAGGCAAGTGAAGTCGCTTACGAAAGCTATATTATCGTAAAAGATGGTCGTCCTTAGAAGATACGAGTTATAAGATACCTCTCAGATTTCAAAGACAAACGTTATGTTCTGAGATTTCAAGAGATATCAAATACTGATTTGAGAGCTTTTTCGTAGACCCTTTGTAGCGCCCGTAGCAATCGTCATTGGTTGTGTTCAGTTTGAAATTATTTTTGACTTTGATTCCGTTCGCAATATTTTCATGGCTAGCTCAGTTTCAGCTGGCCTGTTCATAATGCGATCAAGCATGGAAAATGCAGGCGTGACCTGACCATGCTTGGTGTATGTATGTACGCGAGTTCTTTTTTTTCTTTTATGTACTGTTACCCAAACGGCATTATAGAGGCTGACGGCATTAAAAAACCATTTTCAAAGTATATCTTAGGCTTTACTAATAGGCATTTAAAGCCGCTTTAAATGTATCCCAAAAGGCTGGACAGATTTGATATGATTTGAATTACGAAAGAGCAAGTAAAGCGAACGAGTAGCAATGATTTGAAACACGTTTATGAGTTGATAATATTAGTAAGATAAGCATGAAGCGAAAGGCTCCAATAAACAGCAAAAAGAGGGCCATAGTAACAAAAGAGGCATAATATGACCTGCTTTAATTCCAGGCTCCAATCGACAGCAACAAGAAGCCTATAGTGTGGGTGCTGGGCGGGCCGGGCTCAGGCAAGGGCACGCAATGCGAGAAAATCATCGCGAAATACGGATTCACACACCTGTCCACCGGCGACCTACTGCGGGCGGAGGTGAAGAGCGGCTCCGAACGCGCCAAATGCCTCACCGCTATTATGGAGCGGGGTAATTATCCAATCAACAGAACTGGGGCCATCTCTTGTTGTATCTATCATATTGGGGGGTTGCCAAGTCACCAAGCTAAGGAGATGGGTTGGTAATTGCAACTGTTGAGGACTAAGGTGTATGCTGCCGCCAACCCTCTGGTGTATTCTCTTAGTTGCCTCTTATGACATCCTCGGGAGGAAAAGGAAGGGCATATATTCTGTGTCAAAACCTGGCTCCAATACTCCAATACAACGTTATGATTTCCAGCTCTTTCAATCCAATAGCTGTGTGTGACAGCCTTTTGCCCTATTTTGTCGAAACAAGAAATTCATTGATGCATGGTCTGGATTCGAATTCTTTGGATCGATAGCAGAAATACTTCAGACTAGGTGCAATTTTTTCGCATTAAGATCTAAATAACAAGTTAAATCGTTTTTAATTCCAGGTGAGCTGGTTCCCAATGAGATCGTGCTGGATCTGCTGAAGGAGGCGATGGAGGCCCGCGCGGCGGCCGCTAAGGGTTTCCTTATTGATGGATACCCGCGCGAGAAGTCGCAGGGTATCGCGTTCGAGAAGGCCATTGCACCTGTTACCGTAAGAACCTTTTATAGAATCGAATCATTTCTTACCTGTAGGTATCTTCTATGCTAATCTTTTACCGAATGTGCCGTGCTGTATGATGTAACGAGATAGTAGATGCCTAAGGGCCATAACCGGACCGTCTTCCATCACAAAAAGCAAAGTTCGGTCAACATTTTTAGTTCGTTTATTTATTTTCTATTCCATTGTACCCATAGTCACTCATAGCCTCAGTGTGCAGCCAAGTCAGTTTGACGAAATCTGTTAAAGCTTTTACAAATATGAACATAATTATATTGCACGTATCGTCTAGAGATTTCTTTACTTTTGCCACTCTGGACTGTAATAAGTCAATACTGTAATTGGGTATCTCATTTCAAGGTGATAGTCTACTTTGAGTGCTCATCAGAAACCCTCACGAAGCGGCTGCTGGGCCGCGCCGCCAGTTCTGGCCGTGCGGATGACAACGAAGAGACCATCAAACTGAGGCTCAAGACCTTCTTAGACAACAACGACCAAGTGCTGGCTCAGTACCCCGAGAAGCTTCAGAGGGTGAGTGTTATTTCAATGGCATAAGGTTCAATTTAAAATGAAGATTGATCTCGACATGGCGCAACACATGACGCTCAACATGATGACAATATTGCGGAGTTTCGATTGACTACAAATTCATCTATCAGTCCACGCGGAGTTTCTATTAGTCCACTCACATTGTAGTCAATATGTACCTATTATAATTTTGTTTTGTCTTTGTTCTATTCACTAATATTGTTCCTAATCTTTGTAAACATAGTTTAACCCATACATAATATACATTCCTGTGTTGTATAGGAATTAATTTTATGTATTTGCGTATTGGATATGTGTATAATGATATTTTATTTCCAGATAAACGCTGAGCAGTCTGTGGAGCTCATCTTCAGTGAGGTGCAGAGGATCCTGGACCCCATCGTCGCGAAGGCGGCCAACTAACGCACAAACTAGGTACCTCGCTATGCAATATTGTAAATATGTACTGCTATTTTTAGCTTATTTGTAAACTGTTCAATAAACTTTTTGTTTTTTGTAACTTTGATTTTCTTATTCCTGTACGAGAATAAAATTGGGACTCTCTCTCAACTATACTCAACTGTATGTCGAAAACAAAGGATTATCTAGTTAAAATAACAATAAACATTCACGAAGGACCTTCAAAAATAAACTCCACATGAACATTTTATTAAAATGATGTGTTCACAACCTTCTCTTACATTAAAATAACAACGCTTATTACCTAAGTAAGACCTTAATCGAAACTAAAAACAACTCAAATGATTACCTCTCGCAGTTATCTCTCAAGGAAGCCTATGCTACACTTACACCTATTTATGATTCATATCATTGTTCCTATCCAGAAATGTTCAAAGGTTTGTGCATTTAACCCCATTGTAACCTATTTCATGTAAAACTGCCCCGGGCACTAAAATATCCGGGATAACAGCTGTGTTTTTGGCAGCCCGAGTGATGGCTATGGCAGAATAGCATTCTCCTGTTCCCTCTCCCTCTGACGCACCGCCATAGCAGTCTCCACGAGGAGATACAGGCACTTGAAATCCTCCCCTTCATCATTGCTCGGCACCACCTGAAGAGCAAAATATTAACTTTCAGATGATGCCGTCGCACCCCAAAATAAAACATGCTTTGTAAGTAGCAATTTATTGAACTAAAACAAGACCTTCAGACCAACATAACAGATTGAAAAAAAATGTGTTACAACACCGACGTCCTCGTCATGAACATGCTACTGGGTGTTCATTTTGAATCCCGATGCATGTAGGCATGCAAATTATGAGCAATCACTTTGAAATTAAGTTCTGACATGCAAAGCAATTACATTCAAAGTCCTGCAGTCGCGGTAAGCGGGGAATTTCAAAACATAGATAGCCTAAAAATTAGTTGCTTACATCAGGGCATAACAAAAGTGATCTCACAACAAAACCCATATACCGCATCAATAAAATTTTGTAGCTAAACGTGAGGACCACTAAAAGACGCCATGGTCTAATCATGTCGCCAACGACAATACATACACACAATTTCACACGCAACAACTAAGTATATGAACTAGCTCCAAAGTAAACATGAGGACTAATAAAAGACGCTAGTCATCATTGTTGTCAATACATTCATCAACTATGTGTGGCACCACATATCGGTGGTTGCGACCTCCAGTTCGACGGCAACGGGCGGCGGTGGTTGTAGCGGCTGCGGTGGCGGCGGTTGAGGCATTTGCAGCGGTTGCAGCGGTTGCATCGGTTGAAGCGGTTGCAGCGGTTGCATCGGTTGAAGCGGTTGCAGCGGTTGAAGCGGTTGCAGCGGTTGAAGCGGTTGCAGCGGCTGAAGCGCGTGAAGCGACTGCAAGGGCGGAGGGGGAGAGCTCACCTGCATGCGACGCGGACGCAGTGCTGGCACGTGCCAGTCGCTCGTTGTACTAACTGCCTCGTACTGCTCCTCAGTTGTGCTCACTGTCACCACTGATGCTGTTCTGTAGAGGGAGGATTTTGAACAATATAATAAAGGCCTTTTACCCCGCTAAATTGTGATTTCGCTGCAAAAGATTCATCAAAGGCTACCTGCTTGTTCTTATGTGTAAGATGACTTCAAAAAACTAGCCAACCATATGCCAGTAATATGAAATGAACCGGGTTTGTATGACTGGAATGCCGACTAAATCATAGGCAAAAGCTTATTGAGTCATAAGATTTATTTCTTTGTTTTTCTCTAAAGCTACGCGTGCCCACTTTTCCCTCATGCGATGTGCAAAACCCTCAAATACCAAAGAAAACTGCTTCATCCTAGATCAAAATTCAAAAAATGATCAATATCATGCTTGTCAAGCTAGATTTCTAGAAAGCTTTGAGGAATTGTGGATATCGCGCTACGACGCAGGCGCATGCTTACATCATCAAAAAATTAAGGTTGCTGCACGCACGCAATATGATTTTTATGGATGTGTGTAGTTGAAAGACAACAATGAACTTACAAAGAAAGAAGACTTTGAAACTCACCCTCGATTCGCGGGATGCATCTCAGGGTCCTCAGCGCCGTATCTGATGACGGATTGCCAGACAGAGGGGTCGTACTTCACCTCTTCCTCGCTAACAGCTGAGGAGTAGCCTTCCTCAGCCAACTCCGCGTCACTGCGGTACACCAGCAGTCCGTCAGAGTACTCGTGCCGGAGCTCCTGATTGTTCTGGAACACCACGTTCTAGATTCAGCTAGGACCTGCTCTTGGATGATGCGCTAATGGGTTACGAGCAAGGTGATCTTGTTTTTTGGATGTATGCGAATTCCTTTGGCTCAGGTTGTAGCCTCGACGGCTAGATGGATTTTAACATGAGATATTGCTGGATTTGTCTGGATAACGAGAGTAACTTAAGTAGGAAGGAAGGATAGGACAGGATATTTTATTGTAGGTAATATGATAAATAAGATAGTACCTATCTAGGAATAATTTTATAGTTCACCGCTGTACGCTCATCGTCAGGCAGAAACCTGAAAGTTGTAATCAACTAACCTCCATCACAATTCCATCCCACGTAGCGACGGTGACCCCTCCAGTAGTGGAGGAGATGCCCAGCGCTGATGTCGAAGGCCCCAGACCCACCATAGGCCCCACGCCGGCTAATGCCCCGGGGGTCTTGCGACCGCGCCGTGAGATAGTATAGTGGAGAGGATCGTGGCCCTCGCGGCGGATCATCTCGGGCAGGATACGCCGGCGTGCGTTTATGAACCAGTTGCATACCTAGGAAAGGCAGTAGGTATTGCTTCAGGGTAGTATGGCCAAACTAAATCATCTATTTCTAGGTATTCCCAGGAAGTTGCTTTTTTTTGCTTCAACGGATCACGGATGCCCTAGATTTTTGGTTCGGGGACATTTTTGACAGGCGGCTATACAGTGTCATCTTTATATCAAACTTACTTGCAACACCGTCAAGTTCGCCTCCTGACTCAACGCCAGCTTCTCCGCGTCACTAGGATACGCATTGTACCGATGATCATACAGCCACCTCTTCAGAATCTTCACGGAATGCTTAGGAAGATTCCCTCGTCGCTTTCTCACAGAGCCGACGATCACTGCCTGGGGGGGCGGCGGGGGGTGCCGCGGTATGTGGTGGGGGTAGGGGTGCAGTAGCGCGGGGTGTGGATGCCTCTCCGGGTCCCAGTCCACGCCACTCTCGTTCTCGTCTGTTGAAGACGTTGACGGGAAACGGTCTCGCGCTGTTTGCAAAAAACCCTTTGAGGGGTGTTGAATGTTGTATAAGATTGGCGGCAACATAATGCCCGGCGCTAGGAGAGAAAATAAATGATATGAAATGTACGAGTAAGTTCATACCAAGTAAAAGGAATATTACAATCTGTTTTATCGAGGCAACCGAGAACTTGGATATATTTTTAACTGATTTTTTATTTATTTAAGGGTTTTGTCTCTTTGCGACCACTTTTTTTAACTGTGTAACTCAACATTCGAAATGCTTTTCTGTATGAAAAAGTATTTTCTGCTGAAATCTTTATTATTTAGCCAAATCTAGACATACAAATTTTATTCAGGGTTTCATTCATCCCAATGTAAATGAACCAATTAAGTTGAGTGGACATAGCACTGGTACCTTTTGTATAAATTACTGTGATTTGTTTAACAAAATTATTCAATCTGCATTGGGTGGTGGCCGGTGATATCTGTGTAGGTACAGTCGCCTGCGCTAAAATGTATAGGTACATGAAAACTGAAAATATTTTAAAGTTTTTGCCTTGTATTTCAGTATTATGTTTTTTTAAGGTTAGTTCAGTTATTATTCGATGACTATTATTTACATATTCGGACAAATTTGGTTTTCATACACAGAACGAAGTTTGCAGAGGCGCACAGTATTTGTGGTACTACTGTACCTATGTAGTAATCTTATTGCTGGCGACTGTATACCTACTGTAGATACAACTTACGAAGTTTGATCTTCATCACTTTGATCACGGATCTACGCAGCGTGGTGACTTTGCCAATTTTGCTCGACACACGACCGAATTCCCGCCTAAACTTCAAGCTTTGACAACTGCCAATAGTTAATCACCGTGACATCAGGTACAACAATAATTTTGCAAAATTTTAACTTAAAAATGAAGAAATAATACAGATGAATGTAACGATGCAACTTCCTACGGGGTTCTTTTCGTAATGGACGCGTTTATTCATGTTTTTGTTTTGAAAATCGATGCGCTTTTGTGACAATTGACAACGACGCGTGCACTGGCGTTTGTCATTCTGATTGTGATTTTTGAAATTTAGAAAAATAAACCAGATGGCCAGAATCAATCAAGTTTATAACCTTTTTGGTATTAGTAAAGAGGTAACTCGCCAAAAGTTTTACACAAATTTATCTACAATGTGCTTGTTCTTTCTTACCGAATGAAAGATTACCTTATTAATACACTCATAAAATATATTAGTTCATTCGCTGTCTTATAATTTAAAAATTCTAGGCATTAATACATTCCTTGTAAAAGTATACCTACTCTATTGCTTATTTAAAATCCGGTCAAGTGCGAGTCGAATTCGCACACTAAGAGTTCCGTGACCTCGTACATGTACCTACCTACATAAATGTTTCTTGTGTGTGGCCCCCTTTTATTTTTATTATTTGTTGGTATAGCAGTAATAGAAAATTCCCGCAGACAGATGGACGGAAGGACTGAAAGACGCGCAGCGAAGACTTAGTAATAGGATTCCATTGGCACCCTTTTGGTCAGTACCCGAAGGGCTCAGTAACCCTATAAAAATGGTATGTTGTCAATAGCCAAGATAAAATGTACCTATCTCGCTACTACAGCTAAATCTACCTACTCATTTCCGTTTCCTGTTATTGTTTCTTTATGGCTAACCTTTATGGCTCCGAAGTGCTGTCAGAAATCTGCTTAGGTATTTCGTCATGTCCGCTGAGTCGGAGGCGACTCAAGACCTCAGAACAATAAATATTTTTTTGGAAAACAATTTAGAGTGCTCTTCTTAGTACCCGATCTACTACGAGTAAGTATATAGGCACTTAATAATATAAACTCATACTGACTGACAATCAACGCATAGCCTAACTAAATTAAACCATAAGTCCTAGGAGCGTGAAACTTGCAAGGAATTCCTCTCATGGTGGACTGGAATTCCCGCCACAAGGGCGGAGCGGGAAAAATGTAAGTTTATTAGAAGTTGAGGGCGTTCTATTATATACCAAGTAGGTAATGACTGGGTAGTTCTATACAAGAAAACAAAATTGCAAAAAATAACGTATATTTAAAACAAAAGCCTCATAAAATTCATCTCAACATTTATATTATACTAAAAATCACTTTTCCCCCTCGGGGGTGTCTTGGTTGACGGGGGCCACGGCGGGGGCCGAGGCCACGGTGGGAGGCCTATCGGGGGACTCTGGCCGCTTCTGATGCTTCTCTATCGTATCTGAGAGGATCTCTTTGAGGGTCGTCGCTAGGGCTTTGGGGTTACCCGAGCTGTCCAGCTGAAAGAAATGATAAAATTAGGAGAGTCGATTCCCGATACATATAATGGTTGCAAGGGTACTCTCAGTTGCAACACAAGGAATCCTAGTGTGTGGTCAGAACTATGTACCTTTATATGAATGTTTGGGTATTATTTAAAATCATTTTAAAATCGATTGATAGGGGATTAAGGGAAGCAGGGACATTTACAGGACGCGATTGTTTTTCCGCATGCTGTCAAAAGTGGCTAACATTGCCCAAACACGCACAAGATGCAAGTACCTAACTAAACGGTTGGTGAAATTCATACTTTTCCAAGTCCCTAAGTCTAAGTCGAAGTCCATAAGTCGAAGTCGAAGTCCATTAGTCGAAGTCGGATGGATGGAAGGAAGCTAGCGATGGCGACGCTGTTGAGATCAACAATTTTGTTGATCGAAGGTTGAGATTGCCATAGTACTAAGTATCTCGTCAAGGTCATCGCCTAATCAATGGTAGGGGAACAACTCAGACCAAATAAAAAGAAAAGACCCCGCGCCGCGAACAACAAAAGTGAAGCCACCTTTTTATCTATGTGTGTGTCGAAGGTTTTAAGGTTGTGTGTTCCAAGAAACCTAAATTCATAGTATACTAATTAAGAAACGATGCTATTTGAAGTACCTACTTACAAGAGAAAAGTGATTCCGTGAGACTTTTTATGTGATTTGCTGCTGTTTTTATAAGTTTTCACTACGCAGGAAGGCATATTCTATTTTTAAGCCTCGTGACATACTAAGAGCGATGAGCATGGTTTTAGTGTAGGTGTGTGCGTGAGCGTGTATGTTTACTTGCACGAGCACAGTTTTGTGTGGCTTCACTTTTGTTGTTCACGGCGCGGCGTCTTCTCTTTTTATTTGGTCTGAGGGGAGCAAAGATCTGCACTGACGTCTCGCTGTGGGGTGCATTGTGCATTATCCCCTTGATACATCTAAATCCATAGTTTTCTAACATGCTTACCGTGATAACATGTCCGCCGAAACGCTTGTGTACATTTTTCACCTTGTGGGCGGCCTCCCGCACGATCTGGCGAGCCGCGTTTATCTCAGACTCGGGCCGGCCCAGCTCAGACAGCTTATGCTGGAGTCTGCTCGCTGCCACCTGAAATAAATCTTACTTATATTATAAATGCGAAAGTTTGTGAGTTTGGATGTTTGGATGTTTGTGCCTCAATCACGCCTAAACGGCTGGACGGATTTGAATGAAACTTGGAATATACATAGTACATGTACTGGATTAACATATAGGCTATTTTTTATCCAGGTACAACGCGAGCGAAGCCGCGGGCGGCAGCTAGTAATAAATAAAATAAATAACTACCAACAGTCACATACATAGTCCTGACCCCACACTAGGATTCCCTGTGTCGTGGGTATCAGAAACTACGAGTACTATGGTAACATTTCTTCCGCAGCGGGAATCGGACCCGCGTCTCCTGCGTCTCTGCCGAGAAATCGCCCGCCGCGCCACCGAGGCCGTCACAATAACAAATAAAAACAGTCAAGTGCGAGTGGAATTCGCACACGTCCCGTTCCATTGTACATACAAATAATAAAAACAATAAAAAAATATACCTTAATTTTTTTTTATTTAATTTTTATTAGATAGCTAGGTTTTACTTATTATTTTTGTTTTGTTTTGTAGATATTTTTATTGTAAATTTCTTATTTTTGTTTTTAAATTACTGTAATATTTATTTTACTGTCTGTGTTCTTTTATGTTTACTTTAAACCACCTTGTATGAGCGAAGTGATTTTATTTATTTATTATTTGTTACAAGCTCTCTGAAAATTTCACACTGGTGAAGAGTAATAGAAACAGGGAATCCCAATGTGGAGTCAAAAGTATCTATTTCACCTATTTTATTAATATGTTCTTTACTTTTATCACACTGATTCTTCCAGTTGGTCATAGACCTTGAACTGTTTGAACCGGTGACAAGGGTAGAAATACCTCATTATCAACCTCCAAGGCGACGATCTTCTCTGGCCACTTGACCTGCCGGTTGAACATGCTGGACATGCGCGGGTTCTTCGGGAAGCCCACCAGGATGAAACCCTGCGCGTCTTGTTGAGACAACATCGCCTCCTTGATCAGATCCACTGTTGTTTGCTGAAAGTACAGGTTTTTCATATCATCACGCCAAATTTGGTATCAAGCATGGCAAACAGCCGTTATCGCAGGACAACCGAAATGTCTAAAGTAAAATATGCGAAAAACACAAAGGTTAAAATCTAATATTAGAGTTCTGACTGCGAAAGCTTGAGTAAAAAACATCAAAGTAACAATAGCCAAGAATGATGAAGAAAGTTTTGTGTAGGTGTCATGTTTGGTCACGTTATAAACAGGCGTGAATTATCTATTTACCTAACCTCCGAATACTCAAACGCATTTCAGAGTTGAGCACGTCTCAAGTGAAGTGTTTTTGACAGATTTTCATCAAAAACTGTGACTTGAGAAGTGCTCAACTCTGAGTCGCGTTTGAATATTCGGGGGTAGGTAAGAGTTTCAAATTTGTCCTTGACTTTAATAATCTACCAGCTCTAACCTCTGGAATATCCTCCTGCGCCTGCAGCTTATCCGCGATCAGCCTGCCTCTAGTCGTATCCTTCTGTGCCTCAGCCCGTACCAGCTCGCCAGGCCGGATCATGGTGTACCCGGTGATGTTGGAGATGGTCTGCGCGACCGTCTGGTTGCCCGCGCCCGGGACGCCGTTCACGAAGATCACGGGCAGGTGCCGAATGGGTGACATGTCGTATACCATATCATCCTGAAAGCAAATGGAAACTACCTCATCTCTAAATTATAGGTGAATTTTCGCGCGATAATTAGGTAGATACTTCTTCGCTGGACTAGGAGTAATGAAAAAAATAGAATGTGTCCAGCTGCTTCTCTCCCCGTAAAAGTCCGACTAAGGGATAGTATCCTCTCCAACATGATGAGATACAATAAACAAATATTCCCAAGGAGGGTTGACGTCAGGCAGGCGGCCGGTCTTAAAACACCTTAGCCAAAACTTTTACAGCATGATCCAAGTATCATGCTGTGCCGACCTCACATAGAGTGGGATAGCGGCAGGAAGATGATGATGATGATGAAATAGATAGGTAGGTACTAGGTACTAGGTACAACCCGAATCTGTCATAGTTTCTCAAATGTGAAGGTGCACAGTTCGTGTTGCGCAAAACTTGTAAATGAACACTTCCCTATCATCAATGTTACCTTAGGTACGCAGGTAGATTTAAGACATTTTCTGAATTGGGCTTTGGCGAAGGTATATGTACCTACGATTCTATATCAAATCATATGGATACCTGTCATTTTAGGCGACAAATTTGATGATGAAGACCGATGTAGTCACGCTCTCACTCGCTGTACCTACCACTCAGCAACTCTGGCTTGTCTAGGGATCACATTAGCGCTTATATGATGGCAAGTTGATTCGCTGTTCTGATTCGCCGTAGTTTAGAAGGCCATGTCGTGGATAATGTCAGTGACCCTCACTGGAAACATCAACTTACCTCTTCCATACCCCTGGAGTAAAGGCATCCCATTTTGTCCACAAATTAATAAATCCAACACGATAAACAATATTTCAATTATTTTCCACAACAAAATTAGCGTAGCAAAAAGGCATCTCCAAATAAGTGACAGCTGTTTGAATACACGTCTAGATTTTTGACGGTTTTCGAAAAAAAAAACTTTTTCAGACAGTGTTTACAGAGTTCATACAAAGAAGGTTTATTATGAAAAGGACCATTATACTAAGTTCTATCCAATTATTATCATAAATAATTCGTAAGTTTGGATGTTTGGATGACACACTTTCAGCCGTTTTAAACTGATTTATATTAAACTTGAAATATTGGTAGTACATAATCGTGATCTGGAAATAGCAGTACCTAAGCAATAGTAGGCTATTTTTAATTCAAGTCTACGCAAGCGAAACCGCGAGCGGAAGTTAGTGCTCTACAATGTCAGTTTATTGAAATTGGCCTCGTGTGAACATTGAACAAGGCCAATTCTAACATCACCGCCGAGGTTGGGGTAATTAACTTGTCTGGTAAAGAGATGATGGGTGAATATGGACAATGTTTTGTGACTATGCGATACTACCTATTAGGTATTCTCATTTCGTGTTTCATTATCAAAACTCGTCATATTAAAGAATTACGAGTGCGAAAATAGTGCCTAAATCAGCTAAAATTATCATTGCTGCTATTCAAATTCAAAGTATATTTCTAGCATGACAGTTTTAAAACCAAAGCGTTTGATCTATTAGTTATTTACAAATGATTACCTACTAGAGTTTAACAAATTAAAGTTATATCTACAATTTCCACACAAAATAATATTGTCTAAAAAACCATTAAACTTACTAAAATAAACAAAACAACAGCTATTGAAACAGTGTGTCAAATCTTTGGCGAACGCAAAGTCCTGTTGTGTTATTACGATCGCATAAACGTGAATCAATACCAATTTTTTTGCACGTAGCACTTAGCGACTTCGTTAGACACTGACTCAGCCTGTTGGTATGAAGCGTCAGTGTTTAGAACAAGCAAATGTTTTGAGGCTGCCATCCAAGGCTATAGCAGCGCTTATTGTCATCAACGCCTGTTACACTGTTATAGCAAGTCAAAGATGTTCTTCGGAGACTCCGCAAGTGGCCAAGTACCATCTTATTGAGAAGTGCTATCGGTCTAAGCTCGGGATTGCTGCAAAAGCTAACTACTCCTCTTTGATCAGTTGCCAGCGACTGGCTATTGAGAAGAAAGGTATGGCTAGTGAGTATGGTGGTCTAGTGGTAGGTACCTAACCTCCGAATACTAAAACGCGACTCAGAGTTGAGCACGTCTCAACTCACGGTTTTTTGACAGATTCTGATGAAAATCTGTCAATAAATCGTCATTTGAAACGTACTCAACTTTGAGATGCGTTTGAGTATTCGGAGGTAAGGTTGTGAGTTCAAGTTAGGTTGTGTACCAAAAAAATCTACTCTTATTTTCGAGTTCGATTCACGCGGCGGAAGAAATGTTTGCATGTTCTGCAAATATTTCTTCCAGTCTGGGTGTTGTGGTACCATGGTACTCGTAGTTTCTGATACCCACGACACAGGGAATCCTAGTGTGGGGTCAGGACAATGTATGTGACAGTTGTTAAAAAAAAATGTGCGCCATACCAGTTCTTCAAACAGTTAATAGAACCTAAATGTTTTAAGACATCAAGTGCATGGAACTTACTCTCACTTTAATCCTTTACCTTACCACAATCACCCCGTCGCGTTGTGCATTGTATAAAAACCGAATTTGTCCGAATATGCAACTAACAGTCAACTAATAATAACTGAACCAACCCTTTTAAACATCTAAATATTTATTGTAACACTTCTATATTACATTATCATCATTGCATTAAGTATTTAGTTCGTATTTCAGAAGCTAAAACACAGAAGCGCGAAAATGCCGAAGCGCACAACTTTGTAACTACAATTTTTCATAATGAAACAATGACCAGTGCCTTGTGGTGGGACACAAACAGAAACGAAAAATAATAACAAAAGTTGCTTCATAGGTTTAGCCTTGAACTTCAGCCCCCCTGAAGCGAAGGGAACCAAGGAGTATACATGCGAGGTGCTGAAGTGTGCTGAAGCTGATGGCGGCCAGTCACTGGTGAATGACACCGCGTTTGATTACTACAGCATCTATGGACGACCAATACGTAAGATACAGATACTGGCACGGATCTTGAACGCTCCGAGACTGAGGGGTTTTATTTTCTCTTTCTACTTTGAAAAGCAATAGCAGATAGGCTGTTATTGCAATGGGATATCTTACATATTCACTCAAGCGATTAACATTATTGGACTTCGCAAAACGTGCTGAACCGAAACGCTATCTAGATATTTAGGGTAGGTACCTACCTATTAGGAGTATTACAAACTTAACACTGACTATTCTATAGGAATAGAATAGAATGGTATTTTAATTGAAACAACATAAAACATTTACTTAGTAGGTAGTTACCTACATATATAAAAAAAAACTAAGTACATAAATGCTATCCAATAAAAGGCTTTCCTGTGCTTTCTGCCAGTCAATTAAATAAAATTTAAGCTTTTTCCTAAAACCAAACCTACTCTTCTATCTATAGGATGGCCGTAAGGAGATTTGTTTCGTTGTAGGTACCTACCTACTTAGTAGTTTCTTTTTGTTTTCAAAATCATTTGCAGCTGATGTAAACTCCACCTGCGTGCCAGCAATAGGCATGTTCCTCCACCTTCCTAAGCGGATGAACTACTCCATCGCTGAAGCTGAGTGTCGGAACCGCAGCAGCGTGCTGACGGACATCGCCAGCGAGCAGAGAACAGACGCGGTGGCGCAACTCCTGGCTGGAGCGGGGCTGGAGGCGGCGTTTGCTGGTTTGAAGAGGAGTAACAGCAGCATCTTCGTGGGATACAATGGTTTGAATTCCATCAGTTTTTTTTTCTGTACGAGTTTTAAAATCATTTTGGTACTGCCCTTTAGGTACATAAATTTTCGCACAGAAAAATCCATTGGTACACGACCGGATTTGAATTTTATATACTTACACACACACATATTATCACGCCCGTATCCTTAACGGCTTGGGCAGAACCACAAGTACCTAATCATAAGAAAACTTGCAGGGGCAAAGGCAAAGGGTCATGTCCCCTGTGAGTTAAGGCAAGTTTGTCTAGCTCAACTTCACCCCTACTTGTTATTTCTAGGTGATACCCTCGACTGCACGACATACCGAGCTTGGGCTCCCGGCCATCCAAGAAAGAACTACACGAAGTTCGACTGTATGCTTATCACGAGGGCCAAGACTTGGCTATCAACGCCTTGTAAGAAGAATTTTCCTGTGCTGTGCGAGCTTAACCCCGGGGGACCTTATAGAAGAGGAAAGATCTTCGCTTCAAGACGACGGAAAGGCAACAGTAGGAGTCACATTCTTCTATGAACTTGATTGTTATCCTGTAGGTACCTACCTAGATTAAATTATACTCTTTGTTACAGATACAATCACTCAGTCAAGTGATACTCAAGATTCTCCTCGAAAGAATAAAGACTAATACCTACAATAAGACTAATAACAATAAAAAATAAATAACTAAAGATCCTCGTGTTTATTTTGACTTTGTAGATGTTTTTTTTGCTTGGAGTAGAATTTACATTAAGTAATTACTAATTATGTAGGTAAGTACTTGTAGATATTTTTTAAAGGGTTGGTTCACTTTTTAATACTAATAATAATTATTAGAAGTGTTTAATACATACCATATAAAAAAATATTTGACTTCGATGAGACAGTAGGATCATCTGTCAATGTCAGTCAACTCAATTGTCATTCGATGATTCGATTCGATTCTCCGATTCGATAGCTTGTCGTCGTCGGGTGAAGTAGGGTAGGGTGGAGTGGAGGTGGAGGGGCGGTGCTTTGTTTGTTTACTTGCTGTTGTAATTTTCAGACTTGCTCTAATTTAATTGGCCAAACCAAAATACTCCAAAATGGGTCAAGGGAAAAGCCAATTCACAGAAGAAGAACTTCAGGACTATGAGGTAAGTTATCAACTTCTCAGAAACAGCTAAAACCAAGTCCACTTGAAGTGGGTCCACAATTTTTACTCTTTGCAATTTCATCATGTTTCTTTTCCCAGGATCTCACTTATTTCACGAAGAAGGAAGTGTTGTAGTAAGTATTCACCTTACCTATTATATCAGGTATCTGTTACTATTTGACACAATAGTACGATCTTCGCCAGTGACTATTCTCAATGCTTTTACACAATTGAGAGCAATAATTAGAACAAGGTTTCTTTCAATGAAGTTCTCACTAGGTCCTTTATTATCAGGACTGTATCCCTAATGTGGTTGACAGAGTCTTAAGTAATCTTAAGAAAACTTGCAGCCACTCCTGATTTAAAGTCTCAAGATGGATATGGTGAACCGATAGGTGATCAGACCATCGCCCATATAGATGGCCCATCATGTTGGAGAGGATACTATCCCTTAGTCAACTTTTACGACATGCTCGGGGAAAGAATCAGCGGGATACATTGCATGTTTTTTCTTTACTCCCAGTTCAGCAGAGAAGTAAATAGTTGTGCATAATAATAACTAACCATTGTTATTCTTTCAGTGCTCATTCTAAATTCAAAGCACTAGCTCCTGAGAAAGTGGGTCACAACAAGAATGCCAAGCTGCCCATGGCCAAAATCCTCCAGTACCCGGAACTCCGAGTGAATCCATTTAGAGACAGGATCTGCAAAGTCTTCAGCTCAAGTAACGATGGAGACTGCACTTTTGAAGATTTTCTCGACATGATGTCTGTGTTCAGTGAAATGGCACCAAAAGCTGTGAAAGCTGAACATGCTTTTAGGATATTTGGTAAGTTATATGGTAGTGCTTTATTTACAAAATGTATTAAACAATCTAAGCTTCTAAGGCCAACTAAGCTGATCAGTATTGCAATTCGGCTGTACCCGGATAAAAAGTAGCCCGTTGAATGTTATTCTAGCACACATATTATGTATATTCCAAGTTTTATTCAAATCCGTTCAGCAGTTTAGTCGTCACATCATCATATCCTTACAAACTTTCACATTTATAATATAAGAAGTATGATTTATATTTATTTATCATTAGCTTGCTTGCGACTTTGTTTGCATTGAATATAATTCTCAGAATTTTAACTTGATAAAAAATCTATGTAGTACAAAAATGCGGTCATCCATCCAAGTACTAACCGCAACAGGCGATGCTCAACATTTGATTTGTTATCTCGGTTCCCCATATAAACTTCCATCCCGTAATCACACTATGAGTATTTTTGAAAAAAAAAGTAGCCTATATCCTTCTCCGGGACCCAATCTATCTGCTTGCCACATCAAAATCTGTGTAGCAGTTTAGGCGTGAAAAAGAAACAGACAGACAGAGTTACTATCGCATTTTTAATATTAGTACCTATGGATTGCTGGCCTGCCAGGTATAGTCCTCCATGTGTGTGTGCCATTCTCCCAGGTCCGTTGCTAGCCTAATCCAGGTCTGGCTACTATAAGAATCCTTTAAATTACAGATTTCGATGGTGATGACATGATTGGTGTGTCAGATCTACGAGAGGTGATAGAGCGCCTTTGTGGCCCGGAGCTGAAGCTAGCAGACTCGGAGCTCCAGTCCCTTGTCCAGAATGTTCTAGAAGAAGCCGACTTGGATGATGATGGAGCATTGTCCTTTGCAGAGTTTGAGCATATAATTGATAAGAGTTCTGATTTCTGTCAGTAAGTATTTGTTATTTTAGTAAAATGAGGATATCATTTTGAGATGTTGTAAAGTTTTCACAACACCTATACCAAAACCAAAGTGTTCAATCAGTGCGTCCTACCTGTCATGACGTACGGAGTGTCGTTTCCTGGACGAAATATTTATAATCTCTATAGGTACTAGTAGTCTCAAATGGTGAAGGAAAACATCGTGAGGAAACCGGCATGTAGAACCTAACCAGTTATATGCTCGATGAACCTAAGAAATTTGAAAAACATGTGCGTGAAAGAAGCCATTGGCGGCGCACCTTATATCCTTTCACCACACTGGTTCGAAAGAACTCATGACACGACTAGTAGTAGGATTTAACAGGAAATGTATGCTTGAGTCATAATGATTCATGCTTGAGAATCATTCTTGGGTAGGTACAAGCATTAGTAACATTTGCCTGTTTTCACAGGACAATTAGTACTTGTGGTGGAAGGATTTATTGTACTCGTCAAAGGCTTATTTCGTGCAGTTGTCACAACAATTTTACTTATTATTTTTACCCCCGAATACTCAAACGCATCTCAAAGTTGAGCATGTCTCAAATGACGATTTTTTGACAGTTTTCATCAGAAACTGTCAAAAAACCGTGAGTTGAAACGTGCTCAACTTTGAGATGCGTTTGACTATTCGATATTTCGATTCGATGGCGCTGTGTGATGTCCAGAAATATTTTTTACCATTACTTAGTATGTTTCTTGTTTGTTGCAGTGCATTTAGAATAAGACTATGAAGATCTTGGGAGCAACATATTCAACAATTGTACTATAAAAAAACGAATGGACAGCGGAGGCATAAGGTCCAGTTCATACCTACTCTTTGGGCACAGAATCCTAGTAAAAAATGGAGTAGCCTATATACTTCATTAGTAAAGGATTGACATTGAATAGCATAATAGTTACCTATCTCATAGAATGGATATGACTAGTGTAATTTTCAATTTTACATGGTAATTTAATTAAATCTTCATAGAATATGATAAATGAAATTGCACTAATGAAGTTTATTAATTCATTCATTTTCTGTATTTGTATTTTGACTGATAAAAAAATGTCTTCCTTGTTTGTATTATAAGTATTTTGAATCTCTTATTTACATTTTATAATGCATTTGTGACACCATTCACTTTGATATTGTGTTGTGATATTTTTACATAATTTAGATTTTGTTATACTTTCTACTAAAAATTATATTCTAGAAAACTATTTGATTGCCAAATCTAAATAAAGGAATGATATTCATCGTTTATTTGCTTTTTATTGCGTTACTTGTCCTAAACATTTCTACAATTATTTTTCAAAAAGACTTAACAATCCAACTATACACTGATAATAGGCCTTGGTTATTTTACATACATACATTAATATTGCTAATGGGGTGGGCAGAGCGACAATCATTAGAATACTTGCAGCCACTCGATTCAAATTTTAAGATGGATATGGTGAACCATGGTGATGAGTAATCAGCCCATTGCCCATATACATAGATGGTCCATCATGTTGAATGATAGGTACTATCTATTTTTAATCACTAAGAAGTTAACATCTAGTCGGTCCCAGCTTTTAAGTCATTAAGCCATGACGGAGGCCTAAAAACTCCGTCACTAGAGTTGGCCACTAGCTCATACCAACATACAACATAGGTTGCACAAGCAGTAGCCAGACAAAAGTAGAATAAGATTAAATGAATGCATAGTATCTCCCCACTCATTCAACAGTTTACTACCTGTAATATGCAGGGTCCAGGTACATGGAATAAATCATTTCCGAGCCCTCTAATCTTCAGCTTTGAGAATGTATATGAGGTAGAAAGTAAAATAGTAATTGTATTAAAATAAAAATATTTATTAATACCCTAAACAGTTCAAAACATGACTAATTATTATTAATATTATTATAAGCTTACACATTCTATAGACGTTAGTTCTGCAGATATCCTGGAAGCTTCATTCTCATGAAAATCCAAGTAGTAAAGAAGGAAACGATAATGCAAAGGAAGGCGACAGAGATTAGTAGAATTCTGTTCAGCTTCGGGGTGGAAGGGTTGTGTGTCCTGTCCAAAATGATGAAGCCCAGTCCACCTAGAGAGAATAGGAAACTTGAGGCTAGCCCTTCCATGATATACTGGCCATTAACACGATTCGGCATGAACGCCACCGGCCGGCTGTGACCATGCTCGTCAGTCGTGGAGCCCACGCTTGGAGGCTCAACTATCACATCATAGATAATACCTGCAAACAAACGTACCAATTTATAACCACCACAACACCAATCCTATAGGAATTCAATCAGAAATAACTGAAACATGACGCGCACCTCCGGTAACCAAAAAGTATGAGAGAAGCACCAATGAAAACGTTGTCATAGCTGACGGTGCCTGAAGCCATGACGGTTTTTTTATTTTGATGTTTGGGATTTCAAGAATTTGGAAAGGTAATGCGAATAACGCTTCCATTTTTAGGAATCTATAACGAACAAAATCAAACAGCCTCAAAGCCGCTCAAAGCCGATGACGTTTTGACGTTCTTTCGTTATATTATATCTGCTTGCTTGCTTGCTTGAATGCTCTTGCTTGAATTGAATGCCACACACAATCACATTAGTTAGATTCCGTTTCACGCATTTTACGTTAACATGATGCTACCATCTACTCGTCTCACTAGTTCATAGGAATGAGAATTTAGTATATTTGATAAAATAAAAGAATTTAAGTTTTTAGAAATACAACGCTAATTTTATTGTTTGATGTAACCTTATGACAAAGCAGCAAAGTAAGTAATAATAAAGTAAAAATTTAATAACGATGGAACGTAATTTATTTTGACCAATAAAATTCGTGCTTATTTCTTAAATGTTTGAATTGCATTGGTTGATAGGAATCATATGTTCGAATAAACTACTTTAGCCAATCAAATTCGTGCAAATCGATAGCGTACATTTTTGACGTCTTGTCAAATTTCATTCATATGAAGTTTCGATTTTTCTTTGAGATTTTAGTGTAAAATTGAAACAAATTTCGCTCTCCCATTTTTAACGTTTCTAGATCGAAACTAGTAAAATTATTATTGAATAGTGAAAATTGTGAATGTGTCTACGCTACGTTTACGTAAATAGACTTGAAACATTGTTATTCGGCCGTTAAAATCGTGGAATGTGTTAGGTCTATAGAATAGTAGCTGTTCGCGCAAAATGTTATGGACTGTGGATATTTCGCTATTAATATGAAGGGTGGACTGTGTATTATTTATACGTCGCTGCTGACTATTTCAGTGCTTTCCAGGTATGTATACTTTTACCGCCCCTCCCATTCAAATATGAGATTATAATTATAATTTTTGTAATAAAATGTTTACAGCTGTGCACTCCTAATTCTGGTGGTGTCAGAAGCCGTGCAGCCTGATGGCAGTGCTGACACGAAGGCCGACCTGTCAGGACTCCGTAACGTCAGTCAGAAGACTGACTCAAGCAGTGAAAATGTGCCTAATCCCATCCATGAGACACCTCCTCAAGATGAGGTGTTTGAGGATAAAAAGGCTCCTGTTGAAAATCAAGAGATGATATTTGCTGAAACATTGTCATTGAACTCTGTCACCACAGATGGGTAAGTTAGTTTTTTAATATTTTTGCATAATACAGCATTATTGCATCAGCTTCTTCGACAGGTTGAACTTAGGTACTTATTATGTTACCAAATTAATCCCAACTTTTATAAAGCTGGAATATAATTCTCCATTGATAAAATACTGTTCAGTTCAATAACAGGCGTTCAATTGAAACACTTATTTGAATTATTTCAACTCTGAGATTCAAGTGAAAGTGATTCCATTGGTCATACTAGAACGGTTTCAAAATTCAATTCAAATACTTTATAACAAATTGTTCTCTGATTACTTAAATTTTTCCTTCACAGAAAATAAATAATGACACTAAACCGCCACATGCTTAATTCTGACACTACACTGGGGTCCTCTGTGTTGTAAATATCAGAATCTATTAGTAATATAGTACTAAAACACACTGGACCTACAGCCAGTATTGACAGATCATGCAAAGATCTGGCAAGTAAGTAGGTAGGTAATTTAAAAATATTCTCATAAAAGATACATAAAATAAACAGAAGATAGTATGTCCTACTTTATTTATACTTATGGCTCATTGTTTGAGTAGGAAAGTTGAAATGAGAAGAAAGTAGAGAAATTATACATAACTTTGAACTGCCTAGGTTTTTCAGTACACATCTCAGAGTCACAATTTGAACCTCAAAATCTTAGAGAAAAAAGTGATCTACCATTCTAAGGTTGAAGATCATTTACGTGTCATAAAATAATAAAATTGATTGTCCCTTGCAATAATATTCTGCCTAATGTATTGTCTTAGCGCTATTTTGGTTACACAAGAAGTTTTATCAACACTTAGACAACTTTCTTGGCCCACTGTGCATATAAACATAAATATTATCACCCCCATATGCGGTGGGCAGAATCACAAGTAATCATAAGAAAACTTGCAGCCACTCCTAATTCAAAGTCCCAAGATGGATATGGTGAAGTAAATATGTATGTTGTTTATACTATAAAAATAATTTAGAAGTCTTTAGTTAGTTATAATAAGGTGTACCTCATTAACATAAGAAAATAACAGATTCCAACCTAACTAAAATATGTTTCATGTTTTAAAACATCACTATCACTTAACAGAACATTATCTTTCACCATGTTGAAATACTCAAGCGGCTATCGGACATCCCGCCAGATTTAATCGAACCTACTGTGTTGTAATCTGTGGCGGCGCCATGTGACGTCACTAACATGCATTTAAAGATAAAGCTTTGTGGGCGTGTCTGCTTTTAACTTTATGCCATAGAAGAAAATAAGATAAAATATAGCAGGTACTAGGTACCTACTCTGCTACTATGTCTGTGTTGAGTTTTTTTTTTCATGAATAAATAAATAAAAATACAAATATTTGTGGACATTTCACCCAGCGCCATCTAGCCCCAAACTAAACAAAGCTTGTACTGTGGACGCCAGATGTCAGATTTGAATGCTTATACTTCTTTGTAAATCCATACAAACATAAATACGTAATACTACAACACCCAAACCCGAAAGAAATATTTGCAGAACATACATACATTTCTCTCGTAGCGGGAATCGAATCCACGCCTCTTGCGTCTCAGCCGAGCAGTCGTTTCCACGCTGCGTCGTCCACTAGAAGTTGAATTCCGGGAATTCCTTTTAGTGTACTACTACGAGAAATATACCTACTAAGTTTCATACTTCTAGGAATTATGCTTTAGGCGTGTTTATTTTCAGTCAGTAACGTAGGTAAAGGTTTTATATATATATAGTTTTACCGGCCTACGTACGTACGTCAAGCTGTTAGTTATGTGTGTCGAATTCGTGACGTACTTTCATGCACTGACTGGCTGGAAACGAGATACGATGACGCCCGTTTCGCTATTTAAATAACTTATTATCAGCGTTGTTACCCTTTGTAAACAAGACACTTTTAATCTAACGAATTCGCTAGACGCTACGTTTGATATTCCTACGTGACGTAGAATTAAGTGGAGCTGGCTCGACAGGCCGAAGAAATCCAGGACGTCCGATAGCGCGTTGGAGGCGCGTTATGTGGATACGAGAAGCACGAGAGGGACAAAAAAGGGACGGAAGGCGGAATCTAACAAAATCGATAGGAGACTTATTTCCAGCTGTGGGCGATATTAGGTTCTAATGATGATGATGATTATGAGAATAACACAGGCTACATTCTACCCAGATAAAATACGAGTGAAGCCGTTGGCGGTGGCTATAATATATTCAAAGTATTCAGGAATGACAGACGTGATTTGACCTTGCTGCTATTGTGTTTGTAAATCGCAGGTAACGATAACAAAGAATACAAATATTCGACAAAAGTATTCTGTAGGTATGTATGTACCTTTATGTACCTGCATAATATTTGCAGATATTTTATTTAGCACTTATGTGCCTAAATTGCGATACAATCATTTTACTCCAGCTAGCTTTGATAATATATCGGAAACGAGTAATCTACTCATCTACATTGGTTACTTGAATGAAGGTCCTTCCTTCCAACCTTCTAACGTACCAGCTACCAGCCAGGTACCTTCCTTACATAATGTGGTACTTTATTTGCATTCTCCTTGATGCTGTTGTATCCTTTTGACGGGTAGTGATTTGCTCTTTTGAGAGTCTACCATGCATACGTTTTCTTAGAATGAAAACATGTCTACAATATCGCTAACGAGTACGGTTCCGGAAAACTCATATCGACCCACTATTCTTTGGATCATCAAACCAGCAACAAGCCGACGAAGCGATAGTAAAATTACCTGCTAAGCGAAGGGTCGCGTTCCCGAAAATATTTTGTTACGAACGTTGAACCCCTTTGCACTCTCTTAAAAGTTTTTCTGTCAATGTTTTCTCGACTGTTATGGGTGGACCGGACACATCGGTAATTCTTTCCTTACACTGCAAATCTACAATCTCTAGACTAAAATATAGCTCCCAACACAAACCAGGTTTCAAGACGAACGCTGAATGAATTATTGGAGTTACAATAGATACCTATGGTTTATACATTTTGATGATCGTTTTTATATTCGGTTCCTTCCTGCCGACTGCTTACTTTTTAGGTTTCCGCAGTTTCCCAGTATGGAAGCGTTGACCTCGTATCGGTAACGCGAGGCTAAGCGGTTACGTCACGGACGTAGGCAGGACCACCGTTAGAACTGAACTTGTTCACATTTTTAACTATATTCCTATGGAGATGAGCGAATTCCGCTGTCCCGTTATTTTGCCACGTGTATGCCAATCTTATATTATGTATCTAAAGTGTTTAATGAACTTTTGAATTCTAGTTCAGATTCCTTCAGCAATTGCGTTCATTAATTGTCTTACAAATCAGTTGTAGTAACTTTGCCTTCTGCGCTGTAGGTTTTGGGATCAAGTCCCATCCAGGACTAACACTTGTTATAGTCAGTATTTAATAAAACAATAAGCAAGTATTCGATCTACTATCTGATTCAGTTTGAGGTTAGATGGAACTGTGTGAAATGTCCGTTAATTTTCAAATACTATTTATAGTAAATAAATTGTCGTATTCATCGTATTATGCATTCGATTGCCAGCCATTTTATTTAATAAAGTGCACTATTGGACTACGAACAGTGTATTTAATTAAATAGTGCTGTAGGACATCAATAGATCGTGATCTGTATGATGTAAAATATCGACCAATCGCGTGACAATTCTCACTGAATCTAGTTTTACTATGAGTCATCGATGTAGTTGGATAAATAGTTTTTTTAATTAATTTGCCCCGAATTCGAACAACTCAGAACACTGGAATAGTTTTCCATGTTTACAGTTAGAAAAAACTTTACGATGGTGTTGTTGCCAATGACAGCGCATGGCTTGACTTGCTGTCTCAAAAGCGACTTGCTATCGACCTAGGACGCTGCTTAAATTATCTTTTCTAGATGTTACAGGCCCATAAGTGTGTGGCTGACTTATGGTAGGTATCAAATCTTTTGTTGCTCGGGTCTTTGTGATTCTGTATACTACGTTTGTAGTAAAACCGAAATGTAGTTCTCTTGGTAATTTCTAAAATTCACGCCTCACTTGTTATGAAGCTTTTCAAGTACCTACGTTATTTTACATACCCATATCAGGAAGAAATATTTGCAGAACATGCAAACATTTCTCCCGCAGCGGGAATCGAACCAGCGCCTCTTGCGTCTCAGCCGAGCACTCGCCCGCCACGCCACCGTGATACTCGCCGGCCATTACTCACTTTTTCCTGTTTTGAATTCCATTCAGAACGTAAAACACTTCAGACAGAAATACGACAGACGAACACGTACTACTAATAGTAGATAATAATAGATTTGTCGGTTATGTATGAGCGATTACTGGCCAGTAGTGAGTAGGAACGCGAGATGAAATCGAAAGTCAACTAAAAATACTTAACCGCGTACCGGAAACTATTAGTTGGCGTGTTCTATTACGTTTGTTGACTTTGCTTATTGTTAGAATGGAATAGGTGGTAGGCAAGCCTACTCCATCTTAATTCGTCTCGGGCACTACAGCGACCTCCGTAAAGGTAAAAGTTTGCCTTCTGACGCTGTATAAATCAACTACTATAGATGGTAAAAGGCTTTTATCTAAGCATTGTAAGATGTTGAACATGGGCATGGTTTGAAAAAAAAACACATGATAACTTCTGGTCTGAATACATCAATAAAATACTCTTCTATAACGTGACTATAATAAACATCTATCATTGTAAAGCTGGGTTCACGATCTGTGTAAACCTTCTTATCTTTCCGTGTCAATATTTGGCAAAAGATTGCGAAAAATCCGCGCTGTATACTTTTCACCGATAATAAAAATAAACTAGATAGAGCTATTTGTTGTGTGTTTAAATAAAAGTAATTTATTTAAGAATTCTTTACTGATGTTTACGTTGTTTAACTATTCGTCGTCATCGCAATTTGTCTAACCTATGACTGCGAGAGGACGGTAAGACGCAACGAATTGGCTCTCTACGCACGTGTAACTTCGCTTTGTATGAAAACAGGAGGAACGCATCATCATCTTCCTGTCCTTATCCCACTCTATGTGATGTCGGCACAGCATATTCCTTGGATCATGCTGTAAGACTTTTGGCTAGTGTTTTATGACCGGCCGCTTGCCTGACGTCAACCCTCCTTGGGAATATTGGTTATTGTATCTAATCATGTTGGAGAGGATACTATCCCTTAGTCACACTTTTACGACATGCTCGGGGAAAGAAACAGCTCTTTTTTTACTCCCAGTCCAGCAAAGGTGAAAACTAGAGGAACGCATCGTGACTTTATACGCATTGTCTAGACGTTGGATTTCGGTGATCCCTTAGTAGCTGAAACGCTCATGGCGCACCTTGCTTAGACGTTCTTGATTGATCGTTGAAGTTAAGCAACGTTGTGCGCGGTCACAATTGGGATGGGTGATCGCAAGTGGCATTACAAGCTGAGCGCTTTCGTGCTTTGGAGGGCGTGTTAAATTGTCGGTCCCGGCTTTTAAGTCGTCAAGCCATGACGGAGGGCTTTTGGCGGCCTAAAAATTCCATCAATAGTTGGCCACTAGCTCATACGAACTTACATGTTATGCCATAGATATTGTTATTTTGAAGGTAATAAGTGAATAGCAGTGCCCCGGAGCTGATGTTTAAAGATTTGGGACCCTAATTCACTCCCCGCCCTCTGCATCTTTTAATTCTACGTTCCATATACTAAAATTTGAACTAGAAATACTTTTATTTATATTCTAACCAGCAAAAGTGAATTTGACTGATGAAGTAGTTTTGACTAAGAGCGTCAGTCAAAACTACTTTTGACCGGTAAAGAGTTTCGACTGTAACACTACTATCAATTGATAAAGATTGATTAGTCTTTATCAATTCGTCTTTAGTCCAGTTTATCGAACATTGATTTGTCGAAATGATTTAGATCGGTATTTTATCGTTTAATTGCCTTTCTGACATTGAATTCTCTATAAAGATTACTTTATTTAGTTTATATATGCTTGTATTTACAAATAACATTCTACTACAATTTTATTGTTACATTATAGTGCACGAAAAAAAGCTTTTGAGACGCACTTCAATCTATTCACACTGGTTCGAAAGAACTAGTAACACGATTACTAGTACCAAAACTTTACTTTTATTTCAAAAATTTGGTAGTTTCTATGTTTATTTTTAAACACTGAATACATCGGAAATTTTCTGTATCCTCACGCTCAAACAGCTGCATGGGTTTGGATGAAATTTTAAATAGGCATACAGAATATGCGTTCTGGAATAGGCTATTTTTTATTCTCTTCTCTTCTTTTTCTTCTTGCTGTACTTTTTTTATTACGGTACCATGCGGGTGGCGCCGGGGCGGGCTCTAGTATCTAAAATTAATTGCATATAATATGAATACGATCATATTCGACCCACATATTGTGTACTTAAGCTTTTGTTGTCATGTTTTGTCTCTGTCAAAAGATAATCTATTTCGTACATGCATTGAACCAGGTTCGTTAATGGCACTTTTGAAAGTATCCATCTATTAGCATTGTCGTTCGCCGTGAAGAGAAGGCCCCAGTCTCACTGCAATCGGTCATTCAACTCGCTTATTGAATACTGGCCCTACCACTGTCTTTACTCGAACGAATAAAACACAAGAAATGTGTATTATTCGTTAGAGTTGCTTCTGGGAAAATATTTTTTTTTCGTACGGCGCGGGCGTCTGGAAAGGAGTTTTTGTTTGTAGTATTTATTGGTTTATTGATTAAATTAGTGGAACGTTTCGTCTTTGTCCTCGATGAGTTTTTTTATTAGAATTTCAGGAATTCCTTTAGTGTAGGTAAACACTAGTAAAAAATGATCTCCATTTTTCATGCTAATAGAATAAGTCCTTTAAGCATGATAATTGGAGGGAAAAATATATTGACTGACAGACTGACTGACTGACCGACTGTCAGTCAGAGTTATATAAATTTATATTACATTTTTAGGATAGGACATTTGCTTTTATTTGGTATCTCTTTATTGGGTAATGCTGGATACATAGCTTAACTAGAAATCGCCCCGTGCGCGGGCTACAAGCGTTTAATAACGTTTAATAACCTTAGTATGGCGGCCATCTTGAAATTTGGTTGAATCAAAAAACCAACTCGACATTCGGTATCAGCGACCTCTAAAACTCCCGAAACGTTTGTATGGAAGCTATGGAACTTTATAACGCATAGTACGATTTGCTTGAACTCGGTTAGGATACTGTTAAGTCCATTAAAACATTATATTTTAGTAAATATATTTATTGTGCTAAGTAGCAAAACGACACGTAAAAATGAAGTGAAAATATATAACCTACCCTCTACTTAGTCTATCTTATTATATAAGAAGAAATGACAAGTGCCCACTAGATATACACAACATACCTTTCCCCCAAGTATGTTAACAGTACACAAACCAAATAAACAACTTATATAACTTCAATCACAACTCTATACATTAAAATGAAATTTAAGCTTAATCACTCTTACAAACTAAAGCACAAACTTAAACCTAATTACTGACTGATGTGCTCACAAACATTTACAACATAAAATTACAATCATGAGCTGACCTAGTATAGGGAGAATGTCCGTGAACCGTTAATTTATTTTTAACTTTCCCAGATGTCAAACCAGGTTTTGGCTCTATCGGTAAACTTTTAGTTTTAACACTTGAAGTCTCTGGTTGTTCAGGTATCCCTAACATTTCAGCCCATTTGTCAGCACTTGGTATCGCTATAATTTTATCACTGTCCTGACTACTAGGAACATTACCCATTTCCTGATCATCATCTCCTAATCCTTCCCCATTAGCCTGTTCTGAAACCCCTTCCCTATTACTCTGTTCTATTACACACTGTTCCTCATTCCTATCTGGTTCATTATTCTCCTGCTCCGGTACTGTACTTGGTGTTTGTTTCCTAAATAACTGATCTATGTGTCTGTTGATTACGTTTCCTTCTTCAGTCTGTACTCTGTAACTAGAAGGACCTAGTTTGTTAACAACTTTCCCAGGTAACCAACGTGGTCCGCTACTAAAATTCCTATACATGACATTTTGTCCTACTTCGGTCTGTCTATTCGTTTTTTCACTATTCCGTGTAACTTGTTCTTCTCTATTTTGACGCTGTTGATCATGTGGATTAATAGTATCTAGAAGTGTGCGTATGCGTCTGTTGAACAACAGTTCCGCTGGGCTCTTGTTAGTAGCTGTACATGGCGTCGCTCTAAGTCCTAAAAGCATGTTTGGAATTTTAACATCCCAAGACATACCGTCCATTTTGCGAAGTTTGTCTTTTACGGTTTGTACCATACGTTCCGCCAATCCATTGGTGGCTGGATGGAACGGCGCAGACCTAATATGTTTTATTTTATTAGCTTCTAAGAATTCTTTCATTTCAGATGAAACAAAAGGTGTGCCGTTATCTGAAACCAAAGTCTCACACAGTCCGTGTATGGCAAAAATCATTCTTAGATACCGAATCACTGTAGCTGAAGTCATGTTATTGACGATGAACACCTCAGGCCATTTCGAGTATGCATCGACTACAATCAAAAAAGTTTTATTTTGATATGGCCCCGCAAAATCAATGTTTAACCTAGTCCAAGGTTTCGCTGGCATGACCCACTCGTAACTGGTCTTAGGTGGCATATGTCGGGCTTCTAAACATTTGTTACAATTTTGTACCAAATTTTCAATGTCGCTGTTTAACTGTGGCCACCAAACATAGCTTCTGGCCAGTGCTTTTGTCTGAACAATTCCACTATGTGTTTTATGTAAAGCGCGCAAAACAGTTTCACGTAGCGATGGTGGCACCACTACTCGACAGCCTAAAAGGACACAATCCTCATGCAGCGACATCTCAGTACGATGCAACCAGTATGGACGTAGCTGATCGTCTGTTTCCTTTGCTGGCCAACCGCATAAAATATGATGACTAACCCGGTTAAGAACCCTATCACGTTTTGTAGCGAAGGCTATTTTGTCTACGTCAACTGGGAAGTCTTCCGGAGCCTCTGCCATAAGCAGTATGTCACAAAGTTGTGGCTCCGGTTGATCTAAAACCGGCTGCGGCCAGCGGCTTAGCCCATCAGCATGACCTATCTGTGGTCCTGGCTTGTATGTTATGTCATAACTGTAAGATGTAAGTATCAAAGCCATTCGCGTAAGACGTGGAGACAAAACATTAGGTATAGATCTTTTCGGATCGAAAATTCCTAATAAAGGCTTGTGGTCTGTGACTATCATAAAAGACCTGCCCATCAGGTAATTGTGAAATTTACTCACTCCGAACATGATAGCGGTCGCTTCCTTATCCAGCTGTGAATATCGTCGCTCGTGCGCGTGCAGTGTTCTGGAGCCCATAGCAACTGGACGCTCCTGTCCGTCGTCCATGACATGAGCCAAGACGGCTCCAGCCCCGTACTCTGAGCTATCGCAGGTGAGGACCAGCGGTTTGTTCAGGTCGTAGTGTACGAGAGTCAGCTCCGAGGACAAAAGACGCTTAGCAGTATCGAAACTACTCTGCTCTCGATCAGTCCACAACCACTCCTGTGACTTGTCAAGCAATCTATGTAGAGGCTCAAGTATGGTGGCTTTATGAGGTATGAACCTCTCATAAAAGTTATATAAGCCTAGAAACGCTTGTAGCTGTTGGACAGTTTTAGGTTCCGGTGTATTCAGTATCGACTCAACTTTACTTGGCGCGGGGTGTATACCGTCGCCGTCGATAACGAAACCCAAAAATTCCACTCGTTCCTTAGCAAACTTACATTTATTCCTGTTAAGGCGCAAACCAGCTTTAGCAATCCGCTTCAACACCGTCTCTAGACGCTGCGTCATCTCCGGCATAGTGCGGCCGCTGATGATGACGTCATCGATCAGCACGGCGACGCCAGGCACGCCCGCTAGCAGCGCCGTCATGAGTCGCTGGAAAATACCAGGACACGCCTTCACGCCGAAAGCTAACCTGTGTACAGTGTAAAGGCCCTTACATGTGTTTAATGTTAAAAGTCGCGCTGTTTCGTCCGTCACTAACACTTGTGTGTATGCCCTGTCGAGATCTAATGTCGTATAAAATTTCCCCCCAGAAATTGTTGCGAACACCTCACTAGCAGTAGGCATAGGATATGTGTCAGATTCTGTTGCCTGATTCACCGTGCTGCGGTAATCTCCGCAGAGACGGATCTCACCGTTCTTTTTGACGATTGGCACGACCGGCGTAGCCCACTCTGAAAAAGATACCGGCCGAAGTACATTTTCGCTTACCATACGATCTATTTCTTTTTCGACCCTATCCTTTATAGCATACGGCACTGGCCGTGCCTTTAAAAACCTAGGCAGGGCATTAGGTTTCACTTGGATCTTGACAGGGTCACCCCGGTAGGTACCGAGTTCATTCTTAAAAATCTCCCCATACTTAGCCAATAACGTTTCTGTCGCACTCATGTCTATGTCTATAATTTTATTTACTTTAAAGGAAATTTTTAAAGCATCAAACCAATCACGTCCTATCAGATTAGGCCCCGTGCCTCTAGCTACCACTACGTTCAGTTGACGCTTAATGTCCCCATATTGCACTGACACTGAAGCTTGTCCGACGACCGACACCGGGGAGTCGTTCCAAGTACGCAGGCGCGCGCGCAGCGGCTGCGGCGGGGCGGCGGCGCGAGGCACCAGGCGCGCCCACGTGCGCTCGTTGACGAGCGAGTAAGCGGCACCCGAATCCACCTCCATGATGACCTCCACTCCGTCCAGCAACACGCGCAAGGTGAAGGCAGGCACGCGGCTGACCGCTCCTTCCACCTTGTAGATCCCGTTCAGCTGCTGTATATCGTACTCGTCATCGGCGTAGTTCACCTTTCCGGGGATACTTTTCTTTTTAGCGGCACAAATTTTCTCGATATGTCCCTTCTTCTTGCAGTAGTGGCACACCGCGTTTATGAAACGGCACTCTCCACCATGACGATCTCCGCATCGATAACAAAGACGTATATTCGGTTTAGTTTTCATCGCATTCACATCCATCGGTTCCGCGCCGAATGACGAAGGCGTCGCGGCGGCGGCGGCTTGCGACGATGTCGTCGCGTGACCCGCCGGTTGCATCATACGGACGTCCTTGCCCGCGCTCTCAGCCGTCACCATGGCTTGCACTACGTCTTCGTACTGCAAATTGTCCTTTTTTAGCAGCTCGTACTGTAGCTTGCGATCGCTCATACCACATACCAATCTGTCCCGCAGCATGCGTTCTAGGTTAGGAAAATTGCAATCTGCGCTGATTTTCCTAAGTTGAGCTATGTACTCTGAAGCAGTCTCGTCTTTTATTTGATCACGTTTGTAGAATTTGTACGACACTGATATTTCGTTCGGCTTCGGACTGTAGTGTTTGGTTAGAATGTTTACGATTTCGACAAAGGTGACATCGCTTGGTTTCCTCGGAGTAATAAGCGCAAGAAGGGTTTCGAAAACTTGAGCACCGCATATCGTAAAAAAATTCGCCCTTTGAACTGAATCGTCGAAGATTCCACTTGCTTCAAAACAATAACTGAGTCGCACTATGTAGTTGTCCCAATTGTCTGTTTTCACATTGAATTCATGAAACCTCACTAATTTACGCTCCATTGTTCATTTTTATCCAAGTCGCCACTGTTAAGTCCATTAAAACATTATATTTTAGTAAATATATTTATTGTGCTAAGTAGCAAAACGACACGTAAAAATGAAGTGAAAATATATAACCTACCCTCTACTTAGTCTATCTTATTATATAAGAAGAAATGACAAGTGCCCACTAGATATACACAACAGATACTATAAGTGCAAAATAAAAGAGCACGTTTAGGAATTTTTCAAAAAAAACCTTAAAAAGGGGGGTGGGGAATGGGGTGTCAAAAATTATGCCACGCGAGCGAAGCCGCGCGAGTAAGCTAATTGTTAATATTACCGTGACTATAGTTATCAGCAAAATGTTTAATGTTATTGTTACTTAAAATATGTCGAATATTAGCGAGTATGTACGTACGTACTACAAGTAAACATTTCGCTTCGGTGAAGACAGTATAATCAAGATCGAGCTTCGCTTCAGGTAAGCTCGCTTGATCATTCAATCAAATCGTGTTACAATCGAGAACAAACAGTAGTACTCGGTTAGATAAACGATTAGAAGCCTCGGGTCCAGCTGAGTCTGCTTATACGAGGCGAAAGTGATAAATTCAGTACCTACAAACAGACAACTTTTTGTCCATCATTAGCTGGCGGCCACGCCTTTTACAGACCATTACATTTTGTACCTTATGTGGAATGCCTTTGGGTGCAATTTTGATTACAGCTACTTCACTAATGGGGTATTTTTTAGTTGATGTAAATCTTCTATTAGATAATGGCAGGAAGCAAACTATAACATGGCAAGTAATGGCTGATAATTGTGTTAACTGGCTGTTTGATAGCTTTGGCGCGAATTGGAGATTTAGAAAACAGTCCAATGTAATTACAGCTATGAATATACTAGTACAGTTACAAATTAGCCTAAATCTTCCCACTGGCAAAGGCCTTACTCCTTTCCAGCTTCGTCTCAGTTCGACCCACGACCTCTCAAAGGTGTCAAGATCGTCTTGCCATCTCTTTTTGGGTCTTTGGCTTTAAACATTCTCGAGATTAAATTGTTGGTCCCGGCTTTTAAGTCGTTAAGCCGTGACGGAGGCCTTTAGGCGGCCTAAAACCTTCGTCACAAGAGTTGGCCTCTAGCTCATACGAACTTACTTATAGCCTAAAGTGGTGCTTACTGATTTTACCATTCGATCAAAAACTTCTTCTTCTATCGTGTCAGTGGTTCACACTATCTTAGAGAAGAACTTAGCCACTTCCACAGCGTTGGGAGTGGCATTGTTCAGGTCGTCTCTCGTGCAGGTGGTCGGGCACAAGGGGCAGCTGAGTAGGTGGGCCATGGACTGTATTGGGGCGCCACAGTTGCAGTCAGGCATGGATGAGTCCCTCATTCCCCATTTGCACAGGTTCTGTCTACAGCGGCCAACTTGGGTCCTGAGACGGTTGATGGACTTCCAGACCGGCCAGGGCAGGTCAGAACCTGGGGGCAGAAGTTCCTGGGGCTGTATAAAGTCTGGTGGGGGTGGAAGCTCCTTCTTCCAAAGACTTATTTTAATTGCAGTCGGGTGGTGTGTAGAGGATTGCGTTGAGCGCAAAAAACTTTTACGGCTTTTAAGTCTGGCCTGCGGAGGGCTGTGTCCGTAGAGTGGGTGTCGGTGATCGGCTTCTTGTTTGAGTTTTTCATTTATGCACGCGACATCTCGTCGGACGGAAGGTGGTGCTATACCAGCCAGAGGGTAAAGCATGTTTAGGGGAGTCGGTTTTAGGCAGCCAGTAACCGCACGACAGGTATCGTTCAGTGCAATATCAACTTGCTTGGCGTGCGCGGATCGGTGATCAAAAACTCATTAAATATATTAGAATTTAAACTGAATTACATTTATCATACAACTCATTAATAAACTGACTTCAGGCAACATCATAAGTTCACTAGCGATGGCTTTATGACTTTTGCTTCCAGCTAAACCAAGCAATTATTGTCGTCAATAGTCATTAAGTAATGTCTTAGTTAATTAAGGTTATTAAATAGCATCTAGGTACTCTCAAGGATCGGAAGTGGTTTAAAGATAAAATAAAACCAGTCAAGTGCGAGTCGAATTTACATACGAAGGCTTCCGTACCATCGTACATATGTTTCTTTTATGTCACCCAGGTGGCAGCACGTGCCCTATTAAAATCAAGCAAATAATGCAAAATTAAACATGTCTCTTCTATGAGAACCCCTTAATTTTATTATTATTTTTGTACAAATTAGTAAATTTTAATTCTTTTGAAATTATTTTTCAAACAATCTAAAATTTCTGACAAACGGACGGACAGACAGACGGACGGATAGCCGAGGCTCAGTAATAGGGCCCCGTTGGCACCCTTCGGGTACGGAACCCTAAAAAGTAAAAATGGATAACAAAACAGAATAACAATCGTCCCTTACAAATTATTCTTTATTCTATTCAGTTTTTCACTTGAACCTATTTTTACCCTGATGCGAAGGAGGATAAATGTTTTTTAATAGTGCGTTCTTCACCATCCTTTCACCACACTGGTTTATGAGAACTAGTATTAGTAGATAGAGCTCAGATTTCTAGGACCTAAGGCAAGACTACGCGTTAATTTTCAGTCAGTTACCGATTTAATTATTCAGAAATAGCTATGACAAGTACACAGTTATACGATCCGATTCCTTGATAGTACAAGTGGCCTAATTCTACGACCGGCTGTAATGTGCGTTTTAGAGATGCAAAGGGTATCCGATCTATCGAACATCCGGCCACTTTATGCTAACCAGTATCCGGATATTCTGTATTCAGGCCGTATAGTTAAAATCGTGGTTTGTACAGCAAATTGGTTCTCATCTCCTATTTTAGTTTTCCATACCTGAAGGGTGTTAATGGGACCCAATTACTAAACTTCCGCTGCGTCCGTCCGTCTGTCCGTCCGTCTGTCAGCGGGCTGTATCTCATGAGCCATAATAGGTAGAGTTGAAATTTTCACAGAGTGTATTTCTATAAAATAAAAGGGGGCGCTATACAAGAATTTTTTTTATTTTCAAAAAGTAACCAGTGAAACCCCTGTTTTACTAATATATTTTTTTGTCAACTTGAAACTCGTTACTTAATTCCTTGCACCGGATATCCGACGCTCCGGCCTGCCTACGTCGTATATCAGAACTCCAAGCTCCGGCCAAACGACATCTTTTGCATCACTAGTCCATTTCTCGAATCTCGATGCAACACGGCTCCGAGAGTGAAAACGCACATTCCCTAGATCTAGATAAATCTAGTGGCCGGGTACTGTGTAATTGCGACTTTGTTTTATGGTGCAGTATTCGGTACTGCTCTGGCACATCTGTCATACTCACCAAACAAGGGACTAAATCTGATCGTTGCAAGCTACGATTAAGACTCCACCAACTATCCCGTTTTATAATTTGTAATTGAAGCCATCGTGGCGTAGTTTGCTTAGACGTTCTTGATTGATCGTCGAAGTTAAGCGCGCGCGAAGTTGTGCGCGGTCACAATTGGGATGGATGACGGCAAGTGGCATTACGTTCTGAGAGATTCCGTGCTTCGGAGAGCACGTTAAATTGTCGGTTCTGTTTAAGTCGTTAAGCCATGACGGAGGCCTTTAGGCGGCCTAAAAACTACGTCACAAGAGTTGGCCACTAACTTAACTTACTTTTTTAATGGAGCGTCACAAACCAAGTTAAGTTCTGTCATAAAGTTTTTTTATCAGTGACCGTCCTCCGGGTATTTTTAGTAAGATACCCAGATTTTTATACCAGTGCTCTCGCACTGTAGCCTGCTTGATACTTTAGGCCTTAACAGTTTTGATACTTACCTGAGTTTAGATACTAATAGCCCTGTAAAGTAGTTTTATTTTATCTGTTCAGTCGTATTGCGTATTGAATGACTTTAAATATCTCCAATAACCATTATATTGGTCGATCTCTCTTTTTGTAACGTTGAAATAGATGGGATATTGACATTCTGGTTTTATGCTTCTAAGGATTACGATACAATTACACCCTCAGAATAGCAAACATTCCACCAAATCCGCCATCGGCCGATGACTGAACCGTCGACCGAACTCAACCTCAGGGTTTTCTTCCATGCTTGGTAGTATTACGAACAAGCGTAAATTTAAAGGAGATTGGGTCATTTTTATGGGACCTCGGTGGCGTGGCGGGCGAGTGCTCGGCTGACACGCAACACGCTCGGGTTCGATTCCCGCCACGGGAGAAATGTTTGTATGTTCTGCAAATATTTCTTCCAGGTGTTGTAGTATTATGTATTTATAAAAAAAAGTATATAAGTATTCTATCAGCCATCTGGTGCCTATAGTACAAGCTTTGCTTAGCTTAGGGCTAGATGGCGCTGTACGAAATGTCCACAAATATTTATTTATTTATTTCAAAATTATCATACAGATTTTAGTGAATAAAGATCAAAACATTATGAACTTGACTATGACCTAGTTTTGAACGAAATTAAAGAAAAAACAAAAAGAACCTACAAATAGTAGATCAGCTAATTTGCTTTGCTAATTTTATTAATATTTAGTCATTTAGTTCTAGTCTAGGTAACTTTGGTTCATAATAATCACGATATTCTCGTATTCTATGGAAACTAAACATTATACTTCTATAGTACGGGATTACCGACTGCGAAAGTGGAAGTGGCCTGACTTAAAAATTTTAAGTGCCCGTCAAAGAGGCTCCTTTCGTGCACTTGACACATGTTTTCAAACTTTTTTTTGTTTCACGACAGCCGGTTTTATCACGATGTTAACCTATTTGAGAGTTGGATTTTCGGTTCAAAAAATTTTCAAACAGAAAAATCCATTGGTGCACGACCGGTTTCGAACCCACGAACTCAGAAGGAGGGTTCACTACCATCATCATCATCATCATCATCATCATCATCTTCCTGCCTTCACCCCACTCTATGTGGGGTCGGCAAAGCATGAACCTTGGATCATGCTGTAAGAGTTTTGGCTAAGATGTTTTATGACCGGCCGCCTGCCTGACGTCAACTCAAGACGTCAAGGAGGGTTCACTACCCTAGACCACAAATGCTTTATAATCACCAGTGATTCTATACTAGTTTTAGTATTATTGAGACTCGACTACGAATGTAAAGCGCACGGAGAAATGGTACTTTCTCTATTTGTCGCCTACGCAACTCGTGACAAACTCACCTAAATATCGCGCGAAGTGACTGCCCGACGTCCAACCTTGGCTGCGGACGATGCGGCCGAAAGCAGCGTGGTATAGCATCGCGTGACACGGTCGACATCCCGTAGGTGGAAAACAAGCTTTATACCAAAAGAAACCTTATGTTACTTCTATAATGAGGAAAGATTTTTTTTTGTTTGTTTTTATGTTTGTAACGAATAGGCTCCGAAACTACTGAACCATCATTTCCCTGCCCTTGTCCCACTTTATGTGGGGTCGGCACAACATGTATTTCTCTTCCATTTCCCTCTGTCAGAAGTCATCTCAACGCTCACTCCTTCCGAAACTACTGAACCGATTTAAAAAAATATTTCACCGGTAGACGGCTACATTATTACGGTATAACATCTATGTTATTAGCCTATAATTTATTAGGCTATAATTTATTTACCAAAAAACTTACACATGCTATGTGTATTCCAAGTTTCATTCAAATCCGTTCAGTCGTTACGGCGTGATTGAGGCACAAACGGACATCGTCACATCCGCACAAACTTTCGCATTTATAATATTAGTAGGATAGCTGAAAATAGCATTGCAGTTTTTAATTAAGTGAATGTGTTTGAACACTGTATAGGTTACCTAATCTGGCTGCACTGAATAGCGTATTGTTCTAACTGGAAGAACAAGACAATTTATGATTGCTTGGCTGCAAGTACTTTCTAGCGTAGGTTGTTTACTTCCTTTTGTACTTCTGTTCTCCATATAGTGGACCGTTTTTGTACTACTGTTTAGAAACCCTAGCTGACTGACAAATAGGTCAGCCGGGCTATGTATGTATATAAATATGTGTGTGAGCACTGGTGGTCTAGTTGGTAGTGACCCCGCCTTCCGATCCTAAGGTCGTGGTTTCAAATCCTATCGTGTACCAATGGATTTTTCTGTGCGAAAAATTTATGTACGCTATACCAGTACTCTCAAACGGTGAAGGAAAAACATCGTGGGGAAACCCGCGGCTTAGTCAGCTCCGCACGTATTGACCATGTCTTTCCTGTGGACAAGGCCGACTAAGCTGAGAGGATGGTATAGGTGCTGGGCAAGCCTACTCCACCTAAATTTGTCCCGGACACTACAGCGTCCCGTTTGTGAAGGTAAAAGTTGCCTCCTGACGCTGTATAAATCATCTATTATAGATGGTAAAGGGCCTTACGTATTCGGAGACGTTTTATGTGGCATAAAATATTTATTTGGTTGAAATTCGAGGCACCAGTAAATTTTTAAATTGCTCCATTCGGTGTTCTAGAAGGCGAAAGAAAATGTCTTTAAAAACGATGTCGATGGATTCGCGTCCTTGAACCTGAATATTTCATAAGCCATTAAGTCAATTACCAAAAAAAATACTTCAAAGGGACGCATTTTAATTTCAGTAATATCGGTTTCAAACAACGCTTGGCAATTTTGGCACCAAGCCGAAAATATTGATAGATGCTGAAAGTTTAATAGTATTAGTGGATTAGATGAATAATTTGGAATACCTCAATTTGTCTACAAATACATTCTACAGTGTGTAAGTTTGTATGTTTGTTTGTAGGGGTAATCTAAAAAACTACTGAATTGATTTTACAAATGTTTTCACTGGTAGAAAGCTACGCTACCCTTGAATGCTACAGGACATTTTTAGGGTTCCGTACTCGAAGGGTGCCTTATTACTAAGTCTTCGCTGTCCGTCCGTTCGTCCGTCCGTCTGTCCGTCTGTCAGCTAGCTTGATCTCATGAACCATAATAGGTAGAGAGTTGAAATTTTTACAGAGTGTATTTCTATTCCCTGTATAGCAATAAATAATAAAGATAAAATAAATTGATGAAATAAAAGGGGGCCCCATACAAGAAACATTATTTAACGTTCGTAGGTAATCGATCATCGAAGTTAAGCAACACTAGGCGCGGTCAGTACTTGGATGGGTCGAATGTCTTTTTGCACATTTCTTTTGTAATATTTATGTGTAATTATTTTTCAAACGATCTACTTAACATTTAGGTACCGATTTGTACAAAAATAATAATAAAATTAGAGGGGGGGGGCATACAAGAAACATTCATGTACTATGGTACGGAATATGGAGTAAGAAAGGAGTGAATACTGAGATGACGGCTGATAACGTCAGTGGAAGAAAAACACATGTTTTGCCGACCCCACGTAAATGGGATAAGGGCTATGATGTACGATGGTACGGAACCCTTCGCGTGCGAATTGACTCGCACATGACCGGCTTTATTTACCCCTTCGCGAGCGAACTCGCCTAGTTCAACTGGTCGAGTGATAAAGAAAGAAACAGTGACATTACAGTAAAACTCGTATCTCATTTCTCAAAGCGAACTATCTCATGAGACGCGAATAAATCGCCATGAAATGGGTCTTACCTGACACCTTTAGAAAGCAGAGGTTATGATTATTATTCATTGTATATTTCATAGTGTCGTTCATTTTATTATTATGCTTCAATTCTATCATGATATTTGAATGGTATAATGATAAACGAGTAGACAATACGGCGGCGGAAGTATTACTTTTGTAAAAGGAAAAGAAGTAAGATCGAAAGCGGGTCTCAGCCCAGCATGATCAATGAAAAACAATAGAGCTGGAAACATTTTAACCATAGCTGTGGCCTAATCGGTCTAGTATCCATCTTATCTATTTTTGAACTTTTTTATATTGTGTAGTTAGTTCACAGAGTCTGGTAAGAGTCCTAGTGGTCTAGTTGGTAGTGACCTCGCCCTCCGATCCTAAGGACGTGGGTTCAAATCCGGTCGTGTACCAATGGATTTATCTGTATGAAAAATTTATGTGCGCTATACCAGTACTCTCAAACGGTAAGAAAAACATCGTGAGGAAACCCGCGGCTTAGTTAGCTCCGCACGTATTGACCATGTCTTTCCTGTGGACAAGGCTGACTAAGCTGAGAGGATGGAATAGGTGCTGGGCAAGCCTGCTCCATCTTAATTCGTCCCAGGCACTACAGCGTCCCGTTTGTGAAGGTAAAAAGTTGTCTCCTGACGCTGTAAAATCATCTTCTATAGATGGTAAAAGGCCTTAGTTTTAGTTCACAAATTTTTTTTAAATACCGATGGTAACCTTCTTCCTTATTCTCAGTGAAAATCTACCCGAGAGGGGTAAATTGAAAATCAGCGCTGCATGGCTTCAGCAAATGCTGAATTTACACCCTTTGCCCCTTATATAATTACTTTGTTATGTCATAATGTTTGTAATAATCACAATTGTAACACCTATGTATAACGAGGTAATAAATATTTTTATTTATGTTTTAGCTCCATGACTTTCTTATATTAAAAAAAGTAATATTTGATTGGTTGGTCAAGTGTCACTGTCACAATGTTTTTTTTTACTATGGAAAATATCATAAATGCGATAGTAACAAATTGTACATTCATACGTTCGATTGCTAATTTAATAGCCAGCTAAGCACGTAGGTGGTTTCTGCGGTTCTCAGTAATTCTCTCTAAACGTAGAAATCATTTTCATTGCTCGTCAAACGCAACTGGTGGTTACTATTCTAATTGGTCTCGTCAAGAGAGCACACACACTTTCTTTGATGCTTTTCAAACAGCCTTTACTTAGATCGCGTTTATATTACGCCATCGAGCATATAACTGAATAGAGTAGTAATATGAGCCATCCAATTCCGAAACTGATCAGTGCTTTGTCACTGATAATAACAATTCACGCTCGCGTTAAAACAATACCAAACTAACAAGTGACTACGTTAAAACAGTAACAAACCAATACTTGACCTCGAGTCGGCCAATCAGAGCGCAGCGATCGGGCTTCTGTTTTGGCGGAATTCGTTTTCGAACAAAACAAATAACAATACCACTCTATTCAGTTATATGCTCGATGTATTACGCCCACTCAAGTAACCTATCCGTGTCTAACCGTTTGTCCTATGTGAGCGACGGAAAGCGACAAAAAGCGCAGCAACGCGATCTTTAAACTGTCTAATCGTAAACTGATTTACGCGATAATGTAGGCCAAGTTAAGTGTCGCTTTGTCGCTCACCTAGGACAACGACAAGCTGTGAGTTATAATTGTACTGCCAGCAAATTGTATGAAACTCATAACACCTACCGGACACAAATTCAATTAATTTTCAAACAACATAAATATCACATCCTCAAATCGTCACTACCTCAAAAACTTACGGATTTATTATATCGTCACTGGAAAGGCAAAATTACGTAAGCGCCAAAATGGCGCCAAATGGGCATATTGATTTATTATCCTAAAATAGCAGTCCAAATACAATAATATGAATTGCTGGACATAGAAAATGAAAAAAGAATGTAATCTTACTTTGACGTCATCAAAATTCGATAATTAGGTAAAAAGTTATGTTTAAAAAACGAAAAAAAAAAGAACTTTAAACGGCTTTTTCTCGATTGGCGCTTACGTAAATTTGCCTTTCCAGTGACGATATGAGAAGGATAGCGTTGGATGCTAATAACTGATGAGTGATGAACTGATGGTTCACAGTGAGAACTCTCTTTCAAAAGCTTGAAGTAATGACTGGTTAAAAGGAGGTAATTCATAAAGAGGAAGCAATGAAAACTAAGAGTTTTATCGCTGTTTAAGTAGGTATGCGGTGGGTTTAAGTAGGTAACCATTTTATATGCATTTGATCTTTGAGCCGATTAATTATCTTTCATCGTCATTTCACTCTGTCGACACTGTGATTCCTCATTCACTACCGAGCGGTCAATCTATATAGCGTCGGCGTATTGTGTTATAGATAGATAGATTTTATACCATTTTCTTTTTATTGCTGATCTGTATAATAATAATCTTACTTACGAGTATATTATAAATGCGAAAGTTTGTGAGTTTGGATGTTTGGATGTTTGAGCCTCAATCACGCCTAAACGGCTGAACGGATTTGAATGAAACTTGGAATATACATAGTACATGTACTGGATTAACACATAGGTTATTTTTTATCCGGATACCACGCGAGCGAAGCCGCGGGCGGCAGCTAGTAATAAATAAATATTGAGGACATTTCACACAGCACCATCTAGCCCCAAACTAAGCAAAGCTTGTACTATGGGACCCAGATGGCTGATAGAATACTTAATTTTTTTTTTGTAAATACATACTTATAATACATAATACTACACCCGGAAGAAATATTTGCAGAGCATGCAAACATTTCTCCCGCAGCGGGAATCGAACCCGCACCTCTAGCGTCTCAGCCGAGCACTCACTCGCCATGCCACAGAGGTCGCCTCGATTCGCGCAATCCCTTCTCATTTACGTTGTTATTTGTGGTTTCATAAACGCGCATACTACTAAAAAAAGTCCTAACAAAATTGTACACCAGACGTTTTTTCTTCCTCCAGAATAGTTTATTCTAAACCGACCTACGAGGTTTTTACTATACGCCGACGATATTTATGTCACCTTAAAATTGTAAATACCGTTAGATTATAATCTATCCAGCGAGATTGTAAACAGGAATCGAACCTGCGCCACTTGCAACTCAGGCGAGCACTCGCCCACCACGCCACAAAGGCCGTTGATGAAACACATTTAGGTACTCATTCAGAAATCATCAGATGACAATACGGGTATGTATCGTTTTACCTACTATTTTACTGGTAGCCCTCTCCAGTGTTGGAAATAGAGCCTGTCTTAAAATTTTGAAACCAAGATGTTACAGAATCTTTTGATAATTACCTAAGTCGATAGGTACCTCAATATCTCATGTAACTTAACCGATCAAAGGCAAAACATTATCGTCTCATATTTCAAAGGAAGTAAAACACTGATCTCTTGGAACCAACTCGTATTTCGACTTGTTCTGTTTATCACCAGAAGTTCCATAAAATGTTGATGTGAAATACCACTTGCCTTCTCATACTGAGTTCACTGCTATGAAAACTTTGTAATTACGTTCATACATAAATAAATAAAGCTTAACAGTAGGGTTGCCACCTTTCATTGATTTTCCTACCTATTATATTTTTGATTTTCACCTAAAATACAGATTTTCATCAAAAAATTGGTCTATCTAGTCGTGTCACTAGTTCTTTCGAAGCAGTGTGGTGAAAGGATTTAAAGTGCGCCTCAAAGGCTCCTTTCGTGCACTAAATTGATGTGCAAAAAATTGATGAAAATCAGTATTGTTATTTTTTCAAAAATTTGCAAAAATGTAGTATTTTTATTTACCTATTACTTTTTCTATAATATATAGTAGGTACAATTGACTAAACACGCCTCCGAGACTCATAAATAATGTTGTTGTTGTTGCTAGCCCGTATCATCCCACTGCTGGGCAAAGGCCTCCCCTCGAGTTTTCCAGGTTTTTCGGTCTAAGGCTATTGTCTGCCACTGATAGTCGCTGAAGGTGTCAAGCTCATCGCGCCATCGCTTGCGTGGTCTACCGCGACGCCGTCTCCCTGTCTCAGGGCTCCACTCAGTGGTAGTTTTGGCCCACAGTTCGTCCGGCATGCGGCAGATATGCCCTGCCCAGTCCCATTTCAGTTTTGAGGCCTTTTGAACTACGTCAGAGACTTGAGTTTTGGAGCGAATAGTGGTGTTTCTTATACGGTCAGTTAGCTTTATGCAGAGTATGCTTCGCTCCATCGCCCTCTGACAAACCTTGAGTTTGAACTTCTGTACACCAGTAAGTGACCAAGTTTGAGCACCGTAGGTTAGAATTGGGAGGATACAGACGTCCATAAGTTTACGTTTTAGAGATAATGGAAGGTCTCCTTTAAAAAGTTCTTTCATCGACCAATAGCTTCGTCAGGCGCTTTCGGTCCGTCTTGCGACTTCCTTATCCTGCCTGTCTTCAAAAGAAACTAATTGGCCGAGATAAACGTACTCATGAACGTATTCCATATTCCCCCCATTCACCGCGATAACCTTTTTAGTGCTGTTTGTCATGACTTTGGTCTTACTCATGTTCATGTGAAGTCCAACTTCAAGGCTTGCCGTTGCTAGGTCTTGTAGCATTCCTTGTAGCTCAAAAGCTGAAGACGAGAAAAGGACGATGTCATCGGCGAAGCGAAGGTTGGTTAACCTTGATTTACCTAAGTCAACGCCCTTTCCTGTCCAGCGGGCCGTTAGTGTGCGGAAAACTTCTTCCAGGGTGCTGGTGAAGAGCTTGGGCGATAGTGGGTCTCCCTGCTTGACACCTTTTTCAATTTTAAATGTGGTCCCGGATGCTTGTAATTTGATAGCAGCAGTACTATTTAAATAGATTCTATGGATGAGTTTAATATAGGTGGGTTCTATGTTTTGGCTTTCTAGAGCTTTTAATATAGATAAATGTGTTATGCTATCAAATGCTTTTTTATAGTCTACAAAAGCTAAGTATAATGGCAAATTGTACTCTGTGTGTTTCTCAATAATTTGGTTGATGGCTTGGAGGTGATCAGTCACAATCCACCGCGAAAGCCTGCCTGTTCGGGAGGTTGTTCTTTGTCCAGTTGTTTAGATATCCGATTTTTCTATTACTTTTATAAAGGTTTTGTAGACATGTGATATTAAGCTAATTGGGCGGTAGTTATTTATGTCTGATTTATCTCCTTTTTTGTGGATTAAAATTATATTGGAATGACAAAAGTTCTGAGGGAAGGTTCCAGTTTTTAAAATGGAATTAAACAAATTTGTTAGGTGGGGCAGTAGGGTGGGTTCACCGACTTTTAACGCATCCGTGCTGATACCATCCTCTCCTGGCACTTTGTTGTATTTCATTTGGCGGAGCGCTAAATGAACTTCTTGGCCGGTTATATAAGGGATAGTATCAGGACACGAATATTCTACAAAAGTTTTGTTATGTTGAGGGTCTGAGTAAAGTGTTTTATAATATTTTGTACATATTTCAAGTATTTTCTACTTTGATGTTTATTTCCCAAGTCGTCTTTTAAGTTAGTAATCCATGATTTTCCGGATGTAATTCCTTGTTTGGCAATTTTCAAGGAACTGTTATTTAGTAAGGCTTCTTTAACCAAGTTTTCGTTAAATTTTCTCAAATCTCTACGAATATTTCTTTTAACCGTTTTATCTAATGTTCTGTATTGTATGTCCGCTCTATTGTGTATGAGATCATTTCTTTCTTCTATTAATTTTTGAGTATTGGCAGATAGTTTGCTTTGTTTATTAATATTTGGTTTTATTTTTTTACTTGCTAGTTTAATACTATTTTTTAAGTTTTCGAATTGTTGCTGCACTTCTTCAGAATCCGTGTTTAGTACATCAAAACTATTTTTCAATTCTAAATTAAATTCTTTCATATTAATCATCAGTGAATCTTTATTTATTTTCTTTATACTATTACTAAATTTCTTCTGTCTCAAAAGCTTGAATTCAAATTTAACTGCGGTTCGAACTGGACGATGGTCCGAACTAAATTTAAAGTTATTAAGAACTTCCACATTTTTGATTATTGATTTTTCAGATGTTAGGATAAAATCAATTTCGTTTCGGTATAAACCCCCTGGGGATTCCCATGTCCATCTACGCTGGGGTTTTTTAAGGAAAAAACTATTACCTATGTGCAAACTTTGCCCGAAAGCAAATTGAAGTAGACGGGAACCTCGTTCATTCCTGACGCCTAAGCCGTGTGGTCCCAAAATGTCGCAGTTATCAGAATCTTGTCTGCTGCCAATCTTGGCATTAAAATCACCTAATACTAAATTGAATGTGCCACGATGTTCATCTAATGCTCTGTCAACTGAGTCATAAAAATCTTCAACTTCTTCGTCTGGATGTGAGCATGTTGGAGCATGTGTTTGAAATACAGTTAAAGTCTGTTTGTTGTTAAGTTTCAATTTTAGCAGGGCAAGTCTGTCTGAGAGTCCAATAAACTCTAACACATTGTCCTTCCATTTCTTGGCTAAAATGAAACCCACGCCGTACAAACTCCCTGATACTCCATAGTGATAGAATATACTATTGCTCCTTTCTATCGTACCCTCTCCCAGCCTCCTAACTTCACACAAACCCATTATATCCCATTTAATGTAAGAGAGTGCGTTTTCTAGCTCGAATAACCTTTCTTCTGATTTAAGGGTTTTTACATTAAATTGTACATTAAATCGTTTTTACAATAAATTACATAATATTAAGCGACTTATCAGTGTCCGATTTAACGTTAGCCTTGGTCGTTTGACGGGGGATCGTTCCCACCCGGAGATTCTTAGCACCCCTAGCTACGGAGGTTCTCTGCCTTACGTCATCAGCAGCACCTCCGCAACTGCCGGGCACTTGGGGCCTTCCTGTATGTTGTACCATCATAAACTCGAAGGGGTTTGGACCTTAACCCACCACGCTGGTCCAGTGCGGGTTGGTGGGTGGGGCGCCATAGCCTCGTCTGTTGTTCGGCAGGGTGTACCACGGGCCGGTGAGGTTGGCTTGGGCTGCGAAAGATGTTGTTTGCACCCCCTTACACCCCATAAATATAAAAATATATAACATAAATCATAAATAATAAATAAATAAAAACGCCTTTATTATTTCTTAATTAAAACAAGACATATACAAAAAATTAATTCTAAAATATTATATTTTTAATGAGAACCCCTTTGCGATTATTTTGTCATAGGCCTCCTCCAAAAGTACCCACTTTTTCCGTTCCTTCGCTTTTTTTGTTCAAAACTTCCCGACTATCTGACTCATGAATGACAGCATATAATTCCGATGCAAAAGTCTTAAGTGAAGTGCAATAAGGAGTACCTATCGCGTGATTCGCCGTGTGCGGTCTATTTCCTTCGCTACACCCTGTGCAAAGCTGTTGCCAACCGCAAGACCATAGATCATTGCATCCATTTGCGAGAGCACTGATGGCCTAGTGGTAGCGGCCCCGCATTCCGATTCCGGGTTCAAATCCACCAATGGATTTTTCCGTTCGAAACATTTATTTGTCCTTCAAAATCCTTCTACCTTTTTGGACTACAGCTTCATTCAAAGAAATGTACATATCCACATCGCATACATCATACATACATGCACCACAAACACATAACCTTCCTTATAATAATAATCCTTCTTCGAAGTCGGGTAAAAATAAGGTAGTTTAAGATTACAGCAAGTTATTTTTCTATACCTGGAGACTGGTTAGACTGAATCTGTCTCAGCTCAATGTTACCCTCAACCTCAGACCAAATAAAAGAAAAGACGGCGCCCCGCGAACAACAAAAGCGAAGCCACCTTTTTATCTATGTGTGTGTCGAAGGTTTTGAGGTTTTGTGTTTGTGATGTTATTTGAAGTACTTATAAGTGAAAAGTAATTCCGTGAGACTTTTTATGTGATTTGCTGCTGTTTTTACAAGTTTTCACTACACAGGAAGGCATAATTCTATTTTAATTTTTTTGTAAGACGACGACTCGAGAGCGTTGAGTATGGTTTTAGTGTAGGTGTGAGCGTGTATGTTTACTTGCAGGAGCAGGGTTTTGTGTTGCTTCACTTTTGTTGTTCGCGGCGCGCCGTCTTTTCTTTTTATTTGTTCTGTGCCCTCAACATTTCCAACTTTCGCCTCTACTGTTTAAACAATTCACACGTACAAGTGAAATGACTTTGGCACTTGCTTATTAGCACTCGAAAGTCCATATTGATTCTAAGCCATAAATAACGATTGCAACCTCCCCTTTTACTATGGTTCATGATTGCATTGACTCTATTAGAAGCTAGTGCTTTTATGAGCTTGCCTGATTTAATTAGCAATTTCTATAATAATTTGTGTGTTTGAGTTTGTGCTGAATTATGTTATGCTTTGTAGTAATTATGTTTATCTAGAGTCATATTGTAGGAACTCTGTTTGCATTGCCTTTACACTTGTAAAGGAATCGTCAAAATCAATTCGTTTCCCGTTGTTATATTCATATTTTCATTTTGTATGTTTTACTGTAATGTAATTTTCTATTTTTTTGGTTTTGCGTCCATATTTTTGGAAGCCTATAGGCGTCTGTTTAGTCTTCATTTTATTTTGTCATTTAACTCTACCCATGTTTTTTCCCATTAAAAATATCTTTAATCGATCTTCTTGCCCTTCAAATACCTGGATTCCATCAGCTTATCTTCTAATCTATCTTTCTATCTAGTCGTTTCACTAGTTCTTCGAACCAGTGTGGTGAAAGGATTTAAAGTGCTCCCCAAAGGCTTCTTTCGTGCACTGACACATGTTTTCGAACTTTCTGCGGTTCTACGACATGCCGGTTTCCTCACGATGTTCTACTTAACTGTTTGAGAGCAGAAAAACGCACGACCTTAGGATCGGTAGGCGAAGCCGCTACCATTAAATAGTCATGGCGTCTGTGCCTTTATCTACTAATATGATATCTTCATGCTTGGTAACTTTACGAAGACGTAAATTCACCGTAGATTAAAGACGTTTAAAAATGACTAAACAAACCCAAGTTAACGGCCACCAGATAGAAATACTCTGGCTATCAGATGGGCACTCCTCAGCCATATGTGCGGTGTTACGCAACACCCTGTAACCGATTCGTTATTGGTTTAGTGCGCCTGGGGTCTAACATGATTGCTGTCTACCCGCATTACGAGAACACTGCATATAATTAGTTTTGGTTAGGAAGTAATCGTTTGGTATTGCATAAATTGTATTGTTGATACATAGCTAGTGTATCTAGCTTCGTTACTGCGAAACTTAGGTCACCGCCCATAGCCAGACACCATTACAAAAAATGCAACTCAGAAGTTACGTCACTATAGCTTCTAATTTTTAGGGTTCCGTACCAGAAGGGTGCCAACGTTGTCTGTCGGTAGAGAGTTGAAATTTACACACAGTGTGTATTTCTATTGCCGCTCTATCTAACAACAAATATTAAAAGGGGGTCTCATACAAGAAACATTTATGTACATGTATTAGGTACGGACCCTTCGTGTACGAGTCGCACTTGACCGATTTTTTTCATCTTGCAGATTCTAAAGTGTGTTCTCCGTCTTTAATTATATTTCAAGTCATTATAAACTTATTTCAGTATAATTTAGTTTAATATATTTAATTTAATCTAGTTAGCTTAATATAATTTCAGTGCACGAAAGAAGCCTTCGAGGCTCACTTCAAATCCTTGCACCACACTGGTTCGAACTAGTAACACGACTAGATAGATAGATAGTATAATTTAAAGCCATGACGGAGGCCTTTAGGTAGCCTAAAAACTCCGCCACAAGAGTTGGCCACTAGCTCATACGAACTTACTTACTTTTTTATTTATTTATCTCGGTTATAGACTTTATAGAGTTTTTATAGAGCTTTATTGGCTTTGAATATTAATTTTACTGTAAAGGAATTATAAAATAAGCCGCTTTCTATTAGCAATTCATCTCTCTAACTTAATACTAAATACATTTACTGGTACTTCGATTGAACGGAAATTAAGTGTCCATTCACCACTTCGTAAAACATTCATGTTTTCACACACTATAATATTGTTTTAATCATCGATTCGTAATAACGATCACCTCAGAAGATTAACTTGTCAATTTTCAGTGCTAGTAAAATTTCATTAGCGTGCGTAAATTTGCTCTCTAGTTGCAATCAAGAACAAACTTGTTGTGATAACATTTATGCTGCAATAAACATCTTCAATCACCTCACTTCCGATTCATCAATCTTCATTAAAATTTACCATCCCATCTTCGGCTTTCACTTTTGTATACTTCGACTTGTGATCCAAATTAAAATATTAGTTCACTCTTACATGATTTCCAGATTATATACGCCCTCTACCAAATTAATTTCCCTTTTATGATCTTTAAGATTGGAATCAGATACGAAGTTAATGATTTAAATGTTATGATAATGGTAATCGCTGATGTTATTGAGAGCACTGGTGGTCTAGTTAGTAGTGACCCCGTCTTCCGATCCTAATGTCGTGGGTTCAAACCCGGTCGTGTATACCAATGAATATTTCTGTGCGAAAAATTTATGTGCGCTATATCAGTACTCTCAAACGGTGAAGGAAAACATGGTGAGGAAACCCGCGGCTTAGTCAGCTCCGCACGTATTGACCATGTCTTTCCTGTGGACAAGGCCGACTAAGCTGAGCAAAAGATCTCAGTGGCAACTTGGGCGATTTGGCATTGTATATATGTTTGTGGATATGTTTGTTGGAGCATAACTTTCGAACCGTTAATCCAATCTGTATGAATCTTGGTAGGTCAATAAATATTACTATGAAGATTTGCTGGGAGACATGTGAGCTTAATCGGTGTCGGGGTTGTAAAGATATTAAGTTCCCAATTGATGTCAAGTAGATCTTGGGTAATAGATTAACCAGCGAAATGCATGCGGGTGTATATTTTAGTTTAGTTTATTTAACGATTACTACGTACCCCTATTGGGAAACAGGCGTAATTTTATGCATGTATTCTACGTACATACATACAAACATACAATGCCAAGTTGCCACTGAGATCTACATATCTTTTCTGGATTATTATTCGTCGTGTTTTAGAACCGTCTTGGCTTCGGTCCGGATGTTGCTAGAAAGCTGAAATTTTCAGGATTATCTTCTTGCCCTTGTATGCTATGTTATATTGGCAAAACATGTTTTCTTCTTTCATCAGTCTTCAGTTCTTCTGTCAGCCGTTTCGGTACTGTTTGATTATAAATGTCCAGCAATGGACTTCTACCGGCTGATGATAAAATATATAGTTTATGACGCGTGTAGCGTGGTGATGACAGGTCCCCATCTAGGTCTCCAACTCTTTCTTTGGGGTGATGACATCTCGCTGCTGGACGACTGACGTTTCTGTAACCGGTTCTTGGACGCCATTAACAGCAGCGAGATGGGCTGACGATATAGCATCCGTTGCTGGCCGGAGCTGGATGAGACTTGCAACGGACCGTGGAGAGTGGCACACACAAAGGGAGACCTATACCCAGCAGTGGATGTAATCGGGTTGCGAATGATGATGATGAGCCGGTGCGAAGGCGATAATGTGCAACTTTCTCATGCAGACGAGATAACAATTATTGCCAGACTGCTTTCAGACGGTTTGATACGGTCAGTCTAAATCAAGTTGCGTAACGGCCGTTGAGTCTGTTTGATTACTATAGCTGTTAATTATGAAATGTGTAACTGGATTGTCTTGATACCTGTTCGATTTTTTTAGCATGTTCAATTATTATAACTTTACATACAAAGTTCTGAGCTGTTTATAACGTAACACAATAAATAAATTAATTGTATAAATACACTTAAAAACGAGGTCAAGAGTGCCCTAAATCGACAAGTATTCATGAAGAATGTGATGAGAGTGAATAAAGCAAGAGAAGTATGGCGTATAAGTATCCTGATTTATCGTTGAAGTTAAGCAACATTTTGCTCGGTCACAATTGGGATGGGTGACCGCAAGTGACATTACAAGCTGCCATTTCATGCCGTTTCCGTGCTTCCGGTGGCAGGTTAAATTGTCCGTCTCGGTTTTTAAGTCGTTAAGCCACGACGAAGGCCTTTAGGCGGCCTAAAAACTCCGTCACAAGAGTTGGCCACTAGCTCATACGAACTTAGCGAATGTAGGACCTTGGTCTCTGCCTACCCCCCATGGGAAACGTGCGTGATTTATGTATAAATACACCTTGTAATAAACACTAATATGTTCTGATAGGCCGTTTGATTCCCAATTATTGATTGTTCATTGAATACTAGTATAGGTATGTGTACGGGAAATTCAGTGGCTGGTATTGGAAAGACGTACCTGGGTTCACGGCTGACTCGAGTCCGGGGGCCTTCCAAGATAGCACCGATATTGTCCGCACTTGTAGAAATCCACAGGACTGGTGAAAGGGTCTCACAGATCGTGTCGTCTGTTCGAAAAGAAGGACCGTAGACACGCACACACAACGCGATAGAATACCGGCGCGGGCGCGTGGGAAAATCGGGGCAAACGGCAGTCAGGGTGCGTAAACGTTCGTCTCCGATGACGGTGGAGCGAGGAATGTTCGTTGGCCGATTCCTTCACGAGAGCGCGTGAGAGGCGTCGTCAAACCAACCAGCCAATAAGAAAACAGATAGGTCAAAAAAGATTTCTCGACCTACCCTCCAAATTGTGTCTGCTTGCACAGGAAATGTATTGCTACCCACACCAACAATTTAAGAATGCACTCATTATCATCATCACAATAAATAAAACAAAAATGTGAAAAAAAATCAATTCCGGTACGGAACATAGCCGCTCACCTTAAAAGAACGTGGTTGTTTTAACGAAATATACACAAAAAAAAGTAAGAAATATGAAAGGAAAAGGAAAAACAAAAATATATAATATTTGCTTAGGTACTAACTAAATGCTCAACTGAAAAAGTAGACTTATTAATCTAACGGAAGCGGACAAATCTTAACGACGGGTCTCCTCGTAAAAGAGTTTCCCATTTTAAGAGTGACAGCACGGGTAATGTTATCACTGCCCGGGTGCAGAGCGTGTACTCTGGCTAACCTCCACTGTAAAGGGGGTAGGTTGTCATCACGCACAACAACAATCATGCCTTCACGGATTGGAGGTCCACGATTATGAAACCATTTTTGAGATTGTTGTAATTCATGTAAATACTCGCAACTCCAACGTTTCCAAAAATGTTGAACGCTTTGTTGAATCCATCGCCATCGAGTAAGCCGATCAGGATTAAAGTCCGCCAACGAAACGTCCGGTAGGGCCGTGATAGGACCGCCTATCAAAAAATGTGCTGGAGTCAGCGGTAAGGGGTCTTGGGAATCAGTACTCAAGACGCAAAGAGGGCGCGAGTTCAACACTGCCTCAACCTGACAAAGAAGAGTATGCATTTCATCGTAGGTTTGTGTGCGAGTACCAAGAACACGATACAAATGATGTTTGAAACTTTTTACACCAGCTTCTACCAATCCACAAAAATGTGACCCGGTAACGGGTTGAAAATGAAAAGTAAGGTTTTGACCTAATACCTTTTCATGAAACGCCTTTTGAACTGAATCTGAATTTAGAAATGCATATAACTCTTGTAAGTAGTTATTACACCCAACAAAGTTTTTGCCGTTGTCAGAGTAGATGTCCGTACATAAACCCCGACGAGACGTGAAACGTCGTAACGCAGCTAAGAACGATTCAGTAGTAAGATCTGAAACTAATTCGAGATGTATCGCTTTTACACTCATGCAAACGAAAACTGCAACGTAGGATTTTATTATTTTAGCGTTCCTAACCTTATTAGCGCGCACATAAAATGGTCCGGCGTAATCAACAGCTGTTTTTAAGAATGGACGCGCTGATTGTATACGTACGCTAGGTAAAGGAGCCATGCGTGGCTGTGTGTGAGTCGGCCGCGCTCGAAAACAAGAAATGCATTTATGTATACGCTGTCTGATTATGTTTCGTGCCGATAAAATCCAATATTTTTGCATCAACAAATATTGCGTAGACTGGGGACCAGCATGTAAATGGGTGACGTGTGCATCATCAATAATTAACGTAGTTAAATGATGTTTTTTAGGAAGTATCAATTGATGTCTAGATTCAAACGAAAGAAGAGATTTATGCAATCGCCCGCCCACACGTAATAAGTTGTCCTTATCTAAAAACGGAGATAAGCGTTTCAATTGACTTGAGGATTGTTTCCCCAGTGTTATGTTTTTTATATCGTCCGCGAAAACGGACTGTTGAATTCTACCTATTATTAACTTTAGGTTAGAGTTATATTCGGGCACAGTAATGTGCGCAGGGAAAGAAGTTTGAGTTTTTCTACATTTATGATAAAATCGAAAAATGTACGATATGACACGAACCAGTTTTCCTAACGATGAAAATTTTGAAAATACCTCGAGCTCGCCTACAGAAGATGGTGTTGCGAGAAGAGGAGGATTGCGTTTTTCTTCCTGTGTAACAGGACCTTGAATGAGCATAGGCCACAATTTTGGTTCTTCAACTAACCAACTAGGGCCACAGAACCATAAAACGTGTTTGACAAACACCGAGGGCAGCATGCCTCGGGAGGCTGAATCGGCCGGGTTGTCGTACGATGGCACATGTCGCCAACAACCGGCTGGTACTCGTGACAGTATGTCACTGGTACGATTGGACACAAAAGTTTTCCATTCATGTGGTGATGAGCGTAGCCATGCTAACACAATCGTGGAATCTGACCATGCGTAGACATGATCGAAATGAATTCGGTCGCCGTAAGCGAGCATTACTTTTCTTATTAGTTTAGATAACAGTTGGGCTGCCATAAGTTCAAGTCGCGGGATAGATAAACGCTTCAATGGCGCAACACGCGTCTTTGCCAACACAAGAAAAACACGAATCTTGTTGTCGCTGCATTTACACCTAACATAAACACATCCAGAATAAGCTCGTTCACTAGCATCTGAAAAGCCATGCAACTCGATCGATGTAGCCTTGTCGAAAATGTGACGAGGGAAAAAACATTCAGCTAAGAGCGGAAGCTCACTGGTGAAGCTTGACCACGCGTTGACTATATCAATGGGCGGTGACTCATCCCACCCGGTCCCAGCGATCCACAGTAATTGCATAATATGTTTTGCATACAAAATCACAGGCGATAATAAACCTAGGGGATCGTAGATTTTTGCGATTTCCGACAAAATGGATCTTTTAGTACATGTCGAGTCAGAAGATTGAACATTGAATGAGAAACCATCCGAACAAGGGTTCCATTGGAGTCCGAGTACTTTTATTGAAGTATCATTCTCCACTAGTGCGAACGAAACATTATCCGGCCGCTCACCGTGAGGTGAGGGCGCTGCGGCGAGAATCGCCGGCGAGTTACTATGCCATTTTCGAAGTTCGAACCCTGCGCTTGCACAGACATCTACTAATTGTTTTTGCAGAGCGAGTGCCTTGGCCTCGTCGGCCTCTCCTGTAATAATATCATCGACAAAGACGGAGTCCATCAAAACTGCTGACGCGAGCGGAAATTTCTCAGCCTCATCCTGTGCGAGTTGGCGCATCACACGTAAAGCAAGATAAGGAGATGAGCTCACGCCGAAAACAACAACTTTTATTTTATAATCCCGAATGGGTGCGTCAGGAGAGGATCGCCAAAGTATGCGTTGATAGTCCCAATCTGAAGTTCTAACCGCAATATTACGGTACATAGCCTTGATATCAGCTGTAAACACGACATTATGAATTCGAAATTTTAACAAAATATCAACAATGTCCGAATGAAGCTTCGGACCGGTAAGCAAAAGATCATTTAATGAGTGACCATTTGTGGTTTTACAACCAGCATCGAACACTACCCGAACCTTAGTAGTTTCGCTAGACTCTTTGACCACGCAGTGGTGCGGAATATAATAATGAGAAGTATCATCTTTGGAGGGGGGATCACAAAGTTCCATTTGGTTCAAATCTAAATACTCTTGTAAGCACGAGTGGTATTCCCTTTTCAGGGCAGAATTACGTTCTAAACGATATTCTAATTTTCGAAAACGCGAGAGAGCGATGTCACGGGATTGACCTAGTATAGGTGCACTTTTGAATGGAAGGGCCACTACATAGCGCCCGGATTCGTCACGTGTGTGCGATCCTTCGAAAAAGGATTCGCACAATCGTTCATCAGCAGAAAGGGTTTTTTCTTCTGGAACTGCCTCCAGCTCCCAGAACCTTTGAAGGTCGTTGTCCTCGAAAAAGGAGCTATGACACACCTGGAGTGGCGGCGGGTTCGCTACATCGAAAGAAACCTTTCCCATCAACAAATAACCGAAAATACTATTCATTGCAATCGGTGCATCGGGGTGACCTTTGACAATGTTTCCTAGCAAAATGTGAGATAGAATATCTGCACCTAAAAGCATTTCAATGGGTTGAGAGCTGTGAGCATTAAAATCAGGATCAGCTAAATACAAATTTTTGATGTGCGGCCACGCATCTATAGGTACCGGTATTCTAGGCAGGGTCGAAACTAGTTTTGGTAAAATTAAAGCCTCCACTGAAATAGCTGGTATATCCTGATTTCGAGGACTAATAACGCACGTAACTATACCTTTAGGATAAATCGGTTTTTCTTCACCGATACCAAAAATCGGAATATTAATATTCCTAGAGCTCAAGCCTATGCGTCTAGAACAAGCCTCCGTAATAAAACTAGCTTGACTTCCCGAATCAACTAAGCAACGTAATTGATGTTTCACCGTACCAACGTGTATATTGACGAGCGCGGTAGAAAGCATTACGGTCCATTTCCTCGTAGAGGGCGCAATGGACGACTCGCAGTTCGCGCTTATCGCGTGGTTCACGGCGGTCGTTTGAGGTAGCACGGCAGGAGGGCCGGGTTCAGACGCGACAACCATATGTTTCTCCGAAGGAGGGAAAGAGACGGCCTGATTTGAATGAATAGGCTTGTTTACCTGATTCTCAAAGTGCAATAATGAATGATGTCGTTTATTGCACGATCGACATGTATATTTGGAATTACAGTTTACGAGACTATGACCAACATTCAAACAATTGTAGCAAACATTTTTGTTTTTTATGAAATTATACCTATCACCGGGAGACATATTCAAAAACTTAGAACACCTCGGTAGGATGTGCTGCGCATCGCACAAAATGCATTGCTTCTCGCTTTGTACGTCGGATGATTCGGTAGCTGCAAACGAGCGACGCGGACCCGACCCGGAGGGCGCATTCGATCGATATGGATCCACGCTGTTTGCGCGGGAACGAGAACTGCTATCTATCCGCTTTGATTCCTTCAATTCACCACCGGTCATAATTTCAAATGTGGAAATTTCCTGTTCTAAGAACCTAATGAGCACATCTACGTTAGGTATTTCGGACGGTTTTGAAAGAGATAATTCAAAACGCTTACGAATGGTATTAGGAATTTTTCGCAACAAAACGTTCAACAAAATGAAACTCCATTCATTCACTGGGAAACGCATCGTTTCAAGAGCCTTAATGTTTTCCATGTATACATTTAGCAAATTTCGTAGATTGGAATATGACTCATTGGTACAGGTGTTACAGTCCAGAATGCGATCCAAATGTTTCGAAGCAATAATTCGGCGGTTTTCGTACCTATTTTTAAGAATATCTAACGCAACTAAATAGTTTTCGTCTGTAATGGGAATCGATTTTATCAAATTATGAGGTTCGTTTTTTAAAGTTAACAACAGATAACGAAACTTCTCCGCTGGCGTGTAGGCATCATTGTTGTGAATCAACGCTTGATATAAATCAAAGTATGAGGGCCAATCAGTAGATTCACCGCTAAATGACGGCAACGGTAACGTTGGCAATTTATGTAAATGCAAACTATGATTATGTGCATGAGGCATTGAATTAATGTTAGTGCGACTCATGCGCCTAAATTCCTGACTGGCTTCTTTCAAATTATTTACATGAACTAAAATAGCATAATAACAATCATTAAAATCGTTACGAATTTTTAACTGTTCGTCTTTGTTAAACAACTTCGACTTCATCAACGCTTTTTCAATTTTAGATTGAAGTTTACTAAACTTTCTTTGTTGAGCATTTAGATCAGTAGATCTTGATTTGAATTGAACTTGATCAGTAGTAGCAAATAATAACGTTCTTTTAATGTCTTCTAGAATAATATCTCGCTCGAAAATATCTTGTTCAATTCCCGCGTCGTCCGCCATTTTGCGTAGCAAAGATGAGCAAAAACGACCAACGGAAAATTACAAAATGTACACGTAGTGTAGCAATGAAACCAATGAAAGATGACACAATCTGGAGGAATCAAGAAATATATCCGGTTCGAACGGATCAAAAAGTATGTACGGGAAATTCAGTGGCTGGTATTGGAAAGACGTACCTGGGTTCACGGCTGACTCGAGTCCGGGGGCCTTCCAAGATAGCACCGATATTGTCCGCACTTGTAGAAATCCACAGGACTGGTGAAAGGGTCTCACAGATCGTGTCGTCTGTTCGAAAAGAAGGACCGTAGACACGCACACACAACGCGATAGAATACCGGCGCGGGCGCGTGGGAAAATCGGGGCAAACGGCAGTCAGGGTGCGTAAACGTTCGTCTCCGATGACGGTGGAGCGAGGAATGTTCGTTGGCCGATTCCTTCACGAGAGCGCGTGAGAGGCGTCGTCAAACCAACCAGCCAATAAGAAAACAGATAGGTCAAAAAAGATTTCTCGACCTACCCTCCAAATTGTGTCTGCTTGCACAGGAAATGTATTGCTACCCACACCAACAATTTAAGAATGCACTCATTATCATCATCACAATAAATAAAACAAAAATGTGAAAAAAAATCAATTCCGGTACGGAACAGTATGTTACAGAAAAATGTTTACGCCTATTCAACGGTAATGTTTGTTTGTACAGCTGTACCTTTGTAACCAGATGCTTCATTAGAACTGTTTCGTAGTGAATCTAAAGAGTTGAGTCATTGAAGGTTAAATACTAGACAAATTGTCTATGCTCTAGTTTAAGCAACAACAAAACCTGTTCTTCACCTACGTGGGAAGCATTTTGGGCAACTTTATTTACGACCATATTACGTCCATGTCCTAGGATTTTTTATCATAAAATTTAAGAGGTAATGTTGGTGCAATATGCAGTCTTTTCCATTTTTTCTTGTCCAATATGGTCTCATTTACTGCTTTATACGAAAGTCCTTGGGTTTCATCATTAGTAATTACTAATTAAAGTAGGTATGTAGGTGTAAGATGATTAGTAATTAGGTACTGTAGGGCTAAAAAGGGTAGAAGATTTGGTTTACGTAGTGTTGCAGTGTCAGTGCGCAATCCAATCTGTTCCAAAAGCTCCGGCTAGTCAACTGTAGCATTCGCTAACCAGTTAAAAGAGAGGACAGACTACGTGTTTTACCTTACTGTCTATCTAGATAATGAATAATTTTGTAGCACACAAGGTATAAACAGCATGCAATTGAAATGACTTTGGCTATCGGGACGGCTAATAATTTGAAACTATGTCAATAAAAGCATGACAATCAAATATAATTTCAGTTAAGGAATTAGCGGCTACATCGTAATGGTCCAACGACATTGTGGGGGTAGTAGGAGAGCAGTAGATGCGACTGGCACAAGACCGGCAGGAGTGGCGTGATGAAGAGGCCACCCAGTAGTGCTAGCTAGTATGAGTAAACAAATTCACCAAAATAAATAATTCATCGGTTAACTCAAACACGCGAAGTTTTAGAACAATTTTAATAGAATCGAAAGCATTTTCTGCGATTATGTTTGTATTGTATTTTATTGACTGCCGCTTTGTTTTTTTTTTATTTTTTACTGAATCACGACATCGTAATTATTTTGTCATTGTTTTGTTTTCCTTACTCATCTATAACCTCGGGTACTTTAAGTATTGGTTTCTTTGTATTGAAGTTTTGTTCCAGAACAAACTTTGCTCTTTCAACCTTTTCAACTTATTAATATTCATGTCCTATATTCATTGTTCGCGCTGAACTTCAGACTTCACGGATCGTGAATCACCTAAAGTAATACCTAGCTCCGCCTGGTCGATAATGTTTGGCTTTGGGCCAGTTTTAGCAGCCTCCATCGCCTACGTAAGTGCTTATTGATCTGATGTGACCACTGATGAGCCCAGTCCACCTGCATACATTGACAGTACTGTGGTTTTGTAAACCGAAACGAAAATAAAACAGGATAGGTGTGAAGTAAGCTAACTGACGTTAAAATGCACGCTGTTTTTGGACGGTTCGAGCAATACTGGCTGATTGTTCACTAATATTATTAAACGACTTTAAAAATTAGGAGAAGGTTCTCAATTTGGATTCCTTTTTGGTCGTTTTCCCTCTTTTTGTGGTGGTGGCCCGTGGCCTGCCCAATCCCACTTTGACTTGCTTGCTTTACTTGCTTTGTTTGACGCCCGTCAGTAAATTGTGTTCAGGAGCTCAATTTGCAACTTGCACGTTAGCAAACCCCGCGTTTGATAAAAAAAAACTATAGAATCAACTATGTTAAGAATGGATAAGATACGGAATGAGTACATCAGAGGAAGTTTGAAAGTAGCGTATGTGACAGAGAGGATGAAAAGTAATAGGCTAGCGTGGTATAGACATGTTTTGAATATGAATGTATACACGGGCAGAGGAAGGCCTAAGGAGAGATGGATGGATTGTGTGAAAGAGGACATGCGTGTGAAAGGAGTGAGTACAGAGATGACGAGTGATAGGAGAAGATGGAAGAGGGAAACATGTTGTGCCGACCCCACCTAGTGGGTTAAAGGCAGGAAAATGATAGGCATCATTAACGTATTGTAAATACAATATGTTAATAGGTACATTACATAATTTGTTAAAAATACTATCGCTACTATTTCAATATTTGGTTTGTCTACAATGTCACGTTTACGAGCGCTGATAAGGAAATGCAAATACATGGAGATCCCAGCACGTGCTATCAGTGCATGCGTTTACATTACACCGGTGCTTGTATGGATTCTTCGATATCTTACTAATATTTTAAATGCCTGGAGGCTTATGAACCTTATCACCACACTGGTCCACAAGTCACGCCGTGTCGTCCGAACGGATTCGAATGGTACTTGGTATATAGCGTCCATCGCCATTAGGTCCCATTCGAATTCCAGTTAGTACGTGTGCTGGAATAACATAGATTATTTTTATACCGGTACCAAGGGAACCAAACCGCGGCCAGAAGCTGGTTAAATCTATCTATTTACAACCGATTTTAAATTTTATATTATCTTTTATCCACGACAGGTATCAAAATGTAATTGTAGATGCGGAATCTGATACTACATGAATATACTTTATATGACACGTGTAACTCACATGGAAATCATGACGTAGTATCTTACCTAGCTTCAGCCCGCGGTTTTGATCGTATTTTACTAAAAAGTAGCCTATATGTTATTCTACTATGTATATTCAGAGTTTTACTCAAATCCTTTCAGCCATTACGCCGTGGTTGAGACACAAAAGTCCCTATAACATTTATAATATCAGTATTATAGTAGAGATATAGGATAAGTACGAGTAGAATTTCGTTCATAGCAAGAAATTCCTCGACGACCTCGGTGGCGTGGCAGGCGAGTGCTACGGCAGAAATGTTTGTATGCTCTGCAAATATTTCTTCCGGGTCTGGGTGTTGTAGTATTATGTATTGTAAGTATGTATTTACAAAAAAAAAATATAAGTATTCTATCAGCCATCTGGTGCCCATAGTACAAGCTTTGCTTAGTTTGATGCTAGATGGCGTTGTGTGAAATGTCCACATATATTTATTTATATTTATTTTACACTAGCTGCCGCCCGCGGCTTCGCTCGCGTGGTATCCGGATAAAAAAAGCCTATATGTTAATCCAGTACATGTACATGTAATCCAGTACACATATTCTAAGTTTCATTGAAATCTGTTCAGCCGTTTAGGCGTGAATGAATGAATGAATGAATGAATGAATGAATGAATGAATGAAAATACTTTATTGTACACCTTACACTAGCAAAAAAAAATATATATATAAAAACTAATTACGTTAAAAAGAGTACAATTGGCGGGCTTATCGCTTAAGAGCGATCTCTTCCAGACAACCATGCAAGGAAAAAGAGAACAGAACGTAAGGGTGGCCGGGGGTGTACGAATTCGAGCTACATGATTCGAATAGAATAACATTAAACAAATATATATTATATATTTAGATAAATATACATATAATACACATATACCTACTATTTAATATTTAATAAATATATACATAGCCTACTCAGGCATCTGCGATAAATATAGGCGTGATTGAGGCACAAACATCCAAACTCACAAACTTTCGCATTTATAATATAAGTAAGATTCCAGTAATTTACGTTAATTACTGTAATCATCTACTTATCAGTAGTGGGCGTGATACACGCATTCTTAACATATTACCGAGAATCATTTGATTACGCCGCGCAGAGTTTATTGAAAACAAAATGCATTGTGGCCAATGTTTACGCGCTGGGGAATTGTGGCCACCAATGTTTACATGGTGGTATGCATGTCCATACATACACATTATAACGCCCGTATCCCAACGGGGTAGGCAGAGATACAAGTAATCATAAGAAAACTTGCAGCCCTGATTCAAAGTCCCAAGATGGATATGGTGAACCATGGTGACAGGTGATCAGCAGATCGCCATAGATAATTCATCATGCTGGAGAGGATACTATCCCTTAGTTGACCTTTACAACATGCTCGAGGAGATAATTTATTTAGATTTATAATGGTCCATCATATTGGAGAGGATACTATCCCTTAGTCGACTTTTACGACATGCTCGGGGAGAGAATTTATTTAGATTTATAATGGTCCATCATATTGGAGAGGATACTATCCCTTAGTCGACTTTTACGACATGCTCGGGGAGAGAATTTATTTAGATTTATAATGGTCCATCATATTGGAGAGGATACTATCCCTTAGTCGACTTTTACGACATGCTCTGGGAGAGAATTTATTTAGATTTCTAAAGACCCATTTTACTCTTCGAGACACCATAAATGTATTTCATTTCTAATTATGTGTACTAAATACAAGGGCATCCTGCCAAAATATTGCAATTTTGCAGGCAGACCATGAATGACACTTAATTATGCTTTCAGCGAGTAGTCTGGTAAATATGCGCACGCGCATAGTTTGTGCGCCAAAACAGTGATGATCCGAGTCAATATTAAAGTAAATTTTCTTGAAATTAAAATGTTACGCGATAGACCGAGCGGGACGAACTGGGCAAAAATCGGATGCTGGTTTTGAAATTTCAGCTTTCTAGTTTCAATGGTTTGGCGTGTGCGTTGATTGCAGAAAAATGCTTATTGTTTTATATGTATAGAAGATATAGATTGGGAAGAGTATAGTACTGGATCACGAAATCTGGGAAGAATGGGGAAGATTTGTCCTACTGGACAAATCTTCCCTATAGTCTATAGTATCTGTAGGAAATAGTAATAATATTGTAACATAAGCCTATAAGCTGTGTAGTCGTGTAATTACGCTTTAAATTTTGTTTTTATCTAATTAATAATTCAAATTATAAAATCAAGCAATCGATCATGATTGTCGTTTTCTTTAATTGATTTGTTTTGTTAATATGATTTGATATTATATTGTTTCTAGAATATTCTTTTTTCATTAATTAATTCTGTTTAATCATTAAACGCGTGTACTACTTCAATTGTTTTACATAATTTATTCACGTGATTGGCGTCAATTTTAATGCCTTTTCATTCATACTGATTTTAGGCAGTAAAATTAAACTGATCTAGGTATAGAAAATTCCTAGCTCTTTAGTGAAACATGTGAGGAGGGGGCCTTCTCAAATTCGTCGAATTACATAACTGTGAAAAAGTAGTGGTGGTCTAGTGGTCGCGGCCCGCCTTCCGATCCTAAGGTTGTGGGTTCAAATCCGATCGTGCACTAATGGATTTTTCTGTTCGAAAAACTGATTTGCGCTATACCAGTACTCTCAAACTGTGAAGGAAAACATCGCGAGGAAACCGGCTATCGTAGGACCTAAAAACGTTCGAAAACATGTGACAATTGCATGAAAGGAGCCTTTAATGCGCACTTTAAATCCATTCACCACACTGGTTCGAAAGAACTAGTGACACGTTAGTACAGAAAGACTAGTAGTAGTACTGTGAAATATTTGGGTTGGGTGTAGTTGAAGATGATGACGACAAGAGACTTTCAGGAATCACAAAGATCTTATATCAGTAAGTGCATAAACAAAGCGAATAAAAGCATGCAGCTGACTTCAGCGAGTCCTAAATATATCAACTGAACTCCTGACTCACAAAGAGGTAAAGATTCATGAGATGTGACGCAGTGACAAAAACTATTTGAAGTAGGTAATAATAATAATAATAATAAATATTTGAGGACATATCACACAGCACCATCTAGCCCCAACCTAAGCAAAGCTTGTATTATGGGAACCAGATGGCTGATAGAATACTTATATACTTTTTCTTTTGTAAATACATACTTATAGTACGTAACACTACAACACCCAGACCCGGAAGAAATATTTGCAGAACATGCAAACATTTCTCTCGCAGCGGGAATCGAACCCGCACCTCTTGCGTCTCAGCAGCCTCGCCACAGAGGTCGTCAAAGTATTTGGCGAAATAGATTTATTTATTTATTCATTAATTAGTGCGATTAATAACCGATTACACTAATTAACATTAATTACACAAAAAAATGAATTATATACAAATTAAGTTATTAAAAATTATCATCATAAACAAAATTAAATAACAATAATAATTAACAAAGTACAAATTGGATTAAAATTAGATAATATAAAGCAGAATGCGTTAAATTTTTCACAATTAAATTGAACATAGGTAATAGATGTCATTTGCAAAGGTACTACCATAAAACTTAAATAAGGCAACCTAAAGTGATTGTCACGCGATATTAAATGCCACAATCAAATCGAAACTGTGTTTTATTCTCTGGAACAAAATGAGATGTGGTCGTTAAATCAAAGAATTTCATTCAACGTTTTTCCCTCAACTTTTACTGCTAATAATAATTAAAAAAGCAGTTAATTTATCAATGAAACGCGGTACATTAAGCTGCTTCGTTCGTTTAAAACAATGATCACATTGAAAAGCAAAAAAACAGATAAAAAAAATTGTGGACATTTCACACAGCGCCATCTATGCAAAGCTTGTGCTATGGGAACCAGATGGCTGATAGAATACTTATATACTTTTTTTCGTAAATACATACTTATAATACATACTACAACACCCAGACACGGAAGAAATATTTGCAGAACATATAAACATTTCTCTCGTAGCGGGACTCAAACCTGCGCCACTTGCGTCTCAGCCAAGCACTCACCCGCCACGCCACCGAGGTCGTCGGTCCACATTACTTGGACCGAAAATCGGTAACGTGATGACTCGCGTCTAACAAAAATATACACAAGTTCACTGACTCTCTAAGGTTCATTGAGATTTGAAACATCTCCCAAAATTCTCAAAGTAATTAGAGTTAGGTTATCAACGTAGTTTGGTCCAGTTACATTAATTACCTAGTTGGCATTCACGCGGAAAATATTGGCAGATGTACAAAATGTTACATTTCGATCGCTGACATGTAAACAATGACTGAAACGTAAGCACGTGAAATTCTTCTCCTTTACGATGTGATTTTTCATGCAGTAAATACTGAAATTCTCATTTGGCTGGCGGCCCATTTTATTATGATGTACTGGAACCCTACCAAACGATTTTGCAGTGGTAGCCTGCCGCAATAGAATTACACAGCCAACAAATATGATGACGTTTTCAGCTTCACCTTCAGTTTTGTGCGAAAGTCTGGTTGTTTAAGACCTTGTCGGGGGAAGTACCTACCTACGCCCGTCCGTCTATCACCATTTCACATTTAAAATAACTAGTTCTATAGATATCGTGACTGATCAATTCAATCAGTCCTCTATTGCTTCACGATCGAAAACAGTTCTAGCTGGTTAGCTAGAAGTTTTTTAGATGATTAGCAAGAACTTTTTTAGATCGTGAAGCGTAAACTGCCTACCTTAGGTACTTCAAATTCGTCTCCTTTCAAAACCGTCTTTCATATCAGCCAAGTCTCATTTTATGCTGGATTATTTTAAGTAAGTAAATTAAACAGAATTGTCTCAAGAAACCCTTCCAACTTGCATCAGATTCACACAATCAATATCTAGTGCAACCCTACAACGCAGTGCACTAATAAGATCGCAGATCACGTGTCTAATAGAGTGTCCTGCCTCGTGGTGGCCAATCGTACCTATTTTACACAAAATAGCTCATATTTTTCCAGGAAAAACCAATAAAAAAAACATCCAAGAATCTAAGGCAGAAATTTTGGCAAAAACACAGCTATAATACTTTTAGATAAAGCAAATTGTTTTTATCTCAACTTGTTTCCACGTCGATGCTTTCCTAGCACATTTTCATAGATCTTGCGAACTGCTACGCGTAATTAGATTGTTTTTAAATACAAGAAATTATTGCAAATTCGTGACAATTAGATACTTGAAACCTTCAGTAACCATAAACACCTTCTAGCAGTTGTGCCATCGTGCGCACTCAACATTCCGAAGTAGAATACCAAACATGGCTCCCATAATGTCTAGGAGACATTAACGACCCCTTAGACACCGATCTTCGATCGAATACTTACTTGGATACCTTTCACTTCGCTGCAGGGAAAACGGAGAAACAAATTAAGTAACACCACTCCTACTTTTGTTTTATTTCCATAGTCATATTTTATGTAACTCCACTGAAACGATCAATACCTCAAACAAGATATAATGATAACTAAAGTCAAATTTTAATGTTAATGAACTTGGTATTATATGAACAAACAAATGCATAAAAGATAAATTACAACCCAATGAATGCGAATACATCATCAGTAGCTATTCACAATTCACTCCACACGACAATGAGTCTTGTGATCCAATAACATTACGCTTATCTTAAACCGAAGCTAATTATATCTTGAACTAAATAACGAATTGAACTTTAAATGCCAGATAACCACGACGCAATGTAGATAAATAGATGTCAAATTGTCCAATGACTTCCTTTATTGCAAACTTTACAACTACATTGTACACTGCTCCTGTGACATACTTTTTTTAGCACGAAAGATACCAACGATATCTTCAAATTGAAGTAATTTTTTTACAATATCTTAGTTTTTATCTTCCAAGGCTCTTCATATTCAGAAAGATGATTCAAACAGCACCAGATCATGAATAATCATTTTTATTCGTCTATGAAAAGGTCAGGAAGAACAAGTAGAATGCTACAAAATAGGGGCTTCACAAAGCCGTCGCTAAAACTAAATCATCTTTGTAGACATAGTGTGCACTCGACTTCAAAGGCTTGAAATATTGAGGAGGACAACTTGGATGCTCAGCGAGCCGGGAAACTGCCTCTAACCCAGTTAGCCGCCGACCCGAGGAGACTAGACTAACTAAACAACCTACAGACTTTGTTACTGTGTAAATGTATACCAGGAAAACACGTTTCACTATCTAGAAAGATTCATGTTCTTATAACATTTCGATTATGTTGGGTAAATTCTCCGGTGTCTTATTTCATCCATATTATTTGAATTATTTATCTTCCTTATATTGTCTGGTTTCGAAGTTCAAAACATCAGTTCCATTTCCGGGTTATACAAAACCCTCAATATCAGAGCATATTACAGTTTTAAATAGATCACTCTGATAATAAACGCAGATAGAATCGCATACATCGTCTGTTTTGACTTATTCTTCATAGTCTTTACAAATTTCTTTCATCCTACCATTTTCATAAGTGTGACGTAAATTCCCGTGTAACAAAGTAAACACATTACGATCATACAAACCGCTCGATAGATTGTAACAGCAGTTGCGGGTCAGATTGTGACCGCGTCGCTTACGTGAACCATTGTTTCAGCGCAATTAACTCTATCCACTTGCCTTATAAAGTTAACCGACGACTTTATTGAAACGCGAACACGGCTCATAATTAAATTCACATTTGAGATCCTTTTATAGCTTTTAAGATACTTTCACATGGGCTCCTGAATATTCTGGTGTATGATCTTAATCTACTCTCAATTGCGACTGAACATACTCTTTAGATTAAGACTGTTGTATCTGATAGTGATGTGGCAAACTTGTCTTCATACAAGCGGTTAAGCCATGACGGAGGCCTTTGGGCGGCCTAAAAACTCCGTCACAAGTTGACCACTAGCTCATACGAACTTACTTTTAGCGGTTGATGCATCAGATTTTTTACTTACTTCGTCCCACTGCACGGTAAAGGTCTCCCCCATGGATTTCCAGACACCCCTGTCCTGAGCTTTCTCCCACCAACCCCTTTCAAAAGCGTCGGAACTCCAGATGTTTACGAGGCAAATATTACTGATATGATACAATGTAGTCTCAAATCATGACAGAACATTTCCAATCATTAACTTATCTAAATATTTCAAAATTCCGCCATTGTCAAGGACATTGTTATCGCTACCCTAATCAAGCTAATGGTATACCGCACATTAGTGCTTCTTATCAAGTCCCACAAGTAATTACCAAAACCAGTATGCAGTGTATAATTATAACCTTATATATTATGCAGTGATTTTTGACGCTTGAACCAAATTTTATCGTTTACGCCCTCTGTTTCCTCGTTCATACATACTATACAATTACGGAATGTAACAGGCCCGTAGCTAAATGAGATATTTTCTCAATTTTGCGTAGTATACTGAGCGAACGATACAAAACAAATTTATTGTTCGTCCTGGAAGTACGAATATATTGGTTAAGCCTTCAGTTTTGGACTTCTATAGGCTTATGGTGATTATGATGATGATAAAGGTGATGATGTATTTTTTAAATTTAAGGGTAGAAAAGTATTTGTAGATTGTGAAAATCAGCCTTTAGCAAAATCATCTGAATTATCAATCGCGTGAGTCACGTATGTTTCCTTGGGAGTGTCTGAACTGTAACCCCGGATTGTGTAACAATGGGAAGCAGTAGATTTATCACCATCATACCAGAGAAATTACTATCTAGTGCTCAAGATGATCCTCGTGTATTTCATAAGACACAATGCATTATTGGCTTCCTGTGAAAGTCGCTTACATGGTGGCCGTTTATGTTCCGCTTTACAGACATCTGCTTTCGTTTCTACTACAGACTTGAAATGGGTCGCCTAGATTTACCGGCTGCAATCCTGAACCATTTAAAACAAAGCAGGCAAATTCTTAAGAGCTTTCTACATACTTAAATATTATCACTCACGTATCCCTATAGGATGGACAGAGCCACTAGTAATCATAAGAAATCTTGCAGCCACTCTTGATTAAAGTCCTAATATGGATATGGTGAAAGAGCTTCCTTCCTTACACTATTTTAATAGCACCCTTCCTGTGTTTATTAGATTTGAAAAGCGATATAACTGTTGAATTCACTCTCTAAATTCTTATCACTTACCATTGAACGGAGTCTAATATAAGTACAACTTAAGATTGTTTAGTATATGATAAAAATACCTCATCGTTTCCCTGCCCTTGTCCCACTCTATGTGAGGTCGCCACAACATGTCTGTTCTTTTTCCATTTCCCTCTGTCAGAAGTCATCTCTACGCTCACTCCTTTCTTACTCATGTCGTCTTTCATACGGTCCATCCATCTTTTCTTTTGTCTACCTCTACCCACATATCCTTCCAATTAATATCTAACACTCTTCTCGTCACATGACATTCTTCATTCCCTTCTCATGACATGTCCATACCACGCTAACCTATTGCTCCTCAACTTATCCGTCACCGGCGGTACTTTCAGGCTTCCTCTTACATACTGATAAAAATACCTTCTAAATATAATTTATATGATTTAAACAGCACCCACATTTTAATGTCAGTTCGCTCTGCTGAGGTTGCCCACGTCACAGTTGCTATGCTATTCGAACTTGGCTCATCGGTAGAGATTCATTAGAAGTATTGTTATACTATCTGTACGTTTGTTTAAACATACTTATGAAAAACATCGATGATTCTAGAACCTATCGGGTTGGCACACGTAAACGCTGGAAATCATGCGCTAATGACGATTAACGTGATAAAGTGTCAGCATTGTAATTGTCTGAATATCTGAACGTTGTATGAATTCAGACATGATTTTGTGTATTCGTGTCTGACGTGTAAGAAGTTTAAATACGCATTCAAGAAATCTTAAGCCTAGTTTAGTTTAAATCCGTGATAAAATGTTTTACGTGGTCTATTTACTTTCGCTTTTCTGTATTTACACATACATGTAAATGTGTTTTAGACCTAATTTCCTAAAGTTTATTAATAGCAGCAATTTTCCAATCGGCTACGGTTATGTTATTAATACGATTATCCATTGCATTATTCATTGCGTGTATCGTATGTCCGTTGAGTGTAACCGCGGTCGTCGCGACTGCTGACCCGTTACTTCACGCTACATCGTTTCACCATTAGCTGGCTAATGTCTGGCTTCCAAAACCACCCCTATTAGATCAGTTCGCTTCTGATTAGCACCATTAATCTCTTTGATTAGTACTCTAAGTGTGAATTCATTATCGCCTTCCGTACCTACCAATATTGGTAATTTCTATTTTAAAGTGAAACGCATAGATTTCTCCTGCGAATATCGTTCCATTAACGTGAGTGGATTCGGAATCCTTATAAATGATTCGACGGCGCTCAGCTCGTTACTCAGGAACATCGTGATGAAGTGATCATGTGTTACTATCGGTCAAATGCTAAAGACCTACGCGTCGATTTCCTGATAGACAGCGAATTTCTCGTGTCCAACCAACCCGTTTGTAAGATTAATAAAAAAAAATACGACCTTGCCATGGCAAGGACGACTGTAATTGCAGAGTAACAAAGCTTAAGTTTGATGTGAGGCTCGGAAAGTAATTTCGCTCTCAACAGCAGAGTCCGTACTTGCGCCTTGCCTCAATAATTCAGTACTGCGCGTGACTGCGCACGGAACGGACGTGCATGACTCGAAGTCGGATGTATAAAATATTACGCGTTACTTCGATCGTGAATTTGGCAAAGTTTAAATTTTCTTGATCGAGAAATGTGCTTTAGATATTATATAAAAAAATTGCTGTGTTTAATGTGTCACTAAATTTGGATTGTGGCTTAGGTATTTATTAAACGTGAGTCCCGTGTTGGGAAAATCCTTTGCGTGTGTTTGCAAAACATCGATCTTTGTTTTACGGTTTCATGAAGGTTTTATGCACTTGAATATTTTCTTAACTTTGCTCCAATTGGGCTTACTATCCTGAATTCGCAGTTGAATGCTAAATTGGAGTATTTATTTTGTTTTATTACGTTTTAATAGAAACATCCGTATGTACTTTAATATTTTGACTGGCAGATTCTCAGATTTTGCGACGATTTGTTTATTTTTCGTTCTTCAAAGACTCTTTAAAGACTTCATTCATTACTCATGCATAACTCTGAACGGCTAATATGCATAGTATTTTCATACTGTGCTTCGATCTATGAATACTTAACTTCTACTTCATGTCTGCATGACTTTTATGCTCTACAAACTACAAATGACATTATTTGATTACCTACTTTAGTAACTGCTCCTCTGATAAATTATATCGTTGTTTGATATACAATGACTGAAACTTCTCGTTCTTGAATGATCGTTGATGTTAAGCAACGTTGTGCGTGGTCACAATGTGGATGGGTGACCGCAAGTGGCATTACGAGCTGAGCGATTCTGAGCTTCGGAGGGCACGTTAAATTGTCGGTCCCGGCTTTTAAGTCGTTAAGCCATGACGGAGGCCTTTGGGCGGCCTAAAAACTCCGTCACAAGAGTTGACCACTGGCTCAATACAGATTATTAAATCACAATTGTCACGTTCGCCAGTAATACTATTCAGATACACTATTTCTGTTATCAGCGTTACTGATTATAAGATTGTTATGCAATAAAAATGCTCGATACAGTCTTTGAGTAACATAATTCATCATCATCATCTTCCTGCCCTTATCCCACTCTGTGGGATCGGCACAGCATGTTCCTTGTATCATAATAAATATTTGTGGATAATTGACACGCTATCTAGCCCTAAACTAAGCAAAGCTTGTCCTATGGACACCAGATGGCTGGTAGAATACTTAACTTTTTTTTTGTAAACACGTACTTATAATACATTAGTATATTATCCGCCATTTGGTTCCCAGAGTACAAGCTTCGCTTAGTTGCGGTCAGAAGGCGCTGTGTGAAATGTCCTCAAATATTTATTTATCTAATTTTATGCATTACTTTGGCGGTCTGATTACGAAAAGTGTGATGAGACCTTGACTATTATGGATTTTATTCAATTATTTATTGAATGCGCCAATCAGATTATAATCAACTTAGCTTAATCTTATCAATTTCATTTCAATAAACTAGATTCGTAATCAAACATATGAATATGTAAAGTGTAAAGAAAGTTCAATAGTTATGGATTACGTACTCTACAAAATGTATGAGATTTTTCTAAGAAATATGAGTAGGGTTACTTGTTTCGCAGCTGGCTTGCAAATAGTGCTACCCCTCGTAGAATAAGTTCGATATCATGTTTACTTAGTTGTATTGCTCGTAGTTTGAACACGCTTTACCCTTTTAAGATCTCCGCTCTCTACATTTTTATAACCGAGTCGTTTCGTGCTGTGCTTTGACGAACTTATGACTGTTTTCTTAGTTTTTGTGCCCAAATGGTGACGGTCTGTTTATGGAACAAGTTAGTGGGCTGACCCCCTAATACTCAAACACATCTCAGAGTTGAGCACGTCTCAAGTGACGAGTTTTTGAAAGAATTTCATCAAAAACTGTCAAAAAACCGTAACTTGAGACGTGCTCAACTCTGAGTCGCGTTTGAGTATTCGGGGGTGAGGCCCTTACTACAATTTTAATTATCAGTGATATCGATAAGATAGGGCGCGATGGCGCTCATTAGGGGAGGCCTATGACTGTTTAGGCTGATGATGATGATGAATATCGATAATGTCGGAATTTATGTAAAAAATTGGAAAATTATATTAAAATCCTTGAAATTATAATAAAAATCTCACTACATAATGGGAACATTTTATTTTCTTATTTGTTTTAATGTCAGTATTAATTAAGATCTTAAAACATACATATGTATATGGGGGGGTTAACTGCAATACAGTTTTCTAGTTAACTAAGGCAGTTTTCAACCTCACATCCTCACAAACTCGCATTTATAGTATTAGTAGGACTCTACCTATTTCGATTATCTTTAACATTCACAGTGAAAGAGATCACGATCCGCTGATTGATCGTATCAAGCCCACACACGCCCTAGTCCAACGTAAACTTCAATCAATTAAAAAGAAAAAGCTCTATCACAGTTCAGCTATGGACAAATTGTCCGTATAATTGCAGCCTGCATTTGTCAATCGTGATCAAACGCTTACGTATGACAATTTAAACTCTAATTGACGTTGCATCCGACAGGTTGCAAATCAGTATTTTCACTTTGGAATCTTGTGGTGGCGGCGAGAGCACTGGTGGTCTACTGTAACCTTCCAATCCAAGATCGTGGGTTCAAATCCGGTTTTTACCCACTATTTAAAGAAATTAGTTATTTACATCATATCTAAAAACCTTATTGAAAATGAAACTAACATAATGCAAAAACTGCATTGAAATTGGCTCAGTAGTTATTGAATTTCATAGGTGAAAAAAAACTATGCTAGCTGCTGCAGCGCCCCCTGGTGGGTGATGGACGTATCACAGAACCTTCCATGAATAACATCAATAAACCGCGAAATCGGTTCAGTAGTTTTTGAGAAAAATGGTAACATACAAATTAACATACAACATCTTAGACCAAACGCATAAACCTTCACCGTTCTGTCGTGGGTAAAAATGGAAACTGTCAAATTTGAGGTATACTAATACTCTCGAACGGTTAAGGAAAAACTTGTGAGGAAACGTGAGGAGCCTTTGAGGCGCACTCTAAATCTTTTAAACCACACTGGTTAAAAACAAGTGACTCGACTAGTAGTATTGCGTTGGACAGGTTGTAAATCAGTATTTTCACTTTGGTGGAAGTAGAAAATGAAAAGCCATGGTACCATGCCATGATTTACATAGTGCGCGAGGTCTGTGGGAGCGTACGCCTAATCTGGACATGGTTTGAATCGAATTATGCAGCAGGGCGTTTTCGAACTTCATTGGTATCTTGGAGCTCACGTAGCTCTGGTTCCTTCTTGATCAGCGCTTAATATAATAATAACTACTAAGGCCTTTTACCATCTATAGTAGCTGATTTATACAGCGTCAGGAGACAACTTTTACCTTCACAAACGGGACGCTGTAGTGTCCGGGACGAATTAAGATGGAGTAGGCTTGCCCAGCACCTATTCCATCCTCTCAGCTTAGTCCGCCTTGTCCACAGGAAAGACATGGTCAATACGTGCGGAGCGGACTAAGCCGCGGATTTCCTCACGATTTTTTCCTTCTCCGTTTGAGAGTCATGATATAGCGCACATAATTTTTTCGCACAGAAAAATCCATTGGTACACGACCGGGTCTGAACCCACAACCTTAGGATCGGAAGGCGTGGTCACTACCAACTAGACCATCAGATCCTTCACCATTAGAGAGCACTGGGATAGAGTACATATTTTTTTCGAATAGAAAAATAAATTGGTGCACACGTGGATTTGAACCCACGAAGGCGGGGTCGACCTTAGGATCGGAAAGTCACCACTAGACCACCAACTGTATAAATGATGATAATCAATTTATCTAAAGTTTTCTCTTTATTATTCTCTGCCCTAAACTTTCCTACAATCCTACTAATATTATAATAACAAAAAATATTGTAAATTGTGTTTGCATGCTTTTTTATCAGGGTAGGTATGATGCAAGAGGAATCGCGGGCGGATGCAAGTCCATTATAATTTACCTTTAATACGTAACACATTCACTTTCATTGTTTCAAATCATTAAGCGACGGCTTGTCGAAGTTGATTGTTATTTCATTCATCATTATTTTGTTCGTTAATTTCAACTAGCTTCATTAATGAGCTTTTTTGCAGGCATAAATTAATTAAGTAGTACTTAAAAAGTTTCCAGTTCATTGATTTTAGGTTTATTGAGTAGGGTTATTTAAGGATTGAAAGTTTTACCATTATCCAACACGACAGTTACTTTGTTACTAAAGTAAGTTATAAACGTAACTTAAATTAGCTGATCAATTAGAATATCATTTGGGTTCGGTTTCATCATGCATCAGTGGCTTTGTTATTTTTAAAGTAATATATATTTTATCTGAAACATATAAGTTAATAATTTGTACCAAGAATATTCACTAACTTTCCTGTTGTCGGTCAACTAAAAATGATTTGGCGCTATTTCCCAAGGTAGACAAAGTGTGAAATATGACATGGAATGAAGTGAGTACTGAGATGACAGAAGGGAATGGTGAAAAAGAAAAAATGCTGCGCCGACTCCACTTAGAATGGGGCAGGAGGTCCAGGGCAGGAAAATGATATTTGGAAGATAGCCAATTATTTCTTTCAGTTTTGGTTCCTGTTGGGTGACTTGGAACCGAAGTCACGGTTCCTCGTGGTCGCATTCTCCTGTCTTGTCACGTTGAGGTTATAATTGGACCTGTTCAGCCACACTTCATGCGCTGATTTCATAAACGCCACAGCTGTTTGTTTCCTCTTGTTTGTTATTTCTGTACCTAACTATCTAAATGTATTGTCATATTTTTAGTGCTTTCCTATTTTTTTCATGTGTAAATGTAGGTATTTGTGTGCTCAGTAATTTAATGTTCTATTTCGGCCTGCTCTATCATTCGCTCACTTGTCTACAAAGGATAGGTAAGCAAATAGTTCTAAAATAATTTCGTAAAGCTGCGAACCAAAACAATATAATAGAGCAATTTGAAACCTTGTAGAGCACATAGAGTAGATCTAAATAAGTAGCTATTTAGATAGTATCGCGAGCTATTACTAGTAATGACGCTAGAACCTCGAAATTAGTGGACACATCAGCGAATTCCAGTTTATTTGTATAGCAAAACTAATTGCATTCCGCAAAACACATCTCTGAAATAAGCGTCAACATTGGTAATTCGAGCCGGATTTTCTAACCAAATCGACTCTCATTTTTGCCAAAAAAATTCGCGCAAAAATTAGTTATTATTCTGGCTGCGTACTTTATACTCATTTCTTTCGCCATGGAGACACATTTTACATTGTCACTTACAGAAATTGCCCTGTTATTTTCTTTTTAACAAAGTTCCCTCGTTTTCTTTTGCGGTTTGGCAACATTCTTCTGGTAAATCTGTCGGGTTGTTGTAGTCCAATTGGATCAAAATTATTTATTCATTTCCGTAGTTCAAGTGTTTGTGGGCTCCATGTTGTACAGTTTGAGGTCAGCGGTATTATATGGACTACGTGACGGCTCGGTGTTACCTTTATCTATTTAGCTCACTGGTAAACAAGATCTTAATACTTCATTGCTGGCTACAGACGTAAAACCCATGTTGGAACCTGAAATTACTCTCGAGCTATCGTTTTACCACAAGACATTGTTTGTAAATCAGGTTTAGCGATAAGTAGGTAATTCTTAGTTTTAATACGAATACTACTTCTCTGCTGCACTGGGGGGTCGGGGGGAGGGGGTAAAGAAATCTTATCCTGCTGAGCATGCCGGAAAAGTTAACTTAGTTTGGGTTTCCAACATGATGGACAATCTATGTGGGCGATGAGCTGATCACCTGTCACCATACGGTTCACAATTTCCATCTTAGGACTTTTAATCAGGAGTGTCTGCAAGTTTTCTTGTGATTACTTGTGGCTCTGCCCACATTAGGTAGGTATACGGGCGGGTAATAATAACATGAGTATGTATGTATGATGTACAAAACATGACGATTATGACAAAACATATCCACCTACAGTTAAATACTTCCTGTATTTAGAAGTAGTTGGCGTATTTGCACCAAAGGTTGTCAGTATCTAATTACTCAATTAACATCAACATAAAGCCAAACTCAAATGAAATTGGAACTTCTGGCTATAAATTTAAAGTGAAAATTATTTTACATACTAAACAACGCATACGACTTTGCTGGTCCAGTATTCAGGTCAGTAGAAAACCTTGGACTGCACTAATGCCATTTAAAGTCCTACTAGTTTATTTATATGAGACTTGGTTGATATTCAAGTAGGTTTACATTAAACTTTATGGCTTAACGGAACCCTTGTCGATCGAAATGAGCAGTTATACTGAAATTGACACGTATATTTGATCTCGTTCTTGAAGATAAATCATATGGCATTAGCCATGGGTTTATGATATAAATCCATAAATCGCGCATTAGGTAATATTAAATTTATCTATTAGATACGTTCCTAATCTGTTGATTTTTATAGACATCGAATATGGTAAATTTTAGCCATTATCAAAATTGGATTATTTGCATCCCTCACTTTTACATTGTACCTATTCATCGTCCATAATCGTTCCCTCACTGTAATGTTGAAGATATCTGTGTGGTTTGTCTTCATCTGCCACGGTTTTCGGCCTGATGAAGAAAGACGTTCTTTTAAAATTATTTTGATTGTGTTTAAATTTAAATACTCATATTAATTTTAATGGTTTTAATGTTATTGTGATGACTGTTCATCTCCGAACTAGTTCCAACATCTTTATAACTAATTGTGTGTTGTACTGCGAAGTCATAATCATAAAATCAGGGGAATTAAGATGTATCATCTGGGCCAGTGTAATGTTTACGCGGCATAGTTTCGATGTCCTGATCTAGATGATCCTGTATTTTGTATGGATTGTGTTAGTTTCGTTTCATTATACTATTAAGGTATTTATAACTACGTAGAACAGGCTTTATGAATATTGTAAACTAGTGTTCATGTCTTAGTTATTTTGTAATGTTTGTACGTTAGTGTGATATCATTCTCAATCAATCCACATCGCCTGTGCTTGTGTTAGCGAAAGCTATCTAGACAACTATCTTAAATACTAGCTAATCTATATTTGGTGAACGGAAAGTTGAACTAAATAGCAGTTTCAAAATGTAATTCTTGTCTTCATAATATCTAAATACTTTGTCCATTAATTGTTCTTACATTCTCCGACGCCTACGCCGTGGGCATTCCAATTTGTCTCTATAAATTCCATTGCTTTGCAAAGCTCATTCGTCATTTGCTGATTAATTGCTAATTAAACAGCGAGCCGCCGTATTTCTACTTCTCTCGTGTTGCGCCATTCCAGTTAGACAATGGTCGGTAAATACAAGATCTCTAGCTATGTACTTTGTAGCATATTATAGTTTCGTTACCTCTATATTGTATCCTAATAGCTTGTAAGTGGCTATGCTACCCATATTTTTGGAGTTTTCTTTATTATTTTCTCTTGGTCATCTACATTGGCAACTAGTAAGTTGCTGACCAGTGTTTCTCAAGGATTTCAAATACTCGCTCAAACCGAGGGCAATGTGCAATTAGTACTTACCGCGTCCACTGACTACGGACATAACCCTAATACGAGTACAAAATAAAAAATAGCGGATTAATTTTCAATTAATTTATTTTTGCCTCAGCCACCGTATTTGTTGCGCCATACCTTGCTAGACAATGGTCGGTAAATACGGTTCGCGGCACTGTCACATCTATTCAATGATATGTTACTGTGGATATCCGAAACTGGCAGTTTCTAACAAGTACTCAACAAGTGATGTGCAGTGGTATTTCCACAAAGATATAAGAAAGATATTTTAGCAGCTTCAGAACGTGTAATTGGTTAGCTAAACTGACGACACAAATTAATCTGTCCTAGCTCATCAGCGAGTGATTCTTAGAGGCCTTATCCAAGTCACTTTACCTCTAAAGAAATCTCTGAACCCTACTGAAAAAGATAAGATAATACTTTATTGTGTATACCAACAAAAAACATAAAAATTACAAAAATTTACATAATTATTCCGGTATCCACAATTGGCGGCCTTATCGCTAGAAGCGATATTTGACTGGCAACCAAATAATAACTAAAAAGTAGAAAAAAAAGAAGTATGTAGTAAAACTAAACTTAACATTATGTACACGCGTGGACCGTTCCATTGACGACAAGTTTGGGCGATGAGGATTTCGGCTGACCCTCGAACTAGTGTAAAACTGTATCTCGAGGGTTAGATTCCATCCTTACCACTCAGCCCTTCTCTCTCAAAAGTGATCGCTAAGACACCTGGTGACCTGGTGAAATTTAGATCTCTTAAAGTCCCATACATTTTTGCACGTATAATTATAATCTCGACTTCGTTGGACGGAAAGTGGCTGGCTCAGTACTACCAGGGGTTCCATACTATTCGAACATCAGCTGCAGTAGATCGCTGCAACTGGGCGTAGCGGGTGTTCATTACAGCGCCCACTCCTGACCGCGTGGGACGCCGATCTTGATTCACAGCCGTGTCCAACGCACGGCCTAATGGAAAGCATGCCGTAGAAAGCCTATTTGAGCTATGAGATGATTGAAATAAATTGTCCGACCAAATTGACCCGTGAAAATTTTGTATAAGCAAACAAGTCATGCTGATTTTGAAAAGTTACCATTTATGACGTTTAGGCAACACCTTCTTACACGTCTTAATCAACTCCACATGTATTAAATGTCTTTCCTGTGGATAAGGCCGACCAAGCTGAGAGGATGGTATAGGTACTGGGCAAGTTTACTCGCATCTAAAATCGTCCCGGGTACTAAAGCGTTCCGTTATTGTAGGCAAAAAATTGCCTCCAGATGTAATGATGTAATCATCCAGTATAGATCATTTGTCTCACACAAAACTTTGAAATTTCTAAATAAAACAAAAAATACTCACAAATAACTTCAGAAGTTTTTTAATAGTAAGGAATCGTGTTACACTTCAGCTGGAATAAGTTACGGGAATTTTTGATATGGCTTAATAACATATTAACGATGTGAAGATCCATTCCATGATCTCGTCGCAATAATTAATTTACAAGCTGTCGCGTTTCCCTCACCTTCTCTTCAATATTCTAGGAAACACTTGATGTTGATCGATCGAGCGGCTGCCGGATTTGATTTGCACAGTGATGATAGTTGTTCTATGATAAATCTCGCTCCTCAACGGATTTATGATTCCGCAGAATAGCTTTATCAACTTTATTAAGGTCGTAAAGCTTTACAACACTGAATGCAAGTATCATTACATTTGTCTTGGAGTTGTTTCAATCTGAGAAATCCAATTCTAGTTGTGGTAGACCTGATAAAATCTCAGGTACAACTCTTGCGATTTCCAATAATTTCAGATGTCGCATTGGGCAACTGAATTCCCTTATTCGGCCGACGAATAGAAATCAGATTGTGCAAATGTATAGCAAGAATTTGTGAACTTTGCCGACAATATCATAATTATTCTAAATTCATATAATATTTAATCTATTTTTATGTATTAACTATTGTTTGTTATTGTCTAGTTTAGGTTTTTATTTTTATCTTATAAAACTGTCTAGTCGATCTGATTATAATATGTACAACTTTTTTATTCAACGTCTCAGTTTTATCTTATGATCTGGTTATTCGAGTTATTTTTGAAATATCCTAAATGTCAATTGGAAGTTTCTCAAACAATATTATTTTTAAAACTCGTTTCTAATAAGAATTAGTATTATTAATTTAAACATCTAGATCTTACGAGAGTTGTATCATATTTCACTCGCCGCCTTATGAAATTCCGGTGTAGGATTAGAGGTAAAGGAATTTAAAATAGAATACCTACATTTTCAGAGTACTCGAGTGTCGTATATTACTAGAGATCGTCAGATGCTCGATTTAACTTTACTAATAATACAGACCTAGCAACTAACCGCGACGGATACCAACGTACTAAAGTATCGGCCATAATGACAAGAAATTCATTGTAACTTGTTACCACTTAAACATTTCTTAACAGAAGTTCTCAAACCATTATCGCAGTAATATTTCTTCAGCTAAAAGCTTATTAATTACTTTGTATTTGCGCAAGTTTTCATTTAGCTCAATAAATTGTCGGCTCGATTAAATTATATTATGATTATAATTTATATAGTTAGTAAATCACTGTATTACCGGGTTGAGCGTTGACATTTTGTGAATTTCTCCGCTAAACGCTAGATTAATTCTGTAACTAACCCTGCTATGTAAAGTGTACTTTCTACTAATTTCTTGTGCCGTTTGAACAATTATTCAATTTACTTGATACATTCTAAGCCATTCCAACGCAATCTTCATGCCAACTCCTTTCCATTTATTTTCAATTTCTATTGGATCATGCTCTCTTTAGATCTGATCTTAGTGAAACATCTTTAATATAATATAAAGTCTACTAAATATCTATTTATCATCTCTCCATTTATTATTTTATGCAATTCTGATAACCATTTCAAACCATATAACCTTAACATAAAATGAATATATACTGTCTTTATAAGTAACAATAAAATGAAATACATGTCAGTATTTTCCCCAGACAGAATCAGTATTAACCACATTATCTCTATATGGTCGACATACAGCCAAGCCCACAGTAGCCCACATATCCGAAAAGCAGCATCGCGCAGTATGAGTGTGTCCTTACTAGGCCGAGAACCAGTCTCGCCCACCTAGGCCGTTGCACTGCACCGTCTGCACACTGGGAAAGCTATGTATGTTTTGTTTGACAAGCTTTATAGCAAAACACTGAAGTTTTCAAAACTGCACTGAAAATTCGATCTTCATTATGTACATATATTCGAAGTTTTCGTGAGCTAATTTTTAATGTCTGTTTACTTTTTTTATTACTAATCAAATACATGTCAAATGCATATAATAGTCAAGTACATTTGACAAAGCGCTATATTTAGCCGGACACTAAACAAATATAAATTTATAATATAACGGCGGGAATCGAATCCACAGCCTGTAGCAAAGAAGACATCGGGCAAGTCAAAATATATTCAATGCAATATGCATCACATAATTGTATTGTAAATACACATTTTAATAATCTCGTTTGAATATCTCGTGCTCAAGAGCCTCCGAATGAGCATTGAGACGAAATCGAAAGTTTGATTGACGTTGAAGAATTATAATGGTTTGTGTTTACCGTTAGACTTATTATGTAAACAAGAAGCAAAAAGTGCACGTACAGCATCTAACTATGCATCTATGTTTCTACAAAGTTGTTGAAAGCTCTTGCTTTCTGTTTGAGCTTTCGTTTTTAAGTCTATTTACATTGCTGTTATAGGATTGTTTATTGTTTTATTTGAGTATCTCCTTATCTTATTCGAATTCATTACTCTGTGATTTTAATCGTCTTACAAAATGGTTGAACAGAATGGTTTACACAAAATATTGTTTAGAGTTTTATTCTCTTTTAGTGAACGTCTGTCAATACAATACAATCGGCAACTAGCCACACGCAAGCATCTTCAAGGTCGATGCAGCATTATTCTGCTCCTTCTTACAATTCATGTTTACAGATCTTTCATTTACTAGGCAAATTTCCGTTCTCTTTTTCCATGCCTTCTTTTGTGTCAGAAATACGTTTTATCTTCAATTTCCTGATCAACACTGATCTTTTGACTAGTAATCTCTTACACGTTTTGAGACACATGTCATCACCTTCTCAGTATGACATGTTAGTTATTACATAATTTGTTATCAAGATCTTACTCCCAGTAAGCTGTTTTCAGTGTAATCATACGTTTATTAGTTTATTCCCCTCAAGATAAACATTCCATGCGTAAACGTGGCTGACTTATGTTCTGTGAGATTTCGCGATTCGTTACTTAGTTGACTTACACATACTACGAACAGTATTACTTTGTATTCTGTGGTGCTAAGGTCATTTTCATCTTCACGTGCTTAGAGTTCATTAGTACAGTTGTCAGTTATTCAATGATTCGCAGTAGCGGATAGATTAGCTCCTGTTACGATGTTTATGTCACGACGAACTATACCTATTTTTAGATACTTGTAATAGGCATGTACTTCTACATTCTGTCTCTGAAATAACAATCTTATCAGATTACTTTATAAGGCTTCTGGTTTTAGTCTGTTGTTGTTCTGTTGTTCAGATTTGTAACGTATGTGATGTCTGTTTTGCAGACGACGTGTGCATGACCTATTTGTAAATAATTTCGCCAATAGACTATGTTTTCAAACACGTCTTGAAAGACGTGTTTGTTTACTTCCAATACTGAAGTTTACATCCAATTGTACACTGTCATCGTCTGCCCTTTTCACTTTGTGTGGCCGGTACTTCACCCAATTATGTCATGAAAATTTATTTCGCCATAGCGTCACCGATTCCCACATCTATGTTCTCTCTCAACGACATTATGTTTATTGTACTAGCTGCAGAAGAACGTTGACTCTTGAGTCCAATAAAACGATCGTTTATATAATGGAACAATCATTGCTTGCTCTCGACGTCTACTCAACAATAGCGACAACCTCTAACTATTTGTCTAAGTAACACTTTGAAAATCAGTTTGGAGTATTGTTTTTGTTTGTTCTAAACCCGAAAAGAGTATTGATGAAAAAGCTTGTAGATGTTTGTATGCCTACGAGGCATAAGTTTTTTAGCTAAAAAAAAATATTTTTTCTATGCATTCTTCATGAATTTGAACCCTCTAAAACTCGTTGTAACAATAGTTTCGTCTGGAAAAACAACCTGACTTATCTTATGATCTTTCAATTTTGTACACTTTGACAGAAAAGCAAAACAGAAGAAGTCGTCGACAAACGCTACTATTGTACTAAATGCCTATGCGCTCTATTGACGTCTGATCTTTGGCTGTGTACCAACATGAGACAGTGTTCTATGACGTACTTCGGCACTTGTTCTACTCAATGGATGCTTGGGGTTGCCAATATGTTAATAGTTATCTGTCATTTGAGCTAGGTCTTTAAGTTCTTAAGTGGCTATTTAAGTTTTGGTGGACGATGTAAGTGTTTTTATGAATATTGCTCCAAAACTTTGAGCCAATTATTATGAAATTTAAAATATAAAGTTTTTACACATCTTTACAAAAAAATGAACTTACTGTCAGTTGTAATACCATCAACATAAATTTAAAAAGCTTTCATATTGTGCTTATATTGTTCGTATATGTATCTACTTGAAATGTGTATGAGCACAGAACCAGTATAATAGTAGGTACTCCATAGAATAAATTTTCTGCTGGACTGGGAGTTCTTGGTTCTAGGATTTTCTTGAAACGTACATATACTGAGCGGTCTAGTTTACAAAGATTCGAAGATAATCTCTCTCTCATTGTCTATTTGCAAACACACTCAAAGCTGGTCTTCAGGTAAAAAGATTGAAATTCTTAGACTGTTTCTTACCAAAATATTTTGTCGCCAGCTAAGCGGAAAATACGAAGAGATCGCGAGGTGAACGAACACATAAAAATATGCGCAAGCCATGAACCGCAGCGCACCAACCAATTGAACTGCTACAACCTATCAATGTTCCTAACACTAGTATATAAGAAGCATAAAACAGCGTGCAGTTGCTATAAAACCGAGCTGAACAATCGAAAGTGAAGAAGTGAAATCAAAAACATTTTGAGTGTGGTATTTTCGTCGTCTACTCGTTGGCTTTCATTGACAACTACCTGCTTAAAAGCGGTAAATACTCAGAAGAAAAATAAAGAAAACCGTGAATCAGTAAAAAAACAAAAAACTTTCATCCACTATTCGCCATCTATAGTGAGCCTTGGATTGCTACGACGCTCAATCAAGCCCTAGCTGTGCCTTGAGTATTTGGAGCTCGTACTATACGAAAAGACCTACAATTTAAAAAAAAAGTACCACTAAACCTTCGTCTCTCGTGATAACAACTGGTAGTGACGAGATAATAACTTCTGAACTCAAAATACCATACGACCGCGTGCGATAATTTCCAAGCTATCGCTAGCAAATTGAGCTTGAGGCCGCTGTGCCTTGGGTGTTGGAAGCTCGTGCCGGGATAGGTGGCGGGGCGCGTCGCCAATGCGCGCTCGCCTGCCGGATGTCGCCGCCGAGGGCGTTGCTCGCGGGGCTGCTGGTCTGCCAGCTGCTCTCCTACGGTGGCCACCAAGGACTCACCAAGATATTCTACACGTAAGATTATTTATACAGGAGTTTTGTAAGGACATCATATTATATTTTGTCCGGATTTCCACATTCTGATGGTTAGTCAAACCGACATCCGCTGGGGTAAACGAGTTCTCAGTGGAGACCGCGAAATGGCTAACGTAATAGGACACCTTACGGTCAAGTGAAGTGACGATTTGCGAAAGGTCGCGATGGCGCCCATTAGGGGAGGCCTATGTCCAGCAGTGGACTGCTATATGCTGATGATAATGATGTAGATAATTTAAACAGGAGTTTGGTCAACATTACAGGATTTCTACATTCTGAAGCTGCTTGGTTGCGTTACGAACATGCGTTAATTAAACAAAGATTTAACACGTTTCTAAATTATCCTTGATTTTTCAATGAATAAATAGAAAATTTGGAATCTTCTAACTAAGGTATAGAAAAATTGGAACTGCCGCGTGAACCAAGGTAATCGCAGTGGCAGTCAACATTAAAAAGAAATTATCTTTAAAAATGACAATAATCGTTCTTTCATATAATAACAAAAAACACTGGTTAAATTGGTTTTTCTTTATATATTTTAAGTTTTAAAAAGTAACACCAAATGAATCACTCATTATTAATATGTTTTTTTCTATATTCTATGTTGGTTGACTAGTTCAATTCTACAATGGAACAAATGTTGACTGCTGCCGGCTGTTGCCTTCTAACCTTACCAGATTCCTCGAATTTACCGTATAATGCAAATTTCTGAGAGGTCATTTACTTTTCTATACAAAACCTGTACAATAAACATGCCACTATCTACTCGAGAATATACAAAACCATAATCTGGAGCCATTTCGGGTGTCACTAATGGTGATAGCCGTAATATTCATGACTTTACCGCATTAGCAGTTCCCTGAATATTAAACCTCATTGATATGCATTAGATATCCAAACCGTCTTCGTAAAATTAATTGTCCAATTTCATACCCTCCTGAAAAGATCTGTAATTGGTAAAAGTCTGGAATTGTTCCTGAAATACTATTGGCATTTTTATAAATTGCTCAATATGGATTGGGCCGACTAAGCTAAGAGGATGGTACAGGTGCTAGATGGGCCTACACCATCTAAAAATCGCTCCAGGCACTACTACAGCATCCCGTCACTGTACGCAAAAGATGCCTCTTGACGCTATAAATCAATAACCCTTTGGATAATTGGACGAGTGCATAGATTATGCATTCCGTCCACCCCAGTATGGGACACATTATCCCGGAAACTGTTACCAGCTTTAACAAAGTTTAAAGATTGTGAATTACGAGAACTAAGTGATTTATATGGGAGCTATAAATTACTCAAGTGGTTTTGAGTCGTGTTCGGTCATCTCTCCCCTAGTATTGAACATCAGCCCTGATTGTTTCAATTAGATGTATTGTGTGATCAATTCACAGAAAAATTACTGATAAGAACTCTATTTTGTTGGTAGCAAAAGCTTTTATCCGACGTCTTTTGTATCATTGCTAAAGCGTTTCTGTCTATAGTTTGACAAAACTTGATCATAAAGACTATTGTGTACATAGTCTTGTGAACTGTGTAAGATGACTGTAATGTTTAACATTTCTTTGTAAGAAAAATATGATTACTGAAGACAATGATCTGTGTGACACGTTTTATTATATAACATCACATTCCCAAGTGCTTCTTGTGGTCTTACCACAATTGGCACGCATTCAAACACCTAATGACTTATAACAATTAAGTACACTGTTCTCCTCATTGTTTACGTATTACAATTGATAATTTTGAATGATTAGTAGAGCCATACTCGTTTGTTCAGGAACAAGAAAAAACCATAAACATCACTATGTTCCGTTTTTGATTCATTTTGTAATTATGTAGTTTAATAGGTGACTTTTTAATGTTCGGTATTTAGCCTTTATAAACAGGTACTTTAGAAATCCTCTGTTCCGGTCATAATGCCCGATAGATAATACCCCTGTAATGGTAAACTACAGTTGCAAAATTTCCCGGACAAAACTAACGTAACACTTGTCTATTGTTTCAGGTTACCTGACACCGGGCAGCCTCCGGTGCTTATCTCTCTAGCAGACAACGCCAAGTTGGAGTTGACGAATCCGGACGAATTCCTCTTCTCCAATGACTCAGAGGAGCACAATGACACGAAGACGTTCTCTATTATAGACAGCGATGCTTTGGAAGAAGACAAAAACAGTGAAAAGGGAAGCACAGAACCGCATCTAGTTGTAAAAGCAAGGCCCATGCACGAAGTCAGACAGACCGATGAGCCCTTCCAAACCCCCCAATTAGAAATAGAAACCACCACAGAATCTCAAGATGAACAAAACGAAGAAACAGAAAACATTCCAGTCAAACCAGAAACGCCACAAGAAGATATACCCTCGTTCTCTGAGTGGGCGCAGAAGCAACTCGCCGAGGCAGAAAAGAAAGACACAGTTTTAAATCATTCGAGTCAACCTAGTCATAGTAATACGAATTTTAGTAGTAAAAGCACAAAATTAAGGTCAAAAAATTATGCGTCCCTCGCGTGCGGAGCCAAGGTCGTCGCCGTGAACCCCGAGGCGGGCTCGGCCAGCTCCATCCTGTCGCCCAACCGCGACGAGTACATGCTCAACACCTGCAACAGCCGCATTTGGTTCGTTGTAGAACTCTGCGAGGCGGTCCAAGCGCAGAAAATAGAATTAGCGAACTTTGAATTGTTCTCCTCAACTCCCAAAGACATTGCTGTTTACTTCAGCGATAGATTTCCTACAAGAGATTGGGCGAGTGTCGGCCAGTTTACCGCCCAGGACATGCGGGACGTGCAGAGCTTTGATCTCTACCCGCAGATATTTGGAAAATTCATCAAAGTCGAGATGCTGTCTCATCACGGCTCCGAACACTACTGCCCCATCTCCCTCTTCAAAGTCTACGGAACTTCAGAATTCGAGGTTCTTGAGAAGGAGAACTCGCAACATCCGGCTCATATCGACGAAGATGAGGACGATGAAATAATAGATGTTCCGGATATCCCTGCGGTGGAGACCGAACCATCGAAGAATCTTTTCGGCTCCGCCCGCGACGCCGTCATGTCTATCATGAAGAAGGCTGCTCAGGCGTTGGTCAAGTCAGAAGTACCGAGAAACGTGACGAGTGAACACAATGATACATCAACAGACAATGTGTATAGACGGTGTTGCTCGCCCAGCCATATTATAGTTTGTGATAATTGCAGTGAAACTCTGTACAATGAGGTGTACGAACTTATTAGCTGTAGCTCGGACAAATTAGTCAGTCTAATGCGCCAAGTGTTCCTCCGCGATACTTTAAAATGCACGGGCATTTGCCAGCCGTTTGGTTTAGACTTCAAAAGTACAAAGACAATAGAGTTTAGTGAAGAGCGCGTAGCTTATACAAACGCTTTGTTTTCTCAAAAGTATTTAGCCGCCTTATGTAATATACTAGCTATTAAAGAGAAGAAGGTAGTCCTGAACACCAGTTTCGAAACTGAATTAAATGTTACCACGAATATTACTGTTGATGATTCTCTGCCGATCCGCGGAGAAACGAATTCAGAGCAAGAGGTGAAACTGCCCTTGGACAGAACGAATGGCTCTGATGACAAAATAAATGAGACTGTTCAAGAAGAAAAGATTGCGCCTGAAGTTGTGGAAGAAGGTAATCCAGTTCCTGTAGATTTAACTAAAGAAGAGAAAGACAATATGGATGATAAAAAAGACGAAGCTGTTACAGAAGAAAAACCAATTGTAGACATTGTGCCAGATACTTCTGAAGCAGACAAACCTGTCGACGTCATCACAGATGAAAACAAAGATGTATCAAAGGAACCCAAAAATGGGAAAGTGGAAGTTTCAACGGAGAAGCCAAAGGAGGAGGAAATAAGTGATCAGATGATCATTGACAACGATAACTTTATATCGGACTTCGAGCAGATAGCGGTGGATCCGACGCCGGCCGGCCAGACCCAGAACCAGAATCAAGGTCAGGCAACACTGCAGAAGGAATCTGTGTTCCTGCGACTTTCTAACAGAGTAAAGGTGCGTATTTACTTCTACGAAATTCTATTTCTTCGAGACTAGCTTTGCCATTCATTCTGCTCAGTTATATTGGCAATTTTCAATAATCCTGCATACTTCAGCGGTGTTTTACTATTCTGCTCTTTTAAAATACTTGTTTCCGACATAAAATTAGACATCGCTTTCCTATAATTGTCGTGAGAATAGGGGACCAATCCAATCTAAACAAGTATGCCTTTGCGTCAAACTATTTTATTGTTTGACTAATAGACTGCTAGAGTTTTACTCGTAAAGTGGCAATCACTTGCTTAATTATAGTGTCCGAACGTCATGAACTTAAATCTATCGTTCGCTCGACAATACGATCTATTCTCACACAACTTTCTCGAATGATATGATGGAGAATGTCGAAGAACTATATCTAGGCATTGGTTTCAAAATCAACAAGTTAAATGAACGGTTATTGAATGTGTAATTTACGCCTGTACTAAAAACAGAAGGTAATTTACAGTTCGGTCCATTTAGTTCACATTCTCGATTTATTATTATGTTGAACCTAAGAGCCGTTAAATTAGTCAATTTAGAAAACGATAACATTATTCGTGGTCAAATAAAAGTAAACAACCAGCTCTTAGCCAATAAATGGCATTTGCGTTGGAAGTGAATTCGAAACCCTAGAGCTCTAGGGAATAGAAGTCTAAATCTAGGCCATACAGATTAACACGTGTGTGCAAATTCCGTTACCTTTCGACCATGAACAGTTTGGAGCCCGCTAGTCATAATTTTATCACGATATTGAATGGAATAACTAGCTCGACCATCTATACCACTATGGAAGAAAGACATAAGAGACTGATAGAGCTCGACTGCAAATTCTAGGGCATTGAGATTCCTACTGTTTCACTTCACCCAAGTTTGTAAGACCGTTCGTAACTCTCACCTAACGAAAGCATTTGCAGTCGAACACATAGGACATTTTATCGATACCAAAGTGATGTGCAATTCTAACCTACATTTTCTTCTTTTCCAGACTTTAGAACGGAACATGTCCCTATCGGGGCAGTACTTGGAGGAGCTCTCCAGAAGATACAAGAAGCAAGTAGAAGAAATGCAGAAGACCTTCGAGAAAACGGTCCTGCAGATGAGCGAAGAGCGACGCAGAAGCAACGAGAGGGAACAGAAGTACATCGAACAAATGTCCACCTTGCAAGAGCAAATGGAACACATGACGATCGCCCTCGCGATGTTAATGGAAGATCGTGACAGTTGGTTCGGCACCATGACATTCTTCAAGTTTATCATATTCCAAATCCTCGTCATAGCAGCAGCGTTTTACTACATTAATAAACGGCGGAAAATTGAGCCAATAATCGTACAGATTCCAAAGAAAAAGAAGAAACAAGAACGGGTTAGGAGAAAGTCCGTTGAAGGGGTCAGCGGCCACGATACCCCCGCAGCTAAAAAGCGACGGCCTAGCGAAGAGGCCCTGCAGATAGCTAGACAAGCTATCGAAGACACGAGAGAAGACAATGATGGGGAATGGCAGGTAGCGAGAAAGAACAGACGGAGAAAGACTTCCATAATCCACAGAGCGTTAGAACAGGAACCCAGGGTTTGGATGCGGCAAGACAGCATCGGACAGCTCCAAGAGAACATAATCCCCCTAGACGAAGAGGAGTTCTTCGCTCCAGTCACAGAGCCGAAACAGTTCAACGAAGAACCGGTTACGCCGCCTAAGAAAGAATCAGCCAAGACCAACGGTTCCTTCTTCAACAATCTGAAGTCTAAGACGATGAAGACGAGACGGCTGTCTTCCCCCGCATTCCTCCGAACACTGAGTAGACAGAGCAGTCGAAGCACGCCGAGTCCCGCAGTCCGCACTCTTGAGCCTATTTATAACGGGAAAAAGGCAGATTCTGAATCACCCACAGGCAGCCTTTGGTCTGAGTCGACGGAAATCTCACAGATATCCCAGAATGGTGCCGGCAAGAAGAAGAAAAGCCTCAGGAACATACTGAAGAAGGTGTTTTGAGGACTGTGCTGTTTCAATCTGGACACAGTTTAAAGTTTTCTCTGGCATATTAACCGATGTAAATACGGCTGTTATCCGATGAATCCGACGGTTAATGTGTTGTAAGTGAGCGTAAATTGGGCCGTTGTTTAGTGCTGCATTTACAAAAAACTAAGTGAAATACTCTTACAATGTTAAAAGTTGTACGTAGATAGGCAGTCCAATGTCGGCATCTTAGCAACTTTTGATAGATCCATTTGTGCTTGGTAAAAATGTATCGGTTAAATAATAACGAACTTACATAATGTACTGTAATTTTATATTTATTTTAGAATTTATATTATTTGTGTCCCTGTGTCTATCAAAAGTTACTTTGCCGATGCTGTAGGTAAATGCGAAAGTTGCCAGAATTAGTTAAGCATGCATGAGCTGTATTGAATGTTAGAATGTTTGTGTTCGCTTAAATTAAGCTATTGTAATTTATTTCCTTGCGAATATTAATTTACTTTTTAAATTATTTTATGAAATTATGAATGTTGTTATAACCTCATGGGTGCCAATTGTGATAAAATTAGGAGCCTAATTATGACTAGCCTGTTATTTTTTATTTAGTGTTAAACTACATATCATCACATCCTTTAGCACTGCATCTTGTTATATACCACATCTTGTTGGCTATCTATGCAAACGTCTATGCAGTGCTGAAGGGTGCAATCATGCGTAGTTAGCGTCATACCTACACTTCATTCTTCAGCATTGCAATCGCATCAACACCTAAGGGCTCGTCCATAAATCACGTGAGGCTCAAAAAGGGGGGGTGTGGGGAGGGGGTTCGGGAAAAATCACAAAAGTCACAAAGAGGAGGGGGAGTGCAGTGAGATATCACTTGTATTTATTTTCACGTCTGTTATTAGATTTTACCGGTATTTAATGATATTCTGAAAGTATTTAAGATTCTTTGTACCAAAAAATACACGTGATTTAGGGTAGTTAGTCTAAAACCTCACCAAGATCACCAGGGGGGTGGTTTTGATTGTATACAATGATAGGTGTATTGCTGAGGAATGTTGTGTAGTATGAGCCATACGCAGTGGTTTGCTTGTTGTGTGCATGTGGAAGAGGAGTTACTGATGGAGACGACTTTCGTGTGAAGTGTTGGTAAAAGAAATGGCATTAAATGCATTCATTTTATTTCTCTGTTTTATTTAAAATACATAAAACAAATACCTTTTAGAAAAACAGTTCAGAAAGTAATATACACACACAATATCAGTTTCGGAGGTAATTCTAATGATTTATAGGAAATATACCTACAGGTATTTTGGACTGGCTTAGGGGTTATTTCACAATATTAAATTACTCCCATCGTAGCAAATGGAGATCTGTTATCTCTGCCTACCCCTATTGTAAACAGGCGTGATTTTATGTATGTAAATTACTCCCAAAAGTTCATTAGCGATATCCCCATGATATGATAATTGCACCACGAGTCTGGAGCGGAAAAAAATGTATTCTAACAATTGGACTATGAGTGACTACGCGCTCTTGGTACAACCAGTTGACCCATGGTTGTACCACGGGAGCGTGAAAAGTCAAGATTTGGAGAACCTGTTCTCCCGTGGTGACATTAGACATAGTACCCTTATGATATTTTAGGTGTCCATGGTAATCAATAACAAGCTTATCTTAAATTCGTTCCGAGCACTACAGCATCCTAGTGTTAAAAATTAACTCATGACGCAATTACATCATCTTATATTATAAGAATCTTTGTCCTGACTGACTGACAGACAACGCACAGCCTAAACCGCTGGACCTAGAGACTTGAAATCTAGTATAAATGGTAAATTCCAAAGTTTTTTAAAGCATAGAATACTGTATATTCAAGATGTGTACTCAGTGACGGATTAACCCTTAATCAAATTAAGCAATTGCCTATGGCATCACGTCTGAGGGGGCACCAGAAGAAACACAAAAAAATCCGTCCTTAGGGCATCACGTCTCACTCTCACGTCTCATCATCTTATTTTACAAAAAACTAATGTTTTTAGACGGTAAAGGTTTAAAACCGATTCTAGTTGACATAGGTATGGATAGGGGGGCCCACAGGCATAGATTGCTTAGGGCATCAAGTAGTCTTAATCCGTCACTGTGTGTACTATAAAAGCTAAGTAAATATAGCAGATAGATTATAATCTAACGTTATTTACAATTTTACGGTGACATAATACAACAAAATTTCGCTAGTTTAAACAAATACACGTGAATAATTTCTTTAACATATAAACGCCACGGTTATAGAATTATAACGCGAAACGAACTGCGCAGATTAACGTATGTTACCCATTATCGTAGCTAATAAAAAATCAGTGTTTTAAAATCATTTTTCACGGTGTGCAATTACGAGTTAAGGTAGGTACATATTTGATTTCATAAGAGAATTGCAGCCATTCCTGATTGAAAGTTCCAAGATGGATATGGTGAACCATGGTGACAGGTGATCAGCCATATAGATGGTCCATCAAGTTGAAGAGAATACTGCCAATCCCTTAGTCGACTTTTGCTACTTTTACTCTTTTAGTCTATGCAGAGAATAATAATTCTAGTACAAAAATGTAAAAACAAATTAGTTATAGTAGATAATATAGCAGTATAAAACAACACTTCATAGTGTTTCTATAATCGGGCCGTTACAGACACAAAAAATGGAACAATATTTTAAGCTTCATGACTAGACTGCTCTTTTATTTTTACTAAAACAGGTTTGCATTTATAATTATATAAATACACTCAACAGTGTCGTGGGTATCAGAAACTACGAGTGCCATGGTACCACAACACCAAGACCCGGAAGATATATTTGCAGAACATGCAAACATTTATCCCGCAGCGGGATTCGAAACCGCGCTTCTTGCGTCACAGCCGAGCACTCGCCCACCACGCCACCGAGGCCGTCACACCGTGCATTTGACCGCAATGAAACGGCTGTTTCATACACATTTCATAATAAAGATATTCTGACTTCAACATGACATTCTACTTTTTATGACACAGAGGATAAATCATTATACTACACAAAACATGTATTTTCTGTGACATTTACGAAATGGCGCGCCAGCTCCATCAAAATTTGAGACCAGCAGAAATCTCACCATGACTCTAAAAGCTGCTTTGTGTGTGCACAGCTCTCATGGTGAGATATCAACTGCTCAATCCTCAGGAGATGGGACTTCTATTTCAGGGACCTCCTGATCTCCACGCTGCGATGGTTCCAGGACGCGGTTCGAGGGCCCTGAGACGCAGTGCGAGGGTCCTGGAACGCGGTGCAATGGTCCCGGGACCATGCGTGATGATCCAGGTATTAGGATCCCAAATTTCAGGAGGCCATATGAATTGAATTGGTGCTGTGGTCCCATGACGTTGTGTGATGGTCCCGGGACTCGGTTCGATATTCCCGAGACTTCTTGCTGTGGTCCAGGAACTTGGTGCTGTGCTCCAGGAACTTGGTGCTGTGCTCCAGGAACTTGGTGCTGTGCTCCAGGAACTTGGTGCTGTGCTCCAGGAGCTTGGTGCTGTGGTCCAGGAACTTGGTGCTGTGGTCCAGGAACTTGGTGCTGTGCTCCAGGAACTTGGTGCTGTGGTCCAGGAACTTGGTGCTGTGCTCCAGAAACTTGATGCTGTGGTCTCGGTGCGCGATGATGAGTTCCAGAGCATCGGTACAGTGGTACCGGGAACCAGTGCGGTGGTCCCGGGACGCGATGTGAAGTTCCAGGGCATCGTTGCAGTATTACAGGGACCCAGGCCGATGGTCCCGGGACGCAGTTTGATATTCCCGAGATTTGACGCTGTGATCCCGGGACGAGCTGTGTTGGTCCCGGAACTTGGTGCGCTTGTCCCGGATCTTGGACCGCTAGTACCGGAACTTGGTGCGCTTGTCCTGGATCTTGGTGCGCTGATCCCGGAACTTGGTGCGCTGGTACCGTAACTTGATGCGCTGGTACCGGAGCTTGGTGCGCTGGTCCCGGAACTGGGTACGCTTGTCCCGGATCTTGGTGCGCTGGTCCCGGAACTTGGTGCGCTGGTACCGGGACTTGGTGATCTGGTCCCGTAACTTGAAGCGCTGGTACCGGAACTAGGTACGCTTGTCCCGGATCTTGGTGCGCTGGTCCCGGAACTTGATGCGCTGGTACCGGAACTTGGTGCGCTGGTACCGGAACTTGGTGCGCTGGTTCCGGAACTGGGTGCGCTTGTCCCGGATCTTGGTGCGCTGGTCCCGGATCTTGATGCGCTGGTCCAGGAACTTGTTGCGCTGGTACCGCTACGCGATGCTGTGGTTCCGGGTCACGTTGTCCTGATTGGCGGTTATCTCTCGCAAGTGCATTTCTGTCGTCAAAGAAGATATAATATATCTCATAATCTAACATTCTGCATATTTTTTTACAGCAACTAGGAATCATAAATAAGCATTCGAGCAGAATAAAATTGTAACATGCATTTAGACATTATACATAATTATTATGCCCGTATACCTATGGGGTCCCTATCGTATATGGTGGGCAGAGCCGCAAGTAATCATAAGAAAACTTGCAGCCACTTCTGATTTAAAATCCTAAGATGGATATGGCGGATAACCATGGTGATAGGTGATCAGCCCATATAGATGGTCCATCATATTGGAGAGGATAGGTACTATCCCTTAGTCGGCTTTTACGACATGTTCGGGGGAGAGAATCATTTGGAACATTATTACATTTAGACGTTATAAACCTTCCCAATCCCAAGAGAATTTAGCTCTAAATGATAGTAAAAACTGTATCAAAATCCATTGCGTAGTCTATATTGTAGGATTAGTTTAATCGCACAGTAACGCAAATTATTGTTATTAAACAAGTATTCCTTAAAAAGAACAAAAACCCGACTGCGTAGAATTTAGGTAGCATAGTATGTAGGTCTGACATATTTGATTTTATGACATAATGATGATGATGATGAATTTGTACCATTTTAGTCTACGTTTCTAGTTTTGTACCATCTTAAGTTAAATGGAAATGGATGTACCTAAGACACCCTCGTTAGCTAGACGAAATCAACAACACCTAATTTGTCAAAATCCGTCCAGCCGTTTCGGCTACAGAGGCAGCCAAAGTGATAAATTAAAAATGGCTTCTTACAGCCGCCATGTTGGATTTTTTGACACTCGTCCAGACGAATCCAACGACACCTAATTTAGTCAAAATCCGTCCAGCCGTTTGGACTACAGCTTCAACTAAAGGAATTCACATACATACATACATACACCTCAAACACATTACCCTCCTTCGTAGTTAGGTAAAAAGAGCTTAGCTCTTGTTGCTATTCCCATCATATTTTCCTTTCCAACGCGGTCCCATTTCTTTAGACATGATTCTTATCTCTTTCGTTATAGGTCGCGCTACGTAAGATAAAGCGGAGAAAAGTTTTAAAGTTGATATCGTTGTATGTACGCAAAAATACACAAACCTTAGTGGTTTCTAGCTGCTAAGTACCTAAATATTGTTAGTTCTTTTCTTTGTAAATTGTTAATACATAGAAAAAAAGGTTTTCTTGTTTTTTATTAAGGTGAAAAAAAAAATACAACTTAAATAAAAGTTTATTGCATAAAATACGTGTATATACATATATGTTTATAATTAAAAAAAAAACAACAAGCAAACATATCTGTGAGCAAAAATAACCACTTTCAAACTTTTCCGATCTTACGTGGCGCGGGCCTTTTCTTATGTATTTTTTTTTTGTACGACAAACACATGTCCGGTATCACATTTTGAATTAGCGAAGATTTTAAACATTTTGCTTGAATTTCAACCAACAATTAATATTTCAACAATAACCAATTTTAAACAACCTATACATAAAATCACCGACGAGAGGTCACTAGACGGCAAACTTCGTGGTCTGAAAACCGAATTTGTCCGAATATGCAACTAATATAGCCAACTAAATATTTTTGTGGACATTTTGACACAGCGCCATCTAGCCCCAAACCAAGCAAAGCTTGTACTATGTGCACCAGATGGCTGATAGAATACTTATATACATTTTTTTTGTAATTACATAATACTACAACACTCAGACCCGGAAGAAATATTTTCAGAACATACAATCATTTTTTGAGTGAAGAGAAACACCCATTGACGACCTCGGTGGCGTGGCGGGCGAGTGCTCGGTTGAGACGCAAGAGGCGCGGGTTCGATTTGCGCTACGGAATAAATGTTTGTATGTTCTGCAAATATTTCTTCCGGGTCTGGATGTAGTATTATGTATTTACAAAAAAAAAGTATATAAGTTTTCTATCAGCTATCCGGTTCCCACAGCAAAAACTTTGCTTAGTTTGAGGCTAGATGGCGCTGTGTGAAATGTCCACAAATATTCATTCATTTATTTGTTGGTGGAAATACAAGTATGCTGTTTGCGAGTTTGCGAGTTAAACGGAGTCCTTGATCCGCTTCGCTCGCGCTGGCTTAACAGTTCGTACAGAACGCGAGCAAACTTATGCTATATATATACATCACGAGAGCACAGTCACAGACTGCAAAAAATCCTTTAAATCAACACACTTGATATCCACCAGGGTCCTCTGCCGCGCTGTTCCGTTGAGCGCTTGCGCCGCGACCTCCAGTTCCTCAATAACGTACGGACGGGAGTTAGTCGCGTAGATTATGTTGTTGACTTCCTCATACAGCTGAATGGAGATCGCGTACTTGAAGTGCTTCTTGATGGTGACGATGATTTTGGCTGTGAGGAGAGTGTCGCGGCAGACTAGGTTCAGCACGAAGTGGCCTAGAAATCAATAAAACCGGTCATGAGAGAGTCGAATTACGAAGGGTTCCGTGCCAATTTTATTTTAATTATTTGTTGTTATAGCGGCAATAGAAATACTTAGATCGTTAAATAATTGGATCCTAAGGTCGTCTGTTCAAATCCGGTCGTGCACCAATGGATATTCTGTTTGAAAAAATTATGTGCGCTATACCAGTATTCTCAAACGGTGAAGGAAAACATCGTGAGGAAGCCGGCACGTCGTAGCACTTAAAAAGTTCAATCAAGAACGTCTAAGCAAGCTACGCCACGAGCGCTTCATTAGGATAAATAAATAATAATAATAAATAATTGCTGACTTTTCACACAGCACCATCTAGCCCCGAACTAAGCAAAGCTTGTACTATAGGCACCAGATGGCTGATGGAATACTTATATACTTTTTTTTGTAAATACTTATAATAGATAATACACCCAGACCCGGAAGAAATATTTGCAGAACTTACAAACATTTCTCCCGTAGCGGGAATCGAAGCCGCGCCTCTTGCGTCTCAGCCGCACAGCAGCAGCACTCGCCCGCCACGCCATCGAGGCCGTCAAGTGTACTAACCATTGTCTCCCAGGAGGGTAGTCAAGTACTGTATGACTTCGTCCTCCACGAACTGCTTGGGCGGACACGACAGGCCGAGCGAGCTGTCCTTACTGTCGATGTCGTAAAACAATATGTCGAATGAAGTGCCTGGAATCACATATTATTATAATTATTTTAAGTTTATAACATCCCTTTCGTTTTTTTATATATATATGTCGGGAGGGTCGATTCGTTGACGGAGGCTCTATTCCTGGTCTTGTATTTAAGAAGTGTGACACTTCTCTCACGTCATACGCTTACGTAGATCCTTACGGTGCGGCGGCTCGAACAAGAATGTGCTCTGCGTGTCCGCTGCCCGTATTTATGCGAAATACAGGTGTACGCAAGCAATTTCAATAACAAAGCTTAAAATTGCTTGTGCCTTGAGCCTCTATAGACTCATTCGGAGTGGGTACCTGAACCTCTATAGACTCATTCGGAGTGGTTACCTAAACCTCTAATGACTCATTCGGAGTGGGTACCTAAACCTCTAATGACTCATTCGGAGTGGGTACCTGAACCTCTATAGACTCATTCGGAGTGGGTACCTGAACCTCTATAGACTCATTCGGAGTGGGTACCTGAACCTCTATAGACTCATTCGGAGTGGGTACCTAATCCTCTATAGACTCATTCGAAGTGGGTACCTTTTGCAGCTTCATCCTTCAAGAAGTCCAGTCCATCTTCGATCTGCACTTGGAGATTTTCATTAGTCTTTAGCTGGAAGTGTTCCCTCGCTACCTCCAACATCACAGGATCGATATCAACTGCTGTGATCTGAAATTATTCGTTCCACACTAAGAGAGAACCCTTTAAGAGAGAATTTACTTTTAAATTAATTAATTTAAGTGCATTATGTTTTAAACAAGTTTGTGTCCTATATGATTCGTAGATATAGAATGGAACTCAGAATAGCGAAGGAAAACATTGAAAACGGCATACGTATTATAGGATTTCGAAAAATTAAGAACATTTACACCACAAAACTCAAAAATACATATAACTGTCTACTAATCTCATTTATGTGTTTTTGATATGCGTATTTGTGTATAGTACCATTCTAATATCTTTTATTTTAATAACACCTTTTTAAACGTTTTGAATGTGTTATACATCTAACTAGTGAAACGCCCAGCGACTTTGTCCGTGTTGAGTTTTCTTTCATACAAACTTCATCTTCATATACCTTCCAAGTTTCTAGGACCTGTGGTTTAGGCTGTGCGTTGTCAGTCAATAACTTTCAAGTTTTAGACATTACTACTGTATATAAGGAGTCCCTTTGATCGTTACCTTGACGTCTGTCCAGCACTTCCTGAGGAACATACAAAGGCAAGCCCCAACAATGACGTCACTTCACCAATTTTTTTAATGGAAGAGGGGGCAAATCAGCAACCAGCTTACCTGAAGGTAAGTGATTACCGCCGCCCACGGACACCTGAACATCAGAGGAGCTGGCAAGTGCGTTGCCGGCCTTTGAGGTAGTAGGCTCGTTCCTTGAAGGTCTCTAACCCCAGAATACTCAAACGCATCTCAGAGTTGAGCACGTCTCAAGTGACGAGTTTTTGACAGATTTTCATCAAAAACTGGGACTTGAGACGTACTCAACTCTGTGTCGCGTTTGAGTATTTGGGGGTAAGTCGTATCGGTTCGGAAATACCGCAGGTGACAGCTGCACCTATTTATTGCTCTTACAACGTGTTATTCTTGAAGGTCTCTACGTCGTCATCATCATCATCATCATCATCATCAGCCTATAGCAGTCCACTGCTGGACATAGGCCTCCCCTAATGAGCGCCATTGCGCCCTATCTTTGGCTTGACGCATCCAGTTTCTCTACGTCGTATTGGTTCGGAAATACCGCAGGCGCCAGCTGTATTTATCACTTTCTCTTACGTGTTAGAAGCCCTCACCTTGACATCAGCCCAGCACTTCCTGAGGAACATGCAGAGTCCTCCCCCGCCCAGCCCCAGAACGGCGGCGCGCATGACGTCACCACTCTTATTCCGCCGCACCAGCGACGCGCACACGCACATGAACGAATGATACGCGGATATGTAGCCGAAGTCAACCGTGATGCCCGTCTTGTTCTTCCTCTTCACTGGAAGAAGACCAAGTAATGGTGTATTTATGTAAAAGTATCGGTGGATGGACGTTAAATTGTCGGTCCCGGCTTTTAAGTCGTTAAGCCATGACGGAGGCCTTTAGGCGGCCTAAAAACTCCGTCACAAGAGTTGGCCACTAGCTCATACGAACTTATTTATTTATTTTTGGTGGATGGAGGCAGCTCAATCAGTCAGGCAGTCTATCCTGAAAGTATATTGGAAAGGAATATGTTCAACAGTGGACTTCTAGACTGTAACTCTGTCATGAGCTTCGCTAGCGGCTGTAGGAAAAAATATGAATGAAACTTATCCTACGAAATCGTGGGCGGTGTAAAGAAGTGAGCATCTATTCTAAAGTAATGCTTGTAGTACAAGTTTAAGGCTGTAAGTCTGGGAAAACTCTAGTTTATGATACAGACCTTCATTGAGCCTGGCCTCGGACGCACAGGCAGTTGGTTATCCAGGCATTCTACTACAGTCGCTAGCGATGATAGTTTTGGAAAAGTCGGGAGTATTGTCCTAGGATTTACTCATAGCAGAGCTAACGATGCTGACCTACTCCTGGCTTCCAGCTGTCCAGGAAGATCGAGGCTTTTAACTACAGTCTGAAAAAACTTGGATGTCTTCTCAGGATCTCAGGATTTAACATGGTAGAGTTGATGTTGATGTAAAAGGCAGATTAGAAGTAAGAAAACATTAATAGATGCTGGTCGAGAACTGACAAGGAAAGCGTTGGACGTCCAGAAGCGCGATCGGTCGACGACCATTGTCAGAGCTGGCCACAACCATCACCACCCTGTGCAGGTGAGCATCTTTTTCTGGAAGTTGAACTTTCAAATAGAAGAATTTTACTTGGTGTGTATTATTGTCCCTCTGAACGCATAAACTTTTTTAATTCCTTTGATCAATTGGTTGAGAGTCTCGTAGGCACTGTTGATCACACCATTATCATGGGTGACTTCAACACTTGCCTACTTAAGCGAGATTATCGATCAAAATCATTAGAGTCAGTTATTAAATCTTCCAATTTATCCATTCTTCCTCTTAATTCAACTCATCATTTTCCTAATTGCACACCCTCTCTTCTTGATTTAATCCTTGTTTCCTCTCCTGCTCACGTGGCTGATCATGGTCAGTGTCCAGCGGATGTCTTTTCTTACCATGACATGATTTTTCTTTCCTACAAAGTTCGACCTCCAAAAGCCAAGCCTAAAGTTATCCTGCAGCGCAACTTTGGTAATGTGAACTTAGAAAACTTAAGAAAAGATGCTAATGACATAGACTGGGATGCAGTAGCAAATGTCAGTTCTACTGACGAAAAGGTTCATCTGTTTAACAGTGCTTTGATTAAACTTTATGATGTGCATGCTCCTATTAGGGCAATTAAGTTGAAACATCTTCCTGCCCCTTGGATTACCAAGGAGCTCAGATTGGCCATGCATAAGAAGCTTGTGGCAAAATCAAAATATAAACATCGACCATCTGATTCGAATCGAGACAAGTATGTAGATCAACGTAATCGCTGTAATAGAGTGTGTAGAGATGCTCAACGCCGTTACATTCATGATTCAATTGATAATCAAGATCCTGCTAAAGTTTGGAAGTTTCTTAAGTCACTAGGGATCGGTAAGTCACGTCAAGACACAACTCCAAATAATTTAAACATAGATTCTTTAAATAAACACTTTTCTGCTTCTACTTCGTTTGACATTAACTGTAAAACATCAACTTTAAATAATCTTTCTACTATTCCGATTCCTGACTATTCACGTTTTGATTTTACTCAATTTACTGATAGTGATGTTAAGAGGAGCATAATGTCCATTTCCTCAAATGCTGTTGGAGGTGACAGTATCAGTCGTAATATGATAACGCCTATTATTGATTTGATTATTCCTGTCATCCGACACATACTCAATGCATCCTTGACCTCTGGTACATTTCCAACATTATGGAAAGAAGCCCAAGTCATACCCCTTCCCAAAAAACCCAATCCTTCATTATTTTCTGAATATCGCCCTATCTCCATTCTTCCCTTCCTTTCCAAAGTTTTAGAACGCCTTGTCCATCAGCAACTTAGTACCTTCCTTGTTAGTAATAACCTCCTTAATCCTTTTCAATCTGGTTTCCGATCCGGTCATAGCACTGTATCAGCCCTGGTGAAAATCACGGATGATATACGTCACGGTATGGAAAATAAACAACTCACTGTACTTTCACTTCTTGACTTTAGCAGCGCATTTAATAATGTCGACTTTGACATTTTGCTAGCTATACTCCGCTCACTTAACATATCTCCTACAGTAATTGATTGGTTTCATAGTTATCTGCATGGTCGCCGGCAACGTATCCGCATAGATGATTCTTTTTCATCATGGTGTGATATAAAAGCCGGTGTCCCGCAGGGCGGCGTTTTATCCCCTCTTCTTTTTGCCATTTTTATAAATTCTATTTCTCAGCATCTTTCTTCATCCTACCACCTCTATGCAGACGATCTTCAGATCTACACCCAGGCACCTTTAGCTCTGCTTCATGAGGCGATTGAAACCATGAACTCTGACCTGCGCCTAATTCTTGACTGGAGTAAATCCTACGGTATTTCCGTCAACCCGAGTAAGACGCAGACCATAGTTATCGGCAGTTCTAGAATGATTTCGTTAATTGACTGGTTTCATCTGCCTCAGGTAATCTTTGATGGCAATTGCATTCAGTTGAGTGATTCGGTCAAAAACTTAGGCGTTCTACTTGATTCTGAACTTACGTGGCGACCACACTTGGCTGAAATCAGTCGTAAAGTATTTGCTTCTGGTGCTTCTCTCAGAAGGCTTCGTAATTTTCTTCCAACTGCTACCAAAGTTGCGCTCGCACAATCCCTCCTTCTTCCGATCCTTGATTATGCTGATGCCTGTTATTTAGATATCACTGAAGAGCAACTTAATAAGCTTGAGCGTCTTCAAAATTACTGTATACGATTCATATTTGGTTTACGCAAATATGATCACATTTCCGAATTTCGTAATAAGCTCAAGTGGTTGCCGATCCGCTTTCGCCGAAATGCTCATATTCTAAATCTTCTGCACAAGATACTCTTTTCTCCCACTTCTCCGCTTTATCTCAAGGAACGGTTCCAGTTCCTGCATCTAACACACCCTCAATCCCTACGCTCTTCTGATTCACTCCAGCTTAAAATGCCTGTTCACTCCTCCACTTTCTATGATAAGTCGTTTACAGTGCAGGCTGTCCGCCTCTGGAACGCTCTGCCTGAGGATATCCGAAGGACTCAATCATCTACAATCTTTAAAAACAAAGTCATGAATCATTTACTGTCTTGCTGCACTGATTCCAGTTGTATCTGATTTTTATCCTATAGTATATTCATTTAAATATTATATAAACATATTTATATATATTCTATACAACGTGTAACATAATGTCCCTATAAGCCCGAAACGGGGGTGTTCTATACGTCATTGCGAACAACGTTTGTTCAACGACTTTTAAAATTTCAAAGGTTTTCATTCATGAAATGTCTCTTAAACTTTGCTCCAATACGTAACTTGACACAACATGAGGCATCCCTATTTACAGCTGTTTTTTGACCTTTAAGTGTGAACTCTAGATGAAACAGGTAACAGAACAGACACCATTAGTAAAATGCCTACCTACTTACCTAATAACGAGGTGGCTTAATAAGTAATTTCTATTTTTTTTGAAGGCCTAGTGGTACCTTGGTATTTATTGGTAATTAAAATGTAAGGTCACATCACGACTAAAATCCCTAGGCACCGTAAACATCCTTTCAGATCTCTTTGTTAAGTACCTAGTATAGGAGATAGGTACCTTACCTACTCAATTTTGTACCTACCTACTCGGGCCTTAAAGGTATCCTCAGTGGGTGCCAAGGAGTATGAGAGGATGTCTACCGTGCCTGAGGATAAAGCCGTGATACCTACTCAATTTTGTACCTACCTACTCGGGCCTTAAAAGCATCTTGAGTAGGTAACAAGAAGTATGAGAAGAAGTCTACCGTGCCGAGGATAAAGCCGTGATCCTATTCCACTTTAGTTTTTCCAACGATGTATTATTCCAATATTCATTGGAGCATTTTTCAATGCAATTTTGTACCTACCTACTTGGGCACTAAAGTCAAAGGTTGTGACTTATCTGTCTTACTAATCTTCATTTTCATCGTGAACAGCCTATTTGTCATTGGTTGCATTGAAACAACAACAACAACTAGTGGGATGGCACCTCGCCCTAATTGGCTGTCGGTGCCTTTGCTAAATTCAAAATCCGCAACCGTCAACCGACACCGCACCGCAAGCGTTTGTTTAATAAAATCAAATTGGTTCCGTAGGTTTATTTGTTTTTTACTTTTCTTGATTGAACTACGCAATTGTTGGTAGGTTATTATGTAAGTAGGTAGGTACCTAGTAGCAAATGGGGATGGAGCACATGGTAGCATATTGGTATGAACCCCGCCTTCCCATCCTTAAGTCGTGAGTTCGAATCTATGGATTTTTCGATTCGAAATTTATGTGTGCAATATCAATGCTCTCAAACGGTGAAGGAAAACCTCGTGAGGAAACCAGACATGTCATAGACGTGTGTCAAAGTGTACGAAAGGAACCTTCAAGGTGCACTCTAATCCTTCCACCACACTGGTTCAAAAGAGCTAGCGACACGGACACGACGACAGTAGTAGTAGTAGTAGTAGTAGTAGTAGTAGATGTATGGTGAAGTTTTTTTCCTTTTTTTTCCCAATCGGTATTTAGTGGGTTACCCCAGACAAGGAACCCTAAAAATTCGGCTTTCGGCAATAGGTACCTACTTTTGGTCGCAAAACAGATCGGTTTTTATCAGTCGCAATTAGCATTCGTTCCTTGCAACAACTGCAACAAGCAATCTCTCGGTTCGCGTAACTAATTAACGATACGATGTCGGCTTTGTACTCAAACGGTGAGTATTATGATATGGTGTTGTGTGTGTGTGTTGGAGCAGCACCAAATAATTAATAGCTTAGTAGCGGCGCGTCAGCTCTACAGAGAGCGTTATCCAGGGCGGCCATTGCCATCTTACGGGCTATTTTCTGGGATTGGTGAACCGTCTTCTCTCGACGGGATCTTTCCACCGGCGCACCAGTGAGGGAAGACCGGGAATTCGGTGGTGTGTTGTACCTACTTCCCTTTGATGGATACCGAGTACCTACTGTGTGTGTCAACAGTGATAAAATTCAGTGATAGGTAGGTATGATGATAGGTACCTAACCTATCACCCTACCTAGTAGGTACCCCATTAGTACCTAGCTTACTAATAAAAAATGACAAAAATAATTTTGTGATTGTGAATGTGAATGTGTACCAGTAATACCAACCTAGGTACCTACATACCTACCTAATACCTACCATGTCAATTAGCCGTGTTCCGAGCCAACCAAGAAGAAGGGAGAAAAGGTATAACTTAACTTTTCCTGTACCTAGGTCCTTAGGTAACTACCTAGGTAGATGTAGGTAGGTAGTTGTTTTTTTATGTGTGAAAGATATCGTGATTTTAATCTTCGACTTTAATTTCTACGTAGAATTAAAAAAATTGCAAATTCTTACGAAAACTTTGGTGATTACACCTAGGTAGGTACTTTTTGAAACTTGCCGCGCGTTCAATTGTCTGCGTATGTGTGGGTCCGACGCGATAGGAGGGTGCGCGTGTGTTTGTTACCTACGCAAATGGTAAACAAACACATAGGGTTGTCACAAATTTCTCATGAAATAATTTGTTTTTAATTGTATTGGAATTTCAAATATGATGTATTGAACTTTTGCACACGTCAATGTATTCAAGTGCTCTGTCTGAATACACCCCTTTCGGGCTTATAGGGACATTATGTTACACGTTGTATATGTATGTATTCTGTATTTATTTATTTTTTTCATTCTTATTTTATTTTTATATAAGTAATAAATGTAACCACACTGGTATGCCCCTTCTATGTTTTTGTTCCATTCAATCCATCCTTGGTTGCCTGGAAGAGATCGCTTTTAGCGATAAGGCCGCCCGTTGCTATTACCATAATTATTATTATTTTTTTTGTCTATTTTGTAAGTTCAATGTGTGGTAAGCAATAAAGTGTTATCTATCTATCTATCTATCAGTGGATCAGGTTAGTAGGACCGTGAGTTAAGAGCTAGGGATATAGGAGTGGGTGCGATCTGGCTACGGATAATGATGATGAGAGTTGATGATGCTAACCGTCTTTGAGCCTAGCTTCTGACTGGACAAGCTGCTGGTTGTTGAGGAACACGAGGCGGCGGTGCGTGGAGCCCTCCACCGCTACGTCTTCTACCACGAAGTCTCCAGAGTGTTCAGAGTGTCCCCTGGCGACCTCGGTGCGATGGCCCACGTCGCTGCCCAGCGAGAGGAACGGGATCTGAGGATTCAATAACCTTTTAGGAAGATTCACAACAATTGTTTCGGCCCTGTGAACTATTCCATAAATATTAAGCTTTGTAGTAATATTTTACTAGTTAAACATTATCCTTGGATCGAGCTGTAAGAGTTTTGGCTGAGGTGTTTTATGACCGACCGCCTGCCTGACGTCAACCCTCCTTGGGAATACTTGCTTATTGTATCTCATCATGTTGGAGGATACAAACGAATTTAGAAACGAATCCCATGGATGCAAATTCACACCTGTCCAGCAAATCCATTGGGTATGAGCATCTTGGCGGTGTGAGCTAGCTCCTCCTTGACGGCGGTGAGCGAGGCGAAGCTATGTCCTCTGCGAAGGGCTACAACGACCATACGGCAAAATTTAGCCGACTTTTGCAGGTGCTTTCTGCCTGCTCGTGTACCGAAAAGCCACTCCGAGTCTCTGGAATTAAAAAAACACGTGCTAAACCATCTTCTTCTTTCGTGTCAAGCGCTCGTGGCGTAGCTTGCTTAGACTTTCTTGATTGATCGATGAAGATAAGCAATGTTGTGCGCGGTCACAATTTGGATTGGGTGACCACAAGTGGCATTACGAGCTGAGCACTTCCGTGCTTCGGAGGGCAGGTCAAATTGTCGGTCCCGGCTTTTAAAGTCGTTAAGCCATGACGGAGGCCTTTAGACGGCCTAAAAACTCCGTCACAAGAGTTGGCCACTAGGTCATACAAACCTTAATGTCTTGACAACCTCATTTTTTTGGCCCAGCATGCGCCAATTTTTAGGCCTGTGATAGACCATAATATTCAGAGTTATATCATGCCATGAGGCGGAAAAAAGAATGCATAAGAATATAAATAATATCCAACTGCCACATGATTCCGAACCCACACTAGGATTACCAGAAACCACGAGTACTACGTTAACTACACCTAGATCCGGAAGAAATATTTGCAGAACATTTCAAACGTCCCAGCCGGACAATCTTGATTTTTTTGTACTGTAATCAAGAGATAATCTACTCTTACTTTTTATGGAATAGACAATGTTCTAATGAGAACTTGCACATTGAAAGTGTGTAAGTACAAGAAACCTCTAAACTTGCGGATTGTGAACATCACGAGCGAGATACAGTTCGGGGCGAACTACTAACTATGCAGTGGTGAGTCGGCAGAAGTAAACACGAATTTAATACGCTTTACCTCAGCTCTGAGTCAGGGGAGTGTGAAAATAAGTCCAGTGTTTGTTGCGAAATTACTGTCCTATTTTCGTCTCTATTTTAAGAAACACGATTTATATCCTAAGTGCTGACTGAAGTGCAACGCATCAACCTCACGTCATACAGCAGTTAAAACTGTCATGTCATGACTGATGCACACTATAACAAAAATAGCTTGAGAATGAGAAAATAGCGTGGGAGTTGCAAAATATGCGACTGGCCCGAACCAGTGTGGTGAAAGGAAGCCTTTACATATATCATAAAACAGAATAGATATTATTAAATGACCGCTAAATACATCTTGACATAAATAAAATTTACATTGAATACCTCTCCAAAATGATGGACCATCAGCCCATCGCCCATAGGTATAGATGGGCGATGGGCTGATCACCTGTCACCATGGTTCACCATATCCATCTTGGGACTTTAAATCAGAAGTATCTGCAAGTTTTCTTATGTTTACTTGTTGCTCTGCCCACCCGTTTAGGGATAAGGACGTGATAATATGTATGAATGTATGTACATTGAATACCAAACTAAAAAAGCGGATAAAATTAAACCAATCAAGTTGTTTGCAGTTTCTATGCAGTTTTTTAGTTTTAAAATATCCAAAAAAGCAGAATAGATATAAATATTCGTCAAGTTATAAAATATTTGTCGATGTCTTGCCAAACTGACACTCTCTGGTCCTGACGTAATTACAGGATAATTTTGAAATAAAAAAATAAAAAGCAATATGTCAACTTTGTTGCAGTCTAAATTCTGGAGCCAAGATCTAACTACTCAGCATTATTAAATTTAATGGTGATAGATACATAACAGGTCAGATTATCTAATGAGTTAATTAATTTAAATAAATGACGCTTACTTGACCAGATCTAAATTCTGATCTATTTATAAATCAGCTCAAATTTCGTACTTAATTCATTTTCACTTATCAATTGCAGAGAAAATATTATTTTTATTGTTATGATATTTTCATTAAATGAAACAACAATTTAATTTTCCTACTCGCGCCTGTTACCCATAGGGGTAGGCAGAGACCACCGATCTCCATTTGCTACGTTTTATTTTGTACAGTTACATTACTCATATTTTTTTATTTTTCGCTAAATTTTGTTTATTTCATGAAACTGGAACATGGAACTAAAATATTTGTTATTTTAATACATCCAAATTTGGCATGATTTTTCTTTCACTATTTGAATCATCCTAGTTACCTGAATTGATGAAACACTAACTTTATTCGGTCACCGGAATTCCTTAAGTTTTCTTCTTGTTATTTTTTTTCACAATAGAAACGTCCGTTCTCCTCTGTTCTCACGTCTACATTGAACTTAGTCGAGTGGCAGTTATTAGATATTATCTTTTCATCGGTGGTCCAGCTGTGGGCATCGGTCCAACCGCCCCCAATTACTAATACAATTTTATTTTACAAAATCTTCTCACGTCTCACAGGTGATTAAAAATTTTATAGCATCATCAAAGGTGAATTTTCCAGCAAAGAAAACTATGCGTATACTCATAGCTTTTAGTAATACTGTCAGTATTTAGTCATTGACAAAATAATATACTATTATTTATGGTATCATCATCATTTTCTCCAAACTACACAAAGGTTAGCTGGAAGAAAATGCTAATTAGCATTAAGTTCGCCTATGTACATTCTTGTGTGCAATAAAGAATTTTCTATCTATCTATCTATCATTTCAGCCTGGTATCGTCCACAGCTGGATAAAGGCCTACTCGGTCCTGTGTTTCTTATATCCATGTTTTTCCAGCTACTTTTTCTATGTCGTCAACCCTATGCGCTGTCGCTGTTCAGGATTTCTTCGGCCTGTTTTCGGCCACCACTCGGCCACATTACTCCAGCGGCGATCACGTCTAGGCAGGTTTCCTGCCCAACAGCGCTTAAAATCTACGGTTACTGATGGCTAGCCTTTTTCACATAAGCTAGAGTTGAACGACACGTACTGCTTATCTAATTTCACCTATCACTAGTCAACAGTTTCATATACATCACGAGTTCTGGCTAAGGTGTTTTATGACCGGCCGCCTGCCTAACGTCAACCCTCCTTGGGAATACTTGCTTATTGTATCTAATCATGTTGGAGAGGATACTATCCCTTAGTCGACTTTTACGACATACTCGGAGAGAGAAACAGCTGGACGCATTCTATGATTTTTCTTTACTCCCAGTCCAGCGAAGAAGTAATAAAGCATGTAAGTACGCGACCAAGCATTAAAGATACAGGCAAGTAACCATGATCCCTACAATGTTATTGATAAAACGAGTTGGTACATTATTCAGTCTCGAACGTGTAATCAGATTCGATTCAAAAATACCAAACAGGACCAGAAGGAGTGACCCAGTTTAAAAAGCCCGAATGAAAATACCCAGTCGTCAATCTTCAAATACGTCAAGCAGTTTTCTCGAATACAAAAACATGTTGATAAACGCAACGCGCTGTAAACAACGTTTGTTTATTTTAAACTAGCTTTCGCACGCAGCTTCGCCCACGTGATACCCGGATAAATGTTATTCCAGCACACGTACAATATTTATTTTATTTTGATGGTCTTGATGGTGTGGTGGGCGAGTGCTCGGCTGACACGCAAGAGGCGCCAGTTCGATTCCCACTGCGGGAGAAATGTTTGTATGATCTGCAAATATTTCCTCCGGACCTGGGTGTTGTGGTACGATCGGCCAAAAATGTGGTCTACCACCATAAAGATGAATTTCACGTCACAAATGACGTGAAATGAAATTCAATTCCTTGTTTTAACAACAAGTTCGATTTTCCCTTCCTTTCGTCTTAGCTCGATTTTTACATAGGAAGTTTTACTTCTCTGCTGGACTAGGAGTAAAGAAAAGCGCAGAATGCGTCCAGCTGCTTCTCTCCCCGAGCATGTCGTAAAAGTCGACTAAGGGATAGTACCCTCTCCAACATGATGGACCATCTGATCACCTGTCACCATGTCCATTTTGGGACTTTGAATCAGGAGTGGCTGCAAGGTTTCTTAAGATTACTTGTGGCTCTACCCACCCATTATCGATGCAGGCGTGATAATATGTATGTAGGAAGTTTCATCAAAACTGCTAGACCACTTTTTTGTACCAGGTACTGTGGTCTGGTACTTGTAGTTTCTGATAACCGCGACACAGATTACCCTAGCGTGGAGTAAAAACTATGTATGTGTTGAGTGTTAGTAATTTATTTGTTTATTTATTCCAAGATAAATACAAATCCGTGTAGAAGTTACGGCGTGACAAACTTTCGGATTTATAATATTGTAGTAGGATCTCCGTGGTTGGTAAATATAGAACGCCCACATATAGTAGGTATTTGCTTACTATAGCGTGTTTGTTGCTTCACCAATACGTTTGTTTACCTTTCCGAGTTAGAGACGTATGAAACCCCTACCTACAAATATTTAGTTAGGTTTTGGTTGGTAATCCAAACGTCACATAAAGAAATATAGGGTTCTAATCATCTATAGTAGATGATTTATACAGCTTCAGGAGGCAACTTTTACCTTCACAAACGGGACGCTGCCGCTGTGACGAATTAAGATGGAGTAGGCTTGCCCAGCTATTCCATCCTCTCAGCTTAGTCGGCCTTGTCCACAGGAAAGACATGGTCAATAACTGCGGAGCTGACTAAGCCGCGGGTTTCCTCATGATGTTTTCCTTCGCCGTTTGAGAGTATGGCGCACATAAATTTTTCGCACAGAAAAATCCATTGGTACATGACCGGGTTTGAACCCACGACCACCAGTGCTCTCACTCTACTCTATAGTATAGAGTTCGCTCGTGTGATATCTGGGTAAAGTAGCCCACATGCAGTTTCAGTTAACTAATTGCATTTTCCAAATCCATTCGTTACGGAGCAATCGAGACACAAACATACGAACATTCAAACTTTCGCATCGTTTTTAAAACAGCTATATCTAGCTTCAGACATCGGCTTCGTACGCGTTGTGCCCGGAAAAAATAAAAAATTGTTATTTCAGCACACGTATTGCACTATGCATCTTAAGTTATATTTTTGACTTAAATATTATGCATATTTTTGTATAATTTTATTTAATGTAATAGATGTATGTGATCATAACATATTTTTTTAAGGATGTATTCTTAATATTCTATGTTTGCATCAAAGTTTGCATGCTAAAAAGCTGATCAAGGTTGTACCTACATAATATTTTCTACCATCGCTTGTTTAACTCTTGTTCCCTTGTTTCGCAAAATAAAATGATTTGATTTGATTTGAAAGTTACGTTAAAATTCGTTCAGTCGTCACAGCGTGATTGAGGCACAAATCCCTACAAACATTTTTACAATATCTGTAAGATTAGTTCTATACTATACATACTTAGTATAGTAGACATACCTACTTGTTTTTACTCAGTTATGTGCACTGTTTGACACAGGTTTCCTACCTATATGTAGTAGGTACCGTACGTTTTATTTGTGATCTATTTTTAAGAGATGTGTGTGGGATGGGCTATGCATTCTTATGCCAGCTTGTTTGTGTATTTTCAAATGCACACACCTACAATTTAAGAGGTGTGGTATTTATTTACGGAATTGAAGTAGCTATGACTATCACTGATTCAATCATTCTACAGCAGGTCAATGACCAATATAGAATTGTATGCTCCTGTGGTACAATTGTTTAACCAATACAATTTCATCAATAAAGTAGTAAGAAATTAACATAGATTTTAAATCAGCCAAATCTTGTTAATCTTAAGTTAAAGATATAATTATTTAATAAAAAAAATTAAATAACCCCCGACCCCCTCAATCTAATCTGTGAAACTTGGTAAGATCTAATGAGCTAATGAACTTCAAACGCTTGAATAGACCTTCATAAATTATAATCAGCTATCAAACAAAAAAAAACACATCAAAATTGATCTATTCGTTTGGAAGCTATTTATATTAGCCACAGACAGATTTTATTTTATTTTATTTTATTCGGAAAACAAACAGTATTACAAACTAGATTAGGAAACAACTTAAAAAGACTACCAATTAAATGTTTTCGCAAATAAAAAACTAAAAAGAGTTTGTTGACGTATAAAAAAAAAGTAAGAAAATAACAGTTACGAAGAGAACGTTTAGGTAAATAATTTAGTAAATCTAACCAAATAGCTGAGGCGCCGATTCAAACCAATGTTTAGCAAGAGCGCGCTTTAAAGTAAACAGTTTGGTGTTGAAAAGGTCTAACTCAGGATTGCCATCAATTCATTTAAATAATTAGCCAATCTAATAAAAAAGGAGTGTTGCCTGTATTTCGTTGCACAATGGGGAACATAAAGAGACAGAGTGGGTGTGTTCTTACGATACTTGTCGGAACGGAACACACATCCACAAATACATAGACACACACGTCAAACTTATAAGACTCCACTTTTAGGGTTGGGGGTTAAAAAAGTTGAAAATGAAATCGGTAGGTACCCTAACTATGGTACGGTCAACGGATCTAGGCATTCATGAAATTTGCCGTTTGACAACTGGTGCCCGTAGTACAAGCTTTGCTTAGTTTGGGGCTAGATGGCTGTGTGAAATGTCCACAAATATTTATTATTTATTTATTTAAAGCCTGTTTGAGTCACACTATAATTCTTTCACCACACTGGTTCTATATAACTAGTTACATGAGTAGTGTTAGTAAACTAAATCTGGACGTTTACTTACCTGCCTTGAGGAACAATGAAGACTGCATATTTGTTGGGTGCGGGTTCTTTCTGGTCCATCACATAGAGGGTGTAGCGAGGTATGTCTTCACCTGGTTGCATCAGGTCTAACGATACCTGCAAAGATAGAAGTCTTTTAGAAGGAACTTTCATACTAATTTGTGGTTCCTACTGCGGCCTCACTCACTTGGTACCCAGAAAGAAGTAACCTATACTTTATATCAAGTTAAACCATGTATGTTCCAAGTTCCATTCAAATCCTTTCAGCTGTTAAGTTGTAATTGAAGCAAGGTCAAAATAATCTTTTCATTTATGTCTTATGTGGTTAAAGATATTTATTTCTCAAAGAACAAAGTTCACTTACAGAGAATATAGTTATTGTAAGTAAGTTCATAGTGTACTGGTTGCAGCCAGTAAAGTGACATAGAAAAATGACAAGATATACTTTTCTTAAAGAATTGGAATATTTTTTAGGATAAAATCCTTTAGCTTTTTCTTAAATAACGTTACACTAGGGGCGTCTTTAAGATTGTTAGGTAAATTGTTGTATAGTTGTGCTCCTTATACGGTTTTTACACTTACTTCTCATTTCTGAATAAATAACACCCAACAGTCACATACATAGTCCTGACCCCACACTAGGATTCCTTGTCGTGGGTATCAGAAACTACGAGTACCATGGTACCACAACACCCAGACCCGGAAGAAATATTTACAGATCATGCAAACATTTCTTCCGCAGCGGGAATCGAACCCGCGCCTTTTGCGTCTCTGCCGAGCAATCACCCGCCACGCCACCGAGGCCGAATATTCTGGTAATATAATAACTTCAGTACTATTTGATATTGCTTCTCATTGTGGATGTTGCAGGCCATAACTGACTGACTGGAAGCTAGAACTAAATAATAGCTACCTCATTGTCTTCAAGGCTGGTCCGAGCCAGGCCGTTAGTGACAAAAGCGGCATCCTGTGCTGACTTTACATGACTCTTAAGCTCCTCTGCAGATTGCACCCGCTGCATTTTGTCTCCAGCCATGCATACCTCTACTAGCTGAAAGTAAGAGATAGAATATTGACCACACACACACATATTCTCACGCCCGTATCCCTAATGGGTTGGGCAGAACCAATAGTGACACAGTGACGGCCTCGGTGGCGTGGCGGTCATGAAACACCTTAGTCAAAACTCTTAAGCCGTGCCGACACCACATAGAATGGGATGTGGGCAGGAAAATGATGATGATGATGGTATTGAAAATACTCTTTAAAAGAAAATATATTTCAAACTAGATGACCCTGCGAACTTCACACTGCCTTAGAATGAATAATCCCAAATTTCATTAAAATCTGTTCAGCAGTTTAGGCATTAAAAGGTAACAGACAGACAGAGTTACTTTCGCATTTATAATATTAGTGTGGATACTTACCAAATGTGGCATTTCTTTGAACTTGGTAGCCACTACTACAAAGACCGGCAATGTCATACCATCTCCATCCTCCGCATTCTTTTGTTCCGCCTCATGGCATCTCACAATTCGGAACATCCATGACCTATCACAGAAAGTACTGACCAGCTTTGTGAGGATGTGACTCTGTAGAAGTGATATACAAACAAACCGACCTCCGAACTTCAGAACTCTTTTGATTTCCGCAAAGTATTTATCTATCTGAACTATGGTCTCTTCTGTATCATCAGGCATTAAGGCATCGAGCGTACCTTTGTCTAACACCACATTGAAGGACTCATTCTCAAAGGTTGTATTCATGGCATCCATGCAGAGGAATTTCATATTTTTTCTATTTGAGTTTAACTTAGTCATTTGCTTGATGACGACTTCTGAAACGTCTATGTTGGTAATGTTTTGGAAGCCCACATCGTATAGATCAGCACTCAAGCTAGAGTTACCGCAACCAGGGACGAGAATTAAATCTTTCTGTTTTAGGTATTTGTGGAGCTGGGAGCATAGTTCTAGATATTCGCCGTACCTTGAATTATAAAAATATAGGTTTAATCAAAGTAAAAGTAAGCCAATAGCCGTAAAAATACCTTTTAAAAAGAGTTTGTTCGTAGCAGTTTTTAACTTACCATTCAAAGGCTTTATTTCCGCGTTTTTTGAAAAACTTATTCCAGTAATCTTTTTCGCTAAATTCTTTATGACATTTAGGCAAAAGATTCATTTTATAAAGATTTTCTTTTCTTAGCTTTTTTTAACTTTTCACGTGTTTTATTTCAGTTTCTTTCAGTGTTTATTTTGTGTACCTTACTTACATTGACATTTCTTTGCCATTTGTGGCCTGGAAATGTCAATGTCAAACTTTAAAATGAACAATCGAATGCAAACGTTCAATAAAATACGCTACGAAACATTTTTCTTTCCTTCATTTATTAAAAACTTCTACATAAAAAGACTCCGTATAGCAGTTCTAAGATTTATTCAAAAATATTCGAGGTACGTAAATAATACAGCCCATGCATGCATACAAATATTGACCATAGTTAACATTTATAATGTCAAAACGGAAATAGTTGTTTTGAGGTTGTTTAAAAGATTGTTCTGAGTTTAAAAGAGTGTAGGCGTTGAACGTATCCTATGTCAATGTCAAAATAATAACCGATTGACGTTTTCGGGAACAATCTGAAATAGTGATGTACCTAGGCCTTTCATCTCCTTTTATCCTACGCTAACGTTTTGAGTCGCTATCTCAAACCAAATAAAAAAAATCTTCTTTTTATTTGGTCTGAGGTCGCTATGAAAAAATGAATTTTAATATTAATTTTAATATGTTTCCCATATGGGTGGGCAGAGATCACGGATCTCTTGATAAAATGATCTATACAACTATTTATCTATCTATTTCCATTTGCTACGATCCTGACATACTTCTTTCACTCTCAAAATGTCTTAATAATATGAATAACGATTTAATGGGTAGGTATTAAGGTCCCCCATCGCCATCGCCCCGCCACCGATGATCCACCCGTCCTGTATAAAACCACCACTGTGTATAAAATTCTGCTTTGATCATTTTACACATTTTATACTCATCTAACAATATCAAACACTAACATCCCTGACACAACTCTTCAGTTTTATGTTTTATTTCAATGAATCCAAAATATCAATGTCAATGATCAATCGATAGACACAAGTTTGGTTTGCAGCGCAGCAGTATAATACGGCAAACAGCAAACACAGAGTACAACACTATCATTGTCAAAATTACCTCTAGTGTATGTTTGTGTGATTTGTTGTGAAATTCGTGTTTTTATTTTATTTTACGCGTTTTTACCATGAACTCATCCATTTTCTCATAGTTCTCCGACATCATGTTTCCTGTTTTTATGAACTGCACAATTTTTATTGAGGAAGAGCCTTGAATGCAAGTGTCGTATAATTCATAGCAAGGACGAACGATGAATAAACAACATAATCCGGACAAATGGAAGGCATTAGCCACGATCAAATCCTTCGATTTAGGTAAGAGTCTCATCTGTTTCCTTGTTCCATTATTTGTCTTGTAAAACACATCTTGAAATGAAAGTATCTACTAACCTACTTATTAAACTATTTGGCCACGATATCACATTCGATTCTACCCATCTAATTCTGATTCTAATTACTGGTAGGGGAACAGAGATTTGCACTGACGTCCCGCGGTGGGGTGTATTGTGCATAATCCCCCTGCTAACCCTCCCCCAGCCAGCCCAACTCTTTGAAGTATCGGAGCAGGACTTTGGGATGTTGGCAGCAGTGTTTCAGTATCCTCAATGGTGTTGAGGCTATTGATGGTGTAGATTCTACCCATCCTTTACAAAACTTTATAAAATTACAGTGCCAGCTGTGCTATTGTTCGATTCAAAAAGATGATGAAATACTAATTAATAAATTAGTATTTCATCATCTTTTCGGGTTCGATTCCTGCTGCAGAAGAAATGTTTGCATGTTATGCAAATACTTCTTCCGGGTCTGGGTGTTGTGGTACCATGGTGGTAGTTTCTGATACCCAAGACACAAGGAGTCCTAGTGTGGGGTCAGGATTATGAATGTGACTGTTGGATGTTATTTATTTATTATTATTAAATATATTTTATGTGGACATTTCATACAGCGCCATCTAACCCCAAACTGAGCAAAACTTGTACTATGGACACTAGATGGCTGATAGAATACTTAGATACTTTTTTTTTGTAAACTCATACTTATAATACATAATTCTGCAACACCCAGACCTGGAAGAAATATTTTCAAATTGTACAAACATTTCTCCCATAGGGGGAATCGAACCCGCGCCTCTTGCGTCTTAGCCGAACACTCACCCGCCCCACCACCAAGGTTGCCTACTACCCTACTGTAAACCAATAGGCACCTACTTACCTAGGCAAACTTATAGCAAGATATTTATAAATGGCGTATGTACAGTTACTTACAGTTTCATTGTGGTTTTAAAAGGAAGTTCTAATTTTTTATCAACACCATGTTGTTTGTATGTAAAACCACAAAAGATGATATCAAATTACTGGAATACCTACCACATAATTAAATTAAAACTAGTTTTTAGACACGGAAGCCATATAAGATGGCATATAGAGTCCCATTTGCACCCTTCAAATTATGAGGAAACCAGCATTGTGTCAATTGCATGAAAAGAGCAGGGTTGAGGTGCACTTCAATCTTGCTTCTCCATGCTGGTTTGAAGGAACTAGTGACAGATTCTATTTATTTATCTTTAAATCCATTTCAACAAAACCTTAGTCTTAAAATAACAAAAATGTCTATGTTAATTTCAGGTATAACCCGTGACATTCAGCACGAGTCGGTGTTACAAGAAAGCATCAAACAAATCAACATCGTCAACTCTGCCTCTGCCACCACCCCAATCAGCCTACTCGTCCAATCCTTAGTCAAACAACTATGCTCCCTCCTCGAGAAAGACAACAACCGAGCCAATCAACTCTACAACACAATATGTGAGAAACTACACAGCATGAAACTGATAGACGATTCCTACGCAATGGGTGAGTTTGAGGTGATGAGAAGCCAGTACCAACGTGCCTTATACCAGCTAGTGACTGTCGCCAGTGGTTCCGAAATACCTATAACACTCCCTGCATCATGGCCTATACTCAAACCTTCAGGGCTAGAATGGTCCCGATACCATCGAGAGTTTGAGGAACTGTTCTTCATAGCTGGAGGTGGTTTTGGAAGCGTTTTCAAAGCGAGACATAGACTTGACGGTGTTGAGTATGCAGTTAAGAAGGTGTACATCAAATCATGCGATGTCGATGCTATTATGTGCCATCTGGCTGAAGTAAAGACGATCGCTAGTCTAAACCATCCTAATATAGTCAACTATAAAGCAGCATGGCTGGAACCGATGATAGAATCGAGGATCAAAAAGAAACGCATTCCGATGGACATGGATAGCGAGGATTTTTCTCTCAATTCGAACCTGTCATCTGCTCATCCAAACATCATCACATCATTCAAAACCCACAATTCCAGAGAACTGAGGAAGGAGAAAAGCTTATCCGACTTCATTATATCCTTCGAGAACTCCAACAGCTTCGAAGACATCACCAGGACAAGTGAGGAAGATCTCTTTGAATCTGAGAGCGATTCTGACTCACCTCAACAAAATGATGCACTATGCAAGCTTTTGACTGGAAACGACTACGAGAACTGTTCTCGGGTCAACTTAAAATGGGCCACACTGTACATTCAAATGTCATTCTGCCAGCAAACCTTAAAACAATGGCTGGATGAGAGGAACTTACACTTTTCTGTCCCGAGAAAAGGATCTGAGGATTTGACTCTTCAGCACTCTGACTCGAATGACTCCTGCATTGAATCTCCTGATCTAAACCACACGGTTTCGTGGACTCATATCGATTTGCTCATTGACATGTTCACGCAGCTAGTGAAAGGACTGCATTATATACATTCTAGAGGGATAATCCATCACGATATAAAGCCTAGTAACGTATTTGTGGAGCATCGGGAGGATGGAATTCTGGTTGAGCTTGGTGACTTTGGATTGGCGTGTCCTCTTCAGCAATCTCATAGTGGACTGGCGCTGGGTACTACTTTGTACGCGGCGCCTGAACAGTTGGACGGACAATGTAATCCTAAGGTAAGTTTGTAAAATATTTAGGAGTGTTTTCGTAGCTCCGTTTTTATCAGGGCCTCTATGGATTTATTTCTCTTGACATTTTATTTCTCTATAATAAGTGCTTTGTCACTGAATGTGACAAAGAAATTGATCACAACCATCAAAATAAAAGAATCTGCTTTGCCTTTTGTGTTAGTTTTAGTTATCATGTAATCTAAAGTGATGTTTATCATTACATTTTGAGCAATGTTTTTCTAGCGGTAGTGTCCACTCTTTCCGATCTGGGTTCAATCGATTTTTATGTTCGGAAAATTTAAACTCAAATTGATGGTGAAGGTAAACTTCGGTAGGAAACTGGCATTGAACTGTATGAACAACCTGAAGACATTATGTCACGTGAAATTCAAAAGTGGCCTCTTCTGTTGGACTTTATCATTTTATCTTTAATGTGTTTTATCACACTACTTCTAAAGAACCAATAACACAAGTGGGAGCTAGTCTAGTACAGTAATGAAAAGTTAATTTGTCACTGGTTCATGAGAATTGCATAAATCTTACTTCTTACTTATATTATAAAATTGAAAAGCTTAAGTTTGCTTGAAATTACCGGCGTAAAGCTCAAAACGCAACGATAGCGCGTACTAACTTTACCTGTGCTGCCATCTAGTACGAAAGTTTGTAACGATGTTTGGATGTTTGGATGTTTGTGCCTCAATCACGTCTAAACAGCTGAACGGATCTGAATGAAACTTGGAATATACATAGTACATGTACTGGATTAACATATAGGCTATTTTTTATCCGGGTACCACGCGAGCGAAGCCGCGGGCGGCAGCTAGTACTTACATAAAATCACGCCTGTTTTCCATGCTCGTCGCTTTAGAGAATTTATGAATTTAGTTAACCAATTATGTTTATTTTTCAGAGTGACATGTACAGCCTGGGCATAATCCTCCTTGAGATGATCCAACCCTTCAGCACCGATATGGAACGAGTAAAGACCATCAGTGACCTTCGCAAGGGACAAATCCCTGCACATCTCACTGCAAACTACCCCAAAATAGCACACATCATCGGCAAGCTTGTCCAACGCAGGCCAAGCAAGAGGCTAGACACTGCACAGCTGTTGCAGGAACTCAAGATCCTCTCGGAAAATAAAGATGAGACTATACGCTTGTTGAAGGAAGAGTTGGCAACGAAAGATGAGGAAATTATCAAGTTGAAAATGATGTTGGCCCAACTCACTTATAAAACTTGACTGCTTGTACAAACTTGAGTACTTAATTTGGTTCATTATATGACATCTCTACTTAATGTTTGATGATTTATGTTTTCTGTTTGACGACTAGGGAGTATGATATTTAATGTATGATTGTGTGACATGTGTGTGATTACTAATTAGATTAAAAAGGTTGGTACTTATTTTTATTTATTTTTCTTTCATTCATTTTGACTGCTTCCGTTAGTATTTTTCACTAGACATTTTGCTTTAAATAATTATGGTTGTTGATACGAATAGGCATTATACATACATTTAATTTACTTTTCTCTATAAATTTGTCATCCAAAATCAGGAAATCCTTCAAACTAGAATAGAATAGACTTTATTAACGACACTACACGAAAAAGGTTTGGTAACAGAGATAAAAACGAGTTGGTAGGTAGGTCAGAGTAGGTAAGGTACCCTAGTAAAGAAATGAGTTATAGTATAGTAGGCATAGCAATTAGTGTAGTTATAGGTACCCCCTAAGAATGTAGGTACATGATGATTTGAGACTCATTTTCGATCGTTCAACTAGTGTCTAGCTCTTAAAATTATCAAATTGAAGGCAGGACAAATAGCCGTTAGGGAGTTCCCTCGAATGACGGTCACAGGGGAAACGATGACATTTTTGGGTACACAAATATTGTTCTAAAGATTCTTGTGTTCATAAAACACGCGGGGGATTAAAGGTTGTAGGACTTGTAGGTAAGTGAAACAAAATATAAAAAGTTATATGTTTATTTACAAATCGCGAATATAAATAATTATTTTAACTTAATTTATATTTACAGTCTTAAATTAATAATTTCGTAGAAAAATCTTTCGATGTAAGAAATGAAATGACACAATAGATAGATGCACAGAAGGACAATTTTTCAAAATTATGTCCTAAAGTGCGTCTTCGGAACCGGAACAGGAAGTTCCAAAAAGTCGTCCAATCGTTGACCTACTGCATGACTGATATTCTTTACTCATAAATTGATCAAATAGGTTAACTTGTATATAACTCAGGCATTTTAGTGTGGAACATTTTCACTTCCTAGATGGAGCTAGGATGTGTACCATAGGCACAGACTATAAACCGGATCACCTTTGTCTTAGGTCATTTCCGCTGGTATAGTCATTTATTGTTCTGAGGTCGGACCAATCAGATGATTTTTTGATCTATGGCTTTTGGTATTTCCAGGCAATCCAGGAATTGACTGCGAAACATTATAAGTACCTATGTTCCTTATTACATTCCTCAATAGCTCATTTTGATATTTTTTTTTACGTGGTACATAATTCCAGTTACGGCACCAAACTAAAAATGTAGATCTGCATTGAATAGGATATGTGGGGTTACAGGCCACTTTAAGCAAGTCATCTATAGCAATTCATTTTTCGATTTATAGAAACCTAAGCGATTCCTTCAGTTTTCGTAAAATAGTCCGAATTGTAATAAATCATACGAAAATCAATTCAGCAGTAGATTCATATAAAGTGGCCTTTTGAACCCTCCTGCTATGCATATCAGTCAGGCAGTAGATGTGGTGCTTCACTGAAGCAATTCGAGAGAGGTTAGAGAAGCGTGTCTACTGCGTGGATGACACCGTTCGTGGCCGGAATGTTGTGGGTGACCACTTGTGCGTTGTTCACCTTGATGCGACCTGGAAAAAACATTTAATGTATTACTAGCCTAAATATAGCCTATATTGTGCTTATATCCCCGAGCATGTCGATGGGCGATGGGCTGATCACCTGTCACCATGGTCAACTAAAACCATCTTAGGACTGAATCAGGAGTTGCTGCAAGTTTTCTTATGACTACATGTGGCTCTGCCCACCCCATTAGGGATATGGGAGTGATAATATACATACATACATACATGTTATTCTAGCACACATTCAATGCACTTGTTCACTTTTGTTCCAAGTTTCATTCAAATCCGTCATGCTCTAATTGAGTTAAAAAAGTCCTTGCAAACTTTCAGAATTATAATATTCCAATTATGCCAGAGCTAAGATGTTTGAGTAGTTTATTTGAGTCTAACTACTCTCCGCGATAGTACAATTTATCTAGTACTAGCGACCCGCCCCGACTTCGCACGGGTGCAATGCTGATACTAAATATACTACAGAATGTCTATACAACGTTCACAGCTTTTTTGTGGGTTATCCCTAAGAGATAGGCATATCCATCGTGAACTTTTTTGTAGACCTTTATAAGGTGTACAATACTGTAGTACATTATTTTGATCTATCTCGTAGGGTTCAGCCAGCGTTTGCAATGTGACCGCAAAAAATGTGTTTATTTACGACATCACAATAGAAATCTCTAAAATTATCAGTGTTTCTCTACTATATTATGCATGTATTATACATATAACCTTCCTCTTGAATCACTCTATCTATTAAAAAAATCGCATCAAAATCCGTTGCGTAGTTTTAAAGATCTAAGTATACATAGGGACAGACAGCGGGAAGCGACTTTGTCATCTACACTATATATTTTGTTTTTTTGTTTGTAACGTTTAGGCTCCGAAACTACTGGACCGATTTCAAAAATTCTTTCACTAATAGAAAGCTACATTATCAGGGACCAGTATAGACTATAATATATTTTCAAAAAATTAGGGATCCGTAAGAAAATTGCAATATTGTAACCCAAGATAGAAAACCCAAAATAGTTTTTGGCGTGCGCTGCGATAACTATTGATTATAGAACAAAATAATGTACTACACGCGTACGAAATCGCGGGCAACAGCTAGTATACTATGTAGTGAAGATGTGGCAGCTTACCGGAGCTCTTCTGCAGAGTCAGGGGCTTCGCATCTTCCATGGAGTTCCTGAGCTGGTAGTATCTCATGCCAGCGCTGTACAATGTGCCGGGCAGCACGTGCTTAGCCACGAGGGCTCTCGCGGCCGCCTTCTCCGAGTACTTGGAGAGTTCCACTGGCGACAGACGAGCAAAGGCGGCGTCCGTTGGCGCGAAGACTGTGTAGGTTTTGCTCTCTGAAATCGGGAAAAGATGAGTTTTGAGTATCTAGACCTCTCCAAAATGATGGACCATCTATATAAATAAATAATAAATAAATAACGCCCAACAGTCACATACATAGTATATTCCAAAGAACTAGTAACACGAGTAGGTACTCTAAAACAGAAAGACAATGAAAAGTTGTTGTGAACTCACCAGCAAGTGTGCTTTCAAAGCCGCTAGCGTGTATCGCCTTCAGGAAGGTAGTGAATCGCCTATCGCGGTCTGCCTGCAGCGTCTGAACTAAATCTCCGACGGGCAGAGGGAACATCACTCGGTCTACTGCGTGCGCTATGCCCTGAAATGAGGAGTTTAGATTTAAAAACAAGGAAGAGAAAAGAAACTTACCCTCAAAATGTTAAATATTCTTTCTATTCTATTATGATTCGAAAGTGTTATTAGCAACTTCTATGATAAGGTAGGAAGACAAGCCTGACCGCTGCTTCTTTCGTCCAACAATCTTCTCTTGTTATTGTTATAGTTACCTACTTCTTGAACAAAAAGACAGAATTCGAAAACTATGAATTTATTTCTTATCAAATTGGCCACATCACTATTCAAATTTTTTATCATATAAAAGCCTCCTCACCTGTGGGATGTGGATGTCTTTCTTATCCTCCAGCACCCGGGCTCCGTTGATTGTGGTGACGCGGACCTCATTCCACTCCACATCATGCATGTCATACTGGTTGACCCTCAGTTGTGTGCCGGCGAGCGAGACTCCAGTCATCTCGTCTTGGAGAGAACCGATGTCAAATGCGCCGGGGATCACATGATGGAGCAGAAGCTGTAGAAAAAAACCATTTTATTTCCTACGTAATTTCTACGCCCAATTATCAATATGATTGATTTTGAAGATCCACTTACGCCACTCAAGAGCCTTGGGTTGTCACGGAACTTCTCCTCAGCTCTGTCGGGGCCTCCCAATTGCACCAGCAACGTTCTAAATGCCTTATCAGTCGGTGCAAAGATTGTGTACGGCCCAGTCTCATTCAAGATCGTGTCCAAGCCAGACTGCTTCAAATACTTGGCTGTGGCGAATAAACCATTTTCTTTCAAGATGTCCACAAGACCTGGGTTAGATTGCCTGTTAGCAAAGTTCTGGTCGATGCTAGGAACTGTACTGGATCCAATCACAACCAAGTCCTTAGCGTCTTGCTGCCTGTAAGTTGATTCTTGCTGTCTGTAAGATGGAGTCGACGACGTCGTCACGAATGATGAGCTAGAGAACTGAGTTGAACTAGGAAACTGGGTCGAACTAGGAAACTGGGTTGAGCTAGGAAACTGAGTATTTCTCAATTCTTGTCTGATGATGTTCCTGTTCGTCGAGAAATCGAAAGGGGGAGGAGTGCTGGATTTGAATGTGTTTCTTTCAGTGCTTGACACTGAATTGTATTGGGGAGTGTAAGTCTGCGCTTGAGTCTGAGTTGTCCTGATCGTCTTATGAGTGGGACTTGCAGTGGATTGATAAGAGAATAAAGGATTTGTGTGTCCACTTGTGCCATGACTGGCTGCTGTGACATAGCTAGAGTAGCTACCTGGAGGAACTTGAGATGACGCCGCCATGTAGTCATTAGCTTCTGTCACGGGACTGGCAGTGGTAGAGCTGAATATACCGTTGGAAATCTTTGTCGGTCCTGGCAATTTAATTTCTCCTTTTTTTATTTTGTTCAAGATGTTCTCAACTTCGGGGCCCTCTTCGGTCTGCTGTCCGTTTGCTTTAACACCTTTTACTTTGAAAGATCCATCGTCTTGTTCTTCTAGGAACACAAAGGTTACTTTTTTCTTGTTGCCAAATTCAGTCGGTGCCTTTACTTCTTCCAGTTTACCGTTTTCTGTTTGCTTTACCAATTCAAAGTTCGCACCAGGAGGTAATACGCCTTTGGTCAGATCAGAGAAGGAAATCCCGCTGCTTTTCAGTTGATCTTGCGCTTGTACTTGAGCCATAATTTGAGCTAGGTTTGAACTTTCAGCAGTGATGGCACCTTTAGGTATCAAGTTTGGGTTGGTCGTTCTGATCACTTCAAACTTCTGTCCGTTCAGTGAAATCTCCCGGGACGAAAAGTTCCTCTCGTTGAAGTCTTCTGGGTTTTCAGCCAAGGCTACCTTCAGTTGTTTAAGTATGTCAGGTTTCTGCAGCAGTTCCGCGCTCTTGGCTCGTAGGTTGTCATCGAAACCACGGGTGTCACTTTCTTCAAGGAGAGATTTGATTTCGTTGTACAGTTTTTGCTTATTCCTGTCCTGTGGAGGTTGCCTAGGCTTGGGCTTTCCTCTTGACCTGTATCTTGGAGTTGGCGGCTCCGGTGTTGTGGTGGTAGTGGTGGTGGTTGTTGTCGTGGTAGTAGTAGGATGTTCTTTTTCATACAATTCAACAGCTTTCCTAAATAAGTCAGTTTCATGTGGCTGGATCGGTCTGCGTTTCTCCTGAGTCCTCTGGTAATAGTTGTCATAATTTTCCGTTGTCGTGTAAATAGGAACAGACTTTGTGGCTTGCTTGGAAATAAACTCCTCGTGTAGTTTCTCTACCTTTTCCTGTTGTTTCTGTTGCTGTTTTTGTACGAATTCTTGGTGCTTCTGAATGATACGTGCTCTTTCCTGGAGTTCCTTGATTTTCTCAATATTTTCCTTTGACTGTTCGAAATAGTCTTGGATTTGAGCGTTTTGGTTGTTTGACAGTACGGGAGCTTGACCTAGATTTGATTGGAACGGGATTTGACCATTGTGATTTATTTGACCGTTATGGTTGATTTGACCGTTCTGGTTGATTTGACCGTTCTGGTGGATTTGCCCGTTCTGGTTGATTTGAGCATTGTGGTTTATTTGAGAATTATGATTGATTTGAGCATTTTGGTTGTGGTTCTGGGGGTTGTAATTCTGAGGAGCTAGGTTAGGAGCTGGCTGGATAGTTATGGCATTGGAAGGACTGAAGATTTGTTGCTGATTTTGCGTAGGAACGGTTGGAAGGAAGCCAGCTGTAGTCGGTCTTTGCTGTCCGATGTTGACAGTCGGAATGGGATTTTGGAAGATAGGCTGATGGTTTTGCGGGATGTTCTGGTACGTTGGTAACGTTGGGATTGGCTGGGGAAGAATGTTCTGCGTTTGCGGGATTTGCCTCAAAGTTTGTGGAGGGGTGAAGGAGTTTTGAAGGACAGTTGGGTTGACATTGGTTGGCTGGGTGAATTGGAAGCCATTGTTTGGGAGGGGTAGGTGGTTTTGAATGGGGACATTTTGGGTGGGCAGGAGATTATTGAACTGGGGTACGTAAGGCTGCTGCAATTGATGTTGCTGGGGATACACTTGCTGCTGAAACTGTAGGGGAGTCGGGGAGGGACTGCTGACAAGCGTTGGCTGCGGTTGGAAGTTCTGGAGCGGCGAATTTAAGCCGAATCTCGTTTGATGCTCGTTGAAACCAGGGTGTCCCAGTGGTGCTTGTCTTCTTCTATCGAAGTCATTCTCTAACTGGAAAGAAGAGAAAAAATAGGGTTAGCCAATGTAAACATAATAGCAGAGACCTAAATCCTGGTTTCTATCTCTATCTGATGATTATGGAGTGGAATAGTTTGCGCTTGCATTTGACGATTGGATTGCTCCATGCGACATTGCTCAACTCATCAATTTGTCAGATGAGCAGAAATGTTCACAGCAAACCACACCATTACCTACTTAGCATTGCTTACGTAATGGTAACCACAATCAATTTTCTGTTTGGTTTGGTTACGTGGTAGGTATTTCATAATTTAATCTCCGGGCAAATATGGTTCTGCGGTCAAAATAAATGCGATTGAATATTCTAGATCGATAGAAGCTTATTTGTCTTGGATGGCTTGGACGAGTCATCGTTTCTTTGTTTTGTAAGTTTGAGATCCAGTTGACGAACCCTGTCTTCGATTTCGAAATCGAGAAGGAAACAGGAAATGTCAATTTCACGTTTTATCGTAAATGACATAACTTCCTCATAACTATTTTAAAACTGGTGGAAACATACATTTACTATACCGTGTAATAGGGACATAAACCTAATCTCATAATCCTACTAATATTATAAACGCGAAAGTTTGTAAGTGTGGATATATGGATATTTGTTACCTACTCTTTCACGCCTAAACGGCTGAACGGATTTGAATAAAACTTGGAATATACATAGTACATGTACCTACTGGATTAACATATACTTTACAACATAAC